>LNAC01000013.1:1623907-1878624 GCA_002007465.1 Ailurus styani | reverse complement strand
ATATATATATATATATATATATATATATATATATATACAAGATGGTAGATATTCTTGTGAACATTTTTGAAAAACAAAACAAAACAAAACAGAATCTGCCACAACTAAAAACCATGACGGGAGAAAAAATAAAAAGATCAAACAAAGAAAAAAACTCCCTCATTATCAGCAACATTAGATGATAATATGTCTTCATTAACCCCCAACTATAAACAGGCATGCTTGGTAAGATTGAAAAAACCCATGGTATTGTTAACTGTGTGAAATGAAGCAGGAGGTATGTAGAGCTCTTCTGCTGGGCTTCAGAGCTGGAGAACCAGTAAATCAAGCTTCCAGAGGTAAAAAAATCACAATTGAAAGATTCTCCAATTGGAAAAAATTTCAGGAAAAGCTGAAAATGGGATGCAGAGCTGCTTGAGCTACAATTACATGGTACAAGAAAACCACAGAAATTAAGTAAAGCTTTCTTCTAAGACCAAGTCCTGTTCTAAAGAAGACCTGCTGATTATAATCTATATTTAACTACACAGAAATACAAGAATCAAAGGAAAGAGAATGTCCAGAAAAAGTGGAATAGAGGACCCGAGGAAATGATCATGGGATGTAAAAGGGTACATTTTGGATATTTTCCACTAACAACAACAACAGCAGAAGCCCAAACATCATGAAACAAGGAAGCCTAGCCTAGCTGACAGTGTTGGAGAATATGCTTTTACAGAATATCTTGAGTTGGCAAAGAAATGTATAATTTAAACGTAAGAGTAGGTCTGGGATTAACAATGATTGAGAAGTTTCAAGCATTTTAGAGTCACCTATTTACAAAGGCAATTGTAATCATCAGAACTTTTCCTATCTAATAATTAAAAGTTTTATTAGAAAATAATTAATTAGAAGGTTAGATTAATAATTACCTGATACATTTTTAAATTTCTTTGATTAAGGCTCATAACCAATTCAAATCACTAATTTCACCAATTAGATCAATGCTTTTTGTTTCTATTCAGAGAAGCTAATTTTAATAAGAGACATTTTTACATAACCTTGTATATATCAAATCTTGTCACCTGAAATTTATCTTCACAAGTTTAATACCTGTGATAGCTATATGGTTGTCCTACATTTGGATTAAATATTACAAAGGTCTTTGAACATTTTTTATTGTTTAGCTTCATGTAGTTTAAAATGTCTTTGTTTTAGCTCTCCAAAAATGCTACTACTGGTTCTCCCTCCCCGGCTTCCTCCACTAATAGGAAAGAGATGTTTATTGAAATGTCATTGTAATTTTCCAAGTAAAACAACAGATATTGTTTATAGTTACTTGCCCCACTGTTTAGAAAAAAATTAATTTTAACCTTTGATAACACATTTATCCAGCAAGAAAATGTCAATTGGTTTTATTTAAAAGAGCTTGACCTTTTCTACCTTCTCTGGCAAATAGAAAGTATAATTGATTTACCATAATTCACGTAGATGTGTTGTTTACTCTGAGTAAAAAACAAGAAACACAAACATTTGTACACTCTACAAATCTGTAACTTCATTTTGAATAAGGTCTTAGGGACAGAGAGTGAGTTAGAGAGAGGTTAGCAATTAGAGGTCAATTAGAAAGGAGGTTGGCAAAGCTGGGAGGCTACTACCTGGTGCCTCACTTGGACATTGTTTAAAAAAAGACAAAGAAAAATGAGCAATAATTGAAATATGGTCATGTAGATAGTGTACTTCTTTTATTTACCTTTTGGTTTTCTTGCCATATGTTAATATTTTAAATGAATTAAACTGTTGCTGCTAATATATATATATATATACTAAAGTTAATAATATTTGATTTATTTGAAAGGATACACTCTACCATTATTTTTTTTAATATCATCCTTCAAACTACATCAAGTGAAAAAGAAGTTTCATGACCAGATGGGTTATGGGCAATGCTGAGTTAAGAGACATTTGCTCTAGTCCTTATAGGCTTGAGTTTTAATGGACTTGAAAATCAACTGGTTACTGTCACTCTTGCTTTAATTACATAGAGAAGTGCATTTCTCTTTTCTCTTCTTTTTCCTAGTCCCTTTAGGGGCAACACTCAAGTTCTACTCTTCATCTTCCAAAGAACCACATTGTGGTTCTTCTGTATGTTTCTAATTTCTTTTCATGGAAAATCTGGGGAAGACATGTGGTGCTACAGGGCATGAATGTAGGGACAGAAAGTCTTTCCTTTAGAATAAAAGGATTCTGTGAACAGAAGGTAAAATACCCATTTTCTATGCTTATTTTCTCTACAATCCAAAAGATAGGTCATTTCTAGAAGAAACTAATAGTATTTTGTTTAGGTACAATGCCTTAGATTTATTTTTTTTCACCTAGAAAAATTGTTTTTATACCAATATACAGAAGTTCTTCAACTTATGATGGCATTATGTACCAATAAACATATGGTAAAGTGAAAATATCCTAAGTAAAAGATGCATTTAACACACGTAACCTACTGAACATCATAGCTTAGCCTAGCCTACCTTAAACATGCTCTGAACACCTCCATTAGCCTACACTTGGGCAAAATCATGTAACACATAGCCTACTTTATAATAGTGTTGAATATCTTGTGCAGATTATTTAATACTATACTGAAAGTGAAACACAGAATTGTTGTAAGAGTGCAGATCGGTTGTACATAAGCTAGTTATTTACCCTCATGATTGCTGTGGTTTGCTGCCACTGCCCAGCAGCACAAGAGAAGATCATACCACATATCACTAGCCTGGGAAAAGATCAAAATTCAACTTGAAATGTGGTTTATAATAAAAGCAAATCACTTATGCTCCATCACAAAGTAAAAAAATGTTAGTTGTAACATCATAAGTCAGGGACCATTTATAGTATGTTCAAGTGATGTGACTCCTCTTATAATGATTCCATGATGGCTTGGTTTCCAGTTTATGTAGGTCATCAATATCCTGCTTTGCGAAATGCACATATGAGTTTCAAAGCATTTTTATTTTAGGATAAAGAAAACATATTGCCACTGAAATTATCTATCATATCATATGGTTTCATCTGCCAAGTGGTTCTGCACTAAGTCTGCTGGAGTTAGTGCATTGAGAACATATTAAAGAAATACAGGACCAGTTTCCTACCTTGGGAGTTGTCTAGACTTCCAGAACAGGTTAATGCCTGCAAACAATAGGAGTGAAAAAGCAGCCTTTTTCAGAGTGCTTCTGGCCACTGAAAAACTGCCTACTGATTCCCTCTCCTCAATACTCAAAGCCTCAATATTACAATTTTCCCCAGGGAGTCTTAGGATGAATTTCATCATATCCTGTAGTCTTCTTTCCACCAGCCCTCTCAAGACATCTTAAACCATCTAATTGCTCAGTTGTCACCAGCTATGCTCACAGCTCTCCTAGACTCTGACATGCCCACTCTAACTGGATCCCCCAACTCATGCCTAGGTTCACAAAACCTTCTTCTCTGTTCTGTGGAACTCAAGATATGGCACAAATAAAAGTCCCTATATCTCCAACTTCTTACCAAACTTTCCCTTACTTCTTCTTTTTGATATGAGTAAAATCTCCTTTTCCTTGGAGACACTAATTCCTCTTTTGTCCTTTCAAATATAACTCTCATGGCACATCATCTATGTCTATAGGCCTGGAACTGATGTGGTCATTTTCAGTATGAATCAATATTGCTTCTAGATATTACTTCATCTCTCATCCATAAAAATGTCAGCCTTGAAGCATAGGCCATAAGATCATATTATCCACTATTGCTCATTATAAAGATAACAAAGTTCCCCAAGACACTTGGTCTCTGTCTTTGACTATTTTATTTATTTAAGATTTTTTTTTATTTACTTGACAGAGAGAGAGAGATCACAAGT
Organism: Ailurus styani; assembly: GCA_002007465.1. Lineage (NCBI taxonomy): Eukaryota > Metazoa > Chordata > Mammalia > Carnivora > Ailuridae > Ailurus > Ailurus styani. The sequence goes on along the minus strand of LNAC01000013.1, from coordinate 1,874,750 downwards.
AGGCAGAGAGGCAGGCAGACACAGGAGGAAGCAGGCTCCCTGCTGAGCAGAGAGCCTAATGCTGGTTGGTCCCTGGAGGACCCTGGGATCATGACCTGAGCCAAAGGCAGAGGCTTTTTTTTTTTTTTTGAAAGCAGAGGTTTTAACCCACTGAGCCACCCAGATGCCCATGTCTTTGACTATTTTAAAACCTGGTTTACCCTTACTCTCTCCAATACTATTCCTGCGATAATTATTAATAATTTCAATTTAAACCCATACTATAATCTTGTGATTACAAATAACTATTCCTTCTATAATCTCATTTGCAAACATTTTATTCTTGAAACACCTCTGTAATGTTTGTACCTTCTCCTTGGACTTCAACTCCAAATTATCTTTGACTCTACTGGAACGTTCTACCCATTATCTTCATAATGTTTTAGTGTCCTTCACCTCCTCATGTTTACCTTCATATTTACTTTGTTTAGATTCCATGGCTCATTAGTATAATTACCTCCTTTCAGAGAATTTTATTCCTATTTTCTTTTTTCCTTCCCTTTACCTATCAGAAAAATCTCTGACTGGCCCAAAACATCTCTCTATGTGATTTTCTCTTGAACTCTGAAGCTAAATGTGACTGGAGAAAAACGTGCAATAACGCCAACTCATTTAATTTTTTAGAATCAGCAATTTTAAGTAAAATGTTAGTGCTACCTACCAGTTTGATTCTATCCCCTAATTGTTGAATTTCCTTCTTTCTGCATGACTATTTCATACTTTTCCTTTCTTCATACTTCCAAAACAACATCTATCATTTACTCTCAGTTAATGACATTGCTTCTTTTTCCTTCAGGAAAATAGAAACTGTTGAAAAAAAAATCACCCATAAACTCATACCAAAGCTACCACCTGCCTCTGAAGCATAGACTTCACTATTAGTACAATGGATGGACTGTCTCTGTGCCTGTGTAAGGTCAGCAATGCACTTTTGCCCTGGGTTTTATCCCATCTTCCCTCCACAAGGATATTACACTGTCTTCGTTTTCTCTGAATCATCATTTTTTCCCTCTTCTCTACTGGATCATTCCCCAAGGCCATACAAATAATCTCTGACATCTCTTGTTTTAAGGAAGAAAAGAAAACAAAAAGAAAGAAAATAAAAGAAAAAAAGAAAGGAAAAGGAAAGGAAAGGAAAGAAGAGAAAAGAAAAGAAAGAAAAGAAAAACTTCCTTAGCCTCAACTATCCTCCATTTATTATCTCCGTCTTTATCACAAATCCCTCAAATTGTTGTCTCTACTCACAATGCCCCACAGGAAATCAAACAGCAATCTTATGGCTTCAGTTTATAAGTTCATATCATCTTGGTTCAAGAAAGCTCCATATCTCAACAGGATTGTTACAATGACATCCTGTTTAGTTTTCCGGAGCTAGTCCTTTTCTTTATAGGCTACAACACAAAACAGTCCTCATTTTAAAGGATAAATCTCAACATAACATTCCTCTGCTAAAAAGCCACTTCACTCAAAGTGAAATCCAAATCCTCATATGGAACACAATATTTACATGATGCATGTAAATCACCTTCCCCTACTCCCTTCCCCTACTCCCTCTGTCGGGAAGGGCCCCCTACTCCCTCTCTGTTTTCATCTTAAATTTCTTTCTTACTTTCTCTTCTCAAACTACTTTGGTCTCTGTCTGGTGTTATAGCTTCTTTGCCTGAAATACTCTTTTCCCAGAGTTCCACATGATTTTTTCTATACTTCCTTCACATTTCTGTCCACATGTTATTTTATCATCTGGGCATTCTTTGTCAGGTTATATAAGATCATAATAACACTGTACTCCTTCTTGGCCTCATTTTTCTCTGTAGAACTTCTCACTTCCTGATGCATTATATAATTACTGCCTTATTTGTTCATTCTTGCAAAACATTTTATCAGTTTTAGTGCTAAAATGCCTATAAAAATGCCTGGTATATAGAATGTACCCATTAATAAATTATTTTTGAAAAATACCTTATGGTAAAAATTTCATATGATGAAATTATTAAGATATTTCATCTGTCATGTGAAGGACAAGATGTTGTAAAACTTAAACAAGTTCCACTTTAGAGTGAGTTGTGCTAAAGTGGGGGTTTCCATTTATTACAATTTTCCATCCATAATCTCTGACGGAAAGTTTACATCAGTGTATATTCTGAGACTGATCACCTGTATTAATGTTTAAATGATATGATATTGAAAATTCTTACAAAAGACATTTGTAAGTAGTTAAAAATGATGGAACATACTGATGTTTAATCAGATGTAAAGCAAAAATGGATAGAGGCATCTGGGTGGCTCGGTGGGTGAGGCCTCTGCCTTCGGCTCGGGTCATGATCCCAGGGTGCTGGGATCGAGCCCGCGTCGGGCTCTCTGCTTGGTGGAGAGCCTGCTTCCCCCCCTCTCTCTGTCTACTCTCTGTCAAATAAATAAATAAAATCTTTAAAAAAATGGATATCTAGGGTGCCTGGGTGGCTCAGTGGGTTAAAGCCTCTGCTCTCGGCTCAGGTCATGATCTCAGGGTCCTGGGATCGAGGCCCGCATCGGGCTCCCTGCTTGGCAGGGAGCCTGCTTTCCCCCTCTCTCTCTGCCTGCCTCTCTGCCTACTTGTGATCTCTCTCCCTCTGTGAAATAAATAAATAAAATCTTTAAAAAAATGGATATCTATATTAAATATAAATAATTACAAGGATAAGGAGTATATTAAATGTGAAAGTCTCCAAAATTGTTTTTTTGTTTAAATCCTGGAAAGATAAATGAAATACAAAAATCATGTTGAATAATTTTTCCATTGCAGTCTATTTCACAATTGTCTATAGAAGCCAATGCCCTTCACAAATTGGCCTCTCCAGTTTTATTGTTCTCCTGAGATAACCTGTTCTTAGCTTCAAATCTTCAGGTTGTGAAGTTTAGTTACCTTTAAATGTGAACAGGCTGGGAATAATTTTACATAACATCTGCCATAACAAGAAGTTCAATAAATTAATTTATAACAATATACCTTGCCTTTCGAGGGTTCTATTGAATATATGAAATCATTCTTTTCAAAATATTTGTTCTTGTGTTTAATAGGGATTGGTTTATATTCTGAGAGAAGAACCTCATAATTTTGGAGATTGAATTTAAAATTTCTCCAGAAAGGTAGGCTTTATTCTTTTCCCTTCTTTAAAATGAGCTGCCTTTTAAAATTATTATTAATAACTAACTCATTTTATCTTAGAATAAGAAGACTTTTTAAAATGAGAATATGTACTTTAGTATATTTTTCTTTCTTAATTTCGATTTACTCTCAGCTAATGACATCACTTCTTTTTTAAATCACTAAAGAAAAGGTTAAGTACTTATTGTAGATAAATTTCTAATTTATTTCATTTTTTATTTTAATTAGCAAATTAAAGTTAAATTTTCCAGAATAAATTCCAGAAAATCATGTCTTCCATAGTGGAAAAAATGAACATTTTTGAAGTTAAATATAATGTTAAATAAGAATTCCATATCAATAAAAATGATGTAGTCCAAAACATTTCTAACTGGATAGATATTTTGATGACTAAAAAAAATTCAAATAAGTATTTACAATAATTAAGTGACACAAATATTTCCCAAAAGAATAACGATTACTGTGATGATTTGGTGGGATTTGGGTGATTTTTCTTTTCGCATTTCCCCACATTTTTTATAATACTGTAGTTTAGAAACACTGTTGTGGAGAAAGCATAGATTTTGCAATAACAGAGAGACCTGTGTTTAAACTCAACTCCAAGGGTTATTAACTGGACAATACTTGGCAAGTTAGTTAATGTTTAAAGTTTCAATTTTCTTATCTGTAAAATAGGAGTTAAGAACACCTACCTCATAGAATTACAGTGAAGACCAATGATATAATATTGAAAGCTCTCTGTTTAATTTAGCATATATAGTAGAAAGGCAGCTAAGTTAATAATATGTTAAAAATTATTTTAAAAAGCAAATGACTTCTAAAAAATTCAAACTTATTTTAAAGAACATCTACAAGGCTATGAGTGAAGCATCACAGCTATTTTTTTAAGATTTTATTTATTTTACAGAGAAAGACACGGCAAGAGAGGGAACACAAACAGGGCGAATAGGAGAGGGAGAAGCAGGCTTACTACAGGGCAGGGAGCCCAATGCAGGGCTGAATTCCAGGACCCTGGGATCATGACCTGAGCAGAAGGCAGACTCTTAATGACTGAGTCACCCAGGCTCCTGCATCACAGCTATTTTTAAAAATTTGCTCTTCACAGGGCACCTGGATGGCTCAGTGGTTACCTTCGGCTCAGATCTTGATCTCAAGGTCAAGGGATCGAGTCCCAGGATGGGCTCCCTGCTTAGTCTTCTTCCCCCTCTCCCTTCTCCCAGCTCATTCTCTCTCCACCCTTTTCCCTCAAATAAATAAATAAAATCTTTAAAAAAATGATTTTCATGATAATGCTGTGAGCTATGTATTATTTAACCCTATTTTACACACAAAAACAGTGAGTCTCCAAGAGATCAAGCAACTTGCCAATAGTAGTTAGAGTCCAGAACTGACTTCTGAATCCAGGTCTTTCAGATACAGTTCATGCCTTCTCAATAATGTTTTATTGAACTACACAGTAAAAGTGATTACAGGAGGACGTGACAGTAGCAGAGCTCAAGGTAGCAGAAAAGGGGGTCCTCAGATCTGTAAAACTTCTGCTAACTCCTTTGTCTCCATGACAATATCTCATATCTGCGTTATTGGTATTAGTTGTATTAACATTTGTAGATAAATTTTGCAGCTTCTATATTTCTAGGTTTGGTCTTTTGGCTTGGTTAGTGTCAAACAGTTAAATAATCTGTAAGAGACAGGTAGCTGTTAGATCAACTCTTCCATAGTTTCAGTCAGTAAAGAAACAATGAACTTAAATGGATTTAGACATACATTACTCAAAGCACAAAAATCAGCTTGAGCTTCATGTTTATATCTGTTCTTTTCCTTCCTCAAGTCACATGGGGTTAATTCAGAGGTCGTCTCAGTCATATCTGTGCACATGGGACTCTGTTTCATAGCTGAGGTTCTCTGAAATCAAAAATTCTCCAATCTTGTAGGAAGATTGCGAACAACCATGTCTTCCTCTTGTTCAAAGAGAGATATTTTTATAACTCTGGATTATGAGCCAAGGAGGCAGGGAGGCATCCTCTATCTTTATTAATACTGGTAAGGAAACAAATTTACTGTCTTCCACAAAAAGGAGACACTATCTCCAGCCTCCAAAGCTGTTTGCTGTACAAACATCCATAACAAAACAATCTAGTATAAAACCTATTATAAGACATGTAAAAACACCACAGAGAATTGCGCCAAACTGTTAGGTATTGTGGATATTATTGTCCAATTTGCTTCAACATTGGCCTTGATAAAATGTTTGATAGCATTTTAGGCTGTTTGAGAATTGGCTATGCACTGCACTGAACTCTTGGTTTAGCTGGTTTTCTAAGCCTCTGCTGCAGATTTATTGCGTACCTTGCTAGGTGGACTCCAAGGCAAGCCCATTAACTAAACTAAGTACTGTTCCTCCAAATCCAACTTGAGCACTGGAATGTGAAATTCTAGCTTTCTTTCTGCCCAAACATGCTTTATTTCTTTGTTGACTTTGGCATGGCCACTGCCCCATGCTGGGGTAGGAGCAGTTTATGAGGTAATCTTATTGTAGAGTCTGCATGCAAATATGAACAAGAACTCTTTATTTCTGGGTTGTACTTAACATACCTAACACATTTCCTCTCATACAGCTGAAGACAAAAAAAAAATTGTCTTCAATTCTTTTCCCCACAATGCACAAGGAACAAAGGAAAAGAACGGTCAGCCTTTATGTTTCAACTTTCAAACACCTTCATATGCTAAAAGTGTATTACCTATCTATCTATTTATCTATCCATCTATCTATATCTATCATCATCATCTATCATCTATCACAGATGCTATCTGAGTTCTACTGCCCTGATTTCTATTGTTTAAAGCAATTTGGAAAATCCTTGTTTTCTCTTGTCCTCTACATAGTCTTTCAACCATATTGCCTTACAGCAAAAGTTTATATAGACTGTCAGAACCTGAATATTATTAATGTACTTTTCATTTTTTATTTCTATGGTGATGATCTAAATCCCCCATCATCTCAAACTTAGCCTCATATTTTGCTTTGATGAGGAAAAATGTCACCTTCAGGAAAAATGCAAATGAGAAAGAATGCCACTGTATCTCTAATTATTACCCTACTTGCAACTAATTATTTATTCTAACTTAGATTTCTACGTTTAAATTCAGGACCACCATGGTTGGCCAACAATCCCACTTAACACTGGTTAGGATTCCCTATTTTGACAGTCATAGGTTTATGTCTGTCTGAAGGATTGCATTCCAGGGAATTCTTTTGTTTTTCCTCAGCACTAAAGGTGGTGCTACATTTGCTGGAACCATTGTTTTGAGAGGGAAAAATTAGATGCAGTTCTGGAAGAAATCACTTCTAAGAAGAAGGCTAGTAAGAAGGCAACCATTTTGAGTGCATTATGGTGCCATAATATGGCTTCTTCCTGTTCCCCATTCCCAGAGCTGTGGCATGAAGAACAATGACAAATTCAAATGATACATCCTACATTTCCTATATTCTAACTGCTTCCCACATTTAACCATTTAAACTTTTCTATGTAATGGTTATGACCAAGCTTTTTAATTGCTACCATTTTATTTTTTAATACACACTATGAAAATGAATCTGTTTGGTCATTGAAATACTCATTTATTTTCAGCTGCCTAACATTCATTACTTTCCTCCCAGATGCTCAATTTTATATCCATTTTTATCTTCTGCATTCATTTTCAATATAATGAATACAGGCAATAATAATTTCAGACAATTAGCATCTCTTAGCAGCTTCAAACTAATCACCCCCACTGCAGTTTACATGTTACCACTGATCTCTATTTTCAAATATTCAGAAGGGTTTTCTGAATATTCATACATCTTTGTTTTTAACTTTGTAAAAAAAATTGACAAAATATTGGCAAGAACTCTTGTCTAGAAATTAGGAGGCCTCACTTTTCTTCTGGTCTGATAATAACTAAATATGAAGCCTTAAGAGTGAAACAAATTCTATGAAACTCTGTTTTCTTATCCCTAAAATAAGGACGTTGAATTATGTAGTCCTAAAATTCTTTTGTGCTCTATAATTCCATGATTCTATCTATTATAATTACTTCTCCAAATAAAAGTGTAATTTAAACAAAAGTGTAATTGTGAACAAAGCCTTTAAATAAACCTAGTGTAATTCAGTGGCCCATTAATTTATTCAATAAACATCTTTTGAACATGTAACATGTTAATGGCAGATATTCCCTCAAGTATAGAGTAGAATGAGTGACACAGTCATTGTCATGAAGAAGCCTAAGTATATTTAGATAGTATAAGTAGAGAGTATTCATTTAGTCTAAACCAGAACTAATCACTAAATTAACTTTTAAAATATTTTGTATACTTTTTACAGGAGAACAAAGCAATCTTCAAAGGCATAGTTTTAAATAAGCTAAGAAAATATTTTCACATTTTGTCTGATCAACTAATCCATTCATTCAACAATTATTTATTTTTCAAATACCGTTTGACACTTACTATACTACATTATGTAAACAAAACATAACAAAAAAAAATAAGCCTTGCCTTTGCACTTGCTCTTCATGGGGTCTTGGCATGATTCACTCCTCTCCATATACCACTGGAAGACAAACTTCCTAAAGACAGAATGAAGTGGGTGAAGGAATGAGGAAGATCCAGGGTGATTCTTAGAATTTCTTACCTGAGCAAATTAGTGATGATAATGTCAATTCCTAAAATGCTAAATATTGGAGGATGTTCAGGGCTATAGGGAGGAAACCAAGATTATGTTTTATGTCTTGTGTTTGAGAAAGCAGTTATGTATGAAAGCAAGTATGAAGACTTGGCAGCTGGATGTATGAATGTGAAGATCTAGGAACCCATCCGGACTGGCACAAAAAGTTGGAATTATTCAGTATATGGGTGATATATAAAGTCATGGGGCTTTAATGAAATAACCTGGGGAATTAAAATTGATAGAGAGAACTTTTTCTTTTCATTATCCTTTCAGTTGAGACAGTACTGAATATGCTATAAATTTATAAAGATAATACATTTTAGGAAAAATTGATTTGTTTATACACTGAAACTGAAATGAAAGCTAATTTCATTTCATATGTGTCTCTTATTGCTAAACTTCATGGCATAGAATGGGAACTATTTTAGAGCTGGAAAATAAAATTGGAAGAAAAAAGAAAGAGAATCAGTGCAGAACTGGTGATAAGTGAAAAAAAAAAGAAGGAATTAATGGTACCAATACAATCTTTTATTTACTTACCTACTTGCATTTCATTGAATATCTCAAGCACTTAGTTTATTTCAGATCATGGTTTATTTTATTATTTTCCTTTTGCCAATAACTCATGAAATATTTTGATGTGAAGATGAAGAGTGTTTAGGGTTTTTTTCCTCATTTTGTAATTAACAAGAATGAAAAAGTTACTGGGAAATGAATTATGTTTTACAGAAGTTAGAAATGTTACCTAGCTTATTAAGTTGGATACCATATATACTTCTTTATCTGCACTATTGAGCCATAGAGGAAGAAAAAGAGTAATAGAAAGTAATTTGCAGAGAATGTCTAGACATGCATCAGTTTTCATTGAAATAGTCACATTTTCTACTGGTAACTGAGACCCATGGCAAGAGGTCTTTTTGAGTATTTTTTTTTTGAGAATGATAGGTTTGCAGAATTTTTACAACAAATATTACACATTGTTAAAGATTTATTTATTTATTTATTTATTTGAGAGAAACTGGAAGAGAGAGAGAGGAGTGAGAGGGAGAGGAGAAGCAAACTCCCCACTGAGCAGATAGTCTTGCATAGGGCTGAATCCTGGGACCCTGAGATCATGACTTGAGCCCAAGGCTGACTGAGCCACCCAACACCCCCTAATATTATATTTACACACATGGTATTTTTAAATGTTTAGTATTGATGTTCAAATCATCTATTAAGCTAGAACACTGTCTTTTTCCTTAATAGATAGTTTTATATTTTAACACTTCTATTATGTCTTAAAAGAAGACACAGAAGCATATGTGGAGATTCTCAAACTCTTTAAGAGCCAGAAAATGTAAATTAAGACTAAATATCACTTTATAGCTATTAAACTGGCAAAAGTTGAAAAGTTGGATATTGCCAGATGTTGTTCACAACATATGTTGATCTTGGGAATGTAAATGATACAGTCTATATTTGCGCAACGATGTCTCAGAAATTCTTCTCCTACATATTCTAAATAAATTATTTCAGAGATCCATAGAGATATATGCATGCATGTTGACTGCATCTTTACTTAGAGGTTCAATGAATTAGAGGTGATATGAATGTTCATCACAGGGAGAAAAAAAATAAGTAAAAGTGTGGTTGATGCAAGTGGTAGATACACACAATGAATCAATGTGAAGTTACAAACTAGATGTACATAGAGCAGTAAGCATAGCTTTTAAGCATAGAATTCAGTAGGAAAGAACAGAAAAGTAAGAAACAATGAGATGTATAACATAGTATAATTTATTTAGAAATACGTGTATATAAACTTTTTATGAAATATAAAAATGCATATTAAACATAATTTTATGACTGCCTATTGTCAGGGAGGGAAATGGGGTAGAGAAGGAAAATGATCCTTGAACAGACAAAAGATAACAATTGCTAGAAACTGTGTTACCAAGTATTAAAAACAACATTGAGAATCATAAGTACATAGATGTCGTTTAAACTCATATTTAATGAAGTCTTCTGGGGAAGAATGTGCAAATTAAGATAAAGAGTTCACCAACTCTGAAATACTATAAACATTTAGATGAAGGACAGAGAATATGCAGCAAAGGAGACAGGAATGAATATAGAACTATCGATAATCCCCAATACTCATAGTCCTAAATTGTGCTAATGATTCTTAAAACTCGTACCATGGTTAAACTATTTTAAACTCAGTCACAATATAAGTTACTTAACATTATCTAATCATCATCCCCAGTTTATAGACTTGGGAAACAGACAAAGAATATTTTTTCTGAAGCCACACACTGAGTGGAGAAAATTGAGTTTCAAACTCAAGGAACTTTGCTCCAGAGTTTATGGATCTAACCACTGCATTATGTTGTCTCCATACTTATAGACCAAAACTATGGTTTGGCATCATTGACGAGCAGGTTTCCAAATCAAGGCAGTGTGCTGCTGGGTTAGATGTTATTTGTAGCAAAGTGCAAAGGGAGCAGGGAGGCAGCAGGGAAAGCAGTTAAATCACTACTTGGTAATTTTATGTAGCTCATAGCTCTGAAACTTCTTCACAACCTGCTCATCATTCCTAATAAATGTTAAGTTAAACACAGACTCAAAATTTGTCCATCAGATTCACATTTAGTACAGAAGGACTTGGAAATTAGTCAAAAGAAAAGAGAATACAATAGAGAAGAAAAAGTGAAGTGTGCTGACTATTAGAACAATTAGGGTTCTTGAACAGGAGAAAGGACAGAAAACACTGGAGATCTCAATGAGTCCCAAGGAGAAACTGCTGTTAAAGATACTCAAATGACCTGAGGCTTTGAATGAAATGAAAGGCTGAGCACAGAGCCAGACATTCAATATATCTGAAGATATCACAACAAAGCATCATGCGTAATATCATATAGTATTCTTATTGACTCTTAGTTATCACAAAAAGGTAAAATTATCTTTAGTAAATTTTCTAATACTTGTTATAAAGTGTTCTATCAAAAACATTGAGATTGACCTTCAAAATCAACTGGGAATGTCAAGTATCCATAGCACAACACTCTTCATGGAAATCATTTTGGATAATGAAAGTGTCATAATGAATAATTATAGGTTGCAATGATATGCTATGGAGAGAACATGACTTCTATCTGCATGGTGTAGATTTCTTCAATGTTCATAAATCATCATTCAAGATAGTCATGATAGAAGCCTGAAAAAAAGAAAAAATGTTAGAAAAGTTGTCCCATGTGTAATAGGATAGAACGTATCCATAAATTTGTAAGATAATGTTGTTTAAGCACAGCAATAAAGGGGAAAATTTATAATTTATACTTAAATCTGAATCAGGATGAATGCAGAGATTAGTTTCTAATTTGTCTATCGCATGGTTGTGTTAGGTTTAATTTAGTTTGTGTTGATAGAAGGAGTGTGATGTTTTTAAAAGAAATGTCGTGTAATGAATGTAAACATATCAGTATTTTACAAAAGAAGGTAGATATGATTACTTGGAGATTTCAGTTCAGGAAAGTTCAGGAAGTTAATAAATAAATAAAGAAATGAATAATCTTCTAATTGAAGGAAAGGAAAGGTGACCTATAGAACATAGTAGGCACAACTAGACTCTACAGAAATGGGTACTAATTTTGATCCTTATTGATAGGAAATACTTTACAGAGAAAAGAAATAGTTGCTTTCAGAGTAGAATTTATTTATTTTCATTTTTTGATTTTTTTTAGATTTTATGTATTTATTGGACAGAGAGAGAGAGAGAGAGAGGGAGAGAACACAAGCAGGGGAATTGGAGAGTGAGAAGCAGGCTTCCCGCCAAGCAGGGAGCCTGAAGAGGGGCTCAATCCTAGGACCCTGGGATCATGACCTGAGCCCAAGGCAGATGCTTAACCAACTGAGCCACCCAGGTGCCTCTCAGGTTAGAATTTATATAAAATAGGAATTAAGAAATTCATTGACTCTGAGTCACAGTTCTTGACTCCAAATCACAGCTCTGCAACTTACAAGAAATGTCACAGTTCTGGTATACTTAACCTTCATTTTCTTTTCTGTTAATTCAGATTCATAGCACTTATCTTTATTAGGTTACTGGGAATACTAAAGTATCTGCTCCGTGTGAAGTACGTAGAACAATACCTGCCATATAAGGCAGTAAGTTGGATGACGAACAATTTACTGCTCTCATCATTGAAATGGAGACTTATTCCATTATCTATATCATTAAATGGTTTACATTACATGTACTTCATGCAAGCACATGTCGGTTTTATTCATCTATCTATATCATCTATATCTATATCTTTCTTTATCGATTTATTGTGGAGCGATAGTCTCTCCCAGAAATTTATATAACCTCCTAGAATGGCAAGTTAAATAATCAAGAGAATTCTGAAGAATTAGACAGGTTACAAAGGAAAAAAAAAGTCAGCAGAAACAACAACTTATAGGTCCAGGACAGGAAAATGCAGTGAAAACCACATAATCAGACCTAAGTCGTGCAATTCAAGGCAAACTATAAGCAGGGCATTATGATGCTAAAAATAATATTTTAAAATCAAGTTCCAGAGTGTTGGACATTGCTAAATCTCTTCTGCAGGTGATCAAATTGGTCCTGGAGACCATGACTGGGCTGACCCTGTGGCTATAGTTCAAGTTTTTGTAAAGATGGACAAAGGGTAAATAAAGGACAGGGATTTTGAAATAATAATTCATCTTGATAACAATAGTTGTGCCATTCATTAATTTACTTTTAAATATAATGGCAATATCATCAAAAATTATGTTATAAATATCAAACTTTGAAAACATTTTATGTCAATCCCAGTGATGTATAACTCTCAAAATCCCATTGTTGTAAGTATTTTAGGTAGCTGTAAATACACTAATGAAATGAGACACCTAAGGAATCTCAAGAGACCAGAAAAAGAATCTTAATTGCAATTCTTACCCATCCATGTTCTGATGGGAAATTATTGCCTGTATGATGAAACCATCAATCACAAATTTAAAGACTATAACTTAGATGTTAGAAATTTTGAAAACTTCCTCTATTTAACTGCTAGCGAACAATGAGAAATTATGTGTTGTAAAGACATTAGCAATGAATTTGGAAAAAGACCTAAGCTAAAATCCAGTTCAAGGCTGATTTTGACAAAATCATTTAAATTCCATCTCAATTTCCTTTTTTGTGAAGGAAGATGAGTCAAATATATTCTGACTTCTACAGAATTGTAAGAGCCAAATCAAAGAGTGTGAAGGTAAAATGTGGAAACTGTAGAATGTCCCACAGATACAAGTTATTATTGTTAAATATAACATACCTGATCTCAACCTCCTTCTAGGATAATTTATTACAATTTATAAATATGAATAATTAATGCTTTCTATTGGTTAATGGACATCGGTTGTTCTCCTAGAATGGGTTGGCTCAACACAAAAATAAAACAGTTTTAGAGTGTGCTATCCAATAACTAGCTTACATATGAATATGTTTTTAAACACGTTTGTAAGAGAACTATGATGATAGTTTTTATAATCTTACAAAGGTTTATTGTGTACTCCTCATGCCAGGCTGCATATATCACCTGTCCCATCTAATTTACCCCAGACTGACAGGAGCACATCACCATTATTAGGTGAAATGGTAACTACAACTAGTCATCCAATCTAAAATACCTCTCATAGTGAAAGGTGGCATTAAACATAACTTAAATTATATTTTAGATATTTATTTTAGCTATGAATGATCATTTTCCCATTCTCGTGTACTTACATATTTCTATTCAAATTATTTTTAAAACTTAAATTCTTTTCAAGAATAGGGATATCATAAATCCATAAGTTTAGTGGAAACAAATTTATGATAATTCTTCATGTTTATTTTCTGATCACCAAAAAATATAAGCAAAATAATTAATCATAGCACATAGTAATTCACTTGAAGCATTTCCTTAGCCACAGATGTCTTTAAAATTGTGTCACAGTTATTTTTCTGAAAAATGTTTTTTTTCCAAATGTGGTCTAATTATTATTATTGGTCTCTATATTTTACCAGTCTATTACATGGTCTAATTATTTCTTTATAAAATTGGCAGCAATATTCTTCAAACTTTCATTTTATGGGTAATTGACTCTTCTCTGTAGACCATGATATTTTAATCAATAAAATACTCTCTGTGTAGAGATGGGTAACAGGGTAAACTCCCTGATAAACTCAGAAAAGATTCTACTAACTAGAAGACATCTTAAGTCTCATACCTTTCATGTTAAAAATATGTAAATATCTCAGTTTTAACATTGTCATAGGTACTATATTTTTGCCTGCAAATGTAGTCCCTTGCTTTAACAAATATTTTATGAGTGCTATATGCACACATTCTGCCCATCTTTTACTACTTATTCAAATTGGACTCCAGAAACTTTGCATATTTTCAGAAACAATAACTATGAAGGGATATTTTCCTCATATGTGGATTTACCTTTAAAAGAGGTTTGGTTAGTTTTGTGTTTTGTCAATTAGATGTGTGAAAAATAGAGCCTTATTTTGAAATAGTTGTGTCCTTTTTAAAATTACCTCACAAGGATCAAAATATATTACCTATTTGCATTCATATGATTTATACTATTATGAATACTAGAGATGTTAATAATATCAAAAATGTATCATGTATTATTACTAATACTAATAATAGATTATTTGAGATTTATATGAAACAATTCAGATTAAGTGATTAGTACAGCTTCTGTTCCATATTAAGAGCTCAATACTTAAACAGCAATTATTATTTCTCTTGTGATTTTTCTGTCTGGTCCCTTTTTCCATCTTCAATAATGTGTTTATTCTTTTTCACTAATTATTACATCTATATGTATGTTAAAGTTGTTAATATTTATTACATATGTTGCATTTTTCCAGTTTACCATTTTAACTGTATACATTGTGTTACTTGGATATTTATAGTATGGTAGGACTGAATGCACATTATATTTAACTAATAGGTAAATCTGCATGATTTCAGCCATAATCTTGAATGGAGAATGTAGAGGTTGAAAGTAAGAAAAGCTGAAATAAATTAAATCTTTGCTTAAAAAATTTCACAACTAATTCTATGCTGTTAAGAATGAACAATCAATCAAACAAACATGTCTTTAAAAAAAGAAAAGAAAATAATAAAATCTCATTTTCAACTTTGGTTAAAGAAAAACCTTAAAAATTAAGCACTGACTGTTCTAAGATTTGGCATGGTTTTAATAAGAGACCTGCTTCCAGTTCAGAATGACATGTGGAAAGGCAGGATTATTCACTGAAACTAATCTCATGTTTCTTTTATATAAAGGCAAATCCAAAATCAATTCTGCTTTAACAAAATTGATTTGGGATCAGGACAACATATAAATGCTGAATCAACATTCAAGATAACAAACTATATTGGAGACATCCTTAATACAGATTGGCAGTCACTAGATGGATGTGACATGATTGATCTTGGTTCTTGTACTAATAACTATTCATTCATTAATGTCCAAATGATTTACAAGGAGAAAACCTCTTCCCCTCCTTTCTTCTTTTTTTAAATTATCTTCACTGTTCTAAAGTTCAAATTTCTAAAATTTCCAGTTTCAATAAGTTAAGTGCAATTCCTACAAATCTTAAAGTACTGATGAATTTGGTAATTTAATGATCTGAATAACACCCTGGAATATAAGCAAATTAAAAATGATTAATATTAGGGAATGTTATTTATAAAATATTTTCTGGAGGATTTTGTAGGTGATTATGAAAATTTTTGTTTCAAATTTGAAAGATTAGTTTTACATTTGTTTTAGAAATTTCTTCTTTCTATCTCTTAAAGCTACTCTTTCATTTCTGATTTCACTGTTACTACAACTTCCTATTTTCAAACATACTCTTGTTTTCAACATATCGCTAAAGTGCTATAGAACCTTTATTTCAAGGGGACAATATTTGACTTTGTTGATTAGAGTAAAAGAATGTGCTGAACATCTTGACTGGCATCTTATGAATTTACAAAGAAAGCTGTCCTCCCTTCACAAACACTATTAAAGTTGAATAGCTACTTTCTACATAATCCCACCTCCTATGACTCATACAAGTCTTGACAGTCAAGTTTACTGGACTTAGACTAAACTCAGCCTTATATAATTTTATTTTCTTTAGTGTAATTTGGTTAGTCTTCTGGTCCAACACTTGTGCTACAAAGAATGATTTTTTACATTGTCTTAATCACTCTGCTCCAAGACAGAATGTGTTGCCTGATTAAGATTTAGAAAATTTCTCCCTCTCTCTTCTTTCTCTCCCCTCTTGCTCTTTCTCTGTTCTCTGTGTACCTTGCCTCTGAAAAACTGGTGGATCTACTCTTTTTCTTCTATAAGACTTGCATGCCACATTCTGGTCCCTTCTAGAGGTAAATCTGGAAGTCCATTTTCCTCTCTATTCTGAGTAATGGAAGATAAGAATGCACAATAATAACAATGAGTGTATCCTCTCTTTAGATGTAAAATCTCTGTGGGCTGGATTGCCCAAGTTTCGATTATTTAATTATTTATGGAGATTATAAGAATATTTGACTATAACCTATATCTAATACACAAATTCCAGTCCAGTCTTTATTGTCATTAATACCAACACTTTGAAACATTTCTCTTTGCAGCCAGTGTTTGATTTCTCAATTGATTTTGAACTTAAAAGAGATGTAGGGGTATGGGAAATTATTGCTAGTAAGGTCCAACAGGAAAATAATAACCAATCTAAAAGGATTGTAATCTTTCACCCATGTTAACTTATTTTCTTGACTCTAACCACGGTTGAATAATCAGAGTTAAATATTTTGACACATAAGCAGATTTATCAGATTCCATTTTTTCAGTATTTAAAATTTGTACTTAGAAATTCACTATCTCCATGTATCTTAGACACTATACAATATTTGGCCTTCTGTGTAGGATGATGAGAAAAATATAAAATGTATGTAGAAGAATGAAAATCATCAAATGAGAGCACAAAAAGTACATTGGAAAACTTTCTGCAGCTTGACCTCAAGGTTTAGTTTGAGTTGAATTTGCAACTCTGGATTTCTTGTACTTATAGAAAAATTAAGTTAGGTGTAGGTGTCTCAAAACAAATAATTTGTTACAGAAGTAATTCTGCTTGTAGCAGATACAAATCTAGTTAACACAAATTTCCATGTTCTATCTTCCTTGTTTTTCTCTACTGTGGGAAGAGTTAAACACTTAACCTCTCCAGTTCTTCTGGAAATTATGCTTTACAGAAGTTTAAATTTACCTGGGGATTCTATAAAAGTTTAGTTTTTCTCATAAAAATGACAGAGAAAAATGGCACTAAACATTCCCTAAAACTGACTTTAATATTTCTTAGAATTTATCTTCCTGGGGTGTCTGGATGGCTCAGTCGGTTAAGTGTCTGACTCTTACTTTTGGCTCAGGTCATGATCTTAGGGTCTGGGGATTCAGGTCCTGGGATTGAACCCTGCTTCCAGCTTAGTGGGGAGTCTGCTTGAGATTCTCTCTCTGTCTTGGTGCCTTCCCCTGCTCATGTGCACGCTCTCTCTCTCTCTCTAAAATAAATAAATCAATCTTAAAAAAAATTATCTTCCCAAGGAAATTATTAGTAATTAGCAACCCTAGGAGAAAGGGAAGTAAGTATTGAGTCAGACAATGTGAATCCTTATACGATATTCTGTACTTTATATAAACTTTGATTTCAAGGTCATTTTTATAAGGCAGTTGTCTCATACTGATCAATTATAGTGATTCAAAAGATGAAATTGTAATTTGACACTACCATTATGAAAACTGTGGTACTAAGGAATATAAAGGTTTCAGGACTAGAGCTTAAATCACTGTCACTGGGACCAGTGTTTAATTAGTTTTAGATATCTTCTCTACTTAAGACTGATATATTAACTTGCTGAAGCTTTATTTTTCATTACCAAAGTCCCAGACTGATTAACTTGTTCTATGATCTGTGTAATCAATTGTTTATCGTGAATTGAACCAACAGCTGCAGAACACAGTTGGAAATAACCCAGGAGCAAAGGAAGACATGATTTCAGGGAGAGAAAAACAAAATGTAAGGAATCAAGCCAACTAAAGTATAACTTATGCAAAGATGAGTTTAAAGGTGTCTCTTGTGTGCTACTTCTTATGTATTAACAAGAATTAGTAACAGCCCTCGGGTCCTAAAGTAAAAACACTGACACAGTGTAGGAAGTAAATTATCTGTGAACATAATTGAAAAGTTTGTGCTCCTATTTTTACACTAAAAAGTTTAATTATGTTACAGTGCTCTTCAGAGGTTTTTAATTGTTGCTATTCTAATTATATATATCTATTGAACTCAATTCCACTTATCATTTTCATATATAAAGTAAAACTATTTATTTTTGATACATGTATTAAGAAATAAATAGATTTATAATTTATTAACCCTCTCAACTAAATTACATGTTATCAATTACAATGACTAAAATTATGTTAGTAAATTGTTAGTGTTAGTTATAAACAGAACATTTCTTTGGAATGAATATTAATTATTAATTTATTTATATTAATTAGTTAATATTTAACACTAAGGTAAGTTAGGTTTTCATCAAAACATTTTGATATTTAATTTCAAAACTATAAGCTTTTGAAAAGAACATAGCATGGAATTAATAAAATAAGTCAAATTTTATTTTTTATTATAAGTCAAAATTTAAATCATTTTCTTCACTTTGCTTTTCAATGATTTTATTATTTATTATTTTTTTCAGTAATTTGTCCTGCTTCCTTTCACAGAATTTGGATTCTGTAAAATATTTTTTCACAACATGCTCCACCTCAGCATCTGCTTCTAAAGAACACAGTTTGTGACGATATTGCATATGAAATATGCAATCATCATAAAAATCAAATCAGATAAAATTCATTTTCTAGCACTTTCTTCTAAACAGTATTTCTTCTATTAATTTATCCAGTTCCATTTTTCTTTTTTGATACAATTTTAATGACTTAGAGAAAGTATAAAGTTACTTTACATAAAATGACTGATCTTATTAGCTTTAGCAGCTTCATTTAAGAAAATTAATAATATGTCTTCCTGAACAGTTCATTGACTGTCTCCACTGTGTCAATTCATTTTCTCAGTAAAAATGAAAGGATGAGATCAGAATGTGGATATGTTGGAATAGGTAGAGCTATGGAACAAAATTTAGAAGCAATGTGCTTTCAAACTTTCCCAAAACGGCTTTATTTTTTTCTATTTCTATTTATATATATATTATAAATATATTTATATATATTATCTAAATATCTATCATCTATCTATCTGTATCATCTATCTATCATCTATATATCTTTCTGTTAGGGAGGGAAGAGGAAAAAAACACTAAAATCTTCTTAAAAGAAAAAAAGGTTTAATTTTCTACAATTTTCATATAATTTTTATAATTGTATGGTCAATTTTATCCAGGGTTTTTTTAATTGCTCAAGAGATTGTTACTTTTATGTATGTACAAATTCACTACACTGTTTGGAATTTAATGTTAGTTATATGTATTTCATTATAGATAATATTTTAAACTTCAGAATATAATGCCATTTTTGTTTTGAATAAATAATATAGAAGCATCCTTATTAGAAAACATTAATATATTCATTCATTTACACATTCTTTAAGTATTTTTTCAGGTCTATCATATCAGAGGTAACCCTGTACACATGGCAAATACAAAGATAATTAACAATATGCCTTTCAAAGGACTTACAACTTACTAAAGAATATAGATCTATAAACATGTACCTATAGTTTGGTGTAATAACTGCTGATAAAAGAAACTGTGATGAAGAAAATCATGTACTTTAAGGAATAATTAAATCAGACTTGTATGAGTTAATATGGGGAAGGAAGCAACACACACACACACACACACACACACACACACACACACTCTTTCCACTTTCCAATACCATAATTGTCTAATCATATTCCAGTTTCGGTTTAGTCAATATTGTGAGAAAGATGGGTATTTTAATTTTATGATTCTTTATTAAAGAGTTAAATGTGAGACCTGGAGCCACAAAAAACCTAGTTGAGAGCACAGTCAGTAATTTCTTTGATATCAGCTATAGCACATTGTTCTAGATATGTCTTCAGAGGCAAGGGAAACAAAAGGAAACAAATGGACAACAACAACAACAAAAAACCTACTGGGATCATTATATCAAAATAAAAAGCATCTGCACAAAGGAAACAATCAACAAAGCAAAAAGACAATCTACAGATTGGGAGAAGATATTTGCAAATGATATACCTGATAAGGATTTAGTATAAAAATATATAAATAATTGCTTTCAGGCCATAATGGCAAAGGAGTAGGAAACCTTAGTTTTGCCTGGTCTCAGGAATTCAGCTAGATAGCTACCAATTCATTCTGAACACCTGCGAACTCAACCAGAGAACTAAGAATTATTACAGTTTTACAAATAGAAAAGCAACCACTTTATGCAAGAATGACAAGACAGAAAAACTCACCTCAAAAGGGAGAACGAGAGACAGTATTGACTGCCAGGGACCTATTCAGTAATGGATATAAGTAAGATGTCAGAACTAGAGTTCAGAAAAACTGGAGTTTATAGACTTAAAAAAAAAGTGTAGAAGACACGAGAGGAATCCTTTTTAGAGAAATAAAAACTAAAATCTTATCAAGTCTAAATAAAAAAGGCTATTAATGAGATACGATAAAAAAATGGAGGCTCTAACTGCTAGGATAAATGAAGCAGAGGAGTGAATTAGTGACATAGAAGACAAAATGATGGAGAATAAAGAAGCAGAGGAAAAGAGAGATTAAAAATTACTGGATCATGGGCGCCTGGGTGGCTCAGTGGGTTAAAGCCTTTGCCTTCGGCTCAGGTCATGATCTCAGGGTCCTGGGATCGAGGCCCGCATCGGGCTCTCTGCTCAGCAGGGAGCCTGCTTCCTCCTCTCTCTCTCTGCCTGCCTCTCTGCCTACTTGTGATCTCTCTCCCTCTCTGTCAAATAAATAAATAAAATCTTTAAAAAAATTACTGGATCATGAGAGGTGAGTTAGAGAGATAAGTGATACCATAAAGCAGAGCAATATTAGAATAACTGGGATCCCAGAAGAAGACAAAAGAGGATGAGAGAGCAGGGAAGAAGGTATACTAGAACAAATCATAGCTGAGAACTTCCCCAATCTGGAGAAGGAAACAGGCATTCAAGTTCAGGAGGCAAAGAGAACCCCCCCTCAAAATCAGTAAAAATAGGTTGACAACTTGACATACAATAGTGAAACTAGTAAATCTCAGAGACAAACAGAAAATCCTAGGCAGCTCAGGACAAGAGGTCCACAACCTATAAGTGTAGAAATATTAGACTGTTAGCAGACCTATCCACAGAGACCTGGCAGTCCAGAAAGGAATGGCGTGAAATATTCAGGTGCTAAATGAGAAAAATATGCAGCCAATAATACTTTATCCAGTAAGGCTATCATTCAAAATAGAAGGAGTGATACAAAGTTTCCAGAATGAACCAAAACTAAAAGAATCTGTGATCACTAAACCATCCCTGCAAGAAATATTAAGGGGAATCTTTAAGTGGAGAGTCCAAAAGTAACATAGACCAGAAAGGATCAGAGACAATATACAGAAACAGTGACTTTACAGGTAATACAATGACCCTAAATTCATATCTTTCCATAGTTACTCTGAATGTAAATGGGCTAAATGTCCCAATCAAAAGACACAGGGTATCAGGTTGGATAAAAAGGAAAGACCCATTGATATGATGTCTGCAAGAGACTCATCTTAGACCCAAAGACACCTCCAGGTTGAAAGTGAGGGGGTGGAAAATCATTTTCCATGTTAATGGACATCAAAAGAGAGCTGGGGTGGCAATCTTTACATCAGTCAAATTATATTTTAATCCAAAATTGTAATAAGAGATGAAGAAGGACACTATATCATAATTAAAGGATCTATCCAATGAGAAGATCTAACAATTGTAAATATTTATGCACTTAACATGGGAGCAGCCAATTATATAAACTAATTAATAACAAAATGAAAGAAACACACAGATGAAATACAATAATAATAGGGGACTTTAACACCCCACTCACTGCAGTAGACAGATCATCTAAGCAGAAGATCAATAAGGAAACAAGGGCTTTGAATGACACTCTGGACCAGATGGACTTTACAAATACATCCAGAGAATTCACCCTAAAGGAACAGAATACACATTCTTCTCAAGTGTACGTGGAACATTCTCCAGAATAGATCATATACTGGGTCAAAAATCAGGTCTTAACTGGTACCAAAAGATTGGGGTCATTCTCTGCATGTATTTCGAAATACATGCAGAGTGTATTCAAAACTAGGATTCAGTCATAAGAGGAAATTGGGAAAGAACTCGAATACATGGAGGCTAAAGAGCATCCTACTAAAGAATGAATGGGTCAACAAGGAAATTAAAGAAGAATTAAGAAAACTCTTGGAAATTGATGAAAATGAAAACACAACTGTTCACGACTTTTGGATGATACAAAGGTGGTCCTAAGAGGAGAGTATATAGCAATACAAGCCCTTCTAAAGAAACAAGAAAGGTCTCAAATACACAACTGGACCTTACACCTAAAGGAACTGGAGAAAGGATAGAAAAATAAAGCCTAAACCCATCAGGAGGAGAGAATTAATAAAGATTAGAGCAGAAATCAATGAAATAGAAACCAAAAGAACAGTAGCACAGATCAAAGAAATAAGGAGCTTGTTCTTTGAGAGAACTAATAACATTGATAAACCCCTGGCCAGACTTTTCTAAAAGAAAAGATAGAAGACCCAAATAAATAAAGTAATGAGGGGTGCCTAGGTGGTTCAGTACTGTCTGAAATTAAGTGTCTACCTTCAGGTCAAGTCATTAGCTGGAGTCTAGGATTAAGTCTCACATCAGGCTCCCTCCTCAATGGGGAGTCTGCTACTTCCTCTCCCTCTGTTCCCCCCCACTCATGTTTACTCACTCTCTCTCACTTGCTCACCTTTTCTGTCAAATAAATAAATAAAATCTTTAAAAGATAAAATCATGAATGAAAGACAAGGGACCATAACCAACACTGAAGAAATACAAACAACTATATGAACATATTATGAGCAACTATATGCCAAGAAATTAGGCAGTCTGGAAGAAATGGATGCAATCCTAGAGACATGCAAACTACCAGAACTGACCCAAGAAGAAACAAAAAATCTGAACAGACCCATAACCACAAGGAAATTGAAGCAGTAATCAAAACTCTCTCAAGGAACAAGACTGGATAGCTTTCAAGGGGAATTCTACCAAACATTTAAAGAATTAATACATTTTCTTCTGAAGCTCTCAAACAATAAAAAGGGAAGGAGAACTTCCAAACTGTTTCTATGAGGCCAGCATTACCTTGATCCCAAAGTCAGACAAATACCCCACCAAAAAAGGAGAATTAGAACAATATCCCTGATGAACATGGATGCCAAGATTCTCACCAAGACACTAGGCAATAGGATCAAACAGTACATTAAATGGATTATTCACCACAACCAAGTGGGATTTATTCTTGTGCTACAAAGGTGGTTCAACATCCACAAATCAATCAATATGAGACAATACATAATAATAATAAAAGAAAGGACAGCAACCATATGACCCTCTCAATAGATGCATAAAAAAATTTGACAAAGTACAGCATTCTTTCTTGATTAAAACTTTTCACAGGGTAGGAATAAAGGGCACATAACTCAATATCATAAAGCCATCTATGAAAAACCCACAGTGAATATCATCCTCAAAGGGAAAAACTGAGAGCTTTTCCCCTAAAGTGAGGAACATGACGAGGATGTTCACTAATACCCCTGTTGTTCAACATAGTACTAGAAGTCCTAGCCTCAGCAATCAGACAAAAAGAAAGAAGAAAGAAAGAAAGAAAGAAAGAAAGAAAGAAAGAAAGAAAGAAAGAAAGAAAGAAAGAAAGAAAGAAAGAAAGAAAGAAAAAGAAAGAACATCCAAATGAGCAAAGAAAAAGTCAAACTTTCACTCTTTGCAGATGACTTGATACTTTATGTTGAATAACCAAAAGACTTCACTCAAAAATTGCTATAACTCATACAGGAATTCAGCAAAATGGCAGGATATAAAATCAATGCACAGAAGTCAGTTGCATTTCTATACACTAACAATGAGACAGAGGAAAAAGAAAGTAAAGAATTGACACCGTTTCCAATTGCACCAAAAACAATGAGATACCTATGAATATACCTAACCAAAGAGGTAAAGGAACTGTACTCCAAAAACAATACAAAACTTATGGAAGAAAATGAGGAAGACACAAAGAAATGGAAAAACATTCCATGTTCATAGATTGGAAGAACAAATATTGTTAAATATCTCTGCTATCTAAAGCAATCTGCACATTCATTGCAATTCCTATCAAAATACTAGCAACATTATCCACAAAGATGTAATAAACAATTGTAAAATTTGTATGGAAATGGAAAGGACCCCAAATAGCCAGAGGAATGTTGAAAAGGAAAACCAGAGCTGCGGCATCACACTTCCGGACTTCAAGCTTCATTACAAAGCTGTAATTGTCAAGACAGTAAAGTATTAGAGCAAAAATGGACACATATATAAATGGAACGGAACAGAGTACCCAGAAATGGATCCTCAATTCTACAGACAACTAATATTCAACAAAGCAGGAAAGAATATCCAATGGAAAAAAGACAGTCTCTTCAACAAATGGTATTGGGGAAATTGGACAGCCACATACAGAAGAATGAAACTGGACCATTTTCCTACACCATACACACAAATAGACTCAAAATAGGTGAAAAACCTAAATGTGAGACAAGAATCCATTAAAATTCCAGAGGAGAACACAAGCAACAACCCCTGCAATTTTGGTCACAGCAACATCTTGCTAAGCAGGTCTCCAAGGCAGGGGAAATAAAGGCAAAACTGAACTATTAGGACTTAGTCAAGGTAAAAACTTTTGCACAATAAAGGAAACAGTCAACAAAACTAAAAGAATGAGTAAACATTTCTCCAAAAAAGACATGCAGATATCCAACAGACACATGAAAAGATGCTCAACATCACTAATCATCAGGGAAATGCAAATCAAAATCACAATGAGATATCACCTCACAAATGTCAGAATGGCTAAAATCAAAGGCAGAAGAAAAATGTTGGCAAGACTGTGGAGAGAAAGGAAGCCTTGTGCATTCTTGGCCGAAATTCAAACTGATACAGCCACTGGAAGACAGTATGGAAGTTCCTCAAAAAACTGAAAATAGAATTGCCATATGGTCCCATAACTCCACTACTGGGTATTTACCCAAAGAATACAAAAACGCTAATTCAAAAAGATACATGCTCCCCTATGCTTATTGCAGCATTATGTACAATAGCCAAATTATAGAAGCAATGCAAGTGCCCATTAATAGATGAATGAATAAGGAGAAGTGGTACACACACAAACACACACAGAATGGAATATTACTCAACCACAAAAAAGAATGAAATCTTAGCATTTGCAACAACATGGATCAATCTAGAGAGTATAATGCTAAATAGAATAAGCCAGTCAGAGAAAGAAAAATACCATATTATTTCATTCATAGGCAGAACCTAAGAAATAAAAATAAAATAAAAAAACAACAACAAAGAAAAAAGGAGACCAAAAAAACAGACTCTTAAATATAAAGAACAAACTGGTGGTTACCAGAGAGTAAGTAGGTGGGGAGATGGGAGAAATAGAAATAAAAGGGGATCGAGTGTACACTTATCATGATGAGCACTGAGTGATGAATGTATAGAATTGTTGAATCACTATATTGTACACCTGAAACTAGTATAACACCATATGTTAATTATTTTGAAGTTAAAAAAGAGAAATATTAATTGATTGAGGCAGTCATTGAAGACTGGATTGCCACATCTTATCCCTGAGATTCTAGACCATAGACATTGTGGTAAGTAAGAATCAGAGCATGAAAAAAATAATATAACTATGTAAATATTAATTCAAATATGAATTAGACATAGTGTACTATGCTTTCATTTCATCCTTTTACAATGTTTTGTTTCTTCAGAAGTTATTTGCTCCTTTTCTCTTTCCTTTCTTAATTTCCACATACTTATCACTATTTCTTACCCAATTACTCTTTATAGGGTCATTTCTTTCCACAGAACCCTCACCCAAACATTGAAATAGTTCATATCTTATTCCAGTTTATATTGGAGTTTCTACTACCTATTTCTACTACTCTTTGCTACTCATTTTTATCTTGGAACCTCCCTCATCATCATCCTTCATCTCCATTCTGATTGGACACAAAATTTCAGGGTTCCATATTTTTAAGTTTTAATTAATGCTTTTCTTTCTTTTTCTTTCTTTCTTTCTTTCTTTCTTTCTTTCTTTCTTTCTTTCTTTCTTTCTTTCTTTCTTTCTTTCTTTTTTTTCTTTCTTTCTTTCTTTTCTTCCTTCCTTCCTTCCTTCCTTCCTTCTTTCTTTTTCTTTCTCTCTTTTTCTCTCTTTCTTTTTTTAGAGAACATTGGATTTTTACATAAACATGGTATTTAACAGACAGATCTGATGTTCCTTTATTATTTTTTTTTAAAGTAAGCACTAGGTCCTATGTGGGGCTTGATATTATGACCCCAAGATCAAGAATGGCATGTTCCACTAAATGAGCCAGCCAGGCACCCCCACTCATGCTTTTCTTTATGTATATTATATACTCTAGTTATGTAACTTCTTAATGTAAAGCTTAATGTAAAGTTGGTTTTTCTGCATTAGTAACTGAAATGTGATTATTCTACCCAATGACTTATTAATGCTGTAATTTATGACACTGACTCTTTATATCTGTCCTATCTTTATCTTCTGGAGAGTTTTTAAGGTCTATTAGTTAATCTTAATATTCTAAACATTTAAGAAAATGTTTAAGGCATCTGACTGAGGATTCTTTTCATTTTCTTTGTCATCTGGGTGATTTATATTATTTGGGGAAAATTATTTTATGTTATCTATTTAATCATCATCTTCCTTCTTTTTCTTATGTTCTTAATTTCAGGGCAGTTTATTGATTTGGATAAGTAGATTTCATGTAATAATGTCCAATATTTTTGTTGCTGTTTTTCTCTTTTTTTATTTTAAGATTTTATTTATTTATTTGACAGAGAGAGACACAGCGAGAGAGTAAGCACAAGCAGGGGGAGTGAGAGAGGGAGAAGCAGTCTTCCAGCAGAGCGAAGAGCCGTATGCAGGGCTGGATCCCAGCACCTTGAGATCAAGACGGAGTCGAAGGCAGACGCTTAACCACTGAGCTACCCAGGCACCCCCGTTGTTGTTTATCTGTCTTTTGAATAACTTCCTAAACCTCATCTTCTAAGTTTTCTATTGATTTTTTAGTTACAGTAATAACATTTTTACTTTTAATAGACATTTCTCATTTTCTGAATATTTTTTAATTTCATCCTGGCATTGGTTCTCAGCTGAAACATCTCTGATCATCTGCGAGTATTTTTCTAAGCCTTTTTATCTCTGACTCCCTTGATTGCATCTGTTTACATTCAGTTCAGGTTTTCTTTTTGCTTGGCTTGTCGTTGCTGACTTTTTTTTTTTTTTAAGATTTTATTTATTTATTTCACAGAGGGAGAGAGATCACAAGGAGGCAGAAAGGCAGACAGAGAGAGAGAGGGGGAAGCAGGCTCCTCGCTGAGCAGAGAGCCCGATGCGGGCCTCGATCCCAGGACCCTGAGATCATGACCTGAGCCGAAAGCAGAGGCTTTAACCCACTGAGCCACCCAGGCGCCCTTGTTGTTGCTGTCTTGTTGTTGTTGTTGTTGCTGTCTTATATTAGAAACTTTTCTTAAATGTCTGATGACCTGGAAACCTTAATTTATATTTAAGATGAATCTATTTGAATCTGGTTAGAAGCTTATGGACATAGGCTGGGTTTGTGAATGTGTCAGTCTCCTATGAAAGATGTGACTTCTTGCCAAGTTACTGAGAAAACCCTATAAAAGCAGCAGGCTTGCAATCTTTTTTTTTTTTTTTCCGTTTTTTTAAAGCAGGCTTGCAATGTTTTGACATCCTTTACTAAAGGAATGTCCCTGGAGGAAAGAAAAGAGGGCAAGTGACCTGGTGCATATCCTTATCAATCTGAACTCTGAGTAAACAGACAAATGATATATGCTAGGAGTAAGAGACCTTAACTGTGAAATGTCCTTAGTAGGATCTTTCCAGATAAATATTATCTAGAATAAGTAATGACCAAGGGTCTATGATGCATCGACCTCTGGAGACCATCACATGGATTACAAGTTTGAGGCAAAATGTGGAGATTTGTGATAATTTTAATGTCCCCTCTGTGGATGACCTGTGAATATCATATAGTGGTCTCATTTATTCTGTACCTGAGTGTTGTGGACCAAATGGAAAAGGACTCTGGGTGCTACTCTTAATATCACAGACATCTCACTGCCTATTTTATTGCTGAGATTTTTTAAATATCTGAGATATTTTACTGCTTGTGTCATTCAAATTATTTAGTAAGTCTTGATATTAGGTGAGATCTGTGATTTGTATGAGTTTGATTTAAATCTGATCCTGATAGCTCACCTAACTTCTAATATTCTGATAGCTAACAATGGTACAGAAGCTGGAATTCTTCCCTGTTAGACTCTAGGCTTTTGATTAATCCAACTTTTACTTTTTCATTATAACATTTTTCCTTTACATACATTGTGCCTAATATCTTGGCATTTGGAAAATCTTTGATTAACTAGATGAGTAAGGCAGAGGATAGAGAATTGCCACACTTAAACTGATAAATAGTTTTATGTAAATTGTATAGAGGAAATTGTATTCATGCATGATTATGTAATTTAATCATTTACTGCCATTTTAGTGGGGCTTTCAGTGAGATTAGGCATCAAATGGGTGTAAGAACCATTGGACTAACTTTTTTAAGAATGAGATTTACCGGAATGTATTTTAAACCTTAGTAATACAGATTATGCAGTGTCACTTCCAAGACATCTAAAGAAATTTTTGCTAAATTAAACAAAAAATAAATAAATAATAAAAAATGGCCATCTAAACAGATTATTTATTATCTATAATCCTAAATTTTTAAAGAGATTTGACTTCCGATGATGTCCAAGCTAGCTCTTCTCTGATTGATCCACTATAGATGAAAATATAAATTCTGGACCAAATGTAAAAGAGAGGAAAAAAACAAAGAGTACCAAGGACCCCAAATGGACAGATTCTGAAGGGTGGTCTATAGTAGAAAAAGTGAAATAACATGAATAAATAAAGTGTCTCATTTACTCTGGCTATTAGTCTGAAAGCTGTTCAAAATGGTTGCATGAATGGTAGCCAAAACTTCAATAGAAAATGTATTGTCTTATTTATTTGAAAGACAGACCAAAGGAAAGAGTTGGGATAGTCACAGTTGCTAGTAAGTGAGAGCACATATTGTACAAGAAAACATAAGAAAGGGAGAAGACACCCAAATTGAGGTTATAAACTAATGTCCAGGTTTCTAGAACAAGGACTTTATGAGGTAGACTCCAAGCATTTCCTCTAAAGATGAAATAACTCAACCAAGAATTAAGCTACCATTCAAAGGCAGATTTTGCAGGGTGACTTCAGCTAAGTAAATTGCAGACTAAATGGAGGAATGTAAGTGCTTCTGAACATCACAGAATCCATAATCTCTAATACATAACATTTACAATCTTCAGCGTGCATCTTAAACTACTTCACAATGTAAAGAAAAACTAGTATGTTGTCACTCTTCAAAGAAAAGATAATCAACAAAGATGGACACCAAGATAACCCAGATGTTGGAATTAGCATACTGGAAAACCCAGATGTCAGAATTAACATACAAATTTTAAAGGTACTATGCTGAATAATAAAAAAGAAAGTATGTTTGGAACGAATGAAAAGTTAGGAAATCAAAGCAGAGAAATGGAGACCATTAAAAAATGACTCTGGAGAAATTTACAAATTTATTTTCAAATTTATATGGAAAGGCAAAATTCTATAATAGTCAAAGCAATTTTGCAAAATAACAGCATAGGTAACTGACTTACAATAATTGATTTCAAGTATGGAACTTCCTCAAAAAGTTAAAAATAGAGCTACCCTACGATCCAGCAATTGCACTACTAGGTATTTACACAAAGGATACAAAAGGTATGATCCAGAGGCACCTCAATGNACCTGCACCTCAATGTTTATAGAAGCAGTGTCCACAATAGCCAAACTATGGAAAGAACCCAGATAAACATAAACGGATGAATGGATAAAAAAAGATGTGGTGTGTACACACACACACACACACACACACACACACACACACACACACAGGAATATTACTCAGCCATCAAAAAGGAAGAAATCTTACCATTTACCTCAAGGTGGCTAGAACTAGAGGGTATTATGCTGGAAGAAATAAGTCAACCAGAGAAAAGCAATTATCATATGATTTCACTTATATGTGGAATTTAAGAAATAAAACAGAGGATCTTGGAGAAAGGGAGGGAAAAATAAAACAAGACAAAATCAGAGAGGGAGATAAATGATAAGAGACTCTTAACTATAGGGAATGAGCTGAGGGTTGCTGTAGGGAGTGAGGATGGATGGATGGGGTAACTGGGTGATGGACATTAAGGAGGGCACGTGATGTGATGAGCACTGGGCGTTATATGCAACTGATGAATTTCTGAACTCTACATCTGAAACTAATGATATACTATATGTTAACTATTGAATTTAAGTAAGTTACAAAATAATTAATTTCGAGGCTTACTATAAAGTTTCAGGAATCAAAATAGTGTGGCACTGGCATTAAGGCTGACAAATAGAGAAGTAGACTAGATATGACATTGAGAAATAAGCATTTTTGTTTGTCTAACACCTTGGACTATGTGGCACACAAACTGATTAAATAATTTATTTACTCTCACAATGAAATGTATGGTAAATGTTGGTATTTGCTCTTGGGGCCTGGAGTTTGAATAACTGAGATTAGTCATGTAGATGCTTCATGCCTTCATGCTTACTTCATGCTTTCATGAATGATCCCAAATATGATTCTCGGACACTAAGGCTTGGGTGAGCTTACCTGACTGGCAATACTTCCCATCATTGCTGGGACAATTAAACACATCCCTGTACCTTCACTGGGAGAGGACACCTGGAGGTTTGTGTCTAGTTTCTCCTAGACTTCATCCCATGATGAAACCTTCACTGGTCTTAAGGAAGGAGCATGAAAGTGCTCTGGCTTAATAATAACGTTCTATACCTTGATAGGGGTTTGCTTTGGGTAGACGTATTCATTTGTTAAAACATATGAAATGGTACACTCAATATTTATGCACTTCACTGTGTGTAAATTTTACCTAGAAATAATTTTAAACAAATAGTATAAAAATAATTAATGACATATAAGCTGAAATCTTCAGGGTAACCTGTACAGATATCTGTAACTTACTTTGAAATTCCTCAAAAAGAAAAATATAATGATGAATGGAAATAGGGATAGATAAATGGATAGACATGTGTACAAAGCAGTCTAGTAAACTGTAATGGTTGACTTTAGGTAATGAATATATGAGTGTTCAGGGTAAAATTCAACTTTTATATTTGAAAAATTTCCAAATAAAATATTTGAAAAAATCAAAATTGGAATACTACAACAAACAAATTCCATTTTTACTCTGATTTTGAAACTGAACTACTAGTCAATAAAGTTTCATCAAATAATTTTTTTAATTTTATGTTAAACATGCTCTCTTGTTCTGTTAGTAATCTTAAAAAAAATATCCTGAGAAAAGTCAAGATATTGTTACATCGTATGCAACAGTAAATGAACATCTACTACCCCCATTACTTTGGTTTTAAAACTGCCACTACAGATTGCCAACTAGTTAAAATTTGCTGGTCTTAAAGCAACATTCTATTTCTCAGTCTTGGGGTAGATTATAGTAGTATAAAATGCCAAATGGATTCATTAGTTAATAAAAGAAGAAACTAGTTGCCTATATGATTGTGAACTCAATAAAGAAAAGGAACTAGAAAGAATGAAATAAAAAGTTCTATTAGGCTTATTATAGTCCATAATGTTCTTACTGTCCAGAAATAGTCTACTGGAATCTGATTATATTTCATGATTATGCCGTTATATTGTCCCTATTCATTCTGTTTAAATTTTTACAACTCCTTTAAATATATTAGTTTTCATCACCTTTTAATCTATCTCTATTTCATCCAAGCAATAAGATGAATGGCTAAATGAGATGGATTTGACAGCATATTAGGCATATTCTCATGCCCTTTCTTATAGATCATCCTAACATGCACATTGCATTTCACAGACATACAGTATATGGTCCTTAGTATGTCATCTGAATTTAATAAAAACACTTCAAAGCCAGAATAGAACAAAATATTTAATGTGAACATTTTAAATGTCTTCAATGTTTCTGCTACCTTTATAGACAGACCTGGATAAAGCATGAAGGTTTTAATTGTTTTATTTTCACATAATATCATAATAATATAAGTTCAACAATGACCATCACTGTTTCTTCCTATGTGCAGTTTCTTTCTTCTCTTCCATTTGAGAGGATTAAACCAGCAGGTGACATCCTTACTGTGACGTCAACGTTTTTGTATGAAAAATGTAAAGTTTTCTTTTTTTTAAAGATTTTATTTATTTATTTGACAGAGACACAGTGAGAGAAGGAACACAAGCAGGGGAAGTGGGAGAGGGAGAAGCAGGCTTCCCACTGAGCAGGGAGCCCGATGCAGAGCTAGATCCCAGGACCCAGGGATCATGACCCGAGCCGAAGGCAGACATTTAACGACTGAGCCACCCATGGGCCTCGAAAAATGTAAAGTTTTCAAAGGACAATTATTTGTACTCCTCTGTCCTTCCAAATTACATTATACCTGTTCTATATTATAACACTAATGTGCACTTTGTGGTCGCACTAAGCATAACTCCAACCTGACACAATATGTTATACTATTGTGTTGGACATAAACAATCCCATCTTCATCTCCTGGGATGGATCCTGATTTGAATATTATTCAGAGCTATCTCAGTGCTCTGGTCACAGTGTTGTGATGAAGTCATGTTTTTGCAGCTTAAGACTGTTTCAGTTCAAAGGATGAGAAGAAATCTTTCTTATTCTTGCTTTGAACCATTTGGTGTGCAGATGGGAGGCTTCACATGACCTAGGAACTTTGTTACTGAAAACAAAACTATCCTGAGGACGGAGCCAGGATACAACAGAAGGTAGAGGTGAGCAAATAACAAGAAAAGGAGGCAGGTAGATGAGTGACCCATGCTTTTAAAAATGAAACA
The DNA here is from genome assembly GCA_002007465.1 of Ailurus styani. Classification (NCBI taxonomy): domain Eukaryota; kingdom Metazoa; phylum Chordata; class Mammalia; order Carnivora; family Ailuridae; genus Ailurus; species Ailurus styani. The sequence continues at coordinate 1,841,399 of LNAC01000013.1, read as the reverse complement.
GTCTCAGGATGTTTTCAATGATGTAAAGCAATACATTCCTTTATGGTTCAAATTCATTTGAGTTGGGTTTTAAGATTCTTAACTGAAATTATTCTTTTTTATATAAAGATTTCACTTATTTATTTGAAAGAGAACAAGTGACAGCACAGGGGAAGATGGAGAAGCAGACTCCCTGCTGAGCAGAGAGCCCAGTGCAGGGCTCAATCTCAGGACCCTGGGAACATGACCTGAGCCGAAGGCAAAGTCTTACCTGACTGAACCACCCAGGAACCCCTTAACTAAAATACAAACCGAAGTGTGTACTCATAGCGCTGTGTAATTACTCTTTATATAACTTTCTCCCATATTAAGTCATGAACTGCCAGAGATGAGAAGCCATAACGTCTTCATTTCTATCTCTCTAAAACCTAGCAAGCCGCCTGAATTTAGTGAATATTTGTTTTTAAAAATGAGTGTATCAGTGTGATGCTATTAGCCAAATGGATTTTTAAAAATTAAACACCCACTTTTTTTTTCAAATCAGATACATATACAGTTGAGCCTCATTATTCACAGATCTGTGAATTTGCATACTCTCTCAAATGTATTTGCAGTCAAATCAATTTTCATGGTGTTTTTGTAATAATTCTCAGGTACCTTGAAAATTTTTGAGTCAGATGCACAGCTGAGGTCAAACAGGTAAGATGACAGAGGGACTCAAAGCACATCCACAGCCAGAAGCCAGCTGAGAGAGGGCTTGCCTCCTTGTTTCAGCTGTTATAATGACATGACCAGGGGATGATGATGGTAGAGGACAGTTTAGTGTAGTGCAAGACGCTCCATCTCAAGAGCCGGCTGGAACTCTGGCACCTGTTAGTGGGTGGCCTCGGGCAAATCACTTAACACATTTGAATCTCATTTAATCTTTTGTAAAACTCAAAAAAAAAAAAATAGAACCTAGGCATCCAAATTGGAAAAGAAGGAGTAAAATTATGTCTATTTGAAGATGGTATGATATTGTAGATAAAAAACACTAAAGATTCCACTGTTAGAACTAAAACAAATTCAGCAAAGTTGCAGGATGGGAATTCAACATATAAAAATCAGTTGCATTTCTCTACATTAACAAAAAAAAATCTTGAAAAGGAAATTAAGGGAACAATCTTATTTACAATAGCATCAAGAAATAAACATCCAAGAAGGGAAAAGACTACACACAGAGAACTGTAAACCACTGCTGAAAGAAACAAAAACACAAATACATGGAAACTATTTACAGTATTTAGTATTCACAGATTGCGAGACTTAATTTTTTTTTAAAGATTTTATTTTTTCATTTGACACACAGAGAGAGATTACAAGTAGGCAGAGAGGCAGGCAGAGAGAGAGGAGAGAGGAGGAAGCAGGCTCCCTGCTGAGCAGAGAGCCCGATGTGGGCCTCGATCCCAGGATCCTGGGATCATGACCTGAGCCGAAGGCAGCGGCTTTAACCCACTGAGCCACCCAGGTGCCCGCGAGACTTAATATTATTAAAAATATCAATACTATCTAAAGTGATCTACAGGGCACCTGGGTGGCTCAGTGGGTTAAAGCCTCTGCTTTCGGCTCAGGTCATGATCTCAGCGTCCTGGGATCAAGGCCCGCATGGGCCTCTCTGCTCAGCAGGGAGTCCGCTTCCTCCTCTCCCTGTCTCTCTCCCTGCCTCTCTGCTTACTTGTAATTTCTCTCTCTGTGTCAAATAAATAAATAAAATCTTTAAAAAAAATAAAGTGATCTACAGATTCAATGCAACTTTTTATCAAATGCTAACATTTTTTTGCACAAACAGAAAAATCTATACTAAAATTAGTGTGGAATCTCAAGAAATGCCCCTAAAGCCAAAACAATCTTAAGAAAAGAACAGAGTTGTAGGTCTCACACTTCTTGATTTTAAACTTACTACTAAGCTACAATAATCAAAACAGTGTGGTCTCAACATAAAAATACATATATAGACCAATGGAATAGAATAGAGGTCCCAGAAAAAAACCTTTGTAAATATGGGCGAGTTATTTTCAATAAGAGCACCAAAACCATTTAACTGGGAAAGGACAATTTTTTTCAATAAAAAGTATTGGGAAAACAAGTAAAATAATGAAGTTGGCTCTTACACTATACACAAAAATTAACTCAAAATGGATCAAAGCTATAAATGTAAGTGTCAAAACTATGAAATTCTTAGAAGAAAACATGGGAGGAAGCATATGACATTGGATTTGGCAATGATTTCATGGCTATGACACTAAATGGACAGGAAGAAAAAATAGAAAAAACAGATAAATTGACTTCATCAACATTGAAAAAAAAGTTTTGTGCAAGTTTTGTGCATCAAAAGACACTATGAATAAAGTAAAAAGGCAACTTACCAAAAGGGAGAATTTATTTTCAAATTTTATATATGAGAAGGGATAAATGACAAGATTATATAAAGAAGTCCTACAAGCATGATTAAAAAATAGACAAAGGACCTAAAGAGACATTTCTCCAAAGAAAATACAGAGGACCAATGAGGACATGAAAGGATATTCAACATGACTAATCATTAAGGAAATGAGGAAAATACAAATCAAAACTACCATGGGATACCAATTCACACACATTAGAATAGAAAGAAAAAGAAAACCAGTGTTACAGAGAATAAGGAGAAATTGGAACTCTTTCTAATTTGGGAACATGAAATTATACAGCTGGTGGGAACATAAATAGTACAACAACCATGGAAAATAGTATGGTGATTTTTCAAAAAATAAAAGAAACAAACACATAAAATTACCAGTTATTACACTTCTGTGTATATATTCAAAAGAATCAAAAGAAGGGACTCAAAACAGATATTTGTATACTCATGTTCATAGCAGCAATATTCACTATAGCCAAAAGGTAGAAGCAAACTGTCCAACGACAGATAAATAGATAAGCAAAATGTGGTATATATGTACAATGGAATATTACTCACCTTGAAAAGGAAGAAAATTCTGACAAATGACACAATATGGATGAAACTTGAAGATATTACACTAAGTGAAATAAAATAGCCACAAAAGGGAAATACTACATGATTCCATTTATGTCATGTACTTAGAACAGTCAAATTCATAGAAAGAAAAAGTAGAATGGTGGTTGCCAGGGTCTAAAGGAAGAGGAGAATTGAGATTCAGTGTTAAATGGGTATGAAAGTTCAGATTAGGAAGATAAAGAAAAGTTCCAGAGATGATCACGGTGGTAGTTATACAACATGAATGTACTTGATGTCACTGAGCTTGTGGCACTTAAAAATGGTTAAAATGGTGACATTTATGTTACATATTTTTTACCACAATCATACGATAAACGGAAGGAACAGAGGAATCTCTCCAGAGGATGTGAATTATAAGTAATATACAGATACAGATATTCAAAGATATCCGTAGAGATAATCTGCCCTCATTAGTGTCTGTTCTGTAAGTGTAGGCTTTGTTCCAAAGAGTAGAGTATGTGAAGGAGGGAAAAAGAATAACTTTGCAGTCAAGAAACCTAACAAATACTTCCTCAGGTAGGTGATCCAGATCAGTATCAACAGTGGTAAATCATATTGATAGCATATACTCTGAATATGAGGTAATTAGAATGGCACTTTTCCTCTTTGATCTTAGTCCCAAAAATCTCTAACAGGGCAAATCATGAGAAAATCATCATTACTGAGGTATGTCCGACAAAGTCCCTGATGAGCACTCCTCAAAACTGTGAAAGTTATCAAAAGCAAGAAAAGTCTGAGGTACTGTAATAGTCAAGAGGAGTCTTAGCTTTGAGACCTGGCAACTAAATGTAATGTGGTACCCTCAGTGGGATCCCTCGAGAGAAAAAAGCTGTTAGGTAAATTTAAGGAAATCTGAATAAATAATGGATTTCAGTTAGTCATAATGCATCAATATTGGTTTATTAACTGTAACAAGTATCATGTCTCTCTCTCAAATAAATAAATAAATCTTTAAAATAATCTAAAACTGCCCTGATTTAAAAAAAATTTAAAAAAAAGCAGTGAGAAAATGAGTAGACAAAACACAAACCATGAAAAATATTTATAAAACATTTTTTAAAATAATTTTATTTAGCATATATAAAGTTATTATAATTTGACAATATAAAAATTTTAAAGTGGAGAAAAGTGATTCTTTTGAGTTATTTAACTTCAGGGCAACTGTTTCAATTGTTTGTTTTGTTTTATTTTGTTTCTGAATGAATATTTTGGTGGGGAGATCAAATAGCAACTCTCTGTCTTCTAATGAACATGCTAACATATTAAGAGAAATTCACATTTAACCAGAGACACTAAGAATAGTATCATCTTGGGACATACAAGTGAATGTATTCTCTATGAAATTATATAGCTTTGCTTTATGGATTACATTTAAGTGGATGAACTAGAGGGAGGAATAAAGGGTGACGCTGAAACTCATGAGGCTCATCTAAAAGTTTAAATTTCATAGTCTGCCTAAACTGAGAAAATAAATTGCATAATCCCTAAATAGCCAGTATTAGGGCATTTGCCAGTATTTTTTCACTGATTAAATGTTTTATTAAATCAGAAAAAAAGTGTGTTTCTTAACTACTCAACCGCAGAGACAATATTATTTATACAAATTTGTTTTATTTTCTTTCTTACTCCACTTTGAGAAACACTGCATGTTTCACTAATAAGCACTGTCTGTTGTTGTCTTTATTGTTGTGTGATGGGTGGGAATAGGTAGAAAGCTCTGTATTGGAATGGTATATAAATATGGTCTAGATTTCCCCTAAATGAACATAGCAAGATTTAAAAAAAAGGGTAAGATCTGAAGGTAGTGGACATAATGCTTTGTTTTAGATAATAAATTGTTATATTTTATAAGTTCTCAGTAGGAGCCTCTTCATTTAAAAGTTAAATTGAATGAACCAGATACTGTATTTGTTGCTTACTTCAAAATTAGCTATTCAATTAATGAGAGATGTTGGCAAGGGTTAAGGATCAAGGACTCTGCATTATTCATTCATGTATTTATTATGTATTTCCTGCCACACTACATTACCCTGAATCTGTGTCTTATAAATAAGAATTGGGAACCTTGTAACACACTGAATACCAATGTATCTTAGCTGCGTAGAAATGTATTACATGAACATGCATTAAAATCATAGCACATTAGACTGGGAACCTTATAGGTCATTTAGTCCAATTTTATCATTTTTCAAATGGTTTAGAGTGAGAATGGGAATTGTTTTGCAGAAGTAAGAGAAAGACTAGGTTAAATAGCTACTCAAAATTCACATGCATACTTACTTTTAGAACTAGTGTTAGAATCCAGACATTTTTATTTTCAATGTAACACACTCTCCACTTCATTAGGCTGATAATTTGAAAAAATGTCACAATTAATGTTCTATGACCTTCATGTGAAAATGTATAGCCTCTGGTAAAATTAAATAAAATGTAAATAATCTGCACATAAATTTTAAACAACTATTTCAAGTACTATAAATTATGTTAAATGTAATTTATATAATATATTTTAGTGCAAATGAAACTATAGTGTACAGTAATGGGGGTCAAACACATAACATTCCACATTTCATTCAGATTTGGCTACCTGATCTCATTTTGTATATTAGATGTGTATAATCTTACTCTTCCTAAAGGAGAAAAGGTAAATTCTGACACTCTTCTGTGAAATTAATCTTATAGAATTCTAAATATTTGGCAAAATCAAAAAAAATAGAACATGCTCAGGATAATAATGTATCTTGGCCTGGGTAGAATATCATCCACAGTGTCTTGGTCCCTCTACTTCTAAATCTTGTGTTTTTGTAATCAATAGGCCTAAATAATCTAAAAACTATCTTTAAATAAAATAAGTAAATGCTAACTTTATTTTTTTTTAAGATTTTATTTATTCATTTGACAGAGAGAGAGATTACAAGTAGGCAGAGAGGTAGGCAGAGAGAGAGGAGAGAGGAGGAAGCAGGCTCTCCACCGAGCAGAGAGCCCGATGTGGGCCTCGATCCCACGACTCTGAGATCATGACCTGAGCCGAAGGCAGCGGCTTTAACCCACTGAGCCACCCAGGCGCCCAAATGCTAACTTTAAATACAGCTGAAGGTTGTAGGAAGGTGAAGAATCACCTTGTTACATTAGAAAGAAAAATGAATGGGAGTTAGGAGACCATATACAATATCTAGCATTATCACTGACCATATGTTACTGAACAATTCATTGGTCCTCATTTTCTTTAATCTTGTGTAACAGGGACAAGTAACATATCTTTGCTACTGTTGTATCTGCTTCATACATTCCATGTTGATGATTATTTTTTACTATGAAAAAATCTCAGGTCTTGTAATTTACTTCACTGATCTTACATTATGTGAACTGAAATTCAGAAATAACAATAATAATTATAATAAGACAGAGTGCTCATTGAAAAAATGGTATAAAATAACTCAAAAAACCTGCTATTACTTAAATGAATGTAGACTACAAATAAACATTTTAGATCATTACAATTAAAGCCTATTGAATGTACCATTCCTTAATTGTTCTTCAATTCTTCAAGGTAAAAACAGCTTTTCTTTCTTTCTTTCTTTTTCTTTCTTTCTTTCTTTCTTTCTTTCTTTCTTTCTTTCTTTCTTTCTTTCTTTCTTTCTTTCTTTTTTTTTTAGACTCAGTCCTTCAAAACTCTAGTAGAAATGTTAAGGGTACAAAATTACAACTAATAGACACATAAGTCCTGGAGTTCTTATACACATGAAAGTGAATATAGACAATAATACTGTATTATAATCATCAAACTTGCTAAAAGACTTAATTGTTGCCACAAAAAGGAAAAAAAAAAGAAATGAAGCTTACATGATGTGATAGAGGTATAATTCCTACAATGACAATCACATTTACAGTATATAAGTGCATTAAATTAACATGTCAAACACCTTAAATTTACAGTTATATCTCTAAAATATTTAAAGAAAAATAAAAACACAGGTATTAATGATAGATAAAAATGTAACCTAGCAGAAGTTCTGAAATAAAATTTAATTTTAAAAAATAAATAAACAAATTTTTATCAAATGTCCTATATTAAGGGTCAGAAAATGAATATGTGAACAATGTTTTAAAGGGCCTGGTTAAGTTGTAATTATTGGTTAGGGAGCCAAATGGGTTAGAGGATTTATTTTATTTGTTTTTGTGTACCATTTAAACAGAGCACCAACTAATTATGGCAATGTGGTAGGTCAGATTCAAAGACCTGAATCATTTTTGAAATATATGGCTTATCTCATTTAAAAAAATAAGTAATATCCCTATTGACTAAAGAAGAGAGACTTGAGAATCAGAGAAATGAGATCATTAGCTGACATTATAGTAGTTCTGGATGGTTTGGGTGACTTCCAGTATCAGTAACCACAATCCTGTAGTTTTAATGCCCAGTCATGGGAATAAATGAGACATAGAGCTATGTTGCCCACATAATTCCAGGGACTATGATAGGCTATGCTCTCAGTGAAAAGATAGCACACACACAAAAATCTTACAGATGGAACCTTTTGTCTACTTGGTTTTTGTTAATTTCAAAATGCTATAATTTACAGTTTTATTTCATGTTATACTATATTGCTATTTCTATTGAAAACACTTACTGGTAATTTATTCATTTGTTTTCAGATTTCCACCAAAATACACTGGATCACTTAGCCTCAAATATTCTTTGATGAGAGAGAATTATAATACTGTACTCAAAGCAGAGTTTGAGAAAGTTAAGACTAAATATAAAATTATAAACCATTTTTGTATATGTATGCCATTTTTCGTATAATAATTACACATGGAGAATAGCAATTCAAAGTGTTTTTATAGTCAATGATGGGAGGGATCCCTCTTTACAGATGATGAGAATAAGCCATACTTTTGACTGAAAGAATGGCTATTGTACATAATGCATCTGGAGCTTTTCACTTAGAAGTCAGATGTTTCATTCATGAATATCTCAGTCAGTGAATGTTAAAAAAAAAAAGGCAACGATTCTAGATTGGTAAGGCTGTACTAGCGTCCTATTTTGTAGGGCATCGGTAATAGCTCTATAATTACAAGGGAATTATATGTTCCTACAAATTACTTGATAATTATACTTGATATTACCAAGTAATTCAAAGATTAGTTACTATATAACTTACAATTTTGAGATCTCATTGCTCCATGTTTCTTTATTTTAAAGGTTTGGTGCTACACTGAATAGTGGACACTAAGAGTATATTTTAAATTATTTTTAGGTTACTCTGCAATACACATTTGTTATAAAAATCAAACATTTGTCAGAAAGAGACAGCAAATATGGATATGTAGTCATTTATCTGCAGGCTTACTTTGCATTCATAATATATTTTTAGTATTATATTTCCTTTAATGTAGATGGTTCTGTGGGACCAGCCAGGGGTTTCTTATAAAAACTACTTTTAAACCAAAATGATAATAAGGTAAATTAATTCATAGTAAATTGATATACTCAAAATAATTACATTGCATCAAATACTCATAACTATTTAGATTGATAGCAAACTTTAAAGATCAAATGGTAGGTCAATTCAGTTATGTTAGAGACTCAACAGCATTTATAGAACATTAATTGGCATAGGGAAATCAAAAGATTTCTTAGAAACAATTTAATCTGAGTATAATTATAGAGTAACTGATATGTGTGTTTGGATATTTGTGAGTTTTAATAAAAGCCAAGGAAAAGAAAGGATTAGATAATGTTTCTTTAATATCCTATGTCAGTTAATTGTCAATTAATGTTTTATATTGGGATTATGAGATGTATAGATGTTAGCTTTCAAGAAGACACCCCATGAGAAGGAGTGGGCGCTGGTGCTACACTCCCCTTCACAGATGGTCCAAGAATCACTTAGTTCAGAGAACAAGAGAAATTCAATCAGATAGGTGTAGTTCTAATTCAAATTGAGGTATTAAGATCCTCATATGAAAATTTAGGGCCTCATGCAAAATTAGGAATTTCAAGACAGCAGTAGTTGAACATTAAACCAAACATGAGATCTTTCTGAATATAAGTTGCATGCTCATGTAGTTGACCCTGTACCAGGGTCCAAAATACTTACTCTTTTTTAAAAAGATTTTATTTATTTATTTGACAGAGAGAGAGATCACTAGTAGGCAGAGGCAAGCAGAGAGAGAGACGAAGAAGCAGGCTCCTCACTGAGCAGGGAGCCCGATGGGGGCCTCGATCCCAGTACCCTGGGATCATGACCTGAGCTGAAGGCAGAGGCTTTAACCCACTGAGCCACCCAGGTGCCCCAAAATATTTACTTTTGTGGCCAGTTTTGGCTAGGGCACAATAAGAGGGAATTCAGAATGGGTGATCCCTGGAAGTCTAAGCAAGCATCTTGAAATTAAGAAATATTTTATAATCTTTAAAATAAAGAGGTCATAAAAGAGAAATGATCAACTACTATGTAGAAAGCAATAAATTGATTTCACCCCTAAATTCTTGGGACACGTCTAAGTTTCACTTAGGAAAAATTCGAACACTTACACTTTATTATTAAAAAGAAAAATCCTGGAAATAAATGATGTAGATATTAATCTCAAGAAATCAAAAACTAAACTACATACCAAGATAACATGGTGAATTATAGCTTAATTAAATAAGAACTATTTTAACTAATGTAACATTACAAGAATCAATAAGTATTGATTTTTACAAAATCAAGCTAAAAATGGGAAAAATCAGGAGATTTGAGGACTTTGGTTTTAACTTAATAGATAAATAGAGATTCAGAGTAAAAATCACATTAGAAAGTGTTATAATGTTATAGTTTCAGGTGTCTTCAAATTTCATCACTAAAACAATGGAAAGAGAAGAGGAAGTTCAGAGGATTGGAAGGATAAAGTTTGAAATAATCAGTTGTGTTATCTAATCATGACAAGGAAGAAATTCATGTCATGATGGTATTGCTAGGCTAGGATAAAATGTTTCATGAATTAATGGGTACACAGAGTAGTTTTGGAAACTGGGGGAAAGTTGGAAATCTATACTTACACGTGAATTCTTAGAGGTTAATATGTTAACAGAGGAAACTCTCAAGTTATGGCCAGACCAATTTTATGTCTCATCTAGTGCTTTGATATAGAATAGGGTCCACTATAAAAGAATCCTGATTTGAAAAAAACAATGAAGAATGACATTTCCAAACAATAATAATGTAGGCTATATTCTAGTAGAATGGGAATATTTATGTGGAAACTGATATACTGTTTTCAAGTGTTCATGGTCTAAAAATATTCCTCTTGTGTTTATTCTTATTTTATTTTACCCTCACCTATAATCCATGTTTTAGAAAAGATTTTGAAGAGGAAAATTAAGATTGCTTCTGAAAGTAATAGCATTTATAAGTCAGTACTAGCCAGAGGCTGGAGAGTCTCTAGCTAAAATTAAATTACTGGTTAGAGAACTTAAGGCAAATAGCAATCTTTCAACAACAACAAAAAATGTATACGTAGGTTTTTGCTACAGGCTGTGTGCGCAGGAAGTCGCCCCGCATAAGTAAGCCATAAGATGAAGCGGTGCTTCAATTACCTACTTCTACTTTTTTAAAAATTGTGCCAGATTTCAAATATTTGTTATTTGTCCTAGATTGGAAGGTGGAAAAAGCCTGAGAGTAGCAAGGGCACTGTTACTGGAAACTTCAAGGCAGTGGGGAAATTACAGAATCCTGAGAAAAAGTGACACCTGTTATAAAGTGGCAGGATATTTGGCAACACTATTGTCTATGGTAAAGTGGGAAATTTGAAAATATAGCTAATGAGCATGTGGAAGTGGCTATGAAAACTTCCAGACAGCAGTAAAAAGTGCCAAATGTCTCTTTTAATTGTATCTGATAAAATTTGGGGGGACAGAAATATATCAAAGAGGAAACTGTCCAGTTCCAAGGAAAATTTGAGGGAAATATTTTTACCTAAAGACTTGGTTGAAAACTAAGGCTATTTCTCCTTTCAACTTCTCTAGCTGGCAAAATATTCTCAAAGTATGAAACTGCTTCAGAGCAGCAATGACTCAGAGGGTGGGATACACAACTCAGAAAGAAGAGCAGAGAATGAAGAAGTACCAAGCCTTGGGAGTGGACTGTCCTACTCCACACACCTTTCATGGCTTTTAAACAAGGCAACTTCCCGATGTCTGCCTGGCTGTTTGGAGACATAACTGCTGCATGTTTCTCATTTTCCTCTTTTTGAACTACTATTCTATTACCACAGTGATTCCACCATGACTATTTCTATTACTATATAAAAACTACCTTCCTTGTACATCTTTGTCTTTTTAGATTCATCACCCCAATTCTCTTAAACTATATGCACATATAAACCAGTTCATTGCCCAAGTATTTTAGACAGCCATTCATCACAGTTTCGTTGGCAATGTGGTTCACTTGGTAAGACTTCGTGACTCTGAGAGATCATTCAGTTATTAAAAAAATGATTAGAGAATTAATTTTGAATGAAGTGCAGTTGTATTGTTTGGATAAAATGGGGTTCATTGTGGCCTCAATGCAATCCTAAAAATATAGGAATATGGTATTTTGAATGGCCACTACTTATTCCTCTATGTTCATTTACAACAAAATTAAATTGACATCATAAGTACTTCAAAGTAACTGTATGATCTCTGGCCAAGTGTTTTAATAATGACATTTTCCTTCCTGGATGCTTCGAGGTAGTTGAGAGTTTTTCTAGAAGTAATATGTTGATATTCCATTTACACTTAAAAAGAATTCTTTTTTAGCTTTGGTTATAAAGCTATAAATTAAACAGATTTCACACAGGTCAAAAGGAAGAAAGTAAGCAAAATAAGGACCCAGAAAAAAAATACACACTAATTACAGTATAAATTCTGTGTGATAACAGAAATAAAAGTTATAGAGGTTTGGAAGAGGGACTTCAAAAACTGATAATTTTCCTGCAGTAATATTGTCACTTAAAACTATATGAATCAATAAGCTATATTTTAAGCTTAATCCATTCTGTTGGATTTCCAGCCTACATAAACAACTTGTTACATATAGTATGCCAAATAAAAATCATTGTCAAAATCTAAAAACATCATTCAAACATGATGTCAGGCCAGCACATCATAACGTGGCAATCCTTTTAAGGGAAAATGCATTAATATTATTATTTCTTATCCTCAAAACCATACAGTTTTATAATTACAAGTACTATTCACTCATTTTTTAACATGTTTTTTGGAATAAAAATTTCAGGGTTTTAGGGAATTGGTGTTCATTCTGAAGCTAAATTTTCTTACAGTAAGTTTTAATGTGACTTTATAGGGAGAAGAAAGTTGTCAAAATAAATTTGCCTGCATTTAGAAGTAAACCAAATGTACCTATTTCCAAACTGCAAATTGCTATACATTCAGCAATAGCACTTAGGATGATTTTCAAAGACTTCCAGCCTATGTTAAGTATCTTTGTTATGTCTAGTCTTTGAATAGTTTCACCTGTTTCTCCTTTGTGCTTATATAGAAATTATTGAAATACTTTCTGAAACATTAAAAATTGCTTCATAGACATTCAGCTACTGTCAAGGGGAGGGAATATATATAGCCAGGGACCATCATCTAACGTCTTTCTAAAGACTTGTCAAACTGTACGTAACAGAGAGATCATTTCTGCGTTATAGGCATGAAAATGGTTGTAATTAAGTTCTCAAGCCCAACTGCATGGTGAGAGGGATAATTATAAAAGAATTCAAACCAATCTCAGCCTTAATTATTCTGCACAGGGATGGGGTGGGGGGATTTCCAATAGCCTCCTGTTGTGCTATTGGAACCAAAGCAAGCTTGATTGGTACAGATTATGTCAGGTTCTTCTTCACCCAAATAGTTATATTTACTCTCAAAGTAAAATGCAAGTAGTAACCTTTGTCAACTTAGAGACCTATTTCAGAGAATTTAGTGTAAGAGCAGGGTGGGTTACAGAAGAGGTTGAAGGTCATACACCTGGGAGAAGATTCTCTTAGACAGGATTCAAATCTGATTTGACAACAATGGCAACAAATTAAAACGTGTCACTGTTTTTGACAGGTTTGATACTAAAAGGATCCTTTTATTTGATTTGTGCCATTTTAGTCTTTATTGTGAAGAGAAGGGAAGCACTGAAATTTCTATAAAGAGAGAAACTATACAAGTGCTATTATTGCTGTTATTGTCATTAACCTGAGTATCAGTGTATTTCTGTTTTTTATTATTTTAATTTATATATTTTTCAAAATTAGTAAAAACCTATTTTCTTCCTTTTTATATTAAAAGTGAAAAATAGAATACTGCTGTTATTGTACTGAAGTGCACACATAATTAAAATAAGGGATGGGGCATACAGTATGAAGTATTAGGTACTGGAGAGAGCTAATAAAAGACTAAGTAATCTTAGAGGAGCACTTCTAGTGAAACGTCCAGTTCTGACCTTAGGGACATTGTTTATATGCCTTTTATAAATGTGTTTTGTTTGTTTCTGTACCGTGCAATCTATAAAGGACTTAAGTTTTTGCAATAAAGTATACATCCAAACCCATTAAAACAAGTATTAAAAAATACACTATGTAGGGGAGATTCCTGCGATTATATTTATAGACTAGCTAAACATACTCACTATAAACAAATCTCAAATATATCTCTGAGCTTCCTGAAAGTCTGGGAAAATATAAAATAAATAATATCACCTTCATTGACTAATATCAGATACAAAAATATTTGTGTTACATAATTCTGAGAAGTTGTTATGTGAAATATTAAATAACCTAGCCTAGTAGCAAATTTTTTTATAGAATAAAGAGCATGAAAATGAATTGTTTTATTTAAACACTGTTCCATATGTAATGAAATATCTATGAGCACCTAATGTTATATAGACCAATAGGTAGCCTTAATATGTTTTGTTTATATCTATTTCATACCTGCATTCAGTTTTGTTTTAGTTTTCAATTATATTTTCATATTTTAAATTAATTTGTTGTTTGTTATTTTAATACTGATAAAGTATACATTGAAAGTAAACTATATGACAGTCTGAAAATATTTTGAGGAAAATGAGAGAATAAATCATCTCATAATTGTCTTGATATATAAAATATGTGGAACATTTTAAATGATGATGCTTGATTAATTCAAATTAAGCCAGTATGACTTATTTTTCAAGTCTGTGCTTATGAAAGGTTGATGTCTATAACTAGCAAAAATAAGCTTAGAGTTATTACAAGAACTGCAAAATAAGTGATTATTCTTCGTTACCTTTTCTCATTCTTGACTTTTTTACTTCTCACTTCAATGGGTAATCCAAAATTATTTTGCCCTCAGATGTCTTAACAAATGGTTGTAAAAAATAAGCCCTAAGAGCAGAAGAATTTCCAGTGTTAGCCCTGAAAATGCTAATGACAGCAAATGATCATTTTTTTTTTGTAACTGACATCTCATCCTTTAAAGACATTGACAAGTATTTTGGCCAAAAGCAAATACGGGATCTCCAACTTGTGTAAACTCAAGATAAAAGAAAAGGGAAAATGTATGTTTTAAATACATTTCAGTAGCAAAAGAAAAATCCAGTACTTTTGTTTACCTCAAAATTCCTACAAATTATCAACTAGTGAGTAATTATCCTTCTAACTTCACACACTGCAGTCATATCACAGGCAATTCTGTGGAATCTCTAAGTAACACTGATGATGAGGAACAGAACTATTACCAATACTGTAGATACTCTCACTTAAAGAATCCTAGTGTTATAAGTCAGCTCATAAATAATTTAGTTCAAACTACCTCCCATTATGTTATGATTCCTCTGCCGACCCTGCCAAATTGAATGGTTCCAAAAAAGCAGCAGTTGTACTTTTATCTTATTTATTTATTTGCAGGGGCAGAGGCAGTGCACAAGCAGGGGAGCAGCAGGGAGGGGGAGAAGCAGACTCCTCACTGAGCAGGGAGCCTGATGCCTAACTCAATCCCAGGACTCTGGAATCATGACCCGAGTCTAAGCCAAACAGCTTAACTGATTGAGCCACCCAGGCCGTACTTTTTTAGGGAAACAAAAAAGCTCTTCAAATTAGCAAATCCAAATGACACTTTGTAAATTTAATTGTTCTTAAAAGTCCTATAAGGCATCAGTAGATGGACAAAATTGAGAAGTGTGGTTGGAAGTGTGAGCATATGTGTGTGTCATTGTCCAAGTGTGTATGTGTGCATGGGTGTGTATTTTATTATTATTGATCAATTTCATGGAAAGGCTCACTTAAAGTCTATCTTTTGATGGACTCACTTGTATATTTTCACTATAGTAAGATTAAGTTTTACTTCATAGTTAAAATTCAATCAAATGGCATACTTCTTTCCTGATTTGGTTTAGAGTTTTCTGGAAATGTAAATTCTTACAGCTGGTTATTAAATTAACCTGCCATGTAAAGAGTGCTATTTGCTATTGTGCTAGGCATTTTTCTCTTGGCTCTCAGATCCATTTCTGTTTCTTCTCCCTCAGAGGAGCCTCTACTTTAGGTGCATATATGCCCATTTACTAATCCCTTTCTTACTTGCCCTTTATTGAATTACTTAGTATATTTATGGTTTCTTTGCTAGACACTGATTTAAGCCACTACCATTCTTTGATATGGACAAGTTAAATGACAATCTAAAGAAACAAATGGAATACATTAATATTATTTACTCCAAGAAGTAATGAAAAACAAATAAAAAGAGATTAGTGAGTGTAATAAAAATCTGACTATAATATTTCTAGACATCACTTCTGTTACTATTCTAGAACAGAAAGACCTGGACTGATACAGGTACAGTTTTCCTCAAGGACAATCAGAGGTTGAATAAAAAAATTTTAATAAAATTTAGTTAGTAACTAGTTTTTAAAATGTAAATATGTTTTATATTTTCATGTAAATAGTAAAATGCAGCCCAAATACTATATTCAGTTCTGCTGAATTTCCTAGAATTCCTCAAAGACAAATGCCCAGTAATATCCATTCGTTCACAAATAATTATAAACTTATTTTTAAGTTACACAGGTAATACTACATTGAATAAATAAATAAATGTGACATTCCTTCAACTTTTTTCCCATTGACACAGAATGTCTTAGTCATTTCTGATACAGATCTATAGAGCATTATTTTATTATTAAGCACAACATCCTGCAAATAGCAGGTTTTGGCATTTTGATTTTATGAGATGTCTCTATTAAATAGTGATTTTTAAAAAATGAAACAAGTAACATTACTTTTTAAGGCATTTTATAATTTACTTCATTTTCTTTTGCAGTATTATTATTATTACTATTATTTATACTCTGTAGCAAGAGAAAGTAAGACAAAATATTTTATTTTCCTATATTTTTGCTGCCTAGAAATGGTTCATATTTAAAGTTTATTCTTTCACTTTGGACAATCTGACAAGGACAAATGGTTCATATATCAGGAAACACCCTGAACTGTGAAGTGGGGCTCTCACACTTTGTGTACACAGTGTCCTACAGAGGTGACTATAATGACTGTAATATATCATCTGGAAATGGGGCTGCAGAAACGGTGAATCCATGTCCAAGGAACAAAGTTTATTTATTTCTGCTGTTTTGATAGGAGCTGCTAGAAGCATTTTTCTAATGGTCCTAATGAGTCTCTGAAGACCTTGCTTCTTGTCTTATTTCTTACAGTACCTAAAAATAGAAGTTAGTATTTGTGTAGCAATAGAGCTAGATAAATAGCTTCAGGAGCATTCAACAAACCACATTTTTTGTTTTATGTTTGTTGGTTTGTTTTTTTTTTTCTCTGAATGGACTGCCAGAGAGTTTAAGCTTATATTCTATGGCTTATCCTTACCTCAGGAAACACTAACAGTTGGTATAAAATAGATATAACATACGCTAAAAGAGTGATTCATATTCTTTGGGTCTTAAAGGTACAACATTTTCTAGCCATGACCAGAATCATTCAAATATATTTTAATCCTATCCTCTGATTATTTATTTAGTACATTCACTACTACAACCTATGGATATCAACTATACAATAAGCTGCTGCTTGAGAGAAGAGTTTTGTTTACTACAAGAGTATTAGCTTGACAACACCCTTGGCAATTTTATAATTTTGTAATTGTATGAAGTACTTTAGTTGCACAGTTATTTTCAGAATTCTGCCTTTAGCTGGAAATTATTCTTTATGATTTCTTAAAATTAGAAATGAAGAGCCTTGGATTTTAATAAGATTGGGATAAACATAGGCAGTAACTTGAGGAGGCTTTTGAGGCTGGGTTCTAACAACATGACAACCTGATAGGTGACCAGGAATATCAGATCAGTCATTTATCACTACAGGTCTCACACTAGAACATTCCATCACAGGAGGGATCAGAAAAATCTGTTCAAATCTTAAAATGAATATAAACTTCTTTTGGAACAGAAAGACAATTCAATGAAAATTTTTGAGAGAACAAACAAATAAAATGTTATATATTTACATTGAATGACTGTATAAACTGTAGTGGGTAAATGACTTTGTTAAGCCACTTGGCATTTCATGGTATGTCCCTTTTTACTTCTGAAAGGACATATGACTGACTAGTGATATTCCCTCCTTTCTCTGCCCCTTTACACATTCAGTTGTTAACTGTGGGGCAACCCAATTGGGTGGAGGCCCAATCAGGTGGAGGCCAGTGGCCTGGCAGTGAAAGTATTCTCCCGAGGCAGAACAAAGGGCATAGAAGTTTATTGGATAGACTGAAAGGGATCAATAAGCAGGTCAGCAAAGGACAGACTGTCTGTGTGGAGGCAGTGGGGTGGGGCTCAAGTTAAGAGGGAAGGTGAGGAGGTACCAGGGAATTTTCCTTTTTTGGTGTCTGTGTCTGGGTGTAAGTAACCCATTGGTCAGCTAGAACCGAAGGATGTTTTGAGTTGGTCACCTAATGGGCCTGCTTGTATTCAGCCTCTGGGTCACCATGAGCACTTCTACCTCACTCAGGTTTCCAGTGCTCAAGTTGGTTGTCTTAAAGCGGCCTCTACAGTCAGTCACCTCTTCCTTTGCTTTTGTTGTCTTTCTCTACTAAACACTCTTCTACATGATTCACTTTCTATTATAGGAAACATGGAAATTACCATCTACACTTAGCAGTGATATTGTAAGGACAAATTTTCCAATGTCTGCTGAGTTTCTGAATAAATCAAATAAAGCATTTGAGTCCCTACACCATTAAAAAAAAAAAAAGCAACAACAAAAACAGCTTACAAGGGGGAGTGTTTTCATCTCTCTCTCTTATCAACAAAAGTGGCTGAGCCTATCTTTTTTTACCTTTTACCAATATGAGTTAAATTCATTCTTCTCTAAACATATACTACAGGTTTTAGTTTCTGTCTTGATATAACATTTTAGGTGAGATAAATGAGATTATTTTCAAAGTAACAAAAACAAAACTGGAATTCTGTAGAAATCATTCACGAAAAATGCAGACTTAGCTCAAGAAAATTTGGAACTAGGAGTGAGTGTGGGAGTTCTTAGCTCTATATATCATAGTGTATTTTAAAATTTGTTTTAGCAGTTCAGTAAAGATGTTTTAATTTCATCTCCACCTAAAGTTATTAAAACTTATGAAAATACATGAGAAGCAGAAAACTGTGTTGATCAAGGAAACACAGTATGGCTAGACATTAAACAAAACTGCCTTATCTCTGAGTTTATTATATGACTGGATCTAGTCTTAAAGAGTCAGAGTGGCACCTCATTGAATTTGAAAATAAAAAGATACAAGAAAAGTGTTTATCTGCACAAAATTTAGAAAATTACTTGTTAATTAATTTAAATTTTTCCCATCACAATTTGAGAATAGAAATTAAATATGAATCTTTTAAAATTTCTTTAAAATTTTATCTACCATTTAAATATATAGAAACTTCCTAAGCTGGATTCCCGTGAGAAGTCTGATAATAATAAATTGCTTTTCTTGCTTCATTTTGGCAAGCAGGACCATTCATTTTACTTAACATGGATGAGGAACTTACTCTCATGGATTATATTATTTATATTATTTTAAACAAGTTCATGTTGCAAAAATAATGGTGATTATTATCCATGTAGCCTATTATGATGTGAGTAGTGTGTACCTGGCTCATAACTCTTTCATTCAGAACCAGTGCCATATAAAATACATGCAAGAATAATTTGTTACAAGATTTTAAAATATGCTATTTTCCAAATGCCAGCAATCTATCAACTCTGGCAATAAATATGTAATAACAGTACAGTATTTTCCTTTTATTGTATATCACTTATGGTAATAATGCTTTCTTTTCATTATCTATCATTTATAAGTAGAGACCAAATGTTTCCCCCTCTATCATAAATCTAAATTACACAGTACATCATTGACTACTTTATCACCTTATAATACAAAGTCAGATATATTCCATTTAAATAACAATGAGAAATCAAATGCTTATAAAAACATGTTCCAGCACATTTTAAATTAATAAATACAAATAGAAGAATCATACTTTCAGAACAAGTGAACATGGTAATGGAGGAGAAAACTTGAGTCCAAAAACGGATTTCACTGTCAAGATTTCAAGGAGTCACAATCTGAATAGAAGTGATACATTTAAAGGTCATGGAAAATATTTTGACAAAATTTTACTTTTAATATGCATTGAAAGCTGATCAATAGAATATACAGACATAATGCAAGTAGTCACCTTCTTGAGGGTTATTTATTTTTTAGTCTACTTGCCTCCTTTTGGACAAGAATATTTTATGAAATAATGAAAAGCTGCATTTTGCTTCGGCACTAACCAAAATGCAAGTAACACCATCTTTGGAGTCCTTTGTAAGATGGTAGCCAGGAAATTTGTCGTATTGAATGGAAAAGGTAAAGGAATTGTTTAGGGCGACCCAAGGGTGTATAACAAGGAGTAATGGCATGAAATGAAGTAAAAGGGAAATCTCGGCTGATCTTCAGATCGATGTCCTAAGTTTATTAGGCTATACAGCTCTCTCTCAAGGGAAATGGTGAAAGCCCCATTATTTCAGTCACTTAAAATTAACCAGGCAGAATACTCTAGGACATAATGTAAAAAATAACCCAGTATTGTCAGAATCAGATGGAAGAGATGATCTAACAGGTCTTTTCCATCATTAATTTCCATGGTCTATGAACTAGTGATTGTGGCTGCAATTAGCAGTGTTTAAATGAAAGTGCAATTTCAATACCACAACTAGCTTCCCTGGAGCTAAAAAGCCTGGACCTAATTCAAAGTGAAAACAAGGGGAGGAGGACGGGAGCCAAACCAAACTACAATAAATATACTTAGAAGTGACAAAAGAAGGAAATTCTAATGTTAGTGCTGCTAGAGGTGGCTGTTTAGTCTTTTTCTTTTTCTTTTGCAAAGGAAACTTTGGTGGCAGTCCTAGTATTATTCTTTTTCACTCATGCATCATTTTGATTCATCGATTTATTTTCAGGTTCGGGGATAATGAATGTTTGGAGACTATAAGCTTGGCTCTCTAGTTAGCCACTTGAAATTTGTCCATGTTATATTCTCTCCATTTGTATGTTATTTTATTAAGCAATTACGAAAAGATTCAAAAGGCACCGATGAACTTCCAATGATGTCTGTAAAATTAAACTGTCCGGGGCAATGAAGTACAGGATCTCTAACTAATCAGCCACCCCTAGTATCTATCTTTGTCAAATTTTTAAAAAACATTTAACTTTTCTTCAGATATTTGTTAATTATGTACTCTCTTTTTTAGGCAAAAAAAAAAATGGGAGAAATGAAAAGGAGCAACTCTGTACCCTTGATGGTGATTCTGAAAAATAACCTTCAAAATAAGAATGAGAGCAATATTTGACTCTCATACTTTCTAGAAGTAAATATTTCAGAAAGGTGAAATGAACATTGAACTACAAAGGAGCTTCCCAGGGAAAAGAGAACCATTTTTATATCAGTAAATACAATCATAGAAGTCTATCAGATGTTTGCAGAAAGGCAGAAAAAAGAATTTAGCTGAATTTTACTTTTAGTAAAAAGGAAGAAAATGGCCATATTTTAAAATTCTTCAAACAAAATTATTTTTAGGTGTTTGAACTCCACAGTCATTTTCAACCCACAGCCTCTACCTTCAAAGAGCACACAGTCTAATGGGCGGGAGGGGGTAAAACATGCACTGAATGTTGCGCTGATTGTAATCAAATAATTTGATAAATACAACCGTATGTGCTGGAAAGATGTATTTATCTGAGTGGTTCAAGGACAGAGCCACAGTTGGCTAATCTGTGACAGTGTGTGTGTGCGTGTGTGTTGTGAGGATATGAAAAAGTGTTTCGGCAAGTTGGGGCAGAGTGAATAGCTACACAGAAAAATGAAGTATATAATGTCTTTGGGGAAGACGAGTTGTATGTTGCCAAAGGCAGGAGTTTAGGAAGGAGTGCTAAGAAAAAAAGGACACAATAGAACAAGGATTCTGAATATTATGGACTCCATTCTTTGGCCATAGAGGACCGTTAAAACATTCTGTGTTTGCTCATTTGTTGGTTTGTCTAGCCAGGACTACTGTGATTAGTATGCATACCACATATATTTCTATGTTGAACAGAATGGAAAGAAGAGGTTGCTGGAACCACAAAGATCAGTTAAATGCTAGTGCAAAAATGCTAGCATCTTTTCTTTTCCCAAAATTTTTTCAAATTTAATTTGGCCCCTCACGCCCCCCCAAAATAACTACAGTATTGCCAGATCTTGAATAAGTATGATTCTTTCAACTGTAATTCAGAGGATTAATTAAACTGAAAGGAATAAAAGAAAGTTTATCCACGTCACCTATGGCAAGACAAATAGCACAATAACCTTGGCGGAATTAGTACCTACAACAGCAAGCTGAATTCTGAGAGGCTATTAAATGAAAGTGGAAACCACCCTGTAATCTCATGTACTAAGTACAAAAATTGGCCTAAGGAATTTTAGCTGCCGCTGTGAACTAACAGGGCCGGCATGGTATCTAGTGCTTTTGCTCCACTAGTATTAGGTTAGAAAGCTAAGAGCCAAAGCTTGGAGGACCACAGGAGGGCGCTTTCACTGAAAACAGCATCATTCATTATCAAAAAAGAGCACCTCAAAAAAATACTTCTGAAGGAATAAAGATGTATTTTGCTTTGATCACTTTTAGAAACTTCTTCTATCAGTCATATTTTCTCCGATGGCAGGAATATAAGCTTAGCAACATGAACATTCACCTCACAGACATGTAGCGATAGGTACCTGTGATGAAACACTCTAATCATTCTGGAAACCATCTCTATCCTTGAGTATTGCCTAAGTACGTATGAGCTGATTTTGTTGGGGTTTTTGTTTGTTTGGTTGGTTGGTTTGGTTTGGTTTTAAACGGTTGCTCTAAACATTGATGATTTATATTAAACATTTCAACTCACCTTTATCACAAACTTTTCCAAAGCCTATCACTACAGAATAAACTTCACTATAGGAGAAGCTTAAGCCTTATCATTAGAGATATTTTTACCCATCAGATGTTTCTATAGCAATTGCTTCTGCAATTATTATCAAGTAAACTCCAGTGTGTTTAGTGCCACAAATCGCTTATATAGCCTATTTCTGTATATCCAAAAGTGAATATACATGATCTTAGAAGCTTCTTTAGAGCCTACTGGCCCCTCAGTCACTGCAGATGACCTTACCTTCCAGGGTCATCAGAGAACACAGAAGAGAATAACTACAAGAATTCTCACAAATTTCTCAACATCCACATATAAATTTCTAACCACTTACATTCATCTTTCTGTCCTTTGTTCCAATTCCATGAGAAGAGACACCCTTCTATGCAGATGTGGAAGGTGTTAAATATTACAAGGTACTTGAGCTACAAATGAGCAGAAAGAAGGATGCCCTATAGGACACACACTTCCAAAATCACGGGACAAAGATGACCATACTCTTTGTGTCTCACATAACCATGTTCCCCTACCATTTAGCTCATGCCATGTGAAGCTTTTGATATGAGAGACAACTAAATATAGGACAGATTTTGAAATATTATACTTGAGAAGGAGATATATATATATATATATATGTGTGTGTGTGTGTGTATACACACACACACACATATACACAAATTATATATACACACATATAATTTGAAGTGGACTTGAACTGGAAGAAAGGTATCTTGGTCTTTCTTCCTTATAACTCTAGGCTGCTCTAGAGCAACCTACTCAGGAGAGGGCCTCTTCACCAATGACTACCTGAAGAAGGTATCAATAAAGGACGAGGATGAGGAAAATTGAGAAAATAAAACCCAGAGAAAAGAGTCGCCTCAATTTGGGTACTGCCACATCTTCAGTTACCTACCCAGACTGCCATAAAACTAAATTACAAGATGACAAAGAGAAGAAATGTAGCATATCAATCATCTGAAGAATTCTTAGCCCAGGAAACCCTAAACTTAGCCCAGGAAACCCTAAAGCCTTGCTATTGAAAGTGTAATCAGGAACCAGTGTCATCAACATCTCCCAAGACGTTGTTAGAGATGCAGAACACTCAGGCCTCACCTCAGACTTACTAAATCAGAATCTGCATTTTAACAACATTCATTGCTAAATGATATGTGGAGATGTCAGGCTTAAGAAGCACTGCCTTAATTCACAAGAGGGTAAAGAGACATTAGCATCAGATTCACCAGATGAGCAAAATACATCTGTTCCAAAGCTGTGCAACGGATTACTGATTAAATGCTGCCTTAGCAACTTTAACCTCATCCAGTTTTGTTATTCAACTAGAAGTAATTGACATGAAATTACAGCAGTAAGATTTGAACTAAAGGAGATAGAAAGACCTCAGATATTAGAAAATGTTTAAAATGTATAAATTCATGAAGATTACCATCTTTGAAGCTTTTAAGTTGGCTTGATAAATCTTAAAATAATTAACAAAAGAATAAATAAAGTAACAATAAATATGGTAAAAATAAGACATTTAAAATCAGTTGTCACCAAAAAATAAAGTGAATGCCAGTAAGTAATCCTTTTGTTATACTTGGGAACCTAATTTTCCACATAAAAGACATACTCCACAGATACAAGATTTAAGATATCATGTTGAAAAAATCCTTGAAATCCTAAATTTTAACTGCAAATACTGTTTTATACTCACAATGCATATCTTTAAAATGTAATCTTTCTTAGATACAATGATCAAATGCAATGAGTGATTCTAGACTGGATCTTAGATTGGACAAAAAAAATTCTTTGCAGGACGAATTAGAATAATTGAGTTGGCAAATGTCAGATATGGGCTGTATTTTAGAGGATAGTATTTTATCATTATTTTATATTTGATATTTCTAGTGTTATCTAAGATAATATCTTTCTTTTTAAGAGATGTGTGGATAATAGCTTTGTTCTTAAAAGATGTGTAGGGAAGAACAGATTAAATAGGGTCATGATTTCTTCAATTTACTCTCTAATGTTTAGCAAAATAACATGAATAAACATAATACTATATGGGTGTCTATATCAACCCAGATGAATCGATAGGTAGATAAAACGACAGTCACAACATGTTAATAACTGGTGAATATAGGAAATATATACAGAACATGTCACATGTAAAAGCAAAGATGGTATCAAAGACTGCTGGAGTTGGATCTTACTCCCTTGGAAAGGCTCCCACAAGTCAAAATTTGTCCCACGAGTGGAAAAATTTGAGCATTAACAAGAATAACTATTGCAATTTATTAAAATATTATATGTGTAATTCTGTGAGTTTATCAAGATACAAAAATATGGTTTTTCAATTCCCATTGATCATTTTTGGAAAATATCTAGAACTAACTTGCTGTTTAAAATTGTGAATGAAATAAAATAATCAAACGTTTATCTCGACAACTATATCACAGATAATTAATGAGGAGATGTTTCTCTCTATGGCAATATTGTAGCTAAGAAACAAAGAAAAAAACATAGAAAAAAATACCATTTTTCAAACTCCTAATGAAATCCTTAATTTAGGCAATGATAATCAGCAGACAGTAACATCATAAAAACAAAAACTACTGAGCGGAGGGAGGGTCTGGGCTAGATGTTTCCACCTCTGCTCAAGGATCTCTGCAGATGCAGTACCAGCAGAGCGTGCAGTTGTTGGAGCAAGCAGAGCAGGTCCCTTTGAAGTCTCAGGTCATCGGTGGTCATCCGGGTGGAGCGAGAAAGATGCAGATGGAGCAGAGTCACAGGAAGGCTCTAATGGAAGTAAATGGAGCCTAGGCGCAGCCAGCAAGGAGCTGCAGCGGAAGGAGGATTGCCTGGCAGAAGAGGGAAGGACCGTCAGTGCCTCAAAGCACAGGATCTCTGAACTGCAGTACAGAAAATGCAGGTGAACTGCTTGGAGTCTGTGAAACAGGAGTTAAAGAAACAGCTGGATTTGTAACATACACCCACACAAATGGCAGAAAACGAATCAGAAGATTCAGGACCAGTTAAGAAGTTAGGGCAGACCAGGAGCAGAAAAGAAAGGGCTTAGAGCAGAAGCTGCCCCTGCAGGAGCAGGGTGATTGTGAAGAACAGGATGCACACGGAGGCTGCCGGAGGTGGAAAGGGAGCTGAAGCAACAGAAGGACGAGAGAGCTCACCTGCGGGAAATGCCTGAGACCCACGGGTCGCTAGAGGAAGAACTGGAGCCTCTGCGGCAGAGGCTGGAGTGTCAGGAAAAGATACAGGAAAATCTGGTTGACCTGGAACTGGAGAAGGAGAGGTTGCTGGCAAAGCTGCAAAGCTGGGAGAGACTGGACCAGACCATGGGTTTGAACAGTAGGACTGCCCCCAGCCCCCCAAGACCATGCCAGGCTCGTGGCTGAGCTACAGCCAAGGGAGCTAGCCCCGAAGGACAGGGAAAGCTCCATCACCAGCAGCGCCCAGGGACAGGAGGTCAGGCAACAACTCAGAAGGAGGACCACCAGATCAGCTGTCTGCTGTTGGAGGAGAGGGGAAAGCGGGAGACCCACTAGGAGTGGGTGGAAGACTTCAGCACCGGCTCCCACTGCTGACAAAGAGGAGGAAATGGAGGCCCAGAGAGGGTGATGGGCCCAAGTCCACAGTAGATAAATGGAAAGCAGTATGTCTTGCACCCTGATTCTGTGCTGCCTCCCTTCCGGGAGCACTGCGGTCTGTCCTGGTTCCCTTCCACCTTCCTGCCAGAACTTGTGCAGTGCCCTGCATGTGGCAGCCCCCTCCTGGCTTCCGTGGCATGTTTGAGCACATCAACAGTGCTTGCAGCAAGATAGTCTCACTGTAATTCCCCGAGCTAAAATTAGCAACTTGGGAAGTGGTGTTAATTGCCTCTGCAGGCCCCCTCCCAGTATTGAAAGTTAGAAGAATTGCAGCAGCTCTCAGTGGCAGAGGGCAGGAAGGTGAGTGGGGGTGGGACCAGGTGCCCAGGATGGGAACAGAGCTGACAACCCAGGACCCTCTTCTTGGAGTGACCCCCTCTTCTTTCTTCAGGTCTTTGGAGTTGCCTGTGTTTGGTGCAGGAGTGTCGGGACTCGGGCAGCACAGATACCCCTCAGATGTTAGTTCTTGCTACTCCACCTGTTCCAGAAATCCCACACCTCCTGTTCTCCAGAGCACCTCATGCAGGCTGGTCCTCGTTCTCTGTTCTGTCACCTTCCTTGTGTCACAGGCAGGAAGCATGGGTCACACTGGGCTGTCATCAGCTCTTTCCAGCTCTCTTCTCCATACTTAATTGATTGCACACCCCTTTGTAAAAAATTTTCCATATGCATGCCAATATGTGCGTATTCATTCTAAAAGCATATAAGCAGATATGTGACCCATGGACAATAATTAAATATCAAATAATTAAATACTGAGTACATTTATTTTGAAAGTGTTTAAAAATAAAAATTACTTATAAAATGTTTTAAATATTTTTTTATGTTTGATTTAGATATAATTGACATAATATTAGTTTCAGATGTATAATGAAATGATCCAATATGTGTATATATTGTCAGATGATTACCACACTAAGTCTGGTTCACATCATTCACCACACATAGTTATACTTTTTTCTTGTGATGATGAGAACTTTTTTCCTTTTTAAATATTTTTTATTTATTTGACAGAGAGAGAGACAGCTAGAGAGGGAACACAGAAGGGGGAGTGGGAGAGAGAGAGAAGCGGGCTTCCCGCTGAGAAGGGAGCTCAATGTAGGGCTCTCTCCCAGGACTCTGTGATCATGACTTGAGTCGAAGGCAGACACTTAATGACTGAGCCACCCAGGCACCCCAGACAAAAACTTTTAATATCTACTCTCTTAGCAAATTTGGAATATACAATATAGTATGACTAACTACGGTTACCATGCTATACATTACATCCCCCAAAACTTAGGTATTCATAATTGGAAATTTGTACCTTTTGATAGCTTTCACCCATTGCTGAGGATTTTTGTATCTATGTTCATCAGGGATATCTTTTATTTTCTTGCTGTGTCCCTGTCCAGTTTTGGTATCAGGGTACTGTTGGCCTTTTAAAATGAGTTTGGAAGTGTATCCCCCCTCTTTTATTTTTTAGGAGTTTGAGAAGGACTGGTATTAATTCTTCATTAAATGTTTGGTAGACTTCACCAGTGAAGTCATTTGGCTGTGGACTTTTGTTGAGAAGCTTGATTACTGATTCAGTCTCATTACTAGTAATCATTCTGTTCAGATTTTCTATTACTTCATGATTGAGTTTTACTAAATTGCATATTTCTAGGAATGTGTACACTTCTGGGTTGTCAGCATCCCAGAGGTTGAAAACCACTAGGAGGAAGCACATCCCTAAGGGGGAGAAAATCACATTAAATCATGCTCAAAGAAACACCTTATTCTGGCTTAAGGGGAACAACACCACATAACAGAGTATCTCTGTTTCAGAGTTAATTCTAAAACATAGCTCCTCCTTCTCATTAAAGAGTATCAACAAAGAACAAGAAATTTAGTGTCATTTATGAGACATACTGGGAGACTAAACTACAAAGTCTAATAGCATATTCCTATCCATTCTTTATGGGGTCCTGCCACTTAGTCCATTCACAGTAAGAACAGATTTTCTATAGGTTCTCCATAAACAAATAATGGTGTAATTTACCTGATAGTTATGCTTACTCACCTTAAAGTATGAAATACTAAAAACTCAAAGCAAGTATCAAAATATTTCAGCATGTCAGACTCAGCAATCATCACAATTTTGATGTTTCGACAATTTATCTCACTCTGCGTAATAAATACATCTGTGCACTAGTGAGTTCTAAATTCTCATACTGAACCTCTGTTGCACTTGCCAGTCAGCTCTGCTTCTAAAACAGCCTTTCCCCTAATATTTCCAAACCTTTACTGATCAAAACACCCAATCCTATTCCTCAATGAAAGCAGACATCTGTTAATTCAAGTATATTTCACAAATCCCAAATTGTTAAACTCCTTTACAATCCAGCAAGGCAACTGTGATTTCGTAAGAAACAAACCACGCAGAATTATTTTTTTCAAGGAAGGCACATAAAGTGGGAGGATGAATAAACTGGCAAGATGTTTTCATTTACTTAAGTGATAACCTCAGAATACACTAAAAATGTATCCTGCCAAATGGATCTAAACTGGGGAAATGTCATTGTATTACTGTGGTTATGAATCACCTTCCCATGACATGATATGGCAAAGATTGTGTGTACCTACAAATCTGCTTAATACAATGAGAAGGAGGATCAAGCTCCTCTATGTATTTGAAAGCTGGCTCCACAGAAGTGTATATATTATAAAATTTTTCTTTTCTAAAATGCATTTATAATTATTAGTAAGAAAAAACCATTCAAAACTCTTATTACAATGGGGAATTTTAACTCCCTAATTCTATGCTACTTTTTATGAAGCTGAAAATTAACTTCATATATCTTTCAACTCATCCTTTTAAATCTGAAAAGAAATCTCTTTCAAAAATCTATACAAAATGTCTTAAACCTGCTATTACTGGGAATTACATAATAATGTTCCTTGGTAATAAATTACATCATATTGGTATCAGAATGCTCTCAAGAAAGTAATATTAGATTTTACCAATTTGATTCTCTTTGTTAGCAAATTGCCAGACAAATATTTATATTATTCCTTTAGATAAATCCATAGTTATTTTCTTCTTAAAATACCATACTGGGAACAATATGTATCTTGATACTTTAAAACCTACAGTAATTTGATACAGTAAAGCCTACAGTAATTTGATACTTTAAAACCTACAGATACCTAAAACCTACAGCAATTTTAAAACCTACAGTAAAAACCCTTGGGTGGCTCAGTCTGTTAAGTGTCTGGCTTCGGCTCAGGTCATGACCCTGGGGGTCCTGGGATTGAGCCCTACATTGGGTTCCCCACTTAGTGGGGGGCCTGCTTCTCCCTCTCCCTCTGCCTGAAGCTCCCCCTCCTTGTGTGCTTTCTCTCTGTCTCTCTCTCTGTCAAATAAATAAAAATCTTTCAAAAAATAAAACTGACAGTAATTTCTATTTCAAGCAATTTGTTTTTACTGTATTTTACAAAGTTATCAGTTTATAACATATTGGAAAAAGAAAAGTGGTCTTTCATTACAGATAGTTGATAAGCACACCTCTATTTCCCAACAGGCTAGACTAGAAGCTAGTTCAAATGGATTCTGCCCTGTTCCCATATTTTGGGGCGAAAATTTCCTTTTGCATACTGTTACACAAAAATAGGTCCCAATCTTTTCGACTTCTATTCTGTTAGCTTTGAGGATTCATTAAATTATTAATACACTAAACAGAATCTCCCAGACACAATAAGGTATTCATTGCTATAAGGTGAACAATCAGTGGGCAGTAGGCTGGGCGCTGATCAGAGATAGTAGCACAGTGGTGTGCACACTGGCCCTAAGTTTGTTTCCGCAGATTCATGGTATGTTGACCTATTCATCCACATCTGGCTTCCACCCATCTTGCTCACCAAAGTTAAAGAGCTCATTTTTTTTTCTTTTCCATTTTCATAAAAACTGAATTTCTAAGACACCAATATCCCTTCTCCTTTTCTATTACTTCCTCAAATAAAGATTTATCCAATTTCTGCTTCTGAAAAACTCTTCTTAGAAGTATGCATATGAGGGACTCCTGGGTGTTTCAGTCAGTTAAGGGTCTGTCTTCAGCTCAGGTCGTGATCCCAGGGTCCTGGGATGGAACCCTTCATCGGGCTCCCTGATCAGCAGGGAGTCTGCTTCTCCCTCTCCCATTCCATTTTTCATGCTCTCTCTCTCTTTCTCTCTCTCTCTCCAATAAATAAATCAATCTTAAAAAAAAAGCATGCATCTGAAATCTTCGTGACTAGTGAAGTATCCACAGCCCTTAAGTCTTTGTAATAGATGGTTGAAATCTAATCATGCAGAGTTAAAAAAAAGGGGGGGCGTGTATGAAGTATCACTTGGGAAAATAAAGTGTGGTCAGGTGAAAAGCAAAATGCAGAAGTTAATATTTCATATATTACTCCAAATTGGGACAATATATTCTTATTCTTAAATACATTTTAAATATATATATTACTAAATTTATTGTTACAAAATCTGTTGATTCTTATTTTATATATTTTGAACTAAAGTTAAGTATTACCTTCCAAAGGCAGAATGCAAGTATTAAGTGATAAAGCCAATAACGAAACTCAGTTTTATCCAAATCTGAGCCCCTTTACAGTAGACTCAGTGTCTTTTCATTAGTCCATTTCACCCCCACCACAATAATGGAATACATGGGTAATTAGTATTTCCATACATTTTATTTATTTTTTTTTCTATTTGGCAGCAGGGAATGACTGAAAGTTTAGAAGAAATGTACAGAACAATTTTACTGCATTGAAAGTAATCTTCATCAGTTACAAGACTAAGAGTAAGCTTGAAAAATCACCCCAAACAAATGAGTATATAAAAATAAAAATATTACATGGCCTACTCAGATAAAAAAAGAAATAATGTAGGACTTCAAGTTTAAAAATAAAATTACTATGCAAATGATAATCACATAAATGGAGAAGACATTCAGAATATTTGCAAAATAAGATAGAGTTTAGGATATGAGACATAACAAACATTTATTTTTCTAGTACATTAAAATAAAGTGAATATAAAACCAACATAAATCAGAATAGCATCTTATGATGTCTTTTTCCCCTATTTTCCACATTGTACTTTTTTTTTCTCTTTGCAGAAACAACTGCTATTGGATGGAAAGAATAAAATTTCATTCCACGTACTTTACCTTGGCCAAGTGCAAATGACTTAGAATGGTGTTTATCTTATTAATCTAAATAGCATTAGGGAGGAGAGAGAAATGAACAGAAGAGAAGTACAATTCTGATTTCTGTGTCTGCAAATGGAAATACTTATCAAAGAATATGGTCTAACTGTGTGATCCTCTGAATAGAAATAAGGGAACAATGTGCATGATTTGTTAACTAGGTTTATCCTATGAAGTGTAATAATGTAACTGTCTGCTACATCAAACAAATAGAAGTGTGCTGATTTATTCACTTAGTTACATCTGTGAAATGTCCTAATTCTTTTATTTTTTATATTTTGTTTTATTTTATTTTGATGACATTTNCTTAGTTACACCTGTGAAATGTCCTAATTCTTTTATTTTTTATATTTTGTTTTATTTTATTTTGATGACATTTTTTCATATTTGAAGGAAGAAAAATGAAAAAGAAACATAAACTATTTCCTACAAATGATCTTAAAATTCTATTTTAGCCTTTACAAATGTATTTATAATAAAATTAATTCCAATACGGAACTATTGAAGTGTTTCTAAGTGCATGCTCATTCTCAACCACAAGACAAATAAACACTTTTTATTGCAACATGATATTTTAGGGTCAAGTATACTTAAAAGTCAACCAATGCTATTTAACTTGTGTTATGCTTCTAAGCTGCAATCCATGTATGGGAATGTGCTATAATGAGCCCTGTTTAGTTCTTGACCACAGTAAGCTCTGTGCAGGTGGGAAGCACACCTATCTGGTTCACTGCTGTATAAAGGGAATAAAGGACCTCTGCTCACCAACAAGACATGTTCCTAACACAGAATTATAAGTGAATTAGCTCGTATTTAACTTCATTTTTATTCATGTGTAAAATGAGAAAGTTAGATGAACTGGTTTTAAGTGTTAATAGTGCAATACAATTTTTTTTTTTACCTTTTGGCCAAATAAACATGGGAAAAACTGTATTTGACATCTCTCTCCTAAAAATTCACAATGCCTATTAACATGTTAAGTTCTCACAGAAGTCTTGAAACAAAACAAAACAAACCTGTGAAGTCTTTTTAAACCAACAGTTCCAAAATATGAATTCAGAACACTGTCTCTCCCCTCCCTCCAGACATTCATATTAGTTTACCAGTGGGCCTTTTTATGAAGACACCTGGATTCTCTACATATCCAAGGTACATTTAAATTTAAACAAATTTAGATACCTAATGGGATGTATCTTTAGAAAGTAGCATAACCCAG
Source organism: Ailurus styani (assembly GCA_002007465.1). Classification (NCBI taxonomy): domain Eukaryota; kingdom Metazoa; phylum Chordata; class Mammalia; order Carnivora; family Ailuridae; genus Ailurus; species Ailurus styani. Next base: position 1,808,779 of record LNAC01000013.1, on the reverse strand, counting down.
AGGCTGGATTAATTGAAAGTATGGTTATCTATGTTTAAACCAAGCTAAACACACATTTATTTATTTATTTACTAATTATTATTATTTTTAAAAATATAAATTAACTGCATTGAGTTAGCAGAATATTTATCATCGAATACAAACATCTTCTTAAATGGAAACAAATCCATTAGTTAGATTAATAACTCTAAAGGGCAACAAACAAAATGCCAACCTACAAAAACTAAAATAAGCTCTGACCTAAATTAAGAAACTTATATCTCAAGAGTTTCTGAGTGCCTGGGTGGCTTAGTGGGTTTAGCAGCTGCTTTGACTTTGGCTATGATCTTAGGATCCTGGGTTTGAGCCCCACCTAGGTCTCTCTGCTCAGCAGGGAGTTGGCTTCTTACTCTCCCTCTGTACTATCCCTTTCTCTCTCAAATAAATATATAAAATCTTAATAAAAGTAAAGTAGAGAAACTCGTGTCTCTTATTTTGTTTCACCAGTTTTGTTTATCTAAATATTTGCTAGGATACACTTTACTTACTTTTGTTTCTTCTCCAAGTGCTAAGCAAGATTCTTTTTTACAGGTCTCCATCCACTGGTCCTCACTTTGCTAAGCTACTTGAAATATGACATAGTTAAGAGTTAATTGGTTTCTAAGCACTGACTTAGTTTTTGATCTTTGCTGACTCCACTACTTCTCTCTTCACTCTCGGAGATCAACCTTAACTCTTCCCAGCTTATAATTCAAAACCATCTTGTTGAATTTCAAGTCAACTACATATCAGATCTCAAAATTAATACCTTACACTCTATCATTTGATTCTATGTCTCCCTCTTCTGTCTGAAACTTATTCTGTATCTCTATATATTACATGACATCGTATTTCTTAAAAATGCCAAAGAATATTTTACTGTTAGTGAATTAAATTTATTTACTAAACAAAACAAAACAAAACAAAACAAAATCAATGTAGACAGAGCAGTATGTTAAAAAAATCCTACAGGAGTTTCTTTACGGAAATATCGTATGCAGAAGATTCTTAGAAATGAATGTAGAGAAGAATGGGGGTATCAGAGTAGGGGCAATGAAATAATGACAAAGGAAGTAGATGTGTACTAATTGACAAACTTCAGTACTTCCCAGCTAGTCTATGAATGGCCCTGGATATGCAGTTATAGTGTGTGTATGTATGTGGTGGCAAGGAATGGGTATAGGGAGAACAATGAATAAAAAAATCCACCTTTTCACACATTGGAAAATACTTAACAATTAGAAGAAAGAAAGAATGAAAGAACGAAGGAAGGAAGGAAGGAAAGGAAAGAAAAGAAAAGAGAAAAGAAAAGGAAAGAAAAGAAAGAAGAATATGTCGGGAACATTGCATTTTAGTCTTAGATCTCATAATTAAAATTGACAAAAATATACACCTTGTCTTCACCATATGTTAAGACTTAATTCTCTGAGGCAAAGAATGGCAAAATAAACTATACTCCTACACATATACTCCTATAGTTTGTAAAAAAAAATTATTGAGGCAGATCTGAAAACAAAAATATATTAAAAATATTTTTAGTTTTAAGATTTTATTTATTGATTTGACAGAAAGAGAGAGAGAACACACGGAGCGGGAGAGGAAGAGGGAGAAGCAGGTTCCCTGCTGAGCAGGGAGCCCAGTGGTCCCTGGGGACCCCCGGGGTCATGTCTTGAGTCAATGGCAGACACTTAACTGACTGAGCCCACCCAGGCACCACTTAAACAAAATTTTTAAAAGTAACTTTGATAGAGAAATCTCTGATGTATAAGAATTCCAAATAATTAATGTAGATACCCTACTCTGAAGGATGTGGAGCTTACCTTCCCACTCTGTAAGTGGCCACTTGTGCATTGTGACTTCCTTTCAAAGACTACAGTATGGACAGTGTGGGGGAATTAACATTACAGTGGAGAGATCTGAGAAACATTAACTCAGCCAGGTGATCAAAGCCAAATTCAATGGTGATAAGCCATGTCGAAATGTATCCTTGGTGTGATGTGATGAAAATAGCATTTTTCCTATGGGATCTTCCTTCTCAAAATCTATAACTAGTTTAACTTTGAGAAAACCATCAGGAAGTCCCAATGAAGGAATATTCTATAAAACACTTGACCAGTACTCCTCAAAACTGTCAAGGTCATCAAAAACAAGGAAACTTTGAGAAACTTTTCTTAGCTTTGAGACATGATGTCTAAATACTCTGTGGTATCTTGGATGGAATCATGGTATAAAAAAATTGATTTTAGGCAAAAGCTAAACAAAAATCTGAATAAATCATTAACTTGAGAATCAGTATTGGTCCTTAAATTGTAGCAAGCTCCTTGAGGAGCTCCCAAAGGAAATGAAAACTACGTCCACTCAAAAATCTTCATACAGATGTTTATAAGAGCTTTATTCATAATTGCTAAAACTTGGAAGCAAGCAAGATATGTTTCAGTAGGTAAATGCATTTAGAAACTGTAATACGTGAAGACTGTGGAAAATTGTAGCAAGTGTATCATACTAATATAAGATATTAATAATAGGGAAAATGGATGTAGGTAATATTTCTATATATCTAAACCTATTCTAAATTAATTGAAATTGCAATGGAAGAAGTAATTGTATAGCCAAAAGATAAATTGCATACACACATTCATTAGTCTTATTCACTAAAACCAATAAAAAGATATTGCTTGGAATTATATTCATTAAAACATTCAGTGATTATTTCTCATGGAGATGCTTCAATATTTACCACACTTGAAATTTACATTTATAACCCATTTTCCCTGAATATTTCCCCATAAGTTTAATATCAATGTATACAAACAAAAAAAATAAAAATAAAAATAAAAAATCAAGTGAGATTATATATGGGAGATTAACAAAATACAATTTTATCCCATTCTGCTTGTCCCCATTTTTTTGAGGGTGGGGAAGATGGACACATAGACATGAACTTAATGTGACACAGTGGCTATTATTTGGCATCTATTACATACCAAGTACTGTGCTAAGCCTTATAAATACCCCAGTGAAAATAATGGAATCCTTCCTCAAAGTGCTGAGGGTAAAAATGACAAGAAAAAAATTACATCACACAGTGTGATTCTACTATAATCGGGATAAATAAAATGTCATTATTGGAAAAAGACATATCAGACCAACTAACCAGTTCTGGGAGTGGTGGGGGGTTACAGAAAAAACAAAGTAAGGAAAATACACTAAAATCCAAAAAATTGTGCAGGAATTAGCCAGGAAAACTGGTTAAAAACAATCAAGGCAAAGAAAATAACAGACGCAAATTTCCAGGAATAGATGCAGGGCTTATTTGGGAACTAAAAATAGTTCAGTAAGTCTAGGATATAAAGAGTACTTAGGAGAGAAGGTAAGGCTGGGAAAGACATTATATAGAAAAGATCTTTTTACATTTGTTGAAGAACCTGGATTTTACCTTCATGATGATACAGCAATTGTGCTCCTTGAAAAGCTCCCAAAGGAGATGAAAACTTCTGTCCACTCAAAAACCTTCATGCAGATGTCTATAAGAGCTTTATTCATATTTGCCAAAACTTGGAAGCAAGCAAGATGTGTTTCAGCAGGTAAATGCATTTAGAAACTGTAATACGTGAAGACTGTGGACTGTTATTCAGTGGTAAAATGAAATGAACTATCAAATCATGCAAAACCATGGAGGAAACTTAATGCACATCACTAAGTGAGAGAAGCCAATCTTAAAAGGCTACGTGTTGTATGATTCCAACTAGATGACATTTTGAAAAAAACAAAACTATGGAGACAGTAAAATGATCAGTACTTGCCAGGGGTTAGGGTGGGGGCAGGGGAGGGGGGATAAATGGGTAGAGCACACAGGATTTTTAGGGCAGTGTAAACATTCTGTGTGATACTATAATAGTGGATACATGTCATCATACATTTGTGCAAATCCATGGAATACACAACACTAAGAGGGAAACTTAATGTGAATTATGGACTCTGGATGATGGTGATGTGTCCATGTGGGTCCACTATAACAAACAGACTACTATGCTAGGTGTTGGGCCGAGGGTTCCGGGGAACTGAGGAAGCCACAAGATGGCGGCCAACCCGCCATCTTACCACCCCACCCCAGGAGTTTCTGGGGGACTTCCCGCCCTCATCAGCTTCCGCATCTGAAAAACTCCACCCAATCCCCTACCAATTATGGTCATGTTTCCCCGTGCCGCCCAGACCCAATAAAAACCTGCGTACATCTTCTCCTGGAGCGACTTCCCCGACTCCCTTGTCTCTGAGTCTCAGAACCTCGCCCGAGGGTTCCTCTGTTAAAACTCCCTTCGTGCCTGTTCCGTTTGGTGTCTTGCTTAATCTGCGTTACTGGGAGGGCTATGAGGAAACCTTACACTAGGGAATGTCAATTTGGGGGAAACTATGCCTATATAGAAGCAAGGGGTAGATCAGAATTAAATTCTACTAAACAAAACAAAACAAACAAATAAATACAGCACCAAGCCTGACCCCCAGGTATATGCCTCTCAGTTTTCATGTGAACTTAAAACTACTCTAAAAAAATAAAATCTGAATAAATGAATAAATCTGGTTTTACAGTTGGGTCTAGATTTAGAAACTATAAAGACTGGAGGGGTATGGATAAAGGACAATTAATGGATTAATTAATTAATTCAATTAATGACTGAGTTAATCATAGCCTAAACTGAAGGATCAACTAGTCATGAGTTGAAGTGAGAGGAAAATAGTTTCGAGACATAAAAAGAGATTTGTATACATTTAGGAAGTCATTGGCTCTGTCCATGTTTTATTCTCATACTGGGAATAAAAATCAAAATCTTGACATAATTCACAAAATATTTAGTTCACCTTGTCCTTACTAACATATCATGTTCATCTAATATGTTCTCCATCACTAATGGTGATCCTTCAATACTGATTTTCTTTCTGTTCTGTGAATGTGCCCAGACATGCATATATATATACATTCGTTCTTTTGTCTTCCTGGAATAATCACTTTTCCCTGATGTATACATAGCTGACTTCATCTGACAATGATCAATTCATCTTAGATGAAATTTCCTCAGAGAGACCTTTCCCTAGTGATTCCTCACCCTTCCATTCACACTCTATCACAGCACTCTTATTTTCTTCTTTGGAGTTATTACCATCTGAAATTATCTTCCTTATTGATTGACTTACATGTCTGTGAGCTCTTTACTTCACCGCAATTTAAGTTTCCTGAGGACAAGAATATTTTGGTATCATAGAATCTAGGAGATGCTCAATAAATATTTGTTGATAGATGTATGAGTCAATGCAGATTTAGCTAATGAAAAAGGAGACCAGGATGACTCTTAGACTTTTGATTTTAGCAACCATTTGAATATTTAAGAAATTCAGTTAAACAATAAGGAAGGATGAGTAGATTTGTGGGAGAGGAAAATGCATTCAACTTGGGATGTTTTCAGTTTAAGGTGCTTATAGGCACCAGAATGGAGATGTCTACCTGATGTTGTAGGTTTGCCTGGTTCACAAAAATGATGTAGGCTGGTTGGGGGGGGATACATTTGAATAAGAACGACAAAATAATAGTTGTCCATGAAAACTCAAGCCTGATTGCATTAATTGCGAAAGTCAATTATCATTGTATAAAGTTTCTATTCATTTGGAAAGAATGGGATTTGAATTTTCATCCCAGAAACTAATAGTTAAAACAGGCAAAACATTAGTGAGCTAAGAGCCTCAGTAAATTTTTACTTGATTTTATCAAAACAAGTTATTTTTTATTTTATTTTTATTTTTATCTAATTCCTTTGTCTCCTTTACTATCATGAAGACTGAATGAACTAGGAGATCCATTGTCCCTCAATCTTTCCTATGATACGACATTTTATAGAAGGTAGTCTACCCATTTTTCAGAGGGAAATCTAATAAATGTGCCTTAGAATATTTACCTTTTGGCAATGGAGTTCATACAGTATTAAATGCTTTCTGTGATGTGTGAAAGGCCTACAACATGAAGAGGTGAGGGAAGACTAGCAGGGTAAAAAAAGTAGAGTGTTATAGGCATTTTTTAGTCATCCTACTTGTATTTTAATCATGTGACCCAACTCTTTAGATTTAATATGATATGGGTAAAATACACCACCACTAAATAAAGTGTGGTGGAAGAGTGATTTTTATAGATATAGAACACCAGGCATCCTGTAACCTCACAGCAGCTCTGCAAGGTATTATTAGCCTATATTAGAGATAAGGAGATTGAATTTCAGCAGGATTAAATTAACTCCACAGAGCTAGCAAATGGCTGGGCTGTGGTTTGAAAGAAGATATATCTGATTTCAAAGACTATGTTCTTAGCAGTATACCATGCTGCCTCCTTTGTCAAACTTACTTTCACTGCATTAACTTTTTAAATCCATTCAACAAATATTTATTGATTGCTTTCTATGTGCCAGACACTCTGCTAGAGCTTGGGATACATAAATTAACTAGAGAGACAAATATTCTTCCTCTCATGGTTCCTATATGCTAATGATAAGCAAAGCCAGCAAGCATAATAAATACATAACATAGGTAGATTATTACAAGGTGGTGATTGCTCTAAGGCAACAGAGTTGGATAAGGGGGAATCTGCACGCTGGGACAGGGGTAAGGGTTGTAATTTTAAATGAAAATGTCAGGATAGACTTCATTGACGAAGTGACATTTGAACAACAACTTGAAGAGAATGAATGATTAGCCATGAGGATATCTGGGAGAAAGGTGTTCCTGTCAAAGATAATAATATGTGCATAGGCCCTGCATCAGTCAAAGTTTTGGCAGAGAGTACATAGCTCATTCAAAATGGGTAGTTGGTGAAAATTTGAATATAGAGGCTATTTACAAGTGTATGGACAAGACACAGGGAAGAGTGCAGGATGGCAAGACTAGTAATAAAATTAGGGACTGAGAGAGCAGTTAAGGGAAGACAAAGCAAACCAAGGATAAAGACCATGGCCACACTGGAGCTCTGGAAGCCTTTGAGGAACTTAGCCCACCTGGGGTGAAAGCACAGGGAAGGAGCCAGAGTAAAAGCATGTGAACCTCTCCCCTCCCTTCTCCTGATGCTCTCCTGGTGATGTCTATCAGAGGAGCCCACCAGAAGCCAGAGGGCAGGGAAACCACTGAGAGGGCACAAAGGAAAGTAGAGAAACATAAACAGAGGATCTCCACAAGCCAACCAAGGTCTCCAGCTCACACCCTAAAGTAAAAATCATGCCTGGTCTTTCTCAGAAAACATATGGAACCCAGTGTGACTGGAGCAAACCGAGTGAAAGGAAGCGTGGTAGGGGAGTCAGAAATGTACTAGAAGGGGCACACATCATACATATCAAAGGAAGAGTGAATTTGAAATTTCAGTTTACAACTGCATGTGTACATATAGTTATTGATTTAGTTTACATAATTTCCAAACATCCTTACTGATTATACGGTTCACATAAAAAGCTTCCTTCTTATTTGAAGAATTTCCTTAACATGGAAGCTCTTTGAATAGACAGAAATCTGGAAATTCTCTAAAAAGCTACATAGTATTAAAAATCGACATTGCACTGTGTTTAAGACTCTGGGTCCCTTGTCAGTCACAAGCTGACTTACACGGAAATCTGCAGTTTCTACTTTCATATTTCATAATGATTTACAATGATTCATGTAAGTTTTCTAAGCAGCAATTATATCATCTAAAAATTAAAAATAACAATAGGACATTCCTTAAAATGTTTCTGTGAGGACTGAATGAATTAATGGATGTATAAAAGTTATTATAATACTTAGTACATTCAAATGTTAGCTTTATGCCTACAGACATTATTCATTCATAGGCTAAACTATTTTTATTAATCTTCCTTCAGAGGTTTGACTTTGTACCTTTCAGAAATTTAGTAATAATTCAAGGAAAGGAGATCTCCAACCCTGCTGTGTCTAGTGGTGTATGTTAAGATTCAGAATAGAGCAGGTAGCCACTTTTATCTATTGGATATTTTTCTGAATATTTTACAGTATTCTTGAAGTATAAGAATAGCTAGGAAAAAAAGTGAAAAGCATTGTGAGTAAACTAGTTTTATCTAAGCTACAAGGGAATTAAAACAATTCAAATGCCCTTAGGAACTTCTGAGATTTAACCTAAATCCTGGCATATAGTTTAGGATTTCCTCTTTCAAGTATAAAGTTACTAACTATGTAGAATGAGTGTTGGAAACACCATATAAATGGGGCTATTCATTGACTGTGGATTGTCTCTCTGTTTTATTGTTTTGTCAATTAAGAACCTAAGAGCCTTTGAAGTATTCCCTTCTGATAACTCATTTTGACATAGAGCTGCCAGGCATCATCCATCCCAATATGAAGTGACAGTCCTAAGATTAAACTATCATTTCCCTATGAAGACTGTAAAGGTGCATTTACTTATAATTAGTATGCATGCTTTGACGGACCAGACATTTGCTGCAGTCTTTCAAATAAAAAGACTAATTAACTATAAATTAATATTTATAAGGCAATCTAGTGCCTGAATTTGACTATATGTATAGAAAGACGATTCCAAAAAGAAAAACAATAAACTAAGGTTATCTGTCTTTCAGGGGTAAAAAAAAAATAATAAAGTAATATCTGAGCTATTATTTCTTTCCTGATTTGAAGTATTTTGTTTTACGCTTTATAGTCATTATTTAGGGAATGCTCTTTTGACCAGTACAAGTTTTTCTATGAGACAGATGGTTGTATTGGCTGACTATTTATGTCTTAGTTAAAAAACATTGTTTTGAGCAGGGAGCTGAATATATTCCATTTGTAAAGAGAAGCTGTATTTGAATTTCCTCCAGCTTTAAAATAGATGATAGATAGTTAGATAAACAAGAAACATCATTTACAAAACCCCTTCAAAACCAAGTGGCATCCCTTAAATATGAGATTCTAAAACCTAAGGAAACGTATAATAGCTCTGTTAATGTTGAACGAGAGAATATTTTTACATGTTCTACCTTTTTTTTGCTTTTTGTACAGATATACAGTATGAAATTACAATCTCATAACATGCCTTTTCAGTCTCTATGTGTCCTACCATAATCACCCTATTCAACACAATTGACTCCTTACTACAAACCCTCCTTATTCCATATACTACATCTTATTTTTTCCAAAACTCTATTAGAGATCTAATAAAGTATATAATGTGCCACTTTTTATTATTTATTGACTAAACTCAAAGCACTCAGAGACAGGTTATTTTTTGACTGCTATTTCCTTATCATGTGATCAGTACTCAACAAATATTCTTCAAATTAATTCTTTAATTTATTAAAGACAATCTTAAGGTTTCCTAATATTTTGCTTTGTTCTAAACCATATTAAGTCTAGCAGAAAAAGTGTGCATTGGTAAGGAAGACAAAAGGGTTTTAGATACTATCTCTGCTTTTCGTGTCTTCTAGCCTTTATAGCACATGTTTATGTAACATCATAAGAAAAAAAACATGGTGAAAGAGTGTGCTCTAAAATCACAAATAGCGGCAACCAACCCTAATTTTCTCATATATATATATATATATATATATAGAGAGAGAGAGAGAGAGAGAGAGGGAGAGAGGGAAAGAGAGAGAGGAGGAGCAGAGGAAAAGGGAGACAGATAAAATCTTAAGCAGGCTCCATGCTTATTACAGAGCTCGACACAGGGATCGATCTCATGATCCTGAGGTCGTGACCTGAGCTGAAATCAAGAATTTGATGCTTAACCGACCGAACCACCCAGATGTCCCTTATGGCAAATATTTCTAAGTAAAACATTAAATACAAATTATAATCTGGTTTCAGGAAAGGCATATAATTCTCTTTAATTAACGAAAAATGATGCAATATCTCCTACTTTCTTTTAGCCCTGCTCATTATTTTGTATGAGTAGCATATGCAGGAATAGAATTTATGCATTAGAAAAAGAATAAAGAGTTTACCTGGTGGAGCACCTGTGTGGCTCAGTAGGTTAAGCGTGGGACTCTTAGTCTTGGCTCCGGCACGTGACGATCTCCAGGTTGTGAGATCGAGTACCACGTCAGACTCCCCACTCACTGCAGAGTCTGCTTCAGATTATTTCTCCCTCTCCTTCCGCCTTTTCCCCTACTCACTCGTGCTCACACACTCTCACTCTCTATAAAATAAATAAATAAACAAAATCTCAAAAAAAAAAAAAAGAGTTCACCTGATATCAGAAAAGTGGTGTGATTCAGAAGACATCAGAACCAAGCAAATATCATACAAGGTAGAAATGTGTTAATGGTAATACTGCCAATGGTTACGTGTGAGGGAGACGCAGGGACCATGTATCAGAATAAAAGGTGCACTACATGGAACATGGTGAATCATGATACACATGGTGTGGAGGATTTGGAAAAAGTAGGTTCTGCAATCTTATCCCAGATTTAAACCAATGATTTCCCATCTGTGTTCAGCAGAGGTCAGGGGATACCTTGGGAAAACAAATTAGAAGCATAATGGTTAGATCTCTGGCTCTCTGTACCTGCTTTAACCCACTGTATTAATGGTTTATAGGCTGTGATTCCATGATAGACATGTTTTGAATTGGGTAAAATTAGTAAATTCTTCTTAATAAAATTAATAAGTTCTAGGAATTTGATGTACAGCATGGTGACTATAGGGGAAAAATTGGAGATAAATTTATTTCTATCTCCAATATAAGCCAACACAGGTAAGCTAGATTGGACATTGAATAAAAAGCCAATAAAGAAATCTACATGCCCTCTGGAATTCTTCCAGACTGTGAACTATTTTTAGTATTTTCTCAACTCTCTCCTCCTTCTGTCCTGCAACCATTGACCTCCCCTTGATTCCAACTTCTGGACTTCATAGTACAATATTTGTGAGCCACCTTCAATAAGTTGCTAACTGAAAATGACAATAGTAACATAGCACAGAACCAATAGTTACTACGGATGCATTTAAAGAGCTTCAAATACATCATTGTTTTCTTGAAAATCCCTTCATTTCTACCACTACTGCTAACAAGAATCTCTCTTTATCAAGCATATTTTACATAATTTTAATACATGCAAGACGGTAGCAGAGATACCATGAGGATTGCTTCCTCTAGGCAGTGAAGTTTTGAAAGCAAAGAGGACACCAATTGTGCTCATCATTTTGCTTCTTGCATCTCACATGCTGCTTGCATATGGTGTATAGAGTAAAGGCATCCTGTGTGATTTATTTGGCTCTGTAAGTTACCTAGGTGACTGTTTCAAGAAATCACCCATGCGATATTAGAAATATAAAATCATACCACCCTCCTTCAGGACTGCTCATGGATAGTCCAATTCATGCATATCATACCTGCACAAGGCATAGACCTACTTTAATTGACACATGTAATATATTCATATGTATTAATATGTCAATTTTAATTTTCAGCCTTATCTAGAAACATGCTCTAGTCCAAAAATGAACTGAGGTAAGTTGCCAAGATAAATGCAAAAAAAAAAAAAAGCAAACAGCAATAAACACTCCCATATTTACGTTTTCTTTCCAAATCCAGCTATTGAAAACAGGAATTTAACCACTAAACATGAACATGAGCTCAAGTAACTGTCTTCAATAGCATATTCAATCCTTTTACAGACACACCTTGGGGGGAAAACAACCCATCTTTAATTAATTTAATTAAAAACAATTTTGTCAATTAACCTGATAAAATAGAGCTACCTATGGGCTGTCTGCTGGTGCGCTCCAGAGCCCTGCTGCCTGGCTCCTGCCTTTTGAAAAGCCAGCTGCTAATTATTTGCCGCATTTGCAGGCAGTGCTTTTGTGAAAGATAGTGTATTTGTTGAAGCTTTAGCATGTTTTCAGCTGACTTTCAGTATTCTAGCCTTTCCTGTCAAGCTCTGTCTGTTGTATGTTGTAACCGCTGTATGCCTTCATTTTCACATGCTCGTGATAAGTGTTAGACTTGCTATGCCATGTCAGTAATGTTTTCTACGGATAATTAGAAAAAGTCATAAATATCAATCCTGTCGTGTAAGAAAGAAATTGTTTCTCTGCCAACGTAAACACAGACTCACACAGTTCTTACCGCATCAGTCACATCATTTGATATCACTGTGGGTAAGAACTTTGCTGTATGTCTACTATTCTCTTCCATATAGCTAATGAATTATTTGAAACCTAAATAGTTAATCACTGACAAAAGCAACAGGATTCAGTCTTTGCACAAATTACTGACTTGGCAGGCTAAAGAGGAGCAATAGAAAGGAATCAAATATCTTTGGTATTAAAGGCACAAATTTAGTCATTGTATTTTTCTATTAGCAACTACATACTTGTTTATTCAGTGGCTCTAGGCAAGAGATGCCAAAAACCAATAACAATAACTTAACTGATAAGAAACAAAATATAGAAGATTCAAAACAAAGACTTTTTGTCTAAAGCACTATATTTGTTAGTTGAATTTCTAAGAATTCTAGAACACAGTGAGATGAGGAAAGTGATAATCTAACTCAAGGTATATACATAGAAAATCAACATATGATTATAAATGAACACAGAAACATATATAATTTTAATATTTCTAGTACATAGGTATTTTTAATTGTCTGCAAATAGTACTCAAAATCCTTGAAATAAAAGGAATACATACTACAACCAATTCATAATAACCCTCTTAATATCTTAAATATTAAATTGCAAAACGGGGAAAACTACAAAATGGGGAGTTGGAAATTATAAAGAATATAATCAAAACTGACTGAACACAGTCAAAAATTCTGTGGTACCTTTCTAAGATATTAGGAGGCATTAATTGATTAATGTGCCCTTGATTTCATATTTTTTTTATTTTGTATTTTATTATATGTATTTATATACTGTATAAAAATAAAAATATATTATACATACTTTATATAAATATATATCATTATACACACATATACATATATAATCATTTTATGTGGTAGACCATCACTTTCTTTAACACGTGATTGAATCAAACAATGAAGAAAAAGACACCAATCTGATTCAAGTAGGAATAGTACTCCAGAGTGTTTTAGAAGAGTCATTTTAGGATAAAAGAGAAATTGAGACATGATGAGCAGGAGATATGGTAGAAACAGAGGGGATGAGGAGAAGGAAGGAAGCAAGCAAAAGACAGACTGACAGCTGTTACACCAGATGCTTTCAACAAAAGTGATTGAGATTGGCAATATTGGAGAACAGCTTTTCAATAAAATTATGCAAAATGGGTAAATTCAACCAAAAACTTTTTTTGTTGGCAAGAATAAATTCCTTCAATTACTTTTAAGACTAAAAACCTAACATGCTTGAGTTACCAAAGCTAGATAGCTAGATAATAATACATGACAACTAAAAATGACAATAATAAAAATTAAAAAAAGAATATGGAAAACGTGACTCTAAAACATGATTACATGAAAAAAAGTTTATCTTTTATCACTTTTATCTATGATTATTGATTCTTAGATATGATTTATAAACTGGTCAGTCTCTTGTAAAATCACAGAGAATCAGTTAGGAAAATGAAAGAAACAAGAAATGAGGAAAATTACTGAGGCTAATATAAAAGAACATTTAAATGAACACCTAAAGATCTTGCCAACCAACAATGATGGAATCATGACATCCAGCCTAACTATGTTTATACTTTGCACTGTCCATCATAAAATCAAAGAATTCCATGACTATGAAACATAATTCCCAAACCCCAATTATATCAAAATCAAGAAAATTATAAGAAGTGAACTATTAAAGATATCTCACAAAAAAGTGTATCTTACAGACTTTTGTTGCCTGTTTTTATTTTAATTGTTTCTTCTGAAATGAAACTATTTAAGGCAAGTCATTGTTTTCCAATAAAGGAAGCCTTATTTCTTAATTTTTATTAGTAGATGCCTCAAGTCAGTAAAAAGACAGTACCTTATAACTTTCTCAATTATTATTTTTAGAACTGTATAATAAATATAAAGACCTATATGAGGCTTTTCCATTTCCTTTCTTACTTTTGTCCTCACATCTACAAAGTTTAGAATGCATTTATTCAATACTGCAGAGCCATTAAAAATACAACTTCCTTAATCTCATCTATTAATTAAACAGGTCTGGGGTGGGTCCCAGGTATCTTAATTTTTAAAGGTCTCCCAGGAAATTGTATGCATCTTTCCCACAAACATTTTTTTCCCACAAACTTTTTTTGTTAAAACAATGGTTTAGACCAGAATGCTCCCAACTAAAGACTCAGTTTTGCTTAGGAACTAAGCCTTTGTTCACTTAAAAACATATTTTGAATATATAGCTTTATGGATATAATTAATATTTTTTAATTTTTATTTATTTATTTATTTCACGGAGAGAGAGGGACAACAAGTAGGCAGAGAGGCAGGCAGTGAGAGAGGGGAGAGCAGGCTCCCCGCTGAGCAGAGAGCCAGATGCTGGGCTCTATCCCAAGACCCTGAGATCATGACCTGAGACGAAGGCAGAGGCTTAACCCACTGAGCCACCCAGGCGCCCTCAATACAATTAATTATACCTTACTCTCTTTAATATTTCACATCATTCAATTTTATAAATATAATATTAATTCTTTCATATGCTACCTTTTGTTGTCATTCATGTTATCTCCTATTCTCTCTCTCTCTCTCTCTACATATATATATATATATATATGTATATATATATATATATATACATATCTTTGGGTGTCAGCAAAGAGTGTTTGCTAATGAGGAGTCTTGTGCTCCTGCTGCATGGTCCTTCCTTTCTCTCCCTCCTGAGGTCAGTGAGGTCTGAACAGAGAAAAAAATACTGACCAAGGATAAGGATGCATCCCAATCTTTAGTCCAAAACTTATGTGCATATCTTTTAAATGTTAATTATCAAGAACTTATTTCCCTTTTCCCTGCTTCATAATTGTGTTTTCCCCACGAAACAATAAATAATTCATGTCTAGCTATTTATACTGGAAAATTGGGTTGAGGAATCTTTACCCAAAGGAAGGCATTTGGTGAATGCAAGGACAGGTGATAATACTGAGGTTAGTATTTTGAAATACTTTGTAATCACAAACAGAGTGCAATAGATAAAAGACTTCATGAAGTTACAGTTAAATTTACTTATGTAATTTATATTACAATTTACGTAAGAAGGAGAAAAGATAAGAAGGAAAGATTCACATACATTTTGGCAGTTGAACACAAAAGGTGCATGGCAAAAAAAAATCATATTTATAGTAGAAATGAAAAGTAACAACTCTTTGTAACATGATACTTAGAAAGATCAGAGAGAAAGTATTTTCATTCTAGGTCCATTTATATTGCATTTAACTAAGATCCTCTCCAAAATTTTATTTTATTTGGCTTATTATTGCCTTCAGACCTATTATAGAATTATTTAGGTTTCTCACCTAGTCTTCAATAGACTGATACTAAACTAAATGGGAGGTTTTGTTTATATTTTAAAACTCTTTAGCAGTGAGTTTCTAAATCTATTAAACTGTGACCAGAAACTAAATCCTGTATCATTTTTATCAATTATAGGATATATCTTTAATAATTTATAGGCATTAGAAAAGGTACATTAATTTTAGGATATACATTTTTATCTAACTTTTAGGTATCTATAACCAAATCTTAATTTAAATCCATACAAACACAATTCAGTTATATTATTTACATTATCCAAATATTCGGTACTTAATACATTTTTATTTATATTTCTAGTGATACAATAGCTCAACGTAAAATGAAGTGGTTTGTTTTTTTTTTAAAGATTTTATTTATTTATTTGACACAGAGAGAGAGATTACAAGTAGGCAGAAAGGCAGGCAGAGAGACAGGGAGAGGAGGAAGCAGGCTCCCTGCTGAGCAGAGACCCCCGATGCCGGCCTCGATCCCAGGAGGCTGAGATCATGACCTGAGCCGAAAGCAGAGGCTTTAACCCACTGAGCCACCCAGGCGCCCATGAAGTTTTAATATATTCTATACTGACTGACTTAAATGTATCTGCACACGATTTTACATAGAAGGGTCTATATAAATCTTTTTAATTTTAATGGGCATTTTTATGTTAAATCACTTTGTTACATAATCAACTGATTTTTATTTTGAAATCTATTATGCCTGAGATTAGTATTGCCTCTTCTATTTTTCTTTGTATTTGCGTAATGCATTTTGCTCATCTTTTATGAACTATAGCTGTAGATGTGTTATTTCGAGCTTCATATCGTTAGATTTTATTTCTTATATTAAACAAAAATATTTTCTTTTTACAAAGAGAAGGGCAACTCATTCTTATTGGCAAAAGTGCTTTTTATGTTTTCCTTTACTATTTAAAAAATATTTCCATATTTTAATGTTTCATTGACACTTTTGCATATATTTTAATTTATTTTTTTTATTCTTTGCCCCAGGGGTACTTTTGTTCTTCTCTTTGTGACAAGGTAAAAACTAAAAATCTTCAAAGATTGAAGCTCATCTTTGTCTTGTGGTCATTGATCAAAGAAATTTCACTGTGCACTCTAACCTGTATCTTTGCCAGCATGTTCTGTCTGGTTCAAAACAGGTATGTTCTCAGTCTCATCTTCATATAAATTTGTTTTTGAAGGTAAAAATTATAAAATATGATAAATCAATTTATTTTTAGAAAAACATATGGTAGCAGATACTAAAAGATCATGTCTTATTTCTTCCTATTAACTTAAGTGTCAGTTTAAGAAATGACTTTTCTCCTCCTTAAAATTTATCTCTTAACCCAGTAATCTCAATGGGGGGAATGTTTACAACCCTGAGGATGTTTGCCAATATCTGGAGACATTTTTAGTCATCATGACTAGTGAAAGGTTGCTTCTGGCCTCTAGGGAGTAGAGGTCGGTCTGCTGGTAAATATTCTTCACTGCACAGGACCACAAAGAATTATTTGGTCAAAATGTCAGTTATGCCTAACTCGAGAGTCCCTGCTTTAATCTAACATTTGATCTATAACATTAGAAATAGTCTGTTATTCAAAAGAGATTTTCAGGTCAGAAACTAGAGATCCCAGGTGGCAGTTGCCTGGTATTCATAAACATCATCCTAGATCAATTAATGAGGGATGAAAGTTAAAGTGAAAAGAAAAATTGCCACAGTTTCTTTCTCTCTGTTAGGGCTGAATTTTCCACCCCAAAAATTCATATGTTGAAGTCTTAACTCCTAGTACCTCAGAATGTGTCTGTATTTGAGAAAAGGCCTTTACATAGGTAATTAAGGTAAATAAGGTTTTATGGACAGGCCCTAAGCTGACGGGTGTCCTTATAAGAGGAGAGTAGGACACAGACACGTACAGAAAGAATACCATGTGAAGACACTGGAAGAAGATGGCCATCTATTTAGTCAAGGAGAGAAGGTGTCAGAAGAAACTGACCCTGCCGCCCCCTTGATCTTAGATTTCTAGACTCCAGAACTGTGAGGAAATACATTTCTGTTGTTTCAGCGACCTATTCTGTGGCACTTTGTTATGAGTGCTCTAGCAAGTTCAAAAACTCTCCCTATAACCAGGTCTCCTTGTCATGTACCTTTGAGTGCCTCCCATGACTTGCTTTGATGATGTCGCTTTAATAAGCATGATCAAAACAGACCTAAAAGGTCTGGCTCATGAGGTTTGCTTGTGCTTGTTGCTCTTGGACGTACTGTAACCATCTTCACATGAACAAGATGAGAAACACAGGGCCCAGCAAACAATTTATCCCATTCACCAGCTCCATTTTCCCCCAACCAACCGTCATCCAACGTGCAGAAATGGAAGCACTTTGATGAGCACTGATTGCTCAGCAGAGGACAACTCAATTTACTAATCCAGAGAATCTTGAGTTAAGTAAGCCCCAATGATTTGGATGGCTTGTTATGGTGACAAAAGCTAGTTGTCAGGTGACCAACAAAAATTCACAAATGAAGGGTCAGTTTCCATTGATTTTAGTTTCTGCAACAAGAGTTAGATTCTGTTGTTAGTACTCTAACTAGGAAAAGTCTACTGGTTGCTATTGCCATCAGCAGGCAGGACATTTTTCTTAGTCCTTTGTTGTAAATCAGATAATTTCCTTGAGACTACAGGATTCAGCAAATGTAGGCCAATAGCCAAAAGCCATTAGACTGTGGATATTATCAAGGGGAAAATAGGATGCCTTCGGTACTCAGATAAGTGATAAACTAAACTCAAAAGACTGATTATAACAAAAGTTGGGGGAGTATATTTTTTGATACCATTTATTATACTGCATAGCTTGACACAGTGTACTATAGAGTGCCTATAAATCAGTTGTAGCAAATTATTTAATGATGCGTTAACTGTAGAATTTCACACACATTACTGTTCTTTAGACAATGTTGAGTGCTTTTTCAATAGCTTAATCCATCCCTAAAGTACTGGAGCACATATAGTCATCCATCATTGCAAGACAGATAGTTTGAACTGCAGTTTTCCTATATTCTTTTATTTTATATAAAAGTAGCCCTAACAATAGGAGATCAGATTCTAAATAAGAGCTGCCATTAAATATACACTTAAAAGTTTGTGCAAAAGGTGTGTCCTTAATCCTTCTTTAAACTTATTTATCAACTTGTTCTTTGCTCCTCCTCTACTCTCCCCTCAGTGTAATTAGAGGTAAAAATTTCAGCAAAATAAAACTAGGAGATAAGTTTTAAAAAGATAATTTGAAAAAAATGACTTTAAACATTATCATAGGACATATTTAGATAGGGATAATTTAATAACTTGAGTAAAACCCAATATAAATTTGTTTCTTAGAAAATTCTGCATCATTAATTTTGTTGTTTACATTAATTTAATAAACCAAACAAGTTTCACACACATCCCAGGTAGATTGTAAGTAGACAATGTATTATTGGAGCTTTCATTAAACGGGGAGGACTGAAAGTGCTTATTTATCCCTACTCCCTTCTGAAATTTAACTAAAATGATGATAATTAAATATGAAAGTTACTAATCCACAAGGAACCTTCAAAATTAAATCGGGGATTAGGGTTTTAATTTTGAATGACTCAGTATACGGATATTGCTTTCTTTCAAATGCTCACTGCAAAACCTTGTAGTTACCCTGAATTACTCTTTCTCTCCAAATTCACGTAAAATCCATCAGCAAATCTTTTTAGCTCAAGCTTTAAATTATATTTGACTTCTCACATACCCACTGTGGTGCAAAACACTATCATCTTTCATTTAGATCATCACAGTTGTTTTCTAGGTGGTTTCCCTTCTCATACTCTTGTCCCTTCCTATAAAAGCAACAGTGAATTTAAAATGAAAGTCTGAGTATTTCAACCATCTTCTCAAAATTCTCCAATGTGAAGATATTCTACTGGGGACAGAAGAACTAGTCAAGTGGTTGGTGAGGCTTCTTCTGACCTGAACTTCTCTCCCTCCTCCTTTCCTATAGCTTCCTCTACTCCACATCTTAGAACATACCAGAGGTCTTGCCTTAGGTTTTTGTTGTATTCTTCTATCTCTCTGAAATATTTCTCTCTCCAAACAGTTCACTTTTTCTTTTCTTCAGGTTTCTCCTATTATCCCAGTATCAGCAAGGCCTTCTTCTGCTTGCCGGACATGACATAGCACACCCTCAACTCCACTCTGACTCCTTAACCTTTAGTCTGCAGTATTTTTCTTCACAGTGCCTATAATTATATGATTTCTTTGTTTCTTTCTAATTGTCTGTCTTTCCACATTAGAATTTAACTGCCATGATTATAGGGACCTTTCCTTGTGTATATTGGTCTGTATCCAGCATATAGAATGTCTGGTATTTAATAATAGGAGTGAATATAAGTTTGTCAAATGATAAAATAAACGATTACATTGAAATATATCATATCTGAGAGATTCTCTACCACCAAGATCTTTCATTCTGGAAATCACTTTGACCTACTTCCTATTTTTATCTTGTTTATTTTCTGAATTACTCCCTTCAGGCTTAAAACTTCTGCCTGCTCTTAACTTCACCATCCCAGTCCGTCTGTGGATGAACTCCACTATTCTGTCAATTTTTTGTCATCTCTTTGCTAAAGATACTGCAAAAAGACCCCATGGTTAGCCATCTCAAAGATGTTATCATCAATAAATTAGTACTACATTTCCATGTTAACTTCTGTCATGCTTTTTTGATAATGATCAGACATTAGAAATTACTACTGTCTGTGTTCTCTGATTCTGTTGTCTAGCTGCCAGTTATTGCTACAACATTCCACAAAACTATACTCTTTGGATGCGTCATGCATAATTTTCTATATGTCCATAGTCAAAATTATGTTAGCTCTTTCAGGCCACTAGGGTATTTGGTAAAGAAAGCATATGATAATTTTTAAAACATTGAAGATTTCATTTTAAAAATAAATAAACAGGGCGCCTGGGTGGCTCAGTGGGTTAAAGCCTCTACTTTCGGCTCAGGTCATGATCTCAGCGTCCTGGGATCGAGCCCCGCATCGGGCTCTCTGCTCGGCAGGGAGCCTGCTTCCTTCTCTGCCTGCCTCTCTGTCTACTTGTAATCTCACTCTCTGTGTCAAATAAATAAATAAAATCTTTTAAAAATAAATAAATAAATAAATAAACAAACAGATCATGATTCTCTTTAACCTGCTTATTTTGCCATTGAAACCAAAACTACACTATATATTGACTGACTGGAATTTAAATAAAAGCTTGAAAGAATGAAAATAAATAAAATTTAAAAATTAAAAATAAATAAAAAATAGGCTCTCTTTAACAGATCTTGTTGCTTGCCCAATTATAGATCAAAATCCTTTTTAAGGGAACGGCAATATAGTATAAGGTGTTTCAATTAATATATTAATTCTCAAAGACAATCTTCTTTTACTAAAGGAACTTAATTTATAGAGAAGTACCCAATGTTGGTACCTAAGTATTATCTAAATAAGTTATTATATCTAAGTTTCATGATCCTGAGGCAAAGTTAAAACAAACAAACAAACAAACAACGACAACAAACCAAGAAGACAAATAATAGAGATAACTGAAAGTAAAGAAGCAGGAATTTTCAAACATTTCCAAGAAGAACCTGAGAGGGGATAATGAACCAAACTATGCTCTTTGCATTTGGAACCAATAAAATCTGCACCGTCGTTTGGCATAATAAACCCATTGGTTATCTTCTTCTGAGTCTTACCTATTTTTGCATATGGAATTGGCATATTACAAATTGTAGCTATAGATGCCACCACTGACATGATGGAAAATCCTATTATCATACTAGAGAAATAAATGTCTCAGACTATGAGGAGTCTTAAAAGCAAATGAAAGCTGACGCTTCTTGTACGCTAACTTGTGATTTCCAGTTAATAAATTCTAGCCTTGTTCTGGTCATTTTCTTTGCTTTAGGAAATGACCCTGTCACATTCCCTAACATTTGAGGGGTCTATCTAGAACTACCAGTTTCCCTGGAACCAAGGTCTTGTCTACCTTTTAGTGCTCAATTAATTAGAAAATGCTGTGAACTTTACTTCTTATTATAGGCTTGTGTCAAATTTTGCCAAACCTAGTCATTGCCAAATATATGCCTATATTGCCCTCTGATCATTGCTTGATTCAATCAATACCTTTCTGACTCTTGATTTCCGCCCTGGATCTTTAGTGTGTCTGACCTTCAAGACCTTTCTACTCCTGGGCATGCCACTTTGTACCCAATTCTGCCTCATATGTTCTTCACTTTCTATCATAATATCTAATCTACATTTCATCTTTAAGCTTCTCTTCTATTCTAAACAAATGAATAAACAAAGAAACCTCTGTTCCATTCTCCTCTTTTTGTCTTCTTTTCCTCTCAGATGAATCCTCACCCAGCCCCTTAAAGGTATCCCTTTCACCTGACATCATGTTTCCATTATTTCTTTTCTTTTCTAGAAAATTTTTTTCTCTTTTCTCTTTCTCCCTGTCCTTTTTCTTTCTCTGCCCCTGTAAATACAACCATCCCCGTTTCTTCCCTAAACTAAAATTCAAAATAGCTATTTATCGCAACATCACTCTTAGTAATTGGCATCTGCCTTATTATAGTCACCCAGAATTAATACTCACTTTTCTACATTTGTCACATCACCTATTCTAATAATTGCCAAAACCTATAAATTCTGCTTTCTGGTAAATTGCCATTATCCTGATCTAAATTATTATCACCTTTTTGTTGGGTTGTTAAGTTTCTTTTGGGGAGCGGGGGACTTACTTAGTTTCTTAAATGACATTAGGGCTTCCACTACTTACTGACTCACCATATAAATAAACACATCCAAATAATTGCCTAGTCATTCTCACTGCTTATAGTATTAAACTTGGTCTTTTTAAAAATCTTTTTATAAACTTCAGGCCCTCAACATTCAAGTATTAATGGACCTTTGGACAAGCATTATAAGTTCTTTCTTGTAATCACTCCTAGACCGATCAAACTTACCAATCCTTAAGTATCTGTGTACTTTTTCATATTTGCTCATTATGGTTATTTTTACTGAAAGTCTTTCCCAATAATTCATGTTTTATCTCCATCTCTCAAACTTATACATTCTTCAAAACTTAGCTCTGTCACTTCCTTTATAAAGCCATTCCTAGTTCATCCCTTATTGATATATAGATTTTTATACAAATTTTCATGACACTATTGTGCATCTTTTGGGAGAATTTGTTAAACTGTTCTTTCTTAAGATTCATAGTTTTTTTTTTGAAAAATATTTATTAAGCACTTCATTTCCTTTTCAATGAAGCCTATCCTACCCACCCACTTAACATTACAATCCTTTCCTTATACTCATAAACATATTTTCTCTTTTCCCAGCACTAATCAATTTCTAAAATACCACATATTTATATATTTGTTGTGTTTATTGTATACTATCTTTCTTTTGTACACTGTACTGAAACCTTTATGAATGCAGAAATTTTTGTCCATTTTTAGAATATATTCTAAAATCTAAAATTATGCCTAGCACTGAGTAGACATTCAACAAAAATGTTTTGAATGAATGAGCACTGACTTTATTTCAAGTACAGTGGGCACTGCAGTAAATAAAATAGACGAAATTCATGGATTTCCTATTCAGGGGATTATACTACAAGGAGGGAAATTGATAGTAAACACAAATAGAATCAAATTTGTTGAAAAGGAAAAGAATAACTTACCTGCAAAAATGACATGTAGGCCGAATCTTGGAAGATACTTAGATGCTATTCTTCAGTGCGCTGTCCAGGTGAAAAGCAAATAGCATATGTGAAAACACTAAGCTCTTTAAAATTTTTATTCAGCTTAAGTGATGTGAAGAATATGTACACGAAGAGATCAGAGAGGAAAGCCTGGGTCGTATCATTTAGGATGTTTTTCTAAGAGCACTGAGAGATCATTACAGAATTTGAAAACATTGAAATTGCAGTAATTGTACTCATATATTTGAAAACCACTGTGGCTGTTCTATAAGGAATGAATTGGAGAAGAAAAAGGGTGAGTTAGATACAATCCTGCCTGGTAGCCTACTATAACATTTCATGTCCAGAGGATGGTGGCTTTGGTTCAGATGGTAACCCACGGAGAAAAGTGAAAGATGATAACTTTTTTGAGTACATGATTTTTCTCAATGAACATTGCAAACAGCTTGAGGGCAAGAACAATGGTGGATACATTTTAGCTCTTGTCTGGGGTGGCATCTTTATGTTAAAGGAACATTAGGTTTAGATTCAGTTATGCCAGAATTTGTAGTTCACTTTCCTCCTTTTCAAGCTATGTAGTTTTAGTAAGTACTCATCTCTTTAAACCTCAGTTTCTCTGCGAATATACTGAGAGTAACATCATACCATTTATGGAACTTTGGTAAAGTGTAAATTGTACGTGAAAATCTCCTACCAGAGATTGCTATCTGTAGTAGGACCTCAATAAATATGCTCGCTTAATGGACTACATAGTTCTTTGAGTGCTCTTTTTATACACATATTCACTCAAAAAAATTGTAAATACTGGTACCAGATAACTTTGGGGGAACTTTGATTTCCTTTTCAAAAATTCAAGTAAACAAACCTTTAAATTATGTTAAAAATGAGATTAAACATTCTCAAATGATTACAGACATTCAAAACCACTGATTGGAATAATAAGATATCTAAAATAAATAAGTTATCCTCCAAATTTAATTTATGTATGCTTTAAATGACACTTTTTAGTTTGGAGATCACTACTCTTTCCACAGTTTACTGAGTTTTATCTTCCAATTTT
Organism: Ailurus styani; assembly: GCA_002007465.1. Lineage (NCBI taxonomy): Eukaryota > Metazoa > Chordata > Mammalia > Carnivora > Ailuridae > Ailurus > Ailurus styani. Next base: position 1,784,478 of record LNAC01000013.1, on the reverse strand, counting down.
CATTTTGATATATCTTTCTGGGTCAAAAAGAGAACAGATAATTACTTGAGGACATACATATGAAATTTATTAAGTGAGCTTAATTACATTACTTTGCTAGCAATTTACTAGCGATTTTTAAATAAACATTATTTTTCTGCTGGCATCTCCATATATCTTCTAGAAATATGCATGCCTCATATATCCAATAATTGAATAATCTTTTTTTTTATTTTATAAATGAGCAACCTGAGTCTTAAGGTGATTAATTAGTGTGCTCAACATTACAGTTCCTTGATGTCAAAGTTTATTTAGTCTTCAATTTCTATGTTCTCATGTCTTTTGGCTACATCAACTATTTCTTTTACATCATTTTCTTACTCACATATAACTTCTTCTACTAGTGTCATATTCCTGATAACCCAGTAAGATTCAGTGGCAACAAAAAGAGACAGAGAGCAAGGAAGGGAGGAAGAGAAGAGAAATGGAGGGAGAAATTGGAGGGCTGGGGTTTTGTGGCTATGGACTCCAAGGTCCATATGGACTCCAAGCTATGGACTCCAAGCTATGGAACTCCAAGGGTTGCTGGCCACCTTCAGAAGCTAGGGAAAGGAAAGGAATCATTTTTCCTAGAGTCATGGGAGAGATTACTGCCCTGCTGACACTTTGATTTTGAACTTCCAGCTTCCAGAACTGTGAACAATAAATTTCTGTTGTGTTAAGCCACCCAGTTTGTGGTGTTTTGTTATATCAGCCCTAGCAAACTAATCCAGTCATTATCATCATCCTCTTCTGAACAGTTTTGTGGCTAAGAATGACTGCTAAGTGTCTCTGCTGTAAATTTATGATTTTTTAACTGCTTCCAAAAGCTCCCATAAGGGGGGAAACTCCTATTGCATCAGATTTGAGAAATCTCCATTGTTGCAAAAAGGGCTTGATCTTTTTCACCAGAATATAAAGAAAAGATAATTTGTTCAGGGATATGTAGATTTGGAAATTTCAAAACTCATTATGGCTGCTGAGGTGAGCTATGGATCTTTGCTAGGTCTGCAGATTTTAGTGAACATCTGGCTTTGGAAAAGAGGAAAGAAATGCCTCAACTGATTACCAGGATCAAGAAATACCATTTCAGTGATCAAGTAGACCATATTGAGATTGTTAAAATATTAAATTATTAAGTCTTTGACTACATTTTTTATTATGGGCACAAACATTAATCATTTATAATCATTATCTTTATTATGAGATTTAGACTTACATATATTGGTCAGTCATAGAAACTTTGAGAAGCATATGTGAATAAGAAATGCAAAACCAAAGTTTTGGAAAAATATCTTCTTGGGCTATCCACATGGAAACATTCAAGTTTTGATTTAACCTCATTTGATTGTAGTATGGCCCGTAAAAATATGGGGCAAGCTTTTAAATGGCACCTATTTAAAATGACATGCCAATGAAACACGGGAAAATGAATCTCAGGGGAAGACAACTTAATAAGACTATAAATTTCTCAATATAAATTTAAATGAAATGCCTTACGAGATCGTGAAGGATTGCTGGTTAGCCCCTAGCTATCAGGGAAATGGTGGAAAGGTCCCATGAGAACAAGAGCTTCTGAGAAAGAAAGGTTTTCTGTAAAAGGGGGATGTTATGTTGGGAAATTAATCTCAGCTGGAAAACCTAAAAGGGTCGAATTTAATGGGTTTTTGATAACCCTTATGTATATATGTGGTATTACCTAGCTTTGAAGAATATTCTCTTTGTGTAATGGGCTTTGATATAATTTACAACTGCCACTCATTTTTTGAGTTATGAGTGGTGTATTTTCCTAACCACCCCAGCACTGACATGCTGTGTGTCAAATCAGAAAATGTTTCATTTCCTCTAAAAAGAAAATGCTTTCATCAAAAACTGTTTCTTTCCAGAGAAATACTTGCAACACACATTTTTGACATACATTTTGGGAAAAAATTCCTTTTTTATTATCACAAAAAGTCACTTCAGGCTGTGCTGAGGTACTGATTAATGTTCGCCCGGGTGACACTGAAGGTACTCGTGTTTCACTGTGCTCTCCAGACAGGCATTAATCGTTTCCAACACACCATGTTGTCATTTCTGCTCCCAGGTTGGAAGCACTTTAAAAAAAAAAAAAAAGCATCAAACATGGAGTAAAAAAAAATAGTAAGAAAAAAAATACAAGTGGAAGTTGAAAGGACTATTGCCCTACTCAATTTTTTTACCTGATTTATTTAAATGATTGCTGAATTAGGAGAGTGTGCTAAGCCAACAGATAGAGAAGAAAAGCTTTTTCAATCTTTTGTCTTCAAGTGTCAGTAGATGTTAAATTAAAATTGAAATGAAGATTAACATAACTTGCTAGAAATTTATAGAAAAAGTAAGGCTTATTGTTATGGTTGTCCTTGACTATAATTTTTAGGGAGTATGTTAAGTCTTTAGTCCTCTATTTGTTTGATCTGAACAAGTTGTTTGATGGTGGACCTAGACATTGATTAGGGTATGGCAGCCTTTGGCCATGCCTCTCTGTAGGACTAGCTAAAAAACCAGAGGCATTTCAGGCATAATTTTCAGGCCTTTCTTCTTTGCATTCTTGAATCAGCTGTTAAACTTTCTTCTTTGCACACTGTCAAGATGACTAATAATATCACTAAAAAGTACATGACTGATATTAATGAAGATTGATAGAATGCTTCTTGTGTACCAGACGTTAAAATAAGCATCTTACAAACACCAGTTTATTTAGTTCTCAGAATAAGCCTGAAGTGTATTTTAATATTGTTAATTTGCAGATATTTAACAAATTAAGATATATAGAAATTAGATAAGTTTTGCAAAACAACAACAACAACAAAACACTAGTTAATAAGTGGAAGAACCAGAGTTTAAACCCAGTTATATCTGATTACTTTCACTACACTCTTAGCCACTACTCTAAGTTACTTTATCCATAGCACCTTGAATCCTTTAGGTACTTCATAGAAAGAGCAAAGAACCATGACCATGAACTTTATAAGTCCATAAATAATGAAATTAATTGATTGCTTTAAAGTGTTGGGATGACACTCAAGAAACTTTTTTTTTTAAAGATTTTATTTATTTATTTGACACAGAGCAAGAGAGAGATTACAAGTAGGCAGAGAGGCAGGCAGAGAGAGAGAAGAGGAAGCAGGCTCCCCGCTGAGCAGGGAGCCCCATGCGGGCCTCGATCCCAGGACGCTGAGATCATGACCTGAGCCGAAAGCAGAGGCTTTAACCCACTGAGCCACCCAGGCGCCCAAGAAACTTTTTTATATGCATAGTACTTCAGCCATTTGGACCATAAATAATTCTTAAGAGAAAAATCATTCTTAAAGAAAAACAAGAAACATTGTCATATGAAAGGTGATTTCAATTGGATTGCCTACAAATATGTCCCTTGGTCAAATCTACACTTCAAATTTTATTCTTTAAATATCCAACAATAAAACATAGCAAAGATTGCATGTTTTTACCAAATAAATGCACAAAAGGCTTCATATAGAACATAAGAGGAGGAGCTTGTTGATGACAGTTATCACTGATTTTTATTGCTTTCAAACCCAATACAGCAGGGGCTCCTGGGTGGCTCAGTGGGTTAAAGCCTCTGCCTTCGGCTCAGGTCATGATCTAGGGTCCTGGGATCGAGCCCCACATCGGGCTCCCTGCTCAGCGGAGAGGCTGCTTCTCCCTTTCTCTCTGCCTGCCTCTCTGCCTACTTGTAATCTCTCTCTCTATATCAAATAAATAAATAAGCTCTTCAAAAAAACCCAATACAGCAAAGGATATTTTTAAAATATTTATTGATTTGAGAGACAGACAGAAAGAGCGAGAGCATGCATACATGGAGGAGGGGCAGAAGGAGAGAATCTCAAGCAGACTCCCACAGATGGCTGAGCCTACATGGGGCTGGATCTCATAACCTATGAGATCATGACCTGAACTGAAATCAAGAGTCAGACACTTGACTGACTGAGCTACCCAGGTGGTCACTGCAAAGGATATTTTTTTAAGGAGTGGAACATTGCATGTTTTGGTCATGTCCAGGCTTACACTGTTGTGAACTATAATGAGAGAGAGAAAGAGAGAGAAAGTCACAAAGCAAGTCTTTATCTAAAAGACTAGCAAAAATACTATAATATCACAATCACTACTTTTATAACTTATTTTGATCTCTTTGCTAGCTATTATTTTCTAATTATTCCCAATTTCCTTGTGGTTTATTTGTCATGAAGAAAGCTTTAATTTATAGTGATCATGCTGTAAAAATGAAAGTAGAATATCAAAGTATATATCAAATGTGATGATAACATATTAAATATGCAATTATTTAATTGCATATAAATATGTGCCTAAGAGTAGGCACTCTCCTACTTTAGGGGCAGAGTTATGGGCAATAAATGTGGTTCACCCCTATTTTAGACAGTCAGAGAGTACATTCCCTGTAGAGAATTTAAATACCGAAATAACAGCAAATAAAGATTGCTTTGTTTTTCATTCTTATCATATGACAATTCTAGATAAGGTTAATAACAAAATATTTCTTGATATGCTTTTTCCTTGCTATTCCACTGATACTCTGCTGTAAAGATTTATGAACAACAGGAAAGAGTTAATACCAGCTTATTTAGGACAATTGTTTAAGAAGAGATTTTCAGGGTGCCTGGGTGGCTCAGTGGGTTAAAGCCTCTGCTTTCGGCTCAGGTCATGATCTCAGGGTCCTGGGATCGAGGCCCACATCGGGCTCCCTGCTCAGTGGGGAGCCTGCTTCCCCCCTCTCTCTCTGCCTGCCTCTCTGCCTCCTTGTGATCTCTCTCCCTCTGTGAAATAAATAAATAAAAGTCTTAAAAAAAAAAGAAGAGATTTTCATAACTAACATGGTATATTTTGTGTTTTTTCTTTCTTACATTTTCGATAATTATTTATTCTATCTGTAAATACAGGCCCTCAGAATTCATAGATGAGTAGGATATAGGGACGCCTGGGTGGCTCAGTTGGTTAAGCGGCTGCCTTCGGCTCAGGTCATGATCTCAGGGTCCTGGGATTGAGGAACCCCACATGGGGCTCCCTGCTCAGAAGAGAGCCTGCTTCTCTCTCTCTCTCTCTCCCTCTGTCTGCTGCTCTGCTTATTTGTGCTCTCTCTCTATCTCTCTGTCAAATAAATAAATAAAATCTTTTTTAAAAAAGAGCATGATATAACTTCTTTCCTAGAAGATCCCAATGACAGGAATGCTGGAGAGAGAGATCCCTGAATATGCTAGTGAAGGAAAGGTGATATTGCACAGTCCATAACTTAATTTTTGTTATGTATGTCATAAAAAACTCATTAGGGTATGCACTGTAATGTGCACTTTTTTCTTTTTAATAATATTTTATTTTTTTATTTGAGAAATAGAAAGAAGAGTATAATGTGTACTTTTTGTATTATGTTTCAGCTTCAAAGAAAGTTCATTGAAAACCTAAAACCTTTAACTGAATATATATGAAAATAACATCATATTAACTTCATTAATTATAAAATTTTGTATTCATGAAGTTTTAATTATGTATTTTTTCGATGAAAAGCTTTAGTTTTTAAGACAGTTTTAAATTCACAGAAAAACTGGGTAGAAAGTACAGAAAATTCCCACACGCCCTGGTCCCCATGCAGGCACAACCTCCTCCACTGTGAACATCCCGCATTAAAGTGGTACATTTGCTACAGCTGATGAACCAAGACTGACACATAGTTATCACTCAAAGTCCATAATTTACATTAGGACTCACCTTGGTGTTGTGTTTTCTAGGGACAGATGTATAGTGACCCATATCCATCATTATAAATTATATAGAATGTGTGCACTGTATTGAAAATCCTCTGTGCTCCACCTATTCATTCCCCACTCCGTACCCAAGCCCTGGAAACCACTGATCTGTTTACTGTCTCCATAGTTGCCTTTTCCAGAATGTCATCTAGTTGGAATCATATGGCATTTTCCTTTTCAGGAAAATAATAGTCATTTAAGTTTCCTTCCTGTCTTTTTTTGGCTTGATAGCACATTTCTTTTTTAGCACTGAGTCACATTCCACTGCTTGGAAACTGTGTCACGTTTTTTATGCATTCACCTCCTGAAGGACATCTTGGTTGCTTCCAGGTTTTGGCCATTATGAGTAAGACTACCATAAACATTCATGTGTACACTTTATTTATTTACTTTTTTAAGTAGGCTCCATGCCTAGGGTGGAGCCCAAAGCAGGGTTTGAACTCATGGCCCTGATATCAAGACCTACACTGATATCTTCACTTTTTCGTTCTCCTCTAGACAGTAGAAGAAAGTGACCAAATTCCAGAAAAATAGGACCTGGATAATTATAAAGTGCTTAATATCTAACGTATCTACCATGACACATATTTGTAGATACATCAGAAATGTTTTTATCATGTATTGTGCATGAAATTTCAGTAAGCATCTTCAGAAAAGTAATATAAGGCAAAAGAAGAAAAAGTACTGAATTTCATACAAGATTTGTAAAATCAGGAAGTTTATTAAGTCATGATTAATACCTAATATTAATTAAATTATAAATATAAAATTGCTATAGAGTAGAATTTTACGTAACTGATATGCTTTGTGATAGAGGAATTTATACTGGAAAAAGAGTAAAGCTGAATCTATGCTAAAAACTAAATTTTTTATCAATTTCTTGCTCTACATTTTTCTGCTTTGAATTTCATTTTAAATTGAGTCCACAGCTATTGGCTAAAAAAGAGAAAAAACTGTGACTAACCTAAAGTTTCAGGAGAATTTTAAGCAAAGTACCAAGTTAATTATATATATAAGCATATGTATAAATTATGTGTATAATATCCAGCTCTTCTCTAAGGCCTATTTGTGTTAAAAAAAAAAAAAAAGAAAGAAAAAGAAAATTAAAAAGAAAGGAAAAGGAAAAAAAAAGACTTGGGAAGAATGAGTAGCATGAGAGTGAGTGGTTTCTGGGGTTTCTGAGCCCACCTGTAGAGATTAATATGCAGCAAGTGTTGGTATAGCCCATGTATTTGCTTTTCTAAGGACTTCCTAAGGGCTGCTGGTTTTGCTGGTCTGGAAACCCTGCCCCGATTTGCTCACCCTGTAGTCTGTAAAACAACTTGGCATCTCTGGGGAGATTTAGAAATGCAGAAGCTTAGCCTCAGCTGAAACCCACTGAATCCAAATTTATCAAGATTTCCAGATAATGTGTGTGTACCTTACATTTTGAAAAGCACTTGCCTAGAGCATAAGAATATGGAAATTTTCTTTATGAAGATACCAAATTTATTTTTTTTTTTTTAGATTTTATTTATTTATTTGACACAGAGAGTGAGATTACAAGTTACTAGGCAGAGAGGCAGGCAGAGAGACAGGGAGAGGAGGAAGCAGGCTCCCTGCTGAGCAGAGAGCCCGATGTGGGCCTCGATCCCAGGATGCTGAGATCATGACCTGAGCTGAAAGCAGAGGCTTTAACCCACTGAGCCACCCAGGCACCCAAAGATACCAAATTTCTTTATGAAGATACCGTACCTTATATATTCTACTGTTGTGTGTATATTAACATGAAACAGGAGCAAAAAGCAAGCTAGATGAGTTTACTTTAACACCCCATAAAATGCAAACATATAAATAAAAAGGTTATGGGAATTATTAAAAGCACTGAATACAGATAAGATTTTACAGTTGAATCATATTGATTATTGGATTATATATACTATTGAGATTATCATTTGTTTATATGCTATTTTCATTTCTAATTTGAAAAAAATATAGTCAATCTGAATGCTATTAAGAATCAAAAAACCCTCAGTTTCCTGAGATAAAGAGTCTCTTATGGTTTGTCTCCCTCCTCAGTCAAACTGAGGGTTGCTTAGGAGTCAAACTGAGGGAGTGGGGAGGAGGGATAGGGTGGATGGGTTATGGACATTGGGGAGGGTATGTGCTATAGTGAGTGCTGTGAATTGTGTAAGACTGATGGTTCACAGACCTGTACCTTTGAAGCAAATAATACATTTTATGTTAATAAAAAAAGAATCAAAATAAACTATTCTGGCAATATAAAAATAGTCTCTTGGAGAAATAACCCCATAGAGCCCAAATTCTGCTAAAGAATGAGTCCTATATTTACTAAATCTGTCAGGAAAATCCAGGATAACCTCTCACACTGTCATTCAAGTTAAAACATGGCTTTTTCTGCTTCTTTCTTTTCCCATGATTCTTACTCTTCTAATGGGGTCATTTCTAACTTGACAATTCAGGTGGCTCATCTCTGCTGAGCATATTTTCTAATGTGTCACCGAAGTGGTAATTTATCTCTCCTTGTCCCTTATCACTGGGTATGAAACATTTAATAATTGACACTTTACACGGTCTGTATTAAATCATTTTGTCAGCAGGCTTTCATTTATTGGGCTCCACACAATCATAGCTCTTGGTCTCCATGGTTTGAAAAGAAGCAAATGTATATTGTCATGAGAAACATCACCTTCTTCAATGGTAGAAATGTCAAATAGTCATCATATTTGTTCTCTAGTGAGCTTCAAATACCTTGAGAAAGGAAAAACAGTTGCAAAAGCTCAGATCCTACATTTCTGGAAATTACAATCAATAAGGAAAAGGGAAGTACTGTGATTAGAGCAAAAATAGTGCTTTGCTAGGAGGTGGTAGAGTCTAGCTGTACTCTGGTTTTATGACCTTGAGCAAGGCTTCATCTCTGAACCTATTTTTCATCTATAAAATGAACAGATTGTACAAGATGAGCATTGACTCACTCTAGCTTTAGCATGACTGAATTCTATGTGAATGACTCACGTTACCTCCTAAAGAATAAAAATGTTGTGAAAACTGTTTTATAAATTATATGTAGGCATTTAAAACTAAATATGAATCCTGAATGCCTCTTAGTTTGTTTACCCTGAAGGAATGAGTCCACTGATTGTATTTGAAACACCATGTGCCCTACTGGTTTAAGAATAGCTGAGCTAAGGGATTGTCAATGTTCTTTTAATCCCCCCCCCCCAATTCACACACACACACACACACACACACACAGAGTTTCTGCCATAGTTCCTTGATAGACATGGTTATATTAACACGAAGAACAATTGGCTACAATCTGGAAACATGACTAAGGAATCATGAAGGACAAAAAGAGATAAAGGGTACTTTAGGAAACGAAAAGGAAATTAGAAGCATTTTATGCTTCCCACGTTGACACTTGTGTTCACATGCTGAAAGGAGGGTGTAAAATCTGTCATTGCAAGTATGATTTAAAAAAAAATTCCCAAACAGGTCAGTGTTAAATTAAACTTGTTTTGGTACACAGTATTTATAGTACATAGACTGTATCACAGATCATGCTTCCTGAAACATTTGATTACTCATTTAAAACTGATGTAGCCCAGCTGCTGCATAAGACAAACACCATTAAGCACTTTACCTAAGTAAAATTAGAGACAGAAAGTAAACATTGCTAAAAATTTAACACACTCACTTTAGAAGCATACTTATAATGCTATGTTTATATTTGGTGTGTCTAAACGACCTGTGTTTTCTTATATGTAAAAGATAACAATGTAGTGAGATGTTAAAAACGAACAAACAAATGAAAGAACCTTTGCTTCTTCTCATTTTATAGTATACTCTGGCTCACTGTCACTGAATAAACTTAGAAACAGTATTGCTGGGGTTTGTTCCTTCCCTAAGGTGCAAACATTTATTTTTTCTGTTCATTTATTCTGAGAGATCTGCCTCTTAAGAAGCAAATTAAAATTTTATTTGTGACTTTGAATCAGTGTAAAAAATGCCATCTGGAACAGCCTAAGACATGATTATCTCATTTAGCCTAATAGAAGTTCATCAGGTTGATACAGTTCTGGCACAGAGCAGAGAAACTAACAGGCTTCATTCAAAACAATAGGCTATTAATATTATTAATAATACCAAAAGAGCTTTGTATTATTTCCTACTGAGAAGTTTCCTATTTGACTCTGCAACTCTACTATTGTAACGAACATAGACACACAATATGGTGGATATTTCCTGATGTGTTATTTGTGATTATATAAAATTTGTTTCATTGGCTGAAAGCAACATGAAACTAGGTGTCAGTGGTTTCCTGAAAAATATTCTCATGAAGAATAATATTAGGTTATGTTCTTCATATCCTGACCCCTGAAAAAAATTTAAAATATACACATATATAACACTATTTTTTTTTGTTCTAGTAATATGTAAGGATTGCCTGATATTTTATAATGAATCAGAGTTCATTTTAAACCTGTCAGCCATGACTCAACAGAGAATTGTATTAATTTCTAGAACAAAAACTGCTTTATATTTACTTTCTGGTAAGGTAAACAAATGAAACAATGAAGAAGAAAAACAAGACATTCTCTTCTATTAAAATTAAATTAACTTTTATTTTTCATTATAAAATAATACATGTTCATTGTAGTAATATGAAAAGTAAGGGAAGGAGAAAGTAAAATCAGCCCATAATTCTGAGATGCACAAATAAAAGCCTTTCTGCCTTTTTTTAAATAATTGTTATAGACATATATTTCTAATTAAACATGTGGTACATAGATAAATGTTCCATAAAAGAAATTCAAATATTATTACAGAAGGCATTGAGAAATTCCCCCAACACACACACATCACACACACACACACACACACACACACACACAGACCACACTCTGTTCTATTAAACTGTTCTAAACCAGTTCTATTAAAGGTTTGTTATTTATTCTTGCAAATGTTTTACCTGTACTTTATACAAATACATGTATTTTATAAACAGATGTATGGCTTGTTAAAGAGATAACTTACATTGTTATATAATTAAATTCATCTAATTTCTCCTTTGTAATTTTGATCTTTCGGTCTTCTTTAAGAAATCCTGTCTCACACCAAGGTAAAAAATTATCCCTTTTTATTTTCTTTCCCAGCTCATAGTTCTTCATTTTTAGGTCTTTAACTCTACTGGAGTCTGTATTTTAGGAAATTAGGGTTTTAATTTTATTTTATTCATATATGGGGCCAGTTTTCAAAAGAGAAAGGGGAGCCCTCTTACACTGTCGGTGGGAATGCAAGCTGGTACAGCCACTCTGGAAAACAATATGGAGATTCTTTAAGACGTTAAAAGTAGAGCTACCGTACAACCCAGCAATAGCACTACTAAGTATTTACCTCAAAGGTACAGGTGTAGTGAAAGAAGGGACACATGCACCCCAAAGTTCATAGCAGCAATGTACACAATAGCCAAAACATGGAAGGAGCTGAGATGCCATTCAACAGATGAATGGATAAAGAAGATGTAGTTGATATATACAATGGACTATTACTCAGCCATCAGAAAGGATGAATACCTCCATTTGCATTGACATGGATGGAACTGGAGGAGATTATGCTAAGTGAAATAAGTCAAGCAGAGAAAGACAATTATCATATGGTTTCACTCAAGTGTGGAACATAAGGAATAGCTCGGAGGATCATTGGGGAAAGGAGAGAAAAGTGAATTGAAGAAATCAGAGGGGAGACAAATCATGAGAGATTCTGGACTCCGGGAAACAAAGTGACGGTTAGAGAAGGGAGGAGGTTTGGGGGTTGGGGTTGCTGGGTAATGAGTATTAAAGAGGGCATGTATTGTGATGAGCACTGGGTGTTATACACAACTAATTAATCGTTGAACACTACATCAAAAACTAATGATGTACTATATACATTGGCTAACTGACCATAATAAAAATAAATAAATATCCATAATTTTAATGGCTTTATTAACATTTCTATCAAATAACAATTATAACATTTGTATAAATCTCTTCCTATATTATTCAATCTCTTCCATGATTGTATTTATCCCACTTTCACTAGTAGCACACCATTTTAACATAAGTTTGCAATATTATCTTAATACCTGTTCAGGAGCATTCCCTGAACTGTGAATATCATTTTATAAATTTTCCTAGATATTTGTGAATCTTTATTTTTCTATGTATATTTTAGAATCATAATTTGCACAATTGCAAAAATATTATCTACCCTAGGTTTCTATTTGAATTGCAAAAGTGACATTCATTAATTTAAGAAAAGCTGACATCTTTATAACATGTAGCCATTTCATCCACTAACTTGGTATCCCTGTTATTTTGGAACTTCTAATATGTATTTAACATTTCAAAAACTTTGTGTTTTTGAAACACAAAGGCTGAGTAATGACCTCCAAGGAGTCCATCTTCTAATCCTTGGAACCTGTGACTATTATTTTATGTAGATGTGGAAATTATCCTGGATTATCTGTGTAAGACCTAAACATAATCACAGATGCTCTTAGGAGAAAAAAGTAGAATTGTCACAGAAGAAAATGCATGTGGCCATGGAAGCAAAATAAGAATGATGTGCCACAAATTAAGGAATGCCTGTAGGCACCAGAAACTGCAAGAGTTAAGGAACCTATTCTCCCCTAGAGACTGGGTAAGGAAAGCAGTTCCGCTGACACCTTAATTTCTTCTCAGTGAAACTGATTTTGGACTTCTGACCTCAGTTAAGTGTAAGAGAATAAATGTGTATTCTTTTAGCCAGAAAGTTTGTGGTAATTTGTTATAGTAGCCAACATTATGTGGGTTTTGGTTAGTGTCATATCTATGTTCTTTTTTTTTTCTTAGATTTTATTTATTTATTTGACAGAGAGAGAGAGAGAGCACAAGTAGGCAGAGCACTAGGCAGAGAGAGAAGCAGGCTCCCCACTGAGCAGAGAGCCTGATGTGGGGTTCAATCCCAGGACCCTGGGATCATGACCTGAGCCAAAGGCAGAAGCTTAACCAAATGAGCCACCCGGACACCCCTCATGTTTAAGTTCTTTATAGTTGTGTTTTGTTTTTATTTTTGTTTTTGCAGTTGTAGATAATACAGAATTTCTATTATATTTTTAATTGGCTACTACCATGATAAAAACTTTCTTGATTTATATATCTTGAACTAGTATCTATCAAAAGTATTAAAGATCTTGTTGATCTTAAGACCTTTTATGTAAATGTTCATCTTATAAGGTTTTTTTATCCGTTTCTTATGTATCTTTTTGCTTTTTCATTTGTTTGCAATTGATCAGAATTTTCATGTTGAGTAATAGTAGTGATTGTGATTTACTTTGCCTTTTCAACATCAAAGGGAACACTGATAATGTAATGTATCTGTGTTATATATACTATTTGGCCCGGATTTATTTGATATAGATTTTTTGAGGTTAAAGAAGTTGCTTTCTGTGGTAGTTTATATACTATGTCAACTTGATTAGGTTGGAACTGTTCTCCAGAATGCATTTCTCCTATATAGCTCCCAGTTAGAATTGGCTGACGAAGGATTATGCTTAGAAGTTGAAAGTCATAAGTGAAGTGAAATAAAGTAGCCAATATCCTCTGTAGGTCAGTGTGGTTAGATGTGGAGACAGCAAAAAGCATTAAGTGCTGGCAATTTTTATGTTGCTCTCACTTCTGCTTCACATCCAATTTTCCTTGATTGCTGACCATGTAGATCAACTGCAGTTCCAGACCTAGCACCTGGCTCTTGGTTGGATCCACTTGTTAGCTTCCCATATACCTAGCCATGAACCTTCCATTTCCTTACATGGGTATAGTTGGCAGAGGTTATGGATTTAATGTGTTAGCTTAAAAGGCTAGAAAAGTCTCTAATAGGTTAATAGTGGACTGAGACCAAAATATGAGGTGACCCACGTTAAATTCTGTTGGCAGGCCAGATATTCTTGGTATATAACTGAGGAAGATACGCAAAGGTAAACAGAGACTCAAAGCTGAAATGGATTTATTACATAAGAGTTACTTACCCTCTTCCTAATTATATCCTTTGGGAAGTTGAATAGAATACCCCTAACAAAGTCTTTGAGAAATATATTGGATGTAGAGGAAAGACATCCTTTAACAGCCCTGTAATGGCTATTCTCTGCAGAGTAGGAATAACAGTGAGAAATGTTGCCACAGAAATGGGAAAGGACCATGTGGTAGCATTTACTCATTAGAGACATGGTGCGTGTGATTACCATAATGAATTCACAGAGATCATTTGCATTGGCTAATTGATCATGATGTCCTTGGACTGCAATAAGTGGACAACCTACTAAAATTTCATTGATTCGTAGCAGTAGAAAAGCTCAGTATAGTTGAACAGAAGTCTGATTTGGATCATGATAGGGTCACTACTTAACTCTCAAGAGTTGAGCCAGTTCACAGACCCATTATCTCTTAATTAAGAAGAGGAGAGATCCTTCTGCAGAGAGATCTTGATTTACTGCAAATTTTAAATCTTCCTTTTAGCTTTCCCTAAAATGACCTGTCATCATTTATCAGGATAGCTCTTCATTGAAAAAGTGAAAATAACCAGACTTACAGGGTTACTGGACACTGGCCCTGATGTAACTCTAATACTTGGTGACTGCAACATCATTGAGGTTCACCAGTCAGACTGGGTGCCTATAGAGGTCAGAAGATTTAATGAAGTTCTAACTCAGATCCATTTTACAGTGGTCTGGAGTGCTCTGTAGTATCTGCAATTTGTGTGTTAAAAGTTGACTGATAATTTAATATCTCAAAACAGTCAAGACTACAAATGGTACAGACTCCTCAGGAATGATAGTGTGACTTACCACACTAGGCAAGGAACCATGACCAACAGAGATAATTGCTCAGGGACAAAAGAATATGCAATAGATGTTGCGAGAAATTATAAATATCACTTAACCTATAACCAAATGAATAGCTAGAGAAAGGAGAACTTTGGAATATGTCAGTATTTCTTCCTTACTTTGATGTTAACTAATTATATTTTCTTTTTCTCTCCCCCTACCCCCATCTCCTGTTGCACTACTATCATAAAATATCTCACTGTTTAAGTTACAGGATAGATATCAAAAATGGAATGCCACTCAACCACAAGAAAAATGAACCATCACTCAAAGATGAATAGGGTGTCATATGGAACTTTTGAATCATCTTTTGAGGAGAGGGTTTTTACCTTCAGTTGAATGAGAGCTGGTTACTTCATGTAAGCATGGCCTTGCTATCATTTTTATTTGACCATTAAATATAGTTAAATGACGTGTTTATGAAAATCAAGTTGATTATAAGGGACAATACTTTTTGGAATTTTATCAAATTAATATATTAGAGTTGACCAAAAGAAAATTTGGGGTGAATTTTAGAAAGCAGATATGAAGGCAGCTCTTACTGTCTGAAGTTATCATGGTTAAGTGTGGTAAAATACAGATGTAAAAGTTGCCAGCAAATTCCAGCTTGTCTTCAAACTCCTCCACCCACACAGAGCTTTTCTTCCTAACTGTTGAACCTATTTACCAACATTGGTCCTATATCCTTCACCAGATGCTTGGTAGTGGACCCACAAAGCTGATTCCTCATAGAGAGCTCTCCAAAAGACTTTCCTTAAGGAAGTCTCATTTCAGTGGTGAGATGAGCTAGGTTTTTAAGATTTTCTGGTTGGTGACTACTCCTATCATTCAACTTCTTTCCCAGAATGTCAATATCTAGCACCTCTGGCAGTTGTGTAAGGTCAGATTTTTGCAATAAATCCCTAATCCTGTAAATTAGGCTGTTTTTCCTCCTTCATTGAACACTGACTTTAACACTTTCCATGCTGCATTGGTTAGTTATTACTGGGCAACAAACACCCTAAAATTGAGTGACTTAGTGCCAGCAAGTTGTAGTTTGTCTTCATATTCCTCCATCCATATGTAGCTTTTATTGGTTCTTAGGTATCAGAAATAGGACAGCTGGGTAGTTCTCTGCTCTGGGTTATGATCAACTGACCTGCCTTAATGGGAAATGGTAGGGCTGGAGGTTAGCTGGTCTGGAAGGCCACAACCAGCACAATTCAGTTCTGCTCACATTTCTTACAACCAATAGCATGCTAGACTGAGCTTTTTCTCATAGTAATGGTAGGGTCTCAAGAGATAGCTAACCTAGGCTTGCTAGTAAAGACAGATGAAGGAATTAGAAAAGCTCAAGCACTGTTTGACCCTTTTTTTTTCTTTCTTTCTTTCTTTTTTTTTTTTGTGCATCAAATCTGTTAACATCCTACTCACTGCAGATAGTCATAGACAACCATAACCAAAATCAGAGGGGGAGAGCATCACATATTTTCAAGGAAAAGAAGCAAGGATAAAGGGAGATTATTAACTGAGGCCATCAATGATATCAATTTAGCACGTTTCTAGTTTTTTCATGTATGGTCTTATTCAAAAAGTGGAGTATTGAATATGTTAATGATCAAAATTAAAAGTTGATATAATTGTTGACAATATTTGCAACACAAAAAATAAACAAATTGCTATTGAGAATGTATAAGAAGCATATATCTAAAATCACACAATAGAAAAATGAGCAAATAAAAACTTAATAAAAAAGCATAAACCAAAATATCAAATAATCATAGATATTTAGATTTGTTGGCAAGAAATATATAAAAATCAAAATAATAATGAGATACTATTCCATAAACTTGATTGGCAAAAACAAAAAGTCTGATAATAATTATTGGTAATATAAATTAACATATCTTAAACTCATTGCTGGGGTGCCTGGGTGACTCAGTGGGTTAAAGCCTCTGCCTTCGGCTCAGGTCATGATCTCAGGGTCCTGGGATTGAGCCCCGCATCAGGCTCCCTGCCGAGTAGGGAGCCTGCTTCCTCCTCTCTCTCTCCGCCTGCCTCTGCCCACTTGTGATCTCTCTCTACAGAATCTCGTGTGTATGTGTGTGTGTGTACTTAAACGACACGTAAGTGAATGCTTTCGGAGAGGAAGAACGAATAGTATATGAACTTAACATTAATTTTAAAATGTAATTAAATTATAGAAATATGCACACATGTAAGTGCATGTACACATATACAAGTGAACAAGAATGATTTTTTTTTTTAAGAGAGGAAGAGAGGGTGTATGCTCATGAGTGGTGGAGGTGGGGGGAAGAATAGGGGGAGAGGCAGAGGGAAAGAGAGAGAGAATCTTAAGCAGGATGCTACTCAGCACAGAGCTGGGCCGAGGGCTTGATCTCATGAACCTACGATATTGACCTGAGCCAAAATCAAGAGTCTGATGCTTAACCAACTGAGCCACCCAGATGCCCTTGGCCAAGAATAATTTAAGTAAGCTGGTGTGCTAACAACTCAAGGTTGCAATCAACCCTATGTCTTGTATCTAATTTTAAAAAATAGTGCTTGTGGTACCCAACTTAAAAAGCGGTCCCCAGTGACCCTTACCCCTAGTATGCATGCAGTTGTATAGTCTCCCTTTATATTAAATAGATCTGACTCATATAACCAATAAGATATTATGGCTATCAATAGGATAGAATATTTCATACAGAAATTATATGACATGAGACTAAGTATGAATTTGTTAGACATTAATTTGTGTTATCATGACACTCTATTTCTATATACAGAAACCTGTTAGCTACTGGTTGCTATATAACAAATTATCTCAAAACTTGGTAGCTTAAAACACCTTAATCATGTATTAGCTTGGGGCACCTGGGTAGCTCAATGGGTTAAGCCTCTGCCTTCTGCTCAGGTCATGATGTCAGGGTCCTGGGATCGAGTTCTGCATCCGGCTCTCTGCTCAGCAGGGAGCCTGCTTCCCCCTCTCTCTCTTCCTGCCTCTCTGCCTATTTGTGATCTCTCTCTCTCTCTCTCTCTCTGTCAAATAAATAAATAAAATCTTAAAAAAAAAAAACATGTATTAGCTTAGTTTTGTGGGCCATAAATTTGGGATTGGGATAGTTGGATTTTTCTGGTTTGGAGTCTCCCCTTCACAGACAAGATTGCCATCTGGGGCTATAGTCATCTGACCCTTGACTGCAACTGGAGGATTTGCTTCCAAGATGGCTCATTCACTCTGCTGTCAAGTTAGTGCTGGCTGTTAGCTCAAGAACTGTTTCTCACCATGTGAACCTTTCTATAGGGCTGCTTGTGTGTCCATAAGCCACGGCTTTGACTTTCTCCAGAATAAGTAATCCAAAAGAGAAAAAGTCATAAGGCCCAATGTCTTTTATGACAGCCTCAGAAATCACATATCATTTCCTCGATTTCCTAAGGTTACTAAGGTTATCACTGTTCAATTAGGTAGGGAACTACACAAGATATCACTAACAGGACATGAGGTACACTGAGGCATTTGTATGCATAGATCTATTTCTGGATTCTTTATTCCATTCCATTGGTCTACTCGTCTACTTCCACAAGGAATACTATTTTAATCAACATAAGTAACACATATACATTCCAATCTGGTAGGGCAAATACTTCTTGTTTCTTTTTTTTAATCAGCGTTTATTTTTCCTTATGAGTTTTAAAGTCAGGCAAAATTTTCCATTAAAAAACTCATTTTGGGATTTTGATTAAGATGAGATTGAATTCATATATTAATTTATGGAAAATAAATCTCTCTACAGTATTGAACCTTCACATCCATGATCATGTATGTTTCTCCTAATTTATTTTCTTTTAAAAATATTTATACGGAGGTATAATTAAAATATAACATTATATTAGTTTTGGGTGTATAACATAATAATTAAATATATGTATAAATTATTAAATGATCACAATAAATCTAGTCAACATCCACATGAAATGTAGTTACATAATTATTTTCTTGTGATGAAAACTTTAAAGATCTACTTTCTCAGCAACTTTCAAATGTGTAATACAATTTTAGTGACTATAGTTATCACACTGTACATTACATCTTCGGGACTTATATATTTTATAATTTATAATTAATTTATGATCAATACCTCTATATTTATAATCAATAACAAAATCAATAATTCATAATTAATTGTTTTAACTTTTTTAGTAAAACTGATTTATTTTCTTACCATAATCTCACAGATTTCTTGTTATGGTTACTCTTGTGTACCTTATAAATTTGTTGCAGTTGTGAATAGGACCATTTTATAAAAACTTTAGTACATTTCTTTGTTGTTGCAAGAGAGTTCTTTTTTCAATATTGCATCTCATATACATCCACATTGTAGAATTATCATTATTTTTAACAGTAGATTGATGCCATTTATCTTATTTCCTTTTGATCTATAATCTAAAATATAAATCACATTTCCTGTATCCAGTGTCCAATCATAAAGACTTCTAAATTTAGTTGTAGTATGCAAGTGACCTGTTGTGATAGAACTAGAAATAGTGTATGTGAATAAATTGGTCACAAATAATTGTCAAACTTAAAAGACATAACAAAAGATAAAATAATTTACCATTAGTTTCTCTATCACCTCTCTTTATATCTTTTTTTAAGAGAATTAATTATATATTTTTTAATTTCTTAAGTAATCTCTACAACCAATGTGGGACTGAACCCATGACCCTGAGATCAAGAGTCGCATGCTCTACCAACTGAGTCAGCCAGGCACTGCTTCTTGTTTCTTTTATAAGATCTTATTTTAAATGTGAATGAGTGGGTAAGTATTTAATTTAGGATGCATGCTTTTAGTGCTTTATCTTCGGAAAGGTGATATCTTAACCAATAAACCACTATTAATAAAATATTTATTATATATTTTTCCAAATTACGACTGTATATAATTTATAGGAAAAGCAAAGTTATTTATTATTTATTATTTATTTATTATTTATTATTTTGACTAAATCTTCTTTGGTACAAAGTTCATATGTTAACCCATTTGGGATAAATTGATAATGAATTCTAAACTTTGCCTTATAAACTGAAAAATTTATATCCACAGTGTCCTGCAGAACTGTGCTTTTAGAACTGATATTTGTATATTTCCAAACTTTGGGGGTAAGTTGGGAAAAAAATAAGTTGAATTAGACAAACATAAGTTCAAATTAACTCTTTGATTACCATCAATGTTGGTCCAGCTCCTTGAATGGTTTTTTTCCATTCACACAAGGTGATTTTCACTGGTTAAGACAGCTTTTCACTGGTTTAGCCAGATTTTGTCTCCATCCTTCTCTTATGACATATAATTGGCATATTTCAGATAGACATATGGTACACAGCTGCATGTTCCCATTTTTGAAAGCTGGCATACCTTTTCTTCTATTTTGTTCCTTTAACTCATTTCTAGAACTCTTGATGTAAATTCCTAGTTTCTTTCTTTAAAATGATAAAAGGGGGGGAAGCATTTTCTCATATATTTAATGTGTAGATAATAAATAGGTTTAAATAAAATTTTCTCAGATAGAAGTCTTGAATCAGAAATATTGAATTTCCTCAATACAAGGAAACTTAAGAAATTGTTTAGGCATGAGGATGAAAAGGAAAAGATCAACAACTTGGATAGTCAGGGATGTTTGGAAACAAATCCAAGTTGTGGATGAATGGAGAACTTGAGAAACCAATGTAATGTTTCCTCATGCCAATCTGGCTTCTTTCCACAGTGTTAATGTATGTGAAACATTAAGCCACTTCTACTTACTGGCTTTCTTTAGTGCAGGATTAGTTCTAGCATGCCAATTAGAATAGTCAACAGAGGTGAAATTTAAAATTTTCTGGAATAAAATTAATTATTCCAGAAGAAATATAATGAAACTTATATTTGTAAACCTTAGAACTAAAATTATATCTTTTCAGAGTCCTAGTGTTCAAAGTTTAAAGCTTCCCTTAATACTTGTTATAGAAAGTAATGACTCATTTGTATTAGGGAAGTGTTTTGGGTGCACTTGTACATTTGAGGAAGAGAGAGAGAGATGACATGAGATTTCACATTCACATGTATCATGCCTTAAGTGAGATTTGGTAATATGCAAATTGCACCAAACCTGGGGAGGTCTGGTAAAGAGGAGAATGAAAAGTGCAGCTGTGACCTCATATATTGACACTCCCAAACTAGGTAGTGGACAGAACTAAGAAGGATAGTATTCTGCCCTGAAAATACCAGCATGCACAGATGACCAGATAGCCCCCATATGCAAGAGCACTACATAATCACGTTGGCATTAACTCCAACTTCAGAGAGAAGAGGAAGAGGAAGAGGAAGAGGAAGAAGAAGAAGAAGAAGAAGAAGAAGAAGAAGAAGAAGAAGAAGAAGAAGAAGAAGAAGAAGAAGAAGAAGAAGAAGAAGAAGAGAAGAAGGAGGAGGAGGAGGAGGAGGAGGAGGAGGAGGAGATGGAGGAGGAGATGGAGGAGGAGGCGGGGGAGGAAACTACACTTTATTGAGATTCTCACAGGGCAGAATCAAAACCTCAAATTTGAATGCATGTTCAGTCACAGGGGAGATAAAATCATGATTCTTACACAGCTACTTTGTGGACGAAATAGATGCTTCTTCCAATGTAGTTTTGGTGTTTGGCTGAGTACTCTCATCACTCTGTATTAATGTGTTCTCCTACTACTTAAGATAATATTTGGACCACTGAGTTAAACTCTAAGCAACATGTTTTAAGAATATTGAATTGTTTGGTTATCAAAAATTAGGCAAATGTTTTCTAGGTCCAGAATGGTGAGAGAGTGACAGGCATTTGTCATAAATGCAGAGTCTTATGTAGAAAATCTCACATGTAGTTATTCATCTTTTCTTCATTAATTCTTGGCAAAACTTGCAAAATTTACAGACTGCTATATTTTAGGGAATGGTGAAAGAACAATGGAGATGGCCAACACCATCCCTGCCATTCCAGAACTTGTAATTTAATGAGCAAAAGCAGAAAAAAATATATGCTAAAATTAAATCTAACAATTGTATACTTGTTTAGTTATATGGAGATGTGAGAGGAAAAGATGTAAGCCTACTGAAATGGAGAATAACCTCTTCTTAAAAGTTTACAATGGAACTAATTAAATAGTTAAAGATTAAATGCTTAAATAATGATTCTTAAAGAAGCCTGACTAGAGAAGTTTTGATGAGCCTCAAAGCTTATATGATTCTGGGAAATCTATTTTTAAAATAAAATACTAAATTACAATGATAAAATTAGTTTCAGGTGGCTAGTGCAATTGCAAGGTCTTGAAACATATGTTTCATTTATTTCAAACAGTTTGAAATATAGTAGACATGGTTCATACCATGTAGAGTTTTTGGTTAAGTAAACAAATGTAGATTTCTATCAAAAGTTCAATGAGGAATCAAAATGATCAGTTTTGTAGCTGACTAAAAAGTAGGATAAGCAATGTATAAGAATTCAAGTGCAGTCTGAGCCATGGGTGTTAAACAAATGAAAAATGATAGTGGCTTGGTCTGCTATGGCAAAGCACAAATGAGGATGAACCCATGACATGTGGAGATTGTGGTGACAAAGTCTGCTAGAAGATCAAATACAAGAACTAGAAGGGAGTCCTGAACCAAGAAATATTTCTAAGACTAGTAGCCTTTACTAAAGTGGAAAGGCCAAGGGAGGAGAAGTTTGAGAGTTTATTTTAGAATCTATTGAACATCCATGTTGGCAGCTACATCAAAAATTCAGGATTGTGATGGTTGGGGAAGAAAAAGCTTGTGTTGTTACCCATGGGAGGAGGCCAGCATTATCCAAAAAGTTCGGTATATTTCAAAAAGCTATTTAAAAGGGTGCAGATATTTGAAAAGTGTCAGTATTTACCCAGTACATTTTAAAGCAATCATTTTGCTTAACTTTAGCAATTGGTTTGTGGAGATTATAACTTTCTTGTTATACGGGGCAATCTCTTCATCACAGTCATCAATAAGAGAAGATGCCATGTGCACTCAGCTGGTAAGATCGACATATGTGATCATAGATATACTTTATGAGATCCCAAAGAGAAGAGAAGAAACTATTTCCAGCTGACCCCATCATTGGCTCACTGTAGGTTCTCAAAAGTTATTTGATGTGTTCTTAGAGATCACAGTGTAGGAATCCTTTCCATGGATGCTCCTTCATATTTGCTGCTATGACAGATGCTAGTATTAGAGAACTGTGGACTAGTAGGAGAAGCACATAAGTACATAGGCAATATAACAAAATAAAGAGCACAAAGTGCTTTTATGATTAAGCACTATGGAGAAGGATGCAACCAGAGTGGGAAATCAGACAAGACTTTTTGGAGAAGAGAATGCCTATGTTGAGTCTAGAGAACAGCTAGTAATTAGAGAAGCAAAAAAAAAAAAAAAGTTCATTATCAGCACTGCTTGGCCTCTTACAGTAGCAGCACTAACCTACTCAATTTGTCTCTGGAAATTTCAGGGGAAAGGCCTTCATTATGTTGAGGCTAAACAAAAATCTGTTTCCACTTAATTTTCATCCATGATTGCATTTCTGCCTTTTGCAGCTGTACTTGTGCCTATTTCCTCTCACTGACAGGACTTCAAGTTTTCTCTTTCAAAGGCTTATTGCCCCAGTTTCTTAAACTATTTTTCAATAATGCAGTTTTAGAACATTCGCCATCCTAATCACCATCAGCTGGGCACACTCACTTTCTACAATGTTCTTAACTTATGACGTATAGAATTAAGCACACCATTCAGGCCATATTTAAAACACCAAGGAGAATTAAGGCAGAAGTATTTTGTCTTTATAGTATTAAAAACAACCATTCTAGTAGCTCTAAAGTGGTAGTCTTCACATAATCCATAATTTGTGCAATCAGACACATTTGTGTTTTATCAAAGGTTTTTATAGTTAGGCAGTATATTAAATACACTTAGAAGGTAGATTTATTACTCAATAGATTTTATGGTTCCTTTGCAACCATTAGTGTCTATTGTGTGAATGTGAGTTTTGGCAAACTACATGACTGCAGTGAATAGAACATACACATTATCAAGGTCTTCATGCAATTTCTTAAGAACCTAATTATGTGTATCTAACAACAGCAACCACAACACAACAAAAGAAGATCTGGACATAGATGAGTCCTTTAAATAACTTAATAGTAAGGCCACAGTGCCTTAATCTAATTGACCTTCAACATGTAGCTTAGATTTAGAACAATGATTCTAAAAAGAGGGTGGGAAGAAAAGGTGTAGCAGAACCAACAGTGAGCAGAAAGGAAGGATAAAATTGAATAATTTCTAAGATATTTTTCAAGCTCCTCACATACCTAAATCCTAAGATTTTGACCATAATTGACATTTCAACATTTAATGGGGAAGAGCATATATAATAGTTAAGAGGTTTTTTTTTTTTTTTTCTGCCAAGTTACTCTCTTTTTTTTTAAGGAAAAGAATGAGAAAAAAAATGAACTTTAATTAAACTCATCAGTTTTGTGCCTCTCCCACTAAATTATCTGGTAAAATAGTTTTTCTTTTTTTGTTGTGTTTTGTCTTGTTTTAATTTACATGTGTACTAGGCATAGAATAGTCTGGAGTAATCAAGAAATGCAGTAGGAAATGTGGAAGGCTCCTAAAGAAGTATAAAGTCAAAACTCTTCACATGCCTGTCAAGAATGGCTATCCAAATATTTTTCAAGTGTACTGAGACTTTCTTGTTTACTGAACAGACCAAAGGGGTGTCTCAGGAAAACACGCATTTGAAGGGTGATGTGAGGAGACTTGTAATGATATAAAGGAGAATTTGGAGAGTCACAGCCTAGTAGCAAGGCTGGAGAAGGCAAAAACTGTTATAGCCACATTCTTTTTACTCCTAAACTATTCTTACCCTTCTGTTTTAAACAAGGACAATGCATCTCACTTCCCAGAGGGGGAAAAAAAAATGCTGTCAAGTGGAAATTCTTTAGGCTTTTTGTTACCAAACTACAAGTGTACGCATACCATCAACCCTCACCTGGTTTCCAATTACAAAAGAAGCTTATCTAAGGTTAATTTCTCCACTTGTGCTCTGCATCCCAGCCCTCCTGGGTTTTTGGAGACAATACTTCATAAAAACCCACATATACCATGCTACAAGTTATTTAAATGAAGACTGACTGACTGACTGAATGAAGATAACAATTAGAAGATGCTCATTGCTCAAGTGCCTGTGCATAGAAAGGCCTTCTATTTCCCAGAGACCTTCCCTTTATTGATTATCCAAGTTATGTATTTGAGCCTTAGAACAGGAAACAGATTTGCATTTTCTACCTATGCAAATTATTCTTTTATGTAGATAGATCAAAATAACTTCAGTCACATCATCTTGAATTTTCTGAGATAAGCTCAATCTTTCTTGCCTCCTTTGAAAGAGAATAGGGTTACCTTAATTCTTTGACTCTTCAAGTGGCTCTTCTTTTTTGCCTGACTTTTAAGGATAATAACTCAGGAGACTTAGGCTCAGGTGGCTGGGATGGGGAGGGTGGGCATCGAGGTATGGAGGGGAGAAATAACAATGGTTATTGAGTAATGTTTTTACCTGTATTATGTGACCCAAAGTGTGGAAAGAAAACAAACAAAAACTGCTTATTCTCACCAGGTCCTGCTTTACTCACTCAGAGACTAGGTCCGTTAGAAAGGTTATACATATTAATAATCTTATAGTGGGCTTCAGCCAATGAGGAAAAAAAAAGAAAAATTCTTTATGGTTTCTACCCAATCCCTACCCCACAAAACAACAATTAAAAAAAAAGAAAAAAGAAAAAACAGAAAGAAAATTGAGGACTTGAGCCATTACCTAAACAAAATGATGGGTTTTTCATTTTTTGATATATATTAGTTTCAGTTTTGTTTCTAAAATGAATGGAAAAGGGCTATAATTACTTAGTAAACAACCATGGTTAGAACCTCAAAAAATAATAGATAATATTAGTATAGCTTACTCTTTTGTAAGTGGGCACTTAAAACATTTTTCCTCAAGCATTTTTACAAGGCATATCACAACCAGATAAATCCTCATTAGCTTGTTGTAAAGATGTCTTGTTTGTACACATTTATCATCATTGAAGACTCTAATTCCAGCCTAGAAAAAGAAAGTGTAGTTTCTCCATAGAAACACTCACTCTGAATAGGCAGAGTCTCAAGGAATGAAGCACATTTTGATATTATATTTCATTCTTGTAATAGTCCTATCTAAAGAGTTTTTTCTTTTCTTTTCTTTGATTTTAGTCCATATAACTCAGGGGCCTTGAGTTGTTGTAGGTGTATGCTTGTTTGTCTTCTACTACTCTATTTTGTAACCACAAATTGTTTGTGTTTTTTTTTAAGATTTTATTTTTATTTATTTGACAAAGAGAGAGAGACACAGTGAGAAAGGGAACACAAGCAGGGGGAGTGGGAGAGGGAGAAGCAGGCTCCCTGCCAAGCAGGGAGCCCAATGCAGGGCTCCATCCGGGACCACCAGGATGATGACCTGAGCCAAAAGCAGATGCTTAACGACTGAGCCACCCAGGCGCCCCAACTACAAATTGTTGATAATAATACGAAAGATCCTTGTCGATAAAAATATAAATACATTTTGGGAAAGACACGATTTATTTTAGGCCTAAAAAAAGATTATTCTAAATATTATATTTATATAATATACATATATTAATAAATATATATAATATATGTTTTATTACACTTTAGGTTATGAGTCAATTTTGTAATAAAGATGACTACATAAACGAAGAATACTTTGGAAGATTTGCGTTTACTGGTATGACAATTCTTTTTACACATGTGATGAATTATTTACATAATAATTAAAATTGTATTTGGCATAAAATTGATGACTAAAGATCTTAAAAAGTCTTGAAAGAAAATATGAAAAAAGGTGATAGTCTTGGGGACTCAACAGGAAGTTATAAATTGAATAATTATAAATGTTACTGTTTTGAATAATAATTCTTTAAATGTTACAAACTCTCTTGCATACCACTTGGATACATATTCAGGGAAAGATGATTTTTTTTTTAAAGATTTTATTTATTTATTTCACAGAGGGAGGGAGATCACAAGGAGGCAGAGAGGCAGGCAGAGTGAGAGAGGGGGAAGCAGGCTCCCCGCCGAGCAGGGAGCCCGATGCGGGCTTCGATCCCAGGACCCTGAGATCATGACCTGAGCCGAAGGCAGAGGCTTTAACCCACTGAGCCACCCAGGCGCCCAAGATGATTTTTGTTTAAACTGTGATCTAAGTATTTTTGAAATAACTGCACATTTATATCTTCATCTGCCGAGAAGAAAACTGCCACATGGAAGGACAATGTTTCTCAAAACAATATAGATCTATAGGTTAACCTTTAACATTGAATTTTTCATACCTTAAAACTAAAATCTACCTTCATCAAAGTTAAAATCCTCCCCTTTATAGGACTATACCCCATTCAGGGCCATGGTGAAGCCCTTCACTCAGATTTCATTCCATCATCCCACCACATTAGGGTGATATAATTTATAGGGAAGGTGCTTTCCTCCTCTTATTATTATGAAGCCTAAAAGTTAAGATCTAGAAACTTTTCTGCGTAATTTAAGTTTCCTTTTCTGCTATTTTTCCATAGTACATAGATACCCAGTGTAACCTTAAAGACTACTAAAAAGGGCAAAACAAGCTCTGTTTCTCTTACTTTTATGATATATTTTGACCAATGAAAGGCCTTAACGTAACATATTATGAACAGTGAAAGAAGTAACCAAATTGAAATTTTATTTATTTATTTATTTATTTATTTATTTATTTATTTATTTATTTATTTATTTTTATAAGTTTTCTTAAGTGCAATGACAGTTTGTTCCATAGACCCAGCATATCAGCATCACCTGGGAGTTTGTTAGGTCTGCAAATTCCTGGGCCACTCTTAGCCCTACTGAGTCAGACTGTCTAGTGTTCAACCCAGGAACCTGGGTTTTAGTGGGCCCTCCAGATATGTATTGTTACATGAAAGTTTGAGAAACGCTGCTTGAAAGCACTCAGGGATCTTGTTAAATGTCAATTGTATTTCAGTGAATTTGAAGCTGGGTCCCAGATTCTTCATTTCTAAACTCTGACTTCTGAGTGGTTGGTCTGTGGACCACATTTTGAATAACAAGGTCCTACAGAACCATGGTGAACATCTGAAATTAATCTGATATGGAACACTGCCTTGAATTTTCTTATTTGTTTGCTATGTGTTTATTTGGAGGTTAAAAACAAGAAAATTCAGAAAAGCTTTTGAAATGAAGACCCAGAAAGCTATAAGAAACTTGTTGAAAAAATTATCAAAAATCTGTAGGTGTAAAAGTTTGCTTAAAATAGAAAACCTTATACACTGATAGAGTAGGGGTTTGATGTATCATTTCATCAATAAGAACATGAAAAGTGTTGTCAAAAAGTAACTGAAATGGGTATTTTACAAAATATAGTGAATTCCAACCCTATTTCAAAAGTGAAAGCCCCATTTTGATGTATATGCATTGGGCTACTGTTGCCACCTGCCATATCAAATTGCCTACAATGATGCTAGCATGCAATTATTGATTTATCACCACTGTCAGCGGCACATAGCACTCATTCTCCAGTGAGGTAGCACCACTCTAACCTTTCCTGGTGGTGATTTAGGCTTTCTTGTTTCCTTTCTATTTTGTTAATTCAACCCATGCCTAGATGGGTTGTCATAGCATGTATTTGCCCTCCACTGTCACATAATAGTTCTAGCTCATCCAAACAGCTTACATCTCTTTCAGGATTCTCAGCTCCCACTTGCATGATGTACTGGTGACCTTAGCTTCATTGGTATTCTGTGAATGTCAGAGATATGCTTGCCTCAGCTGCCTGGGCCGTGATGAGCAGGTGGAAAAATGACCAGTTGAAAATGAGTTGTTAAGACCACTACAGTGAAAAGATTGATGCAATTAATTTTTCATTATACACAGTGTCTGCGGATTCTAATCAGTTTGGATTGTTCCTCCTTTGAGGCACAAATAAAATGCAAATGGCTTTGGAATGAAAGGGAGCATTCTTTATGGTATAGACTTTCCAAAGCTGTAAAACGGCTCAGAACTAATCTGTGGTGTTAGAAATATTTTATGAATTAGGCCCTGGCAGGCTAATGTAAGTTCTTTCTGGGAAATCCAAGCTGTAGCAACTCCAGGAAGCAGCTTGAAAGGTAGATTTCAAGGGCACAGACAACAAATGGGAATGAGCCTTGAAGTAAACCTTCCTGGATTGAGAAAAGAATAGGGAAGCAAAGGAAATTTTTGTTTGCTAAACTGATTGTAAATTAATATGGTACAATCTCCAGTAATTATGTTTGTAGATTTATTTTCATAATCCACCCAAATCATTTGCAAAAACAAGAATATGCATTAAGAATTGACTTTAGTCTCATGATAAAATTTTTCCCCTCTGTTACATCATCCCCTAAAATTTACTTTGTAGATATCGCAACCATGCATCATACGTTAACGTGAACAAGTTAAATTACACATATGCTTATAATATTATATATCTTATTTTCTCTTAAACTAATGTCACTCCAGTTATGAAACAAACAACTGACAATCTTTTATGGTTATAATGACTATCCAAATGTATTTTCACTTATTTCAGTAAAAGATATTGCCTTTAAGTTATATATCTTTATTATCTGGATAAGGTATTTTCTTTCATTTGGATTAAAATTGATAAGGCAAATGTAGAGATATGATTTAAAAATTAATATTGGAAAATATTACTAGCATGGTCAACAGAAAAGAAGAGTACTTCTTAGTCTTTGGGTATGTTTTAGAATTGAGATTTATTCCTTTTAAAGATGTTGCTCAGTTCACATTATAAAATTATTTGGATTTTTTTCCTAAGATATGTAATGAGGAATTAAAGTATGCCTCGAGTGAAGTTGTCTTTTGAAATGTGATCTAAGTTGAAGATCGTATTTTTATGAGTTCTAAAAAGACTTTTAGAGCATTATTTGGTGACATGGTTTAGGAACAAATAGTTGGAACTGCCATTTTCCACTGTGGAGTTCTTCCTAACATGAAAAACTGAGAAAACTATATTTGAACACACTTCCTGAACAGAAAAGATACTACTTATAATTATATTTCACAATGCTTTCTTACAAAATTGACTTGAATTAGGAGATAGCAAAAGTGCTAAATTTAAATGTTCAACTTCAGAAGGAATAAACTTTTAAAAAATAATTCTAGATGTGTACATTTTAAACCTGTCTCAATCCTCTTTTTAACATCAACTTAATCAATGAAGAATTTCTTTTGTGTGCATTCAAGGTGTATGAGATACAAAAAAAACCTATCCCCACAATTGCTCTCAATAACATTTTATTCTAGGCCTTACGGTTTTTGCCAAACAGTCACCTATTAATTCATGAGTAGAGAAGGACTTTTTTTCTCTTCTTTTTCTCTGCTTCTATTCAATTCTCACTTCTGCTTACTTGCTCAAGTGAGCAAAGCAAAATAAGCTAAGGACCCACCCAAATCAATAATTAAAAATCAGTTACAAACCTCTCTTCCTTGTTTATTTATATTTAAAAAATATTTGGTAGTTCCACTCAAAAACTTTCCTTTTTAAAAAACTATTTTTTTATTTATTTGAGAGAGAGTGAGAGCACAACTGAGAGGGTGGGAAGGAGCAGAGTGGGAATGGGAGGGGGAGGGAGAAGGAAAGAATCTTAGACCCCGCGCTGCGCAGGAGCATAATGCAGGGCTCAATCTCATGACCCTGAGGTCATGACCTAAGCGGAAACTGAGTCAGATGCTTAATTTATTGAGCCTCCCAGGTACGCCTCAACTCAAAGACTTTTTAATCTGTAGACGATATAGAGAGATAAAATTTGTGAGGAATTCCTGTTTCCTTCATACATTACCTCTTTCTAAATATCTCTTCATTCTCTACTAGAAGAACATAAGTCAGTACATTTTCATTCAGCTTCTGAAATTATGTATTACTAATTTTAAAAACTGCAAAATTATTCACTAGCCTTATAAATGGTCTGCTATATTCCCAACACCATAGTGAGACTATAAGAAAACAGTATCCTTGTGTATGAATTCATATTATTTCTAGAAAAGTTGGTAGTCATGCAAATAATTATAAAATGTGGTAAATGTTATAAAAATAGAAATACACAAAGTGTTATGGACACATAAAAGAAAGAATTTTCATCTCTTTGGAGTAGATCCTATTCAAGCAGAACCTGACAAAATGAGTAAGTAGAAAAAAGAATTCAGGTTAAAAAAAGAAAATTCAAGTAGAGTCTATTGATTGGTCCAAGGCTCATTTGGCTGTAAATGTCAGCATCCGGGAAGTAAAATGTAGTAGTGCTGATGGGTTAAGAATTTTCAAATCTGGGTGTCGAATGCATAGAAATAAATATGCTAAGAGAGAGAAGAGAGTAGTTGAACCTATTAGGAAAAACCAATCTTGATAAAGGACACAGGTAGAAAATAAAGATCCAATGAAAGAGAATTTAACTAAAAAAAAAAAAATCAGAAGAATTTTCTTTTAAAGGAGTCATTGCACAGTTGAAAGAAAAAGAGATTCAATAAAGATGACATCAAACTTGTTATAGAAAAGTGTTTTCAAGACATAGAACTTTGAAATTGGAAATACAGAGGTCTTTCACACACACACACACACACACACAGCTTTTCACTTATTTACAATTGAACATTTTATTGATTATTCTGTAATCTCTGAGGGTTGACCTTATTATCTATGATTTTGCTTTATTTCAGGATAAGAGGAGACATTATAACATATTTATGATAAAAATATAAAAGCACACTTGTTAGATCTGATAGAGGTTGAGAATCATTGTTTTATCTATCAAAATTAGCTTCAAAAGTGTAATCTAGTTTGCAAGAACCATTAAAGAAATTAATTAAATAAGGAAATTGATCTGATATAAAGGTGGAAGAGAACCAGGTATTAGATGTCTGCCTGGATGGAGAGTTAGAATAGACAGATTTTTTTTTTTTTGGTCATTTCAACTCTCTCCTCATTAGATCTTAAACTATAATATTAAAGTCTGTCTTATTCTCTCTGCAAGTGGTAGGTAGGTAGCAATGTCAAAAAATCATATAATAGTTCTCATTATTTCACAATAAAAAAGCTTATCATCTATATGTACCCAGATTCCCACATTCCCTATAATTTACTAGTGGGGTGGTACCATTTCATTGAACCCTTAGATTACAATTTTTTTGCATGAGATATAACAAGAATGTAAGCATGGCTATATTTGATATTTCATTTAATTTTGTTTTTTCT
This sequence comes from Ailurus styani, assembly GCA_002007465.1. Taxonomy (NCBI): domain Eukaryota; kingdom Metazoa; phylum Chordata; class Mammalia; order Carnivora; family Ailuridae; genus Ailurus; species Ailurus styani. The sequence continues at coordinate 1,752,381 of LNAC01000013.1, read as the reverse complement.
TTCACTCACCAGAAGATGTGAATTTTAACCAACTATGTAGAATATATATTTTTATGTTTATATTTATATTTATATAGTCCCAAATTTAAGTGTTGTCTTGTGTCTTGTTACTAATAGTGTAGTTAATTTTTGGACAGTAGCACATCAGCATCACCTGGGTATTTCTTAGAATTACAGAATCTCAAGTCCCTTCACAGACCTATGGAATCAGAATTTGAGTTTTAATAAGAAATCCATGTGATTTCTATCCACATTAAATTTAGTTTAAGAAGCACTGATCTAGTATTTTGGTTGAAAAAAATGACCATATGTTTACATACATTTTTATAATCATTGAAAATGTATACTAAATTAATTATTTTATAATTAGGGATTTTCCCTTCAGTAATGATATGTCTCATTAGTAAGTTACATTCATACGTATATATTTAGCAGGGCCAAAGCCAAATGTGTTGTCTGGATTTAAAGATTTGAGAGAGAGATAATTCAGAGCTCAGAGTTTCATCAGCTTAAGTCTGTCATCTAAAGAGACTATGAAAAGGAAACAAGATATAAGCATTCAAAATGGGTGAGAAGAACCTTCCAAAGGAGTATGGAAAGTTTCTAACCTAGATCTGCAATTTTGATGTGTACTTTTTTTGATATTGTTCTACATGAGCATGTACTTGCAATTTGAATTCCTGCCAGTTCTTCTCTCCTCCTTACCCTTTTACAATTGATTAAAAAAAAGAGAGTGAGAGAGACATAGTTCCCCACCATACCAAACCTTATACCTTGGGGTATAGGTTGAGGGCAACAAATAATCTATAGTGTAAAATTTGATGTCTGAGAAGATCCCTTTAGTGAAGGTACACTTAACTGGCAGCAAAGTTAATGTCTTTCTTTCCTTTAAATATATTTCCATAAAAGGAAAAACCTGGCATTTGAAATGGTATCATTTTGGATGTCAGAACTCAGATGTACTATAGAGGGGTGGGGGGATATGAGAATTTTGCTTTAATATCCCCACATTTTTTTATCCCTAAATTATGCAAATATATCCAAAGATCCCTAAAATATACCATTTTCAATAATATGGGAGTTGTGTTGATCAACTCAGATTCATAAAAAATTCCCTTTAAGTAATAGAGTAAATAGCAACAGAATAATAATAATCATGGAAAAGTCTTGAAAGAACTTATTTATTTACATAATCTCTACGCTCAACATGGGGCTCAATCTCACAACAGCAAGAATAAGAGTAATATCCTCTTCCAATTGAGCCCTGTTATGTGTTGTTATGTGTTTACTTACAAGAAATAGGACACTGAGAAAGGACATGAATTGAATGGTTAAAAAACAAATTCTCTTTCAAATTTGGATGTTTTTAATAAATTTGAAAGAAAACATAATTGATGAAATATATAAAGCAATTGAATAATTGATCACTGTGTGGTATGTACCATATAATTCAGAAGAAGTTCAACAGTTGGCATGGCTATAACCAAACTTTGTTCTATTCTTATATTGATCATCATGAGAATTTCACAGCACTTAACATTTATAAAAAAGAAAAGTAGGGGCACTTGGGTGGTGCATTCAGTTGAGGGACCAACTCTTGATTTCAGCTCAGGTCATGATCGCAGGGTTGTGAGATTGAGCCTCAAGTTGGGCTCCATGCTCAGCACGGAGTCTGTTTGAGATTCTCTCCCTCTCCCTCTGCCTCTCCCCCTGCTTGCCTGTGCATGTCCATTCTTTCTTTCTCTAAAATAAATAAATAATTCTTAAAAAAAAAATAAAAGTAGGAAATGTTTGGAAGCTGAATAGTGCTTCCCTCTAAAAGTAACTTTCATTTACTGATTTATGAAAAAAATCTCTTATTAAATGATGCATTTGTAAAATTTAATATTTATCAGAATAAGTACTATATTTGTTTTGATCAAACATGTAAATCTAATAATTATAATAACTTCATTCTAGAAGAAAATTTGTAATTTTTTTATTGTTTCCCTCTCATTTTTTTTTAATTAACACATAAGGTATTATTTGCCCCAAAGGTACAGGTCTGTGAATCACCAGGCTTACATATTTCATAGCACTCACCATAGCACAAACCCTCCCCAATGTCCTTAACCCAGCCACCTTTTCTCTACCCCCTCAACCCCTAGCAACCCTAAGTTTGTTTCATGAGATTAAAGGTCTCTTACGGTTTGTCTCCTTCCCAATCCCATCTTGCTTCATTTTTTCCTTCCCTAAACCCCCCAACCCCCTGTCCTGCCCCTCAAATTCCTCAACATATGAGTGGATAAAGAAGATGTGGTATGTATTTACAATGGAATACTATGCAGCCATCAAAAGATATGAAATCTTGTCATTTGCAACAACGTGGATGGAACTAGAGGGCATTATGCTAAGCGAAATAAGTCAAACAGAGAAAGACAATTACCACTTCTGTAATATTTTTTTTAAAGATGTTATTTATTTATTTGACCGAGAGAGAGAGAGAGAGAGATCACAAGTAGGCTGAGAGGCAGGCAGAGAGAGAGAGAGAGGAGGAGGCAGGCTCCCTGCTGAGCATGGAGCCCGATGCGGGCCTCGATCCCAGGACCCTGAGATCATGACCTGAGCTGAAGGCAGAGGCTTTAACCCACTGAGCCACCCAGGCGCCCTGTAATATTTTTATATATATAGAAACTTACAGAAACAGAAAATAAAATATAAACAAAAATCTCAATATGTATTTTTATATGAAACATTTTAATATTTAAGAAGTATTAGAGAACCCTTGACAAAATAATATCTAACATTAAATATATGTATATATAAAAGAATAAAATTCTCTAGGGAAAAAAGAACAAATATCAGTTCAAGGAGAAAAACAGTATAAATATAGTCTCTAAATGAAGAGCTTGTTCATATATTTTAAAATAAGTATGGTAGTACTGAATCATCATGATATTTAGATTCCTTTGGTATATTTAAAAGAGATGTTAAATATTTATTTAAAGCATCAATATATAAAATATGCTAAAATCCCTATATTTGAAATTATAGTTCAAGTTCACTCTGGGGCTAATAAAGCTTAAGTTCAGGGCTGTCCTTTTATTTCAGGGTTTTTCCAAGCCTGGGAGGCTTTAACAGCATGTTTATGAAGCCATATGCTCTTATTAAATTTTCAAAAACAAGTTAATTTAAGTGTAATTGTTTAAGACCTCCATCACATCTCAATCTGATTTACCCTTCACCACATCTTTTCTGTATATGATTTTAAAGTGGCTTTGGAAATTTTGTAATCCAAAGGGGAAATTGAATTGGTGATACATTTAGTTTGGGTTTAGCACAATAAATTTATACAATCCAAACTCATTTTGTTTAGAGCTACTACTGCTATCTGTTCTGCTGTAAAAATGACTTTCATGGACATTCTTACCACTCACTGTAACAGCTCATCATTACCATTACAAGGCTAGAGGTCATATTGTGATATGAGCATGTCCAATGGCATCCAGCACTTGAAATATGTGGATAATGGAGGAGAAACAAGGTTTAAGAAGTCAAGAGCTAGAAGCTAGCCTGAGAAAATTTCTTCCAGTCATTAGACATACACAATGTTTAGTAGAAGATACTTCATCAATGTCTATTTCAAACAGAAATTATTTCCTCCTATACTTGACAACTAATGCAGTTTTGATGATTAGTAATACACCATAACACTTAAATATTTTTGTGTGTGGGAGTCACAGGAAATAGAAATTTTAGTATTTTGGGGATGTGGAGGACAAAATCTGTGCAGTACTACAATTGGCAAGAATATATCTTTATAAAGTCACATGTATCATGTATCCCAACCAAAATAACAGAAACTAAATTTTAACCAACTGCACTGAGAGACCAATTGTCTTTCTTTTCTCTGTGGAAAGTATTGTAAAATAACAATAATGTAATGACATGATCAAAAAGTATGCTGCCAACAATACTGAGATCAAAAAAGAGTATTAGGGATGAATATCAGGCAGTAAATTAATGCAAATATGTTGTTTTCCTGGATATTTTTTGATGTTTGTGTTACTTACCTGTTTCTTTAAAAAATTTGTAATTTGCTATGATTTTTTTATTTCATAGAAATATAATTTTATATTTATTTTTGTATTAATAATTTTGTACTTTTTTCTTAAAATGGTTTTGTGTGTGTAAATTCTGTGTCCCACAAAATGAAGTCCACTTTCACTTGCAATGATTTAAATGTAAAGAAAAATTATAAAAATATATATATTTGAAAATATGAAAATTATATGTATATATTATATATGCTGTGTATTTTATAGTATACATGTATTATATGCATACTATGTAGGTGTTTTATATATACATATATAGCGTACATATGTATATATGGGTGCATTTGTGTATATAGGTATATACATGTATGTACATGTACGTATATATACATGTGTACATGTATATACCTATATACACACACATACTATTACTGCCTTGCACAGTAGGCTTAGAAAAATATTTTAAAGCATATAGAAGTAAATCTATTTTTAGGTTATTGCTATAAGAGAGAAACATACATGTAAGTGAATAGTTGTGGCTTCTCAATGTTGCCTTAGTTCCTCTAGCAAGCAAGTCTACAGTCTCATTGCTGATGTAATCCAGATGGAGGGAAGATGCACCAGACAAGAAAGGTCCATGGCCTTAGGTAACCTCCTGGGATGTCATTAGTTTGGCCAGGGGTCACACAGGCACATAATGGTCTATGTCTTGCCTTCGGTATAAAGAGTAACAGTACCTCAGTTACACAGCTCTACTTCATCTGTAACACTGAACCTTCATAATGGGTGACATTTTATGAAAATCTGAAACTAAATATGGACTGCTTTCAACTGTTTTTTCAATGTCATTTTATAGGTAATCAATTGCTATCATTCATGATCTTTTATGCTGTGACTACCTACAAAACTCTATGATATGATAAACTACACACAATCATATTTTATGCAGATACTACTTTGGAAGAACATTTACACTAATGAAAGTATACATCAGTTAAAAAATTCAGATGAATATGGAAATTGTGTGGATTTAAAAAATCATCAAAATTACAGTAGTTATATTAAGATGAAGCAGATACTTGAAATTAACATGAAATTATCTCATCTCAAACTGCAAGTAAATATGACATATAGATAGTGGGAGGGGAATTTTTAAAAGGAGAAATGCAGAGAGGTTCACAAGTGAATCATAGTAGTACTCAGAAACTATGTCATATTTAATAGTGTGAAAATGGGAAAATGAGATAGTCATATATCCTGGGAAGCACAGATTCATACAAGATAAGAGTTTCTTGCCTGAGCCAATAAAAGACTTATGTCTAGCATCACTACATGCTACTCTTATTTGAGACCAATTCAGAAAACCTTTATTTAACAACACCAGGTCTTGGGTCTTTAAGGTTTTTCCCCCTTTCTTTATGACCTAGTTTGCCCTTTAGAGACTTACTGTTTTGTCCACAGATTCTCAATTTTGTATTTTTTACTTCTGGGTTCTTAAAATCGATATTCAATGTTAATACTTTTTAAAAATCTCTGGCAGAATGAGGCCTGCGTTGTCTGAGATGTGTCTTTAAACAAATGAATAAACAAAAAAAAGAAGTAGTCTAACAATGAAAGTTCTGCAGCAATAAATATTTATAGCATTTATTCTGAGCACTGAACATTAATATATCAGAGGCAATACTCTTCTATTTGACACTTTTGGGAACGATTTTTGATAAAGAATCAGAAAGGAGATTTCAAGTGACAACCCTACACCAGCCCTCAGGGTTTGACAGGATGACCTAATTGGTGTTATGAAACCTCTTATTCTTATGATTGATTGATTAATTTTCTTCATGCAAAACGTTATTACTATCCTATTTTCCTTGCTTTATTTGCCTTATCTTCTTTTGAGAAATAACAGGGTATGTTAGAAAGCAATGAAAGCAATCAGACATCAAAATTATATTCTTTGTTATTCATCATTACTAAAGAATATACAGTGTTCTGATTCTACCATCAATACTTCAACATTTGCAGAGATTTAGTCATAGGGTTTTGCAATATCAAACATACGTATGTGAGAGTATATATCAGATTTAATTCAACTGAATGCACTGTAGTGTTCATGTTAGCATATGATACCCCAACTAGCAGGTGATCAGGAAAGAAAAACAGGGTGGTTACAGAAAACTGTATAAAATTTTATCAAAATCTTGTCATATTTTGGTCAATATGGTCAGCAAGAGGGTTTGGAAGTTTATTTACAAAGAACATTTTTTTTTAATTTATTTTTTTATTCTTTGCCCCAGGGGTACAGGTCTGTGAATCATCTGGCTTACATCTTTCCAGCATTTACCAAAGCACAAACCCTCCCCAATGTCCATAACCCATCCACCCTATCCCTACCCTCCCACCCCCCCAGTAACCCTCAGTTTGTTTTGCGAGATTAGGAGTCTCTTATGGTTTGTCTTGGGTAGTAGGGAGGGAAAAATAATGAAATAAGATGGGATGGGGAAGGAGACAAACCATAAGAACATTTTTAAAGATTTTTTGTTTTGTTTTGAAAAACTTGCACTTGGTGCTATATTTTGGGTATAAATATTCTACACTTTATATATCAAACATCCGCATGAGATTATGGATATGAACATTATGGGTATGGTGGAATAAGTGGGTCTTCCTAAGGATGCTACTGTTAAGATATTTTCTCCCAAATTTACTTCTTTGCAGAAGTATGGAGTGTATATATTTTGCAAGGCATTCATTTCTAAGTAACTTGAAGAACAGATTTACACCAGAAATTTCAGTCCACTGCTATTATATACATTTATTTGTATTTCTCTATTATTTGGAGAAAATAAACCACAATTTCCAAACTATCAGCATATTTATGTTTTTTCCCACTTATAGAATAATATTTTATCCAAAAAGATGCTCTACCATTACAAAAAAATACTTAAATTTTGGATAGTAACTCTGTCATCACTCTCAGCCTTCATTATCATTTATCCACCCCGTTTATCACCAATTATTTTATTTTTTTCCTTAAGAGTAACAAAAATAACACTTAAGAAAAATACAAGTGATTTTTTATCTAGGAAGTCATTAGGCTCCATATATCATTTGCCAATGTGAGGCATCATTAACACAGTTGCAGAAACTTTTCTTTGGAAGGGAAAGAATCTTTGGCTTATTTAACTTTGTATATTCTACTATAATGAATAAAATTCATACTCATAAAATAGATATGCGACATAAAGATACCTCATGAGATTTAAACTGTTTTATTGCTAGTGGATATACCTTTATACCAATAAGATAAAACCTAAAAATACTCTGTTCATTTAGACTTATTTCTGGGAAATTGGACTATGTTGACTGGTATAGAGTAAAATATTATACATCTCCAATGCCTGTCAGTGAAAGATCTGACATAGTCTTAATAAACTATATTTTACGTCATTTTCCTTTATAAATCTTTGAAGAAAGAAACTAAAATATTATAATGAGACTATAATTGGAACTCTGAATAGATATTCTGACTCTCCTCCCTGTTAGCTAACTGACATTAAACAATATATTTAAGTACATTTAAGCTTGGTTTCCTCATTTGTATGAGAAAACATATCATGTATGCAAAAATCCCTGGTATAGCAGAGTCATATATATATATATATATGGTGTGTATATGTGTGTGTGTGTATATATATGTATGTGTTTATATGTACACACATATGTATATGCCATACAATTATATATACATACACATATTATACAATTATATATATACTACAAGTATATAATTTATATACACATACAAATACAAATATGTGTATACATTATACATTACATATATACATATATTATATATCATAATATATACATATGTCATATACTGTATGATATATAATACATCATATATAAATATAATAATTATATTATTAGTTATATAACACATTATATATTTATCATATATTATAAATATATAATTATATTATATGAAATTAATATTATATTATATATTATAGAGCAAATAAAACCAAATTATATGTATATGTGTGAATATATGAACACACTGACACACACACACACACACACACTGCTAATAATACATACATTTGCTTTTTAAATTCTGTCCATATATTATGCTTTGGAATATTAAGATAAATATCTCTACTGTGGAAATTCTTGTCATTTTAAATCCTTGGAAAAATATCTGTAATAGCACAATGACAGACTATATTTGCCAGAGTTTGATCTATTGTGTCTATTGAAAATCCCAAGCCTGTTCTCCTACTGTCTGGGGGAGACACTATAGGATAATTTCTTGATCTCCATTTTTGACCTACAGGATTGATTCTTTCTTCTCATGAATTTTCCTAAAGCAGAAATAATAACCCCAAACACCCACAATTTAAACAAGAATATGTTAAAAGGATACATATTAAATCTAAAGCATGATCCTCCCAGTCGTGCATTGTAAGGGAAAACACCAGCTGTAGGAACAGCAGATTTCATCAGGGGCCACCCTAGGAATTCCTCCCATCCCTCACTGTTGCATACTCTAATTTCAAAAGTACACCTGCAGGAAGGAACTCAGAGTTGGTGCTATTCTGGGAAGGTCACCCATCTACTTAGTGTTTCTTAGTATACAACTCTCTTATATAATCTTTCTTTTATTTATACAAACCAAATGTCTTTCTTGGTCACTTGTGTGCTCCACAGTGTGTTGAGGTGACAAGAAATGAAAGAAAATTCTTACTCTCACAGATTATACTGTATCATGAGAGAGAACACTCAAATGAACAGACAGATGAATAAAACTACTGGAATTTATAAAGAAGTCTATGATAAAAGCTAACTTCTGGGGCAGAAAATTAAAGGAAAGAGAGATGATGGGCCAGATGCTGGGCAGTGGGTGGGGGCAATGAGATATTTTGGATTTTTACTGTTTTTTCAGAACTGAAAGTTTCCAACTCAAAGAAGCTTGGTTACTCACTCATTGGCCAGTCCAAACACGGGACAGGATTGTTTTATAGTACAGTCATGGACGGGGAGAGTCTGAGATGGTCTTCTGCTGCAGACTCTTGAATATGATGAACACAAGTGCCATGGGAGGTAACAAGGAATCTTGATTGTCACAAAACATAAGGCTTAGGCAGTGGTCCTCAATGTTGGCTGCAAGAATTTTCAAGTCCCAGAACATAGTAGAGGCAAATTATACAAGGTTTTCTTGGGATGGAACACAGGACTAGATATTTTAAAAAGTTTTCCAGATGTTGGGGGTGCCTAGATGGTTCAGCCAGTTAAGTGTCTGACTTGATTTCAGCTCAGGTCATGAGCTCAGGGTTGTGATTTCAGGGTCTCTGCGCTCAGTGGGGAGTCTGCCTGAGATTTTCTCTCTGCTCTCCCTCTCCTCTCCCTCTCCTCTCCCTGCTGATGCTCATTTTCTCTCTCTGTCTCTCAAATAAATAAATAAATCTTAAAAAAAAAAAAAAAGGAAAAGTTTTCCAGAGGCTGCATGGAGTCAAGGCTAAGAACCAGTAGATGAGGAAATCTCATCCACTATTTTTTTTTCTATTTTTGGCTAAGGAATCTGCCTAATATATTTTTAACAGAAAATTGATGCCCCCTCCATTACAAAAATCTCCACTTACTCAGATAGAAGGTCTGTTGGATCTCAGGTGTCTGTAACAGTTAAGTGCCAAACTCATGTGTGCGCATGTGTGTGCACACGCAACCCTAAACACTTTAGTGATACCTTGTAATTTCATGAGTATTTTTGGAATAGTCAGGCCAAAGCTCATTTTTTAATACCAAACTCTTTCAAGAAACAAAGATACTTTCATGGTAGTCATTTACTAGTAAATATAAAGGAGTCCTATATCCTCCCAACTTTGGGGCAAAAATAACCTCCTCTGGAGAAGCACTGAAGATTAAGTTTAACTCCTCCTGAACTATGTTCATAGTAGTAGAACAGTGTTTTCTAAGTTCATTCTATCTACAAGGTAGATTTTTAAAGATTGTATTTATTTATTTTAGAGAGAGAGAAAGAGAGCAGAGAGAGAGAGAGAGAGAGAGAGAGAGAGAGCACAGGAGAGGGGGAAGGAGCAGAGGGACAGGGAGAAGCAGATTCCCTGCTGAGCAGGGGGCCCAACCCAGGGCTTGATCCCAGGACCCTGGCATAACCACCTGAGTCGAAAGCAGACACTTAACTGATTGAGTCACCCAGGGCCCTAATATATGTAGTTTTCTTTCAAAGTACTAAAATAATTTTTTTAAGAAAATGTATTTATTCTATTTTCTTAGAATGTAAATGGCATTTCCCCAAAATATTGAAGTGGAATATAAACTGCCATTGAAGTAGAATACCCCCCTGACGCCCCAGGCAAAAGAAAGAGGTCAGGGCTGACTGCTGTTCATTCTCATTTCCTCTGACACATGCTCATTTACTCATTACATTATATCTTATGAATGGCTTTATTTTTATTTGTCTGTTACAATTATTCTTTATTGCTTTGGGAAGAGGACAGTATCAAATGAATCTGGCAAATATCAGATTTTTGCTGTTCTGACCAGAAATTTCTTTAAAGCTTATAGTATTAAAATATTTTTAAATTTTTGTTAAGCCATGTTTAATAAATCAAGGAATTTTAATCAGAGATGATTTGAAGAATGATATATATTTATGAGAACTGAGCTAAGGGCCCATGGGCATTCTAAATACCAATTCAATGTATTAGGTGTCTTTTGTTCCACAGTTTCCTTATTTTCAGAATGCTCCAAATCCTATTTTCATCCAATATTGCTTTATAGGTGAGTGATAGTAGCTATCAGAACATATCTCTTTCTGAATATTCATAAAGCATTTTTTATTTTCCCTGGCAAGAAGAAAAAAGAGAAATATATTATTGAGAAAGAAACCTCATTGAAACTGAGGCATCCTGATTCTAGAATGGCCTTCATTGACAAAGAACATTTTATTCTTTTCTGTGACAAAAGAAAAATACCAACGAAGACTTCTAGACAAAGAAACCTGGTATGGAAATGGTGATACTAGGTCAGGGTCTTCATTTTTGAAAAGCAACTTAGAGTTCTTAAAACTATTTTATATACTTGGCCTTTGAAGAACAAAGTTTTTGTTTAACTTGGGTTTTAACTTATGCTCTGGCACTAATGAGAACTTTGACAAATTTTTCAAGTTCTCTACTGCCTTTATTTCCTCTTTTGAACAATGGGGTTAATGGCATCAACTTTTCAGGGTTATTTTGAGGCCTTGACAGAGCACCTGGTCTATAGTTAGACTAGGTATATATTAGTTTCCTTCCTTGCCTGCTTTATTTAGTCTTTTGCCTATTGGTGAGGAAAACAGCTGAAAACTACTGTCATAGTTTCCTTACCCCACGTTCTTCCTCTGAGTGAGGCAAAACTATGCAAATCTCTGGCCATTAGCATCTATTTCAGATCCTGTAGATCCATAGAGCATCTTAAAATCCCTTTAGCCACTTGCCTGATGTGCCACATCCCTATATTCCTTCTGCTCACTTCCTTTTCTCTGCCTCCTAGCCTTAAGCAATAAGAGGAATGGGGAGTACAGAGAAGCTAAATTTCTATCTTGTAAGGAGAGGTAAGAGAGGTCCCTCCTATTCATATTTATGCTCTGATTCCTCATTCTTTATCCTCAGAGAGAGTGAGGGACTGAGATTCTATACAGTTTTGTCTTTGGGTAAATTTAGAGGACAGGAATTGTCTAATGAATGGAGCAAAACCACATACTAAAAAGATAGCAAAGCATTCTTCTGCATAAGGTAGTTAACATTTTGAGAACAATTTATTTGGCAGCACTACTGCATATAATCATAAACCAAGTCAAACAAGATGAACATATGCACATTGTTGAGCTGAGTGGTGGAATGGCTTTTCCAGCAGCAACACACCTGTGTAACAACATAATTTCCAGGTAAATAGCTCTTTTATTGCTAATTAGAATTGAGTTTGAGATATTGTTTTGAAGCTCCAGTCGAGAAGCCCAGTTATTTGCACATCCCTGACTGAAGAATCATGTCCCTAGAGCTGGAAAGGTCATTCTCTCATCTTTTGTTCATATCACACTTGCTGAAGATGAGGACAGCTCCTGAAACTGCTGCTTTGATCCTCAGCAAATATGGAGCATGGGAAGCTACAACCAGGTAATCCCGACATGCGGTCCCCTTACTCAATTTCTTCATAAAGCAAAATTCATTGCTTAGTATGCTAAGAAAAGAATTTAATAAGTTTGGGGGCTAACATTATAGATTATAACATAATTTACTGCACTCTTTTTAGTACATACAATTCTTAGGATGGGTTTTTGAGACAAGAAGAAAGCAGTTATTAATCTCTCATTTTACTTTTGTTTTAAAGTCCTGATTCCTATGTTCTTTCATGCTTTGAGTGAGAATTTTAAGGAGCAGTAGGGGAAAAAATAAGATAAACCAACGACTTTTAAACACTATTGGTTTGAAATCAGTTGGCATTTAAATCTGGTTCACAGAAAAACAATATCCTTATCAAAGCAAATCTGGAAAAGAGCCAAATCAGCTACAGCATGAATTAACTCTTGCTCTTTATGATTTTCTTCACCATGTAAAATCATGAAGAACTCAGCATTAGAGAAAAGAACAGGGAAAGAAAAAGTAAAGAAACACCTCCAAGTATAGATACTCAAGCTCTTCATTTTACAGATAAAACAACTGAAGGAATCGGTGAAATTACATTGGTCTCCATACTGTTTGGTTAATTAGTAATAGATCTGGGATGAGAATTAAGATCTCCGAGTTTATATGACAATAGAGATTTCACACACAGGGCTACCCAAATTTAAAGACAACAAAGGAATAAACATTTTCTCTTGGTACAGATCTTGGTAAATATTTTCATATATTTGTTCTAAAGAGAGAAGAAGATAGTTAACCCAAACTAATGAAATCTATGTATGATTTGAGATGATCTGCTTTTTCTTCAAAAATTTCATAAATATGCCATTCTTTGAAAAATGGATTTACTTAGATAAATGTTACTTATTTAGGCAGGAAATCCTAACTACTGAAATAGTATGTTATGGTTACAAATGTATCATGATCTATCCCCACTTATGTCGTTTTATTATATTATCCCACAGCAAAACAGTTTTAAATACTTGTGGTTATAAAAATTGCAGGTCATAAAGTCTAACTTCAATCAACATAGTCTCTACAATTTGAAATTTAATAGTGTTAAGTGCTGATTGAACAGGAAAACAAAAAAACATTAAAATTTTTCTGTGGAAAGACTACCCTCTTGTGACTTCAGTTTGTACTACAACCGTCTAACCTTTTCAAGTTTAGATCCCTACAAAGGGACTTGGAATAGTTTGACTTAGGAGCTAAAAATTACCTTAAAAATATTCTTATGAATTCTACTATTTTTTTATTGTAGCCTTATTTTGTAGATATAGAACCTGAATCCTTGGTGTTTAGTAACATTGATTATAAAACCTCTTTGAGATTTGTAGCCTTAAAAAATGAAACCTTAAGAAATCATAGAATATTTGAAGTTGTAAATCACCTTCACTAACATATTACATCATTTTTTAACTCTTAATTTTAAAGCCATAAACTTATTTTACATGAAAATTTAAAATTTATGCCTCACACTAGCAGTCTTAAAATAAAATTATAAAGAATTTAAACATGAGGAGCGCCTGGGTGGCTCATTCAGTTGTTAAGTAACTGCCTTCCGCTCAGGTTATGATCCCAGGGTCATGGGATCAAGCCCCACATCAGTCTCCCTGCTCTGTGGGAAGCCTGCTTCTCCCTGCTTGTGTTCCCTCTCTCGCTGTCTCTCCTCTGTCAAATAAATAAATAATATCTTTAAAAAAACTACAAAAAATACTCAGTATTAGCAATTACTTATTTCACCTATTAACTGTTCAGAATGTCATAAATTAAATTACAGATTTTATGTAATGTGAAATGTGTCATAAACTAAGCCATTTCTCAGTTCAATTCTAGTGATAATATTTTTTCAAACAAGTATTAGTTTCTTATCACCAAATGGATAGTGAATAATAACTAAGTCAATATGAGTGGATAGAGAATTTCTCAATTTCAGTTTTACACCTTGTTACAATTTGAAGCGTTGAGGTTGCTGGAAGGACTAATTTAGCTGAAGTCCATTCTTAAATTGAAGGGGGAAAAACACTGAGGTATTACAATCTGTCCAGGACTCTGAACAAGGGATAGTTCTTTAGGGAGAGTCGTCTGTACCCAAACTACAGCCACAAAGGTGTCTATGGCTTTATGTAGCGTTCCCTGTTTCTTGTAAGGATAATATCACCATGCATTTATGTTGTGTAGCAAAATAATAGTAAAATAGTAAAGGCAGGATGAAAGACACATAGGATTGCCTTCGAGTGCCAATGGATCCTTCAGATTTTACCTTTATTCTCATTTAGTTGGTAGGTATTTTGACTATTTTTTAAATAATCTCTACACCCATTGTAGGGCTGAAATTTATGACCCCAAGGATCAAGAGTCTCATGCTATATTGACTGAGCCAGCATGGCACCCCTGACTTGGTAGATATTATTATTCAGAAATATTCACAATGCTTCCTGACCCCTCTAGGAGTGTACTTACTCCATTCTGGACATTATGCTCAACAATGTGACTCCAGACAAATGGATGTCATCACACATGATTGGACATAAACTTGAAATGAGTTTGTTTCAGTTTGCTCACTTGCTCTTCTGTTATGATTATCTTAAGAATGCACTTAGCCTAGCCTGCTGGCCCTGGGAGGATAAGAAGTGGGGCAGAACCTACCTCTTCTAACCATCCCCAGCCTAGATCCATTGACTCTGGACTGCCACAGATTTCTGAGCTAAGTAGAAGATTCATATTGTATGCTGCTGAGATTTTTATCACCTTTTTATAGCACTGCATACTGTGGTCATAAGATAACTTTCTTTCTCCACATGGAAAATATCTAACTGCTTCAGAATCATATAAAGGCAGTGTCACATAATTTTTCCATTGGTTCTCTACTTTCAAAAATTTTAAAATATTTTATTTATTTATGTATTTATGTATGTATGTATTTATTTATTTATTTAGAGGGAAGGGAAGGAGTTGCAGAGAGAGAAGGAGACAGAGAATCTCAAGCAGACTCCACACTGAACACAGAGCCCAATGTGAGGCTCTGTCTCACGATCCTGAGATCATGACCTGAGCTGAAATCAAGAGTTGGATGCTTAACCCAACGATCCATGCAGGCACCCGTCTCCTTCCAAATCTTAACGAAACTCACTATTTTGATCCTTGAGATCAAATAAATGTCACTTTCTCAGAGAGCATTTCCAGATTATTCTGTTTAGAGTATCTCTCAGCAAATAATCTTTTTTGATGAAATACTCAACTTTTTTATTTCCTTCATAAAAGTTAATATTACTTTTAATTTCAATGTTCTTATTCATTAATTTATTTGCAATCCCCAATCAAATATAAATTTCATGAAGGTAAAATCCTATCGTTTTGTTCCCTGCCACATCTCTAGTGTCTAGCTCCTGAAATTCTCTCATTAAATATTTTTGAATGAATAAATGAATGATTTATTCAGCCCATTAATACATCAATCAGTTATATTACCTGATCTGGTAAATCCCCACTTCAAACATCACTTTAAAAAAAAAAGTCCTCATTAGTTTTAATAACCTCCGTAACTGTTCTCTCATTTCACCTATGTGTCAACTCTCAAGGATTCAGTAGCTGAGCTGATAACAAATTATTCTCAGTTAATTCCCAACCCTGTGCTCTGATCGGGCAGACATACATATTTTAAATTGTCAGTTATTGTCAATATTTATTACTGTCAACTATTTCTGTTGTGATCTTATTCCTTCTTTTCCTCATTATATTAAACAAACAAGGTAAAATCTCTCCTAACATTTATTTCAAAACCGTACCATTTTTTTTTAAGATTTTATTTATTTATTTATTTGACAGAGAGAGAAAGAGAGAGAGAGATCACAAGTAGGCTGAGAGGCAGGCAGAGAGAGAGGAGGAAGCAGGCTCCTTGCCGAGCAGGGAGCCCGATGCGGGGCTCGATCCCAGGACCCTGAGATCATGACCTGAGCTGAAGGCAGAGGCTTTAACCCACTGAGCCACCCAGGCACCCAAAACCGTAACTTTTTAAGGGCTTGTAACAATGTATGGGTGTGTATGAAAACAGAAAATGTTCAATTGGATATTTTGCATTTATTCATTTAACAATAAATATTTCTTGCAGTAATGGATATAAAGATACCTAGAACTTAGATCACATCCTCAAGACCTGACAATCTTGGAAAGGATATAAGAGCTAAGGTAGATATTATAATAAATATAATTATGGCTCAAACTGTTATGATACTTTTCAGTAAGTTAGAGTTTAAAGAAAACTGCATTGCTGGAAGAGTATGTGAGCTTTCGTTTCAGTAGGATTCTGAACAAGGGAGAGAAACACAATAACTTAGGGTAAGATAGCTTGCTACATAATTGACCATTGGTCTGTGGGGCAGAATTTAAATGAATGTACCAGCTCCAGTTGGTATGATAGTATATCTTGTGGAGAAAAGATTGTAATTGAAAGATTTCTGTTGCTATTCTTACCATCACCAAACAATTATTTTAAATAGTATTTCCATAAAAATAGAGTAGTTACCTCTATATTGAGCAAATCACTACATGAGATACAAAGAACAATCAACAAGGTATTTTTCTCAGGGAGCTTATAGTCATTTGGTAAGTAACATAAACTTGTTGAGAAGTTGGGTCAATTATATCATAGTATACAATACATATTACTATATGTAGTAATTATTTTATATTTTTTAGGAGAACTATTTTATAATTGATAAGTAATGTCTATAAGCTCAGGAAAACACTCATAATATAGGGTGTGAAAGTGACAATGAGAGGGAAGAAAGGGTAGGATGCGGTGAAGGAGAAGAGATAAAATAGAAAGGAAGAAGAAAAGGAGTGAGAGAGAGAAAGAGAAGTAAAGGAGGAAGCAATGTGCTGTGGATTTTGATAAATTTAGTTCTCAACCGAAATCTTGCTAAGAAGAGTTGTAGAACATGAGTCGGGCCTTGAAAGATAGCATTTTGATAAGTTATAGAAAAGAGAAGGTGTATGTATGGGTGAACAAAGGGTATATTTTTGAGATGATTGTGAGACAACTTGATTGGGAAATCAGGATCATATCTCTTAGGGGTATACCCAAATTCTGATCCACAGAACACCTTTGAAATATTTAATGATGCTTGTTATGGACTGATTTGTGTCTCTCTCTAAATTCATATGTTCAAGTTGTAGCCTTCAGTACCTAAGTGTATAACCATATTTTAAGATAATACCTTCCTTCAAAGAAATATAGAATAAAATGAAATCTTATGGGTGGTTTCTTTCTTTTTTTTTAAGATTTTATTTATTTATTTGACAGAAAGAGATTACAAGTAGGCAGAGAGGCAGGCCGAGAGAGAGGAGGAAGCAGGCTCCCCACTGAGCAGGGAGCCTGATGTGGGGCTCGATGTGGGGCTCAATCCCAGGGACCCTGAGATCATGACCTGAGCTGAAGGCAGAGGTTTTAACCCACTGAACCACCCAGGGGCCCTTTATGGGTGGTTTCTAATCCAGTATGACTGCTGTCCTTATAAGAGGACGTTGGGACATAGGCACAGAGAGACCATGTGGAGACACCAGAAAAAGATGGCCATCTTCAAGCCAAGAGAAGAGGCTATCAGAAGAAACCAACCTGCCATCACCTTAATGTTGGAATTCTAGCCTCCAGAATTATGATAAAATAAATTACTGTTTAAGCCACTTCATTTTTCCCCCACTCTGACACTGTAACTCACTCATTCTTCAATGCCAGGGTGTCTTCCTAAATCACAGAGCAGATCCTGTCAGCTTCTTGCACGTATCCATCTGGTGACCTCATGGCAAAGCAAATAAAACCCAAGCATCTTATCTTGGGGGCTAAGGCCCTACTGACCTGCCTTCAGTATTTCTTCTCACCATTTCTACTTTCCATTTCCTCCTCTAGCATACTTCAGCCAAACCGACTGGGATTTTTCCCCTTTGGTGTGTTTGTTTGTTTGTTTGTTTGTTTTTCCTTCAGGGGCATGGCAGTAGATTTGTGTTTAATTTGGGTCTTTTCTTCCCCATTTTTTTTCATTATGCAAATCTCACTGTAAGTGCTAACTGCCTTGTCAGAGATTCCTTGTCTAAGCTAAAGAAATACCTGTCTCCATTTTCCTGATCACTGTTCACGTTATCCTATTTTAGTTTCTTCGTGTCGATTTTTTTCTGTATCATCTGCTTGAGGATGGAGACTGTATCTGTTTCATTTTGTGCTTTATAATCAGTGGCTAGAATTTTGCTACCCAAAACTACAACCATTACCCACATGAGGCTATTAAGCACTTAAAATTGTGATTACATCCTATTAGGATGTACTGTTAGTATAACATACCACCAAAATTTGAATATTCGGTATAAAAGTATGCCAAATATGTTAATAATGATCATATTTGTGAGGTGTTAAAATGATAATATTGTGGGTATGTTTGTTTAAATAAAATATATTACTATATTTTTAATTCTACTTTTTTAATGCAGTTGGTAAAAAAAGTTAAAGTTCTATAAATGGCTCATAGTTGTGACATGTATTATATTTCTTTTTTAAATTACTTTATTGCAGTATGATTCACACAAAAAAGCTATGCAGATTTAATGTATACAATTTGATGAGTTTGGAGAAAATTATATGTCCATGAAACTATCACCCAAATCTATGCTGTAAACATATTCATCACCTCCAAAAGTTTCCTTCTACCGTCTTTGTTCATTATTATTATGGTGTGTGTGATAAGAGTATTTATCCAAACATCTACTATCTTCACAAGTTTTTGAGTAGACAATATAGTATTATGAACTATAAATACTATGCTGTATAGTAGATCTCTAAGATTTTTTTATTTCATATAACCAAAACTTTACACCCTTTGATTAATACCTCCCCATTTTCCCTTCCCTCCAGTCCCTGGCAGCCATCATGCCACTCTACTCTCTGCTTCTGTGAGTCTACTTTATATTCTTTATATAAATGGTATCATGGATATTTGTTCTTTTGGGTCTGATTTATTTCACATGGAGTACTATCTTTTAGGTTCACCCATGTTGTTACAAATGGTAGGATTTCCTTCTTTTTAGACTAAAGGTATTCCAATGGATATATACCCCACATTTTCTTCATCCATTCAGCTGAAGATTGACATTTAAGTTGCTTCCATCTCTTGGCCATTGAAAATAATGAACATGGAGGTACAGATATCTCTTCGAGATCATGATTTCATTTGCAATGCTTATATACATACATGTGGGATTGTGGATCATATGGTAATTTTATTTTTAATTTTCAGAGGAAGCTCTATACTGGTTTCCATAGTGGTTGCATGAATTTATATTCCCACTAGCAGTGTACAATGTTTATCTTTTCTCCACAACTTTGCCAACACTTACTATCTTTTGTGTTTTGAAAATACCCATTCTAACTGCTATGAGGGGATAACTCATTATGGCTTTGATTTGCATTTCCCTGATGATTAGAAATGTTGAGGAAAGGGGCGCCTAGGTGGCTCAGTGGGTTAAAGCCTCTGCCTTCGGCTCAGGTCCTGGGATCAAGACCTGCATCTGGCTCTTTGCTCAGCAGGGAGCCTGCTTCCCTCTCGCTCTCTGCCTGCCTCTCTGCCTACTTGTGATCTCTCCTTCTGTGTCAAATAAATAAATAAAATCGTAAAAAAAAAAGAAAGAAATGTAGAGGATGTTTTCCAATGCCTATTGACTACTTTTATGTCTTTGGAGAAATGTCTATTGGGTTCCTTTGTTCATTTTTTAATTTTTTTAAGATTTTATTTATTTATTTGACAGAGAGAGAGATCACAAGTAGGCAGAGAGACAGGCGGAGAGAGGAGGAAGCAGGCTCCCCACTGAGCAGGGACCCCTATGCGGGGCTCGATCCCAGGACCCTGAGATCATGACCTGAGCCGAAGGCAGAGGCTTTAACCCACTGAGCCACCCAGGTGCCCCACTTTGTTCATTTTTATAATTGGGTTGTATTGTTGCTGTTGAGTGGTAGAAACCCCTTATGTATTATGAATATTAACTCTTCATTGGATACAGCTTGGAAATTTTTCTCACATTTCATAGGTTGTCTTCACATTTTCTGAATTGTTCCCTTTGCTGAGCAGAGCTTTTTAGTTTGACATAGTCCCACTTGCCAATTTTTTGCTTTGTTTCTTATGCTTTTGATGTCATATCAGAGAAATCACAGAAAAGATCAATGTCAAGAAGTTATTCCTCCATGTTTTCTTTGAGGAGTATTACATTATCAAGTCAACATGTGTAAGTGTTTAATGTATTTGAGCTGATTTTTGAATATGGTGTAAGATAAGAATCCAATTTCATTTTTCTGCATGCTTATATGTAGTTTTCTTAACACCATTTACTGAAGAAAATATCCTTTCCTTTTTGTGTATTTTTGACACCTTTGTGAAAGAGTGGTTGACCATATGTGTGTATTGTTATTTGAGTTTTTATTCTGTCCTATTGATCTATAGTTTTCATTCCAGAGCCATATTTCTTTGATTGCTGTAGCTTTGGTGTATTATGAAATCAGGAAGTGTGATACCTCCAGCATAGTTCTTTCTCAAGATTTCTTTGGGTATTTGGAGTCTCTGGGATTGCATATGAATTTTAGGATTAATTGTTCTTTTTCTATAAAAAATTCCAGTGAAATATTGATATTCTACTACATTTGTAGATCACTTTAGCAAGTATGGGCATTTAAACAATATTAATTCTTCCAATTCATGAACATGGAATATCTTTCCATTTACTTGCATCTACTTTAAACACATTTTTCACCTCCTTGCTTAAGTTTATTCCCAAATATTTTATTCTTTTTGATGTAATAGTAAATGGTACTATTTTCTTAATTTTATTTTTATATAGTTCATTGTTAGTCTGTAGAGATACAAATGACTTCTGTATGTTCATTTTGTATTGTTTAACTTTACTGAATTTATTTTTTAGTTCTAACAGTATTTATGTTGCACATGACATCATGACATCTGTGAAGAGAAAGAACTACTTCTTTTCCAGTTTGGACATCTTTTATTTATTTTTCTTGCCTAATTGTTCTCCTAGAACTTTAGTACATATTGAACAGAAGTGGCAAGAGTGAACATCTTTGACTTGTTCCAGGTCATTTTCTTATGTAAAATGCTTTCAGTTTTCCCCTCTTGAGTATCATATTAAGTATGGGCTTTCCATATATAGCCTTTAATGTGTTGAGGTAACATTCTTCTATACCTTATTTGATGTGTTGAGGTATCTCTCGTCTATAACTTATTTGTTGAGCGTTTATTTCATGAAAGGGTGTTGGATATTGTCAATTTTTTTTTGTATTTTTTGAGATAATCATGTAATTTTATTTTTTCATTGTATTTTTTTAAAGATTTTATTTATTTATTTGAGAGAGAGAGAGTGAGAGAGAGCACGAGAGAGGAGAAGGTTAGAGGGAGAAGCAGACTCCCCATGGAGCTGGGAGCCCGAAGCACGACTCGATCCCGGGACTCTGGGATCATGACCTGAGCCGAATGAAGGCAGTCACTTAACCAGCTGAGCCACCCAGGCGCCCCTCTTTCATTGTCTTAATGAGGTTTATCATGTTGATTGATTTGCATATATTGAACCATCCTTGTGTTCCAGAAATAAATCCTAGTTGGTCACAGTGTATAATCCTTTTAATACGCCATTGAATTTGGTTTGCTAATAGTTCATTGATGATTTTGGGGTCTACATTCTTCAAGGATATTGGTCTGTAGTTTTGCTTTCTGGAGGTGCCTTTGTCTGGCTTGGATATCAAGGTAATGTTGTCCTCATAAAGAGAGTTCAAAAGTATTACCT
This sequence comes from Ailurus styani, assembly GCA_002007465.1. Classification (NCBI taxonomy): domain Eukaryota; kingdom Metazoa; phylum Chordata; class Mammalia; order Carnivora; family Ailuridae; genus Ailurus; species Ailurus styani. The sequence goes on along the minus strand of LNAC01000013.1, from coordinate 1,730,330 downwards.
CTTCTTCTATTTTTGAGAGAGTTTAAGAAGTATTGGTACTAATTTTTAAATATTTGGTAGAATTCGCTTGGGAAGCCATATGGTGCTGGAGTTTCCTTTGTTGAGAAGTTTTGTTTACTTATTCAATCTCCTTATTTGTTATTGGTCTTTTCAGGGTTTCTATTTTTTCTTGATTCAATGCTAGTAGGTTATATTTTTCTAAGAATATATCCATTTCCTCTAGATTGTCAAATTTATTGGCATATACTTGTTTATAATAGTTCTCTGTGATATTTTCAATTTCTGTGACATCATTTGTAATGTTTCCTCTTTCATTTTTGATTGTCTTCTTTTTTCTTTGATTAGTCTACCTCAGGTCTTTTACTTTCATTTAAAAAAAAAACTCTTAGTTTCACCTTTTTAAATTGTTTTTCAATTCTGTATTTTATTTTTTTCTGCTCTAATTATTATTCCCACCCATCTGATAACTTTGGTCTTAGTTTGCTCTTCCTTTTAGTTTCTTGAGATGTAAAGTTAGGTTGTTTACCTTATTCTTTAGATCTTTCTTCTTTTTCAATGTAGATGTTTTCACATTGTACTTCTATTCTATATCCCTGGCTTATAGCAGTAGCTGAAACATAATTGGTTTGAAAAAAAATATTTATCGTTTGACCGGAACATGTTAGTTAAGGCCAGTCACTGTTATAAAGGTTTTTACATTTTATCCTTGCAAATTTGTGATGAAGGCAATTGATTAACTGCACCTTATAGATGGGAAAATGGAGGAAAGCAGATTATTCATTATGTAGACTTGGAATCATTGCTTAAGAGAGGAAAAAATAGAAATAATAGACATTTTAACAACGATAATCTATAGCTAGGTAGGGTAATTAGTAATTTTTTTAATCTGTATTTTCTGACATTTTCTCATGTTTTCTTCAAAACACATATACAATTTTACAGTTAAAATATATATATTTTTAAGAACCAAAACAAAGCCATTACTAAAAACATTAGGAGCATGAACACAACAGTTAAAGAAGAAAAAAAAACATGCTTGTACGATTTAAGAATAACCTTCAAACTAATCTTTTTTGTCCTAGTCTCCATATTTTTAATCAATGTTAACAATAATTAGTAAGTATCCTACTCATATATACCTGCTAAAATTTTAGCTGTTCTCTGAGGCCAGTCTTCTTCCTCCTTGTTTTGCAATTCTATCATAATATTTCTCATATACTTAACTTTTACTACTTCCTTAGATTTAATACTGACCATGCTTTTTTTTTTTTTTAAATTTAAATGGGAAGAGTCAAAACCCAAACAAACAAAACAATAACACTGGAGTCTACAATTACATGGAGAAATTTTAACTTCTTTTTTAACCTTTCTCTCTTTCCTTCCTTCCTTCTTTCCTTTCTTTCTTTCTTTCTTTCTTTCTTTCTTTCTTTCTTTCTTTCTTTTTCTTTCTTTCTTTCCTTCTTTTTCTTGTAAATATGTGCAATTTGTTCCTTAAGACATTCCACTCTCTAACTTGATAGAATTATTTCTGCTATGTGAGAAACAGAGTCAGTAGTCTTAGCAATAAATCCAATGATTGTCATTAGGTAAGGGACATCAGGTAACATACCTAATAAATGCAAAATAAATGATGTATTTAACCATTTAACAGTTCTTTTGCTGCACAATGAAATTATCCCTAAAGAGTTTATTCTTATATTGAACTTTTATCAAAGTTGGGAGCATATCATTCTTAATTTTTAAAAGCATTCTTTGTTTATATTACCTTACCGTCATACGGTTTCAGAGGCAGTTCTTATCATTCTTTTTGCTGGACCCCACATATTTACATATTGTATGGTATGTAGATTAGGCCTTCTTTTGAATTTTTATTCATTTGTAATGTAAAATACATACTAAATTAAAAATAACATGAGTTTCTTTGGGTAATATATTAATGATTAACTTTGAATTTCCTTCCTTCCTTCTTTCTTTCCTTCCTTCCCTTCTTGCTATGAATAAATATATACTCATATTTATATACATATATGCATATATTAATATATAAGGATATATTCATATATAAACAGTATATATAAACATATATATTCACATATAAACATATATAGGAGTTGTAGAAAAACTTGCCTTGGGCTGAAAACTTTTATAAATAGTGTTATTTAAAGGATAAATATAAATTTAGCAAAAAAAAATTATTTCTACCTATGTCCTCCCAGTATCAATCACTTCTTTTTTCTTTGCTGAGTAAAAGAATGACCTGCAGCAGCTTGCCACACGTTAGTTTCCTGAGTTGAAACTTATTAGAATAAGAACATGATGAATTTTCCCATTTTTCTACATCCAATCAGTCTGTTCATTGTCTGAGAGCACACCAGATGACTAAAGATATCAGTTGTTTCTCTCCAGGTTTTTTCCGGTAGCCTTGTGCTTTAATCCAGCTGCTGCTTTGCATTTGAAAACTAAATCAGACTCAATATTTCACAGTCTTTTTGATCTTGGGTTTTATGATAATGAGACTTGGGCTACAGAAACCTTCATTCAGAGAATTCAAACAGATTTCAGCACCTGGTTGCAGGTATTAATATAAGTGAATCATTTAAATTTTTCCATTCTTTTCAATTTGTTCACCTATAATTAAAAACACATTGTTCATGAAAAATGCTCTAGAAAATATCAGTGATCTTTATGCATTTCTTTTTTATTATAACATATTCCTTGAATTAACTTCCTACCTGTAAATCTTGATTTGTCCATCTCTAAAATGGGGAAGGAAAATGAGAATTAGGATTTTGCTGAGTCATCAAAGAACATTTCTGTAGCAAGAAAAAGAGTCCCATATTTGTGACAATGTTGGTGTCAGTGTTGCAGCCAATGTAACAAAATTTGGAACCCAAGGAGCAATGTCAAAGCCCAGTTTAAAACTCAGCTACCAGGGGACACAGGACACTGTATTACCCAGGTTCTTATTTCTCTTATCTGGGAAATGAAATAGTTGGACTTAATGATTGAAGCTGAGGTGCTATATGTCAATGTAAATAACTTGTTTTTAAAAGCTGTTTAACTAGGCAAATCCATGGTATGTTATTACTGTTAATCATGAAAGAATCTCAAAATAAAATTTTAATGAAGTTATTAACTATGGGAAAATCAAGGATTCTATTTGGATAGTCCTCTTTAATATTGAGTGAATAGCTCTTCACTAGAGTTGCAACTGCATAATTGTGTGTGTGTGTGTGTGTGTGTGTGTATAAATATATATATATATATATATTTAAACACTATAAACATTAAATATATTCCATAAATAAAGTAATAAAACATTCTTGATCAAGGTCTATTTTTTTAAAGAAATTATTTATCTATTTGAAAGAGAGCACGTGCCCCAGCATGGGGTGGGGTGGGGGCAAAGAAAGAAACCCAACATGGGGCTTGATCCCAAGACCTTGGAATCATGACCTGATCCAAAAGCAGATGCTTAACCACCTAAGCCACCCAAGTGCTCCAACAAGGTCTATTTATAGTATTTCTTACTTCTTTGTTTTCTAGCAAATCATTGAGATGTTCATGGTACATGAACCATTAGGAGAAAAATCTGAATATCACATTTCTATTTTAAAAAGAAGCAAAACAGGAAGATCTCCATCTGTTAGAATATTTTAAAATGAAAGTAGAAGCATAAAATTTAGTCAGGGAACAAAAAGCTGACAGCAAAATGTCAATAGATATTTTCTGAGGCTTGGGTGTGATGTGGAAAGGTTGGGGTTCAGAGCAAACAGCCAAGAAAAAATTATTGAGACATATTTGATGTAAATAGTTGGTTTTATTAAAGCAGGAAGACAGGAAACCTGGGCAGAAAGAGTTGCACTGGGGTTGTGATGGGTGACTGATGATGTACTTTCAAGCTGGGAGGGGGTTAGGAATAGTGTTAAGTCTCTAAGGCATTTTAGAAACAAGGTTTCCAGGACCTCGAGGGGGCTAGCTATTTTTAGGAAAAGGTCATTTATTACTGTCTAATAATACCTTAGTCATGAGACTCTTCAGATGTATATCGGTAAGCCATATGCTTGGAGGATGATTGCTAACATATATCTTGGAGGGTAGAGATAAAGGAAGTTTCCAAAAGAATTTTTATATGTTGAAGGAGACTTAAAGGATCCTGGAGGTGGAGAAAATGTCAAGCTAAGATGGTCTTTTGTCCTTAGCAAAGTATCACCATTGAGGTAGCTGAGTAATTAGAGGAAGGTAATTCTGCTTGTTTCAAAGATTTGTCAATGGGCTTTAAGTACCAAGGAAATGTAATTTGTTTCTTTTGCCTTTGTTTCCCACATGGATGGGGGAGTCAGATGTATCAGGAGTAGAAAAAGATGGATACAGATTTTCTTTCCTTTCTTTTTTTCTTTGCTGTCTTTATGTTTAACTTATTGGTGATTTGGTAAGAAGTGCAACTTTACAGAGACAATTAAAGATGCATAACTATGCTTTTGAGCAATGTTCTGACTTACGTAATCTTTAAAGTGGAAGTCTTTGGGGGTCTATATCTGAGCATTTAGCTTGGCTGAACACACCTCTTGTTTGACACGTGACCTCCTGCTTTGTTTACACAATATGCTCCCACTCCACCCTGTCCTTCAGAGCTCTCTCAGGCTTCTTTACCAATTCTTTAGGGCCTAGTTCCCAGCTTTCTCTTTTTCTACACATTCTTTGAAAGCCATTGCATTCATTCACATAGCTTTAACTGTTAATACTTTGTAGAACAGCCTGGATCTTGTATCGTGCTCACACTTAATCTGTTTATATTTGACTTAAGTCTTTGTGGCTAATTTCAGAATAAATTTGAATACAAACTGCATCTCAAGTTTTCTTCGTCACAAACTAGTGAGAAGAATGCATTTGTAGTGAACATTTAAATCTTAAGACAAGAATTATACTTATGACATGTGAGAATGGTTGGAAGAACAGTGGATATTATCCTAAAGAAGAAAAGTTTTCCAGAAATGACAGAACATTTTAAGGCAGTGATTCTAAGATGAGGATAAAAACATTCCTTTTTTATGGGGTTTTAAAATCTGGAAATGGGAAACAAGTATTTTCAAATGAATTGTTTTAGCCATATTATTTATTATAAAAGTCAATTTGTTAATAAAGTGATCCAAGAGATTTTTTGATGTTCTTCTTGTTCATGAATGTGGGCATAAATTTCAGGAGTTTGACATGCTTGTCATGTGGTATTGGAATAAGAAAGTTTCACCATGCTATGAAAGTTTCTATGTAAAACCTTCATTTGGAAGTAAGAGTGGCTCAAAATTTTTGTAACCAAAGGATAGTTTGTCTAACCTTCTGCATTTATAAATAGTAAAACACTTTTTATTAGACAAGTACATATACCACTGAAGGTATTCCATCTTATACTGACCATAAGTTTTATATATGTCCAAGTGCATAGGAAAGAGATACTAACTTACACTTGATGTCATATAAGAAGAGGGAAATCTATGGAACAGGCACTTAATGGTTAATTGTGTCCTCACTGTTCATAATTCATATTTGGACAAGACAAATAATAGGAATATATAGTGTACAAGAAATTCTAGTGTTATAAAACATTTCTGACATAAAGAAAATAGGTTTACAGGTTTAAGAATTTGATAGGTCATCATTAAAAGCCCAATAGAAGACCCTCTTTATAATTTTTCTATTAAATGTTATTGTGTGCCCATTTCACAATAGATTTTGTGTTTAGCAATTAAGCAATGAAAGATAAATAAAATATGGATTCTGCCTTTTAAGAGTTTATCAGAAAATTGGGAAGGGGGTAAGATGAATAAAAACTTTCAATGCAAAGAAACAATTTTACATATTTAAATTCATCATAAATGGCAAAAGGTGTTTCCCATATGTATTTTCCAATATAAGTGCCCCCCACCCATAAACAAAGATTTTGACTAGAGGTATGTATGTGTATATGGGGGGGTGTGGGTGTATAAGTGTGTGTAGAAAGGATGATAGCATACGGTTAGAATCTTAATATAAAGATATGTAGAGTTTGGACTTTACATAGCTATAGTTTTAATTCACTTGGATACCTTGTCAATAATAATAATAATAATAATAATAATAATAATAACATTAATAATAAAATCAGTTAGATAACAGCTGAACTCTAGTAACCCAAGTTAGCCTGAGAGTTATCTTCTATTTTCCTGCAACCCTGCAAAAGTATTGAAATAATATTAGGAACCTCTAAAAAGATACCAAAATATTTCTGGCAATGAATTGAAGAATATACTAATTACAGAGGTACCTGGGTGTCACTGGCATCAGACTCTTGGTTTCAGCTCAGGTCATGATCTCAGGGTTGTGAAATCTAGTCCCACGTTGGGCTGCACACTCAGTGTGAAGTCTGCTTGAGATTCTCTCCCTCTGCCCCTCCCACTCATGCTCTTTCTCTCTCTCATTCTCTCTCTCTCAAATAAATAAATAAATATTTTTAGAAAAGAATACAGTAATTACAGAATTAAAAGTAGTAAGTATAATGAATTAATTCATAGTGTTGAGTTTCAGAATAGGTTTAAGCCAATAACTAGTGATAAATTTTGTAATACTGGTTATTACAATTTTTGCTTGTACTTTAGTATTTTAAGATTTCAAAATAATGTCATATTAAATATGTGAGAAATATATTTTAAGGTAAATTAGTTTATTTTTAAAGAATTTTTAAATATTATAAATTGGTATTCAAAACTTAATGTTAATAAGTTGAAATTTTATACAAATAATTGCAGATGTCTTTTATATAGAAATTTTCTGGAAAATTATATTAGATTCATCTGAGAGTGAGAGATAATCAACAAAACTACAAATTAAAAAAAAATTGTTTAGGGGAACCTGGGTGGCTCTGTAGTTTAATTGTCTGCCTTCAGCTCAGGTCAGGCTCCAAGGGTCCTGGGATCAATTCCCACATTGGGTTCCCTGCTCAGTGGGGAGTCTCCTTATCCCTCTCCCTCTGCCTGCCACTCCCACTGCTTGTGTGCATGCTCTCTTTCTCTGTCAAATAAATAAAATATTTTTTAATTAATTATTTTTTTATTTATTCATTTGACACAGAGAGAGAGATTACAAGTAGGCAGAGAGGCAGGCAGAAAGAGAGGAGAGAGGAGGAAGAAGGCTCCCTGCTGAGCAGAGAGCTCAATGTGGGCCTCGATCCCAGGACCCTGGGATTATGACCTGAGCCGAAGGCAGCGGCTTTAACCCACTGAGCCACCCAGGCGCCCAAAATATTTTTTTAAATGTCTAATATTTCTCTCATATTTAAGTCCAGGACACTTACAATAATAATTTAAAACCTAAGGCTGGGAAGAGTGATACATCAGCCAGAGGGCAGACAAGCAAATTCCAACCACTCCTTCCCCAGTGGAATCATCAAACAATTAGAAATTAGCTACAGTAACTTTATAAGAGTTGTGGAAATCAGTCAAAGATATATAGCAACCAAGTGAATGCCACATCAAGAAAAAGCCTCCTGCAAAATGGTAGGAAATTTTTTGGTGTTTTTATTTATTCTTACCTCATCCACTCTCCAGCACTGCACAGTTTGGGGAAAGCAGTGGCCCAGTCCCCAGTTCCCCTCCAGGAAGGAACGGAAGAGAGCAACATGGAAAGAATTTGCAATGTTATAACCTGTCTGGCTGTTGCTTGTGTGACTGGTCTTTGTCACCTAACTTAGACTTCAGTTGGTCAAAATGGTATGCCTCAGATCCCAGGGTAGGAAAAACTGTGGGCAGCAGTTGGCACTGTAGGGCTTTGGATGTATGGTGCAAGAAATTACTAATTAAGAAATCCAATGGCTAAGATCCTGAGAAGAAACAGGGATAAGACTTTCGGGAAGTTAAGACATTTAAGATCAATTGTCCATATGGGAGAGTCTTGGAAAAAGAGCACATGAACAGGCCCAAGAAAGAGTCATACCCAAAATATATCTGAGAAGAACTTAAGTCTTCCCTTGTATAAGGTACCTAGAGTAGTCAAATTCACAGAGAGAGAAAAAAAAATGGTGACTGATTAGGGTTGGGGGAAGGGAAAATGGAGTTATTATTTAATGAGTGTGGAGGTTTTTTTGGGAATTTGAAGAAGTTCTGGAATGGATGGTGGTGATGGTGGTCCAAAAATGGGAATGTACTTAATGCCATTAACTCTATACTTAAAGCCGATAGAATAAATCGTATGTCGTGTCTATCTTATCACACACAAAAATATTGAGGTGTGTTGAAAATAGGTCTCACTTGAGCCATTGTAATTAAGTCACTGCAGTTATACCATGCCAAGATCGGGACTATTTGCAGACTCAGAATTCCTAAAATAAAGGATAGTCCGTGCAACTTAAAGAGGAACCATATAATAAATGTGTGCCACAAATCTTCCTTCTAGTAATCTCTAAAAGATCATCTGTCAGGTAGCTAGCTCATGGGTTATTACACACCATCTCTAATCCTAATGTTGATGCTTTGAATCCAGACTGCCACTGTAATCCACTTGAATTTAGGTGATGTGTGGGTTTCTAACTAAATCTACAGTACAATGGAACAGGGTTCACAGACCTTGTTTTTATTTGCCCAGTTTCTTCATATATAGTTAAAATTGTTTTACTTAGCAAATGGGAGACTCTCTACATTGCTCCCTGATATTTGGAGTGAGGGATATTATAGTAGGAATAAATCGTGAAAAGCTTACAGCTTCCTCTTTTATAAAAATCATAAGTCAAATGCAAAGCTACATTCCCTCTGGTATGCCAAGATTACTGCCACCCTCAAAAATTTGAAAATTCAGGGATGGGACTCCCTTTACAACTTAATTTACCTTACCTTTTCAGTGTCTGTAAAAGAAGAATTGGTCTTCAAAGAATATGGTGGTTTAGTGTACGTTATACCAGGTAGTATCTTCCACTGATACTATTGTTCCAGATGTGATCTCTTTACTGGAGATAATTAATACTGTAATTACTGATAAATTTGTGTGATCGGTCATCATAGCAATGGTCGCTAAAAAATCACACCTATCCATTCTCTAGTTTAATCCCTTCACTCATTAACTCTGGGCTTCACCACGTGATCTGCTTAGGCCAATGGGATGTAACAAAAATGACCCCAGAGGCTTGAAACATGCTTGTGGGTTAGGCTTTGCCCTCTCTTGTTTGTTGCTCTTGGAAACTGACCACAATGCAAAGAAGTTAGGCTGGCTTGCTGGAGACAGGCAGCCCAGACAAAAGTCAGCATCAATTTCCGTGCATGCTTAGAAAACTGAACAAAATTACATGATATAATTATTTTTACAAATTGGAAAAAAGGTAGAACAGGGCTGGGATTCTTGAGAAAACAGAATCAAACAAGGAGAGCCCTATAACCTCACAGCTTTATAACTTGATTTATAGTGCGAAGACATCTCTTCAGGCTGCAACACTGGGACAGTTTCCAAAACAAGTTTTGTCTTATGTTACTGTGAGGTGGGAAGACAGAAACTGAAGTTCTTACAGAACAAAGCAGTTGGAATTTGGGGGGCAGGATACCAGAGAGAACAATACTATCAGGAAAAGAGTTTCACAGAAGTTTCTTTCACCTAAGTTTCTTTGATTCTCTTAATGAAAATCAACCTATGCAAGCATAAGGTACAATTTCATGAAACCAAATACAGAATAACTTTCAGGGAAAAACAGAAAATCTTAAACTTAAGCATTCTCAGAAGTCACTGAAGGACCAGGAGAGTGGTAGGAAGAACAATTATTGAAGCTCGTGGAGGGCTGGGAATAGTTTAGGTTTATACGAGTCAGAGTGGAAAGACCAAATAATATAGAATCTTCAGAATTATATCAACCTAGTAGTAAGACTGACTTAAGTCTTGACTATAAAATTATTTTGGCTCTGTGTTAACAAAGCAGAAATACAATCTTAGGAATGATTAAACTAAGTTCAAGAAACTTAGGTAAACAAAAGAACAGAATCAAACACTATTTAAAGGATCTATCAGAATCTAGCAAACAAGGGTTTAAAATCTGCAAAGTTTACCCTAAAATGAAAAAAAAAACCCAAACAACTAATAAATTAGGAGGTAAATGTAATCTATAACCATTCAGTTAAAATCAACACAGAAATGACAAGAAGTGTTTGAAATAAAAGAGATATTAAATGCTTAAAAGCTTCCTAAAGTTAGAAGAAGCATGACTGATGAAGAGACAAATGGAAGATACACAAGAGATAAAAATAGAATATCTAGAGATTAAAAATAAAATGTCTGAAATTACATGTATACTGGAATTAATAAAGACAGAGTAAGGACTATAGAAGAAAAGGTAATAGAAATAAAAAAAAAAGAAACTAAAGTGAAATGGAGAGACGAAAGTCAGAAAAATAAACAGAGCAGCTGTGAACTGTGAGACATTATTCAGACTAACATATATGTAGTCAAAGTCCCAGAAGAAAAGAAAAGAGAGGCAGATAAAATATAAACATCTGAAGGAATTATAACTAAAAAATTTTCGTATTTCATGAAAATTTTAAACCCACAGCTCAAACAAACTCCACAAAAACAAGCAGAGTAAAAATAAAGAAAACCACATCAAGGTAGATAAAAATCAAATTCCTAAATATCAGGGATAGGAGAAAATCTTAAAACAGCAAAATATTACCAAACTTTAAGTAGTCAAGACAAGATAAGAATGACTGCACAATATACTTTGTAGAGTATATAAGCCAGAAGACAAAACAAGAGATATATTTGTATTGGAAGAAAAAAGTTAATCTAGCATTCTTTAAGCAGCAAAAATATTTTTCAACACTGAAAGTGAAACGAGTTTTTTTAAAGACAAATAGAAGCTGAAAGATTTAATCACCAGCAAAATGACGCTATGAGAATTCAAAAAGAAGTACTTTAAGGGTACTGGGTAGCTCAGTAGGTTAAGCATCTGACTCTTGAATTTAGCTCGGGTCATGATCACAGGATCATGTTGTCAGGGTTGTGAGTCAAGCCCTGGGTCCCTGGGTCAGGCTTTGTGCTGTGGAGCTCTGTGGAGCTCCACTTAAGATTCTCTGTCTTCCTCTTCCTCTACCCCCACCCATGTGCATGGGTGCATGCATGTGCTCTCTCTCTTTCTAAAATAAATGAATAAATCTTAAAAAAAAAAAAGTACTCCAGGCAAAAAGAAAATGACACCATATGTTCATTTTAATCTACATGAATGATGTGTGACGATAATGGAAATTGTGTGGATATATTTTTCTAAATGTTTTACATGTTTTAAAAAGTGAATGAGCAAATATAAAAGCAACGTATCATGAGATTTATGACACACGTAGATAATGATATATATGACAACAATAGCACAAGGTGGAAGGGAATATAAAAGTGTACCATTGTAAGATTCTTTGATAAGTTAAATATATCACAAAACCTAGAAATACCTTTAAAATTAAAAAAAATACAGCAATAATAATCTAAAAATAAAGATAAATAAAATCATTTAAGTTGAAGGGGCACCTGGGTGGCTCAGTTGGTTAAGTGTCTGCCTTTGGCTCAGGTCATGATTCCAGGGTCCTAGGATCAAGCCCTGCATCAGGCTCCCTGCTGAGAGCTTCTCCCTCTTCCTCTGCCTGCAGGTCCTCCTGCTTGTGCACTCTCTCTGTGTGTATCAAATAAATAAATATAATCTTTACAAAAATTTTTAAAAAATCAAAATTCAACAGAAGACCAGAAAAAAAGGGGAAAAGCCACAAATTATAGGTGGGACAAATAGAAAGCAAAGAGCAAAATAGTAGATTGAAACCTATATGTATGGATTGTTACATTTAATATTAATTTTATACACATTAAAATCGAAACAGATCATGAGGTAAGTTATAAATGAAGACAAAACTATAGGCTTTATACAAGAAAGCAGCATAGAAATATGTAAAAATATTTAAAGTTAAAGTTAAGTTTGAATTTCCCATGAAGATGGACTTACAGGAAATTGATCTACCTTTCCTTATAAAAAAAAGTAAAACACAGAACAAAACAAATGAAATAACAGCACTCAAGAAATTGGACAGCAGGCGAATGATACTGGAATGATGAGAAACAAATGAGATGCGCCATATGATTGCCAGCTTACTTCCTGGAGAATGTTTCTAAGTTATGAATCAGGGTTGGGGAAAACCTGCAAAGAATGTCTGTTGCTGATTTGAAGATATTGGGCTGAAATTCTAGGCAAGACAAGATGACAAGAGTTTACAGAACAGAGTATCAGACAGGAGAAGATGCAAGAGAGAGAGAACTCCAGAGATCTGAGGAGGGTCTTCTTCAGACACTTAGTTCAGTACTGATCACCATATGTACATGTCGAAGCTACCCAGAACTGAGAAATAAACTGACAGGATTAGAGGGACTACTGGTTGAAGCTTATATAGGGTCAAGAAAAGTGCCTCTTTCCAACAGCCTGGAACAGAAAAACTCAATTCAGGGGATATCAGTTGAGATAATAAGAAGGATTTTAGTTATAGGGAAAAAAAATTAACCCTACATTAAATGTATCTTTGTACTCATCTAACGAAGATTAAATAATACCCTAAAATTTTTAAATAATATCCTAAAAAATCAAACTGTTTTGAAGGAACTATCTATGTCCCACAACATGGGTGTATTTTCAGTAACAAAACCATACATTTGGTTCTTTATATCTTTGATTGTCTTGCCAAGGCTTTCTACTTTTTTCATTTCATTCAAGAGTGTTTATAATTCTTTACCTAAGCATTTTTATCTTGGCTAGTTTAAAATCGTGTCAAGTAATTCTGTCATCTTTATTATCTTGGTGTTGACATTTCTTGTCTTTTGTCATTAGTTTGAGGTCTTCATAGTAATTGGTATGTTGAATGATTTTTTATTGAAACTTGTCTTATTATGAGATTCTGAAGCTTACTTAATTTTTATGTTTTAACTGTTTGGTTTTCTTTTGATGTTGCTGTGTCTAGAGAAAATTGGTATCACCTCACTATTAACAGGTGGAGGTAAGTCAATTTCTTATTAGGTCTCCTTGAAACCTGAAGGGGTTGGGAGGCTTTTCCTTCCTCTTAAGCAGGGATGAGAACACTGCTTTTCCTGTGGCTTCACTGACACTGCAGTGAGGCTGACATTGTCACTGCTGGGCAGTAATGAAAATCCTGCCTTTCAAGTAGGCCTCCTCTGACGTTTCCTCACATAGGAAGAAGCACCTTGTTCCTGTTGAAAGGGGTAAACTTGGAGACTTGCTACATGTTCTTCATTAACACTGGGTGAGTGGGAGGTCTTGTTACTGGCTAATGGGAATGAAAGTTTCATCTTTTTACTTGTGTATTCTCTGACACCATCATAACATGTTCTCATTATAGCCTTGGGAAGCTGGACGTCGATGTTCTCCATTCAATTTTAGTTGGAGGAAAGGAGGGTAGGAGCAGTATGTTCTATGGTATTTGTCTGGAATAGAGTGGTTACAATCTAAAAATTTTGCATCTGTTTGGCTGGTCTGGTCCTTTTACTAGAGAGTGTCAACTTTTGTTTGGGCTTTATTTATATGTGTCTCTCTCAGTATTTTTAAGTAGTCAGCTTCCTTATCTCCAAATCTAGGACATATGAGGCAAAAATAAGATTAGGGGAATTCACTTCCTTGTCATTTCTAAGACCCAAGACAATTACTTTCTGTCTATACAATTACAGTCTACTTTCTTCTCTCCATTTTTCACAATCTTCTTACTTTTGTTTTAAATATAATGCTCAGGGTTTTTAACTGTGCTAAATGGAAGCAATGAAGAAAAGTGTATCTATTCCATCTTCCCTGAAATAGAAGTCTACATTTCTTTTTTGTGATAGGTAAAATAATATGAATCTTCATAAACATTCGATCACATTGACTTCTGTCTTCCTCAGAGTTAGTTTCATATCCCACAATAAATTTTAGAGTAACTTCTGTATAATATAAAAAACTCAGATCTGGTGAATCTTGCCTGTAGAATTATTTAAAGTTGTAGGTATAATAAGGAGCAAAGATGGAATTCTCCTTAACTATGAAATGATATTTGCATTAAAACTATAATTTGGGTCATTAAATGTTCTTGATATATAGATTTTAACAGGCATTAGGTTTAATCCATCAATTAGAAGTCATTATAATAAATTTAGAAATAGTTTTGGATTTGGAAGTATTGTGGAAAAAAGGAGTAGAATAAGTTTGAGCTGAAATACTGCCTCTACTTTTCCTGACTTTGTGACTGTGAAATAATTATTTAACCTCAATTTCATTTTTTATCTCTAAAAGAACAAATGATATTTGCCATGATTATTTCAATGGGTTATTTTATCCCTAAATTTTAAATTTTCATTACTCATTGATATCAATCATTATCATATTCACTATTAAAACCACATATTTCTGGGCGCCTGGGTGGCTCAGTGGGTTAAAGCTGCTGCCTTCAGCTCAGGTCATGATCCCAGGGTCCTGGGATCGAGGCCCACATCGGGCTCTCTGCTCGGCAGGGAGCCTGCTTCCTCCTCTCTCTCTGCCTGCCTCTCTGCCTACTTGTAATCTCTCTCTCTGTGTCAAATGAATAAATAAAATCTTAAAAAAAAAATAAAACCACATATTTCTGAGACTACATTGGTCTAAGTTGAGTCACTGATAATTTTTCAAGAGAAAAACATAATGAATGTGCAAACACCCTGATCAATAAAATATGAATTTTATGGATACCACATATACCTGATAATGATAATATAAGTTTAGAGATTCATAAAGCTCAATAACTATCAATCAGAATAAAAACAAAGATAGCCAATTATACATGCTTACTTAATAGAGAAATAGCTGCAATATGGTTTTTAATAACACATTAAATTTTGAGTCTATTCAAATTAAATTTCCTGTTAAACATACCAATATCCTTAAAAGGAATGTAACAGAATCCTTAGTATCAACAATATTATTTTCAGCGTCCAAAATATAAACCAAAATTACTCAATATCTGAGTAACCAGGAAAATGTGACCCATTGTCTAATATAAAAGACAGTCAACAGAAATGATCCCTGAGATAACCCAGATGTCGATATGACTAGAGAAGAGCTTTAAAGCCCCTCTAATAATTATACTTGTTAATATGAAGAAAAATATTCTTGCAATTTGTGAAAAGATATATAATATCAACAGAAATTTTGAAACAATGAAAAATAACCAAAAGGAAATACTCCAACTAAAAAATAAAACAATATCTGAAATAAAATTTCACTGATTTGTCTTTTTTTTAAGATTTTATTTATTTATTTGACATAGAGAGATCACAAGTAGGCAGAGAGACAGGCAGAGAGAGAGGGGGAAGCAGGCTCCCTCTTGAGCAGAGAGCCCGATGTGGGGCTTGATCCCAGGACCCTGAGATCATGACCTGAAGGCAGAGGCTTAACCCACTGAGCCACCCAGGTGTCCCTCACTGATTTGTCTTAACAACAAAATGGAGATTACACAGGAGAGAATCTGTGAAACTGAAAAAGATCAATACAAATTATCCAATATAAAGAACAAAGAGGAAAAAAGACTGAAAAATATTAATACAGTCCCTGGGACTTCTAAGACAATATCAAAATATTTAAAATACTTGTTATTGCAGTACCTAAAGGAGAAGAGCAGGAAAATAATTTTTGAGAAAATACAAAAATTTCTTTATTTTGGTACAAAATATATAGAGTTTCAAAAAGTTCAATGTATTCAAAGCAAGCTACAAATAAGAAAACTATATCTAAAAATATCATATACAAAGTACTGCAAACCAAAAATAAGAAAAATCCTGAATGAAGCTATATAGGGAAATCAACAAAATCCATGGATGCCATGAGACAGTGGAATAAAACCTTTAAAATATTGAGGGAAAAAAATCTATCCACTCAGAAATATTGTATGTTGCAAAATTATCTTCAAAAATACAGTTGAAATAAAGACATTTTCATATAAAATATATTGACACCAGAATGTAATACAAGAAATGGTAAAGAAAGTAGTTTAGGGGTGCCTGGGTGGCTCAGTGGTTTAAAGCCTCTGCCTTCAGCTCAGGTCATGATCTCAGGGTCCCGGGATCGAGGCCCGCATTGGGCTTTCTGCTCAGCAGGGAGCCTGCTTCCTTCTCTCTCTCTGCCTGCCTCTCTGCCTACTTGTGATCTCTCTCTCTCTCTCTGTCATATAAATAAATAAAATATTTAAAAAAAGAAAAGAAGAAAAAAGAAAGTAGTTTAGGCTGAAAAGAAATGATACAAGAAGATTTTTAGAAAGGAATGAAGGGGGTCAAAAATGCTAAAAACTTGATAAATGTAAAAGACAATGTTTTCGTGCGCTTGGGTGGCTCAGTTGGTTAAAGCCTCTGCCTTCGGCTCCGGTCATGATCTCAGGGTCCTGGGATCGAGGCCCGCATCGGGCTCTCTGCTCAGCGGGGAGCCTGCTTCCTTGCCTCTCTGCCTACTTGTAATCCCTCTCTGTCAAATAAATAAATAAAATCTTTAACAAAAAAAAATAAATAAAAAATAAAAGACAATGTTTTCTTATTGCACTATAAAGCACGTACATGATTTAAAGCAACATTATAGCATTATCATGTAAAATTATAATACATATTGTGATTATGTCATTAAGAGTGGGAAATGTTCCCACATAGTCCAAAGTTTCTACATTTTACTTATAGCAGAACATTATCAAACATAAGAAGAATATTATGAGGATATGTATAAATACAGTATGTATATAAATAATTGCTTTTTGTAATAATTATATATAAGTGATCAAGAAGGATGAGATTGGGCAAATTACCCTTGGATATCAGTGGTGCAAGTGGAAAATTGTTTCTGAGGAAGGTTTTCAATAGGCATATCCACAAAATGAAATCCCTTCAAGGGAGAGAACTGCCAAGGTGATAGAAGATTAGACAGAAAAAACTATGTAAAATTTTTGGACCCCAGTGTATTAAGGGTAAAGATATCAGAACAACTCATCAAAATAAACAAATCAGTGGGAAAAAAAAGTTGCTTCAGCATATCAGATACAGTATATAGGGATCTAGTTCATGCACATTCTTGTGTTAACACTGAAGATCCATGTAAATTGGAGTTGCTTGAAAAGTTTTCTGATCTGCCCACTTTCTCTAGATTTCATCAGCTAGGATCATATTAATTATAACTTGCTAATGAATATGTGAACTGTATAATTAGATATGAATCTCTGGGATAAATAAAACTATAAAAAAAAGGATATAGCAGTGCTTCCAGTAATCACAGAATAAATACATATAAATATATATAGAAAAAAATATATGGGATATACATGTGTGTGTACTAGATACTCAGTTTCACAGTTACATATATACCACAATATATATTTTATTATGGAAGAGTTACATACAGTTCTATATGTATATACACATTACAATATGTAATATGATATATATGAGCTACATATATTATATGTGCTATTATATGTAATATGATATATATGAGCTATATACATATACATAATATATATGAGCTATATACATATATAATATATGTTATGGAATAGTTACATATAGTTTTATATATATTTATATATACTATTACATATAATAAATCGTATATAAGCTATGTGCATTATATAATATACATATTTGTCCTTAGCATTTGAGTCTGGTGAAGGAAAGAACATTACAACCACATCACATTCACATTTAAATAAGGCCGATGTTGCAGATGCTAGGGTTAGGAGGGCACACCAATCAACGCAGCTGCCATGTTTTACTCTAATTTCCATCCCTGTTGCTCTTTTATAAGAAGTCCATATGCTATAAGAAAGAAATAGATGATTTCAAATCTACTAATTATTATCATGATGTTATTAATTTAGACCAAGATAATAATAAGATGGTGTCTATAAAGAAAGACTTCATTATGGAATTAATTGCTTTGATTAGGGTCAACACAGGAGGAAAGATTTGCATAGCATTTAAGAAACAATTACTTTGATGGCTATTCAGGAGCCAAAGACATGCAAATTTAAAGAGAGCATTTTACAGTTTCCCCTTTTACATTCAGATGCTAAGTTCTCTGATAAACCCCACTTGTTCAACAGAAAATTAAAACCACTGCATTGAAGAAGATCTGAGTAATGATGTATTATTGATGTATTCTGTAAATGCTCAAATTATTCTTGGCTTCAATTTCAAATTTATTTCATAGAAACAAAAAATGGCATTACAAAGTTAATGTTAATCTTAGTGTTGATGTTGTGGTTGTTTTCCCCTAATAGATGTCTATAGAAGTAAATTATAGTTATCTTTATGAATTTACTCTTACTCTTTTTATTCTCATAGTTCTTGACTTGAAAACACATATGGAATGAGAAACTTCTCTATGTTTAACACCTGCTTCCAATTCATTGACTAAAAATGTAACTTAATTCTTTTGTTTTGCTGTTCTCAGTATTTTTATTGCATTTTTCTCTTTGATGAGTGTTTAAACTCAATTTGAGAGAAAGCATCTCAGATAAATCCCTCATATAAAAATATATTCTTCTTGAGAAATGAAAAATTACCAATATATTCAATATGAAAAAGTAAGCTAATTTTGTTTTCCCTTTTCTCTTATTGTCTTGGTTGGTATTCACTGTAATGTGCCTTTGAAGTAAATGACCAAAACCATACCCAGGAGTGTATTTGACCATTAAAATTTAGAGGGAGTCATGAGCTGTAAATGTCAAGATATTTGACTACGATTTAATAACAAGCAAACTAAAAATAGTTTTTTTATTCTAAAACATCTACTTTATATTGAAAAATGACCATAAACCAAATTGCCATATGTTCCTTTAAAAACATATATGAGTAAATATTTCCCTTTTACACTCTTTTTAAATTAAGCTTTCATATCAACAAAACATTTTACTTTGAAAATAAAAGGAAAAGGTAAAAATATGGAAGCAAAAACAAAAATACAGAAGTTTGATATATTTTTGACATTTTAATTAACAACAAAAACATCTAGAAGATATAATATTCCTGATTTTTCCTTTCATATAATTATTTTAGCTACATGAGACACTGTAATTACAATGCCATGAAAACTTTTCATCAAAATTTTCCTTATTCAGGATCCATAAACCCTAAATAAAAACCAAAAGTGTATCTATAGAAAAATTGTTTTTCATTTTAAAGACTTTTTTTTTTCAGAGCAGTTTTAGGTTCACAGCAAAATTGAGAGGAAGGTACAGAAATTTCGTATATTCCTTCCTGTCTCCATACAATTGTAGTGGTCAGAGCTCCATTTTTTCCCAAACAATACACTGATATTTTATATGAGATAACTGTGAGTCTGTAAATAAAGCTGTCTTTTAAGTTTTTCCATATGATGCAGGTAGGCTGGATCCCATTCTTTCATATGATACAGATAGGGTAGGTCTGAGGACCCAAAGGGGATTCTGCAGGACCAGCAGCCAAAAGGGTCCTTGGCTTGACACAAGATGGAAATCAAATGTAAGCCAGTAGGAGGGGAAAGCAGAGTTTCATGAAGATAGAGAGAGCAGATACAGACCTACTGAGTGTCCAGGAAACTCAGAAATGAAAGAAGGTATTCTCTTGTTTGTTTGGGGTCTGAGGTTTTTATGGGCTATTGTGGTCTGGTGCGCATGTCCTCTTAGGCTTCCAGGAACTGGTCATAATAGGGGCAGGATACAGGTGTCCTCCATAAGTCATTCATTCCCTGAAATCAGGGATCTTAATGTTGAGGTATTATGAGTCACTCTTCTTGGAGAACTGTTTATGATGACCCCACCGCATAACTGCTTACATGTTATCTACTGTGCTGGAAGACTCCAAAGATTTTGTCTCTTTGTCCCTGACAATGAAGACATATGCTATTTGCATTATAAGGCAGAGTGGGGTAAACGTGCAGGTCCTAGTGAGATTAGAAGCTGGAGTAAAGGAAAAGATGCCTTTTTTTATGGGGTCCCTTCAGTTTTCCTGTTTCACACATACACGATCAAAATTGAAATTTGTTTTTCAACAATGAAAATGCAGTAATAAATATATTCATTTAGCATGGTCAAATAAAGATTGTCAGTTTAAATCCATACCCTAAAGCAAGGATTAAGGAATTAGAGTCTATAATTCTCCTTCAACTGCCCTTTAACTTTAAAAATCATCCAACCAATCCCACCTCATTAAATTTTTCATGCAATTTTAATTATATATTTTTAGTACCAAAAACATCTGCAGAAGCCTTGCCTTGAATGACTCCTACATTGGAGATGACCACAAACAATAAATAAATCAGCTCATGTTTTAGCAATGTACCAGAGCTGGCAACATTAGTGTCATGAGATATTAATTATAGGATTTCAACTATCTTGTGTCCCAATTAGGCTATATAACAAATCCCAGATTTGTTACATTTCCCTGCAGATGTGGTGCCCACATCTTTATTAGTCAAAGGTACTGGTTATAATAAATTAAATCCAACTCCTACTAACTAAACAGAAAATGAATTCATTATAATTCTGGATTTGTATGAGAGATTCACAGAAATAAGGAAAAGGTTAAGAAAAAGGACAGAAAATGAAAAGGAAACAAGAAACACCAAGCTGCAGAAACCAGAACTACATCCTTGCAAGTCTGAGCAGGCATTATTGTTGACTCAGCCATCAGCACTACTGTGGAATACATTGGGTACCAATGTTACACTATTGCTGGATAACAACACTTTACCTTTTTCTGCCATTACCGTGACAATTCTAAGCCTGATAGATTGATAAGTTTATTAAAGTAACTATTAAGTTGAAGGGCCTTGCTTATGCACAATAATTAGTATTTTAACTACCCACCTAAAAAATGTATAGAGAAGAATAGCTCATTCAATGCTCTTAGTAAACCTTGCTCAGAAATCCAAGTTCCTTGTCAACTTGTCAATAGATCACCTGGAAAACCACCTCATCTTGTGATGCCACTTTTTTGTGGCATTAAGTAAGTAGGAATATCATCTACTTCCTCTTTGTAGATAGAAATCCTTGGAAAATGTTAAAATACCAGTTAGTAGGAGAATATTGAAATTGTGGGGTATAGCATAACCTCTTGATTCAGATATCCTGGGAATAATCTTGCCTTCTTTACTTATGAGGCATATGATCCTGGGTATTTTTTAAACCAGTCTTCAAAATAGGATAATAATTGTAACTATGTATGCATATATAATGTACCTGGGGTTATTGCGAGCAATCAGTGAATTAAAACATTAAAAATGTTAGAAGAGAATTCTGAAATGCCATAATTATGCCTAAACTTTATTTTATATGCGTACTATGGAAATTGAAAGGTATGGTCTTCACAAAGAAATCAGTGTAACTTGTATGGCTGTTACAGGTTTGATATGCAAATCATATAGGAATACGCAAGAGTTATAGGAAAAGGAGAAGCCAAAATAAATTTCAGTATATGAAGTAGAAATTAAAATACATAAGCTGTGTTAAAAGTTTTATACTTAGAGGAAAAATACAAATTATAAAAAGTTAATGAAGTTAAATTAGGTGGTTTTTTGAAGCTGGCGTGTTGATGTGCAGATTATATGAGATGAGAAAAAAATATATGCATCAAGGTTTAAGCAAAGACATTCTGCAATGGATTAGCAATAGCAAAGGACAGAGTAATTATTTAAGGGTGAATAAGAAGTAAAAGAAGCACATGGGTAACCAGAGAATGTTCTCAGAAGACTTAGAGAATCAGCATATGGCAAAATTCCCTGGCGATCCAAAGCAACAATCTCACCCAACGGAATGTGGACTGGCCACATTTAGCAAAAAGTGTAAAGTTCCAATTAAGTGGGCTGGATACAGAGATCCATATAATCTAGATGGGATTGGTTGAAAGAAGAATGCAGACACTCATTTTTTTGTCAGGCTACCAAAAAAATGGTACCACTGGGAAATTTAGCAATCAGGTGCTAGGCATAAACACCAGTAGAAGAATTCAATATATAACTACTAATATGGGCTCTGGATTTCCCCTGTATTGTTTAACTGTATTCTCTTGTCTAATTGTTTATTGTTTTGTATTGTAGTGTCTTCACTGTATTGTGTAATTGTGTTGTTGAGAGCCCCAAGTCAATCACTGTAAAGATCCTAGTAGAATATGAACAGTTAGATATAAAGAGTATCCATCAGGGTGCTTGGGTGGTTTAATGGGTTATGCATTTGCCTTTGGCTCAGGTCATGATCCCAGGACCTGGAATGGGATTCTGCACCTAGCCCCTGTCCAGCTCCCTGCTCAGTGGGGAGGCTGCTTCTTCCTCACCCTCAGCTCCTCCCAACTTGAGCTTTCGCTCTCTTTCTTTCTCTCCCTAAAAAATAAATAAATAAAATATTTTAAAAAGAGCATTTATCAATAAATTAAAAATCTACAAAAATGAACATTTAAACTAAAAAGATGATCATAAAAATTGATATAAATGATTAATAAAGTCATGATACCACATTGATTATTCTAATCAAAGAAATACAAACTAAATAGAAAAGAGATGCTTGCTTTAATCTCTTAAATAACAAATGCCAGTTTTACAATTTAGGAAATGTAGAAATGATGGGAATTTGGGACAAACTAGCAGGCTAATCATTTTAAATTCAATTATATCCCATAGAAATGGACTGCTCATTAAGCTAATTGTGAGTGAAAAATCAATATTTTGTGTCCCCTTGAAACTAGCTTTACACAAATATAAAAAGAGGATAAATTCCTTTAAAACACCACAAACCAAAACTATGGGCTTTACAAAGGTGTCTTCGAAATCCTAGCCAGCTGCCTATGAGATTCTTAAGATCTCATATGCTTTTAAACACTGATCCCAACACCTAGAACTTTTTAGTGTTCAGAATTTAACATAGTGTCTGGCACATACTAGGTACTAAATAAATATTTATTGAGTAAATAAATTAGTAACTTAAATCAGTTGTCTCCCTTTTGATTAGAATTTGAAAAAAAATTAATGCAAGTAGTTTATGTTGAGAGGTTTCCTCAGGAATCAGATGCAAATGTTTATTTAAATTTAATATTTAAGATAAAAAGTTAATGTTTTATACATAGGGATAAAATTAGAAATGAATATTTTATATATAGGGATACAATTTAATATTAAAATTTAAAATTTAATATTATTTCATATTACATATACTATGAAACAATATAAACTAAAATTTTAATATTTTATATATAGAGAAAAAATAGAAATACATCTTCTTAAAAACAACAAAATACAAACCCCAAATATAATCTAGACTATGACATAGTCTATGGAATTATTTGTAACCTGTTTATTTCTGGTGTGGCAAACAATAATATCTTCATTCGCTGAATAATTATTGAGCATCTGCTCTGTGACAAGCACTCTTCTATGCACTGAGACTATATCATAAACTAAGCAAGTCTTCCCAACTCATCCAGCGCTAAGTTCTTAGTTTATAGGGGCAGATGTTAAATAAATATTTCCCTGTGTCTGATGGTGATAAGCGATTTAAAGTTAAGAGATTACTGGTGGACAGGTGTTGACAGTTCTCTTGGATATGTATCTAGGTGTGAAATTTCTGTATCTGATGGTTAACTCTATAGTTTGCGGAACTGCTAGACTGTGTTCCAAAGTGGCTGCATCATTTCACATTCCCAACCACAGTGTATGAGGGTTCCAGTTTCTCCATAACCTCTCCAATACTTATTCACACACTTTTTGATTGTATTCATCCTAGTGGGTGTGAACTATTACCTCATGGTTTTGATTTGCATTTTCTTGATGGCTAATGATATCGAGCATCTTTTAATGTGCTTATTGGCCATTTATATATCTTCCTTTGATAAAGTAGAGTATTTAAATGCTTTTCCCATTTTTTGATTAGGCTATTTTTTCTTTTTGATGATTGAGCTGATGAGTTTATGTAAATTCTAGACACAAATCCCTTATCAGATATATGGTTTGCAAATATTTTCTCCCATTCTGAGGCTGCCTTTACACTTTGTTGATCGTGTCCTTTGAAGCATAATTGTTTCATTACTTTTCATAAAGTTTCTTTTCTTTTTGTGTTTGTGCTTTGGTGTCATATGAAAGAAGCATTTGCTATATTTGAGGTCAAGAGGGTTTACCTCTATGTCTTCTTCTAAGAATTTTTAAATTTTAGTTCTTAGATTTATGTCTCTGATTCATTTTGAGCTAACTTTTATATGATGTGAGGTAAGATCCAACTTCATTCTTTTGCATGTGGCTATTAACTTATCTATACCCTTTGTTGAAAGTCTATGCTTTCCCTTATTTAATAGTTTTGGAACCCTTGTCAAAATTCAGTTGACTATGTGTATGGGTTTATTTATGGACTCAATTTTATTCTATTGATCTATATGTGTATCTTTTGCCAGTGTCACAAAGTTTTGATTACTATTGCTTTGTAGTCAGTTTTGAAACTGAGAAGTGTGTGTCCTCCCACTGTATTTTTCTTTCTCAAGGTTGTTTTGGCTATTCAGTGTCCCTTGTAATGCCATAGGAATTTTTTTTTAATCATCTTGTCAATTTCTGTGGCGAAGTCAACAGGGATTCCAATAGGTATTGCATTGAATATGAAGTTCAGTTTGGAGATTATTGCCATCTTAATGTTAAATCTTTTCATTTGCAAACATGGGGTGGTTTTCCATCTATTTAGATCTTATTTAATTTTTGACAATGTTTTGTAGCTTTCACATTATAAGGTTTGTGCTTCTTTGTTAAATTTATTCCTAAGTATTTTATTCATTTTGATACTACTGTGAATGCAATTGTCTTTTTTATTTCATTTTTGGATTGATTTCAAGTGTATGAAAATATGTTTGATTTTTATAGAGATCTTATATGCTGCAAACTTGCTGAACTTATTAGTCCCATAGTTTTTTCGTTGATTCCTTAGGATTTTTTTTATATATAAAATCATATTATCCGCTAATATTACTTCATCCCTTCCAATCTGGATCTTTTCTTTTCCCACTCCTTCATTCCTCCCTCCTTCCCTTCTTTTGTCTCTGTCTCCCTTCTTTGTCTTTCTGTCTTTGTCTCTTTCATTGTCCTGGCTAGAACCTCTAGTACAATGGCGAATAAAAGTAGTGAAAGTAGATGTCCTTGCCTGATTCCTGATCTTAGGAGAAAATATTCAGTCTTTCACCATTGAATAAGATTCTAGCTGTATATTTGTCACAGATGGTTTTTATCAGGTTGCATATAATCATTTCTATTCCTGGTTTGTTGAGTGTTTTTATCACAAAAGTGTGTTCCAAACATTTACTTTTAGGATCCTCCAAGGAATACTTTACTCATCTTTCTATTGGTGTGGCCACCATCCTGGCTTCTTTCTAATGAAGCAGCAAGAGTCTAGCTGGGCTACTCCATGGTACTGCTGCCGTGGCATCCATTTTATTTGGCTAAGTGGCTTGCAGGGACTTCAGACTGACACTAGCCCACTCATGTAAGTGCAAATGAGGTAAAACCTGGTTACAGCTCACAGAATCACAAGTAAATGTAAATTCCTGGGGCACCTGGGTGGCTCAGTGGGTAAAGCCTCTGCCTTTGGCTCAGGTCATGATCTCGGGGTCCTGGGATCGAGCCCAGCATTGGGCTCTCTGCTCGGCGGGAAGCCTGCTTCCCCCTCTCCCTCTGCCTGCCTCTCTGCCTGCCTGTGATCTCTCTCTCTCTCTCTCTGTCAAATAAATTTAAAAAAACTTAAAAAAATTTAAATTCCTGATACGATTTCCCCAATAGCCCTTGTGATCAATGTCCCTCCAGCTTCCCAGGGCCTTCGCCTTGTGTGCCTTAAGATATCTATGGAGCTTAAGAAAACCCTGCTCTTTTGGTTGGAATTACCAACCTGGCCTTAGACAGAGAACCCTAAAGCACTCTACCTATAGACCCTAATTAGACAACTAATAAAGGCATGTGCCCCAGGTCCTGTCTCTCTCTGTCTACCCTCTGCCTTACCCTCTGTGTGGCCCCTCAAATTGTCCAGTGTACTTCCTTCAGACCTAAAAGTAAAAAACTCTTGAATTTCAATTTCTTTTGTGGTCTATTGTTGCATCACAGCTCACTGTTCTACGCCCTGTGCTGCACTTAACAAATGTTAACTTAACACCAATATTAATGATGACACCAAGACTCTGCTGCTCTTTCAAATACTTACAGACGCATTGAAATTGCTTTCAATATACCTCTGCTGAGTTGAGGATTTGGCTCTGGTATGTAAATTCATGCAGCCCACTCTAATTACATAAACCTCAATCTTCACTGTGCTGCCAAAACAGCTTGCATTCTGCTATGAAATTAAAGGGGAGATATCTACTCACTTTTGGGTTATACTGTTATAGAGGTTCTATTGAACTAGTGAGACAGTTCCTTTAGTTAACTGAAAATCTTTGTTCTTTCCTCCAAGATACATTGTGCTTCTGGGTCAAGTAATACATACTGTGCTATCTGAAACTTTCACTTTCCTTCAATTGTGAGCTGTATTAGCCACCACACTTCACCATCAGTCTACCATGTATATAAGAATTCTCTCTGAATCAGCTGTATTCCAAAACTTACTGTCATTTAACTTGATAATCCAATGCCACCCTCCTTTTTGTTCTCTGCTTTCCAGCACACCATATAGTACTATATTGTCTTGATAGGAATGATGATTATGGTTTTTTAGGGTTTTGGGGTTGTTTGTACCCCACAGTCTAAGCAACTGAATTTAATTAGATAATTGTGATAATAATTGCTTTCTGCTTCTAGCAGAGTCAACAGATTATATTAAATTTATAACTAGTACATTACTTCCTTGTTCAAAAATATTTATAATCTTCCAATACCTATAGGATATTGTCTGACTTAAATACATGGAATCAGTTACGGTACTCTGGGATGGGGGCAAAGGTAGGGACTGACCAAGACTGCATAACCCATGCATCTATAGTGATAAGCAGAAGTCTAGGTGGTGGGTTAGTAAATAAAGTTAAGATGGGAGGGCTGTAGCTGAAGGCGGTCTCATCAACTTTCCTCATTATCAGTGGCCACATTTTTGCAAGAATGCTCTATGCCATGTCTTCATTAGGAAGACCAATTCCACATCAAGCCTCCTGTTCATAAAGTTGGAAGCTGAGTGCACAGGGCTTCTAGTGTATTGGTGGTGGTGGATAATCAGGGTGGGTGTGGGTGGTTTAGAGAGTAGAAGATCAGGGAAGAGAAAGGGTGAAATTCAAAATAGACTTTCTTTTAAAGTGATTAGCTAATTGAAGAAGGTGGAATATCGAACTTAGAGATGAAAGACCTTTCACTGAGCTAGCCTGGGAAAGACTGGAATAACAGACTGTCCCAGACAAGGAGGTAAGTCCTCAAGTTTGATGAGTTTTAATTAATCCCTCTTAGAAGGAGAGAAAGTACCTGGATATCAGAAAAAAACAAAACAAACATATAAATCACTTCCCCACTCCTTCATATATTGGTAACAAATTTCTGAAGACAAAGGTTTTTTGTTTTTTGGGTTTTTTTTTACTAGAATTTACATTTCTGGCTAGTAGGCATTATCTTTTTTTTTTTTAAAGATTTTATTTATTCATTTGACACAGAAAGAGAGATTACAAGTAGGCAGAGAGGCAGGCAGAGAGAGAGGAGAGAGGAGGAAGCAGGCTCCCCACTGAGCAGAGAGCCCGATGTGGGCCTCGATCCCAGGACCCTGGGATCATGACCTGAGCCGAAGGCAGCGGCTTTTTTTAACCCACTGAGCCACCCAGGCGCCCTATCTTTTTGAGATATATAATAGAGAACAATTATTATCTAGGACTTAGTTCTTTATTTTATTCTGCAAATGTGAATTTCATAAAATTAAAAAATATTTAAATTAATGAAGAAGTTAACATCTTTCATTTTCATTGGGTTATTCAAAGGGATTATACATATAAAACTATATTTTACCTAGATACTATTGAATTTTATAGTTCCTAACATTGCTCTTCATATTTAAATATTTTGAAATAAGTTCCAACTTAATTGTCTACTTCTCTTTCTTGTCTTTTAATTTTACCTGAAAGAGTTATCTTAAAAGACACTGAAACTCCATAGGCCAGCAGCATGCTTAAACTGGTTTTGTGGGTTTCTGGTTGATACAGTTCACTAATATTCTTTTAAAATGAGAAAAAGGTGAACACAGCAAGACAGTTCTCTGCTTGAATGCTACTATACAGCACCACAGATTTCTTAAAATATTTTTCATCATTCAATTTAGATTTGTCTTCTGTAGCTTGAAGAAGAAAAACCAGCAGCAGTTCCCATAAAAACAACCATTCCAGGTGGTTATTGGGTCCAATTACAGCTTCACGGCTAGGTATGTCTCAGCTTGCTAAGAAACTGGAAAATAACATTAAGAATACTTCAGGGCATATTTAGTTTAGATAAGAGAATTGGTTAGAATGGAAAATTATTGTTATATAGAAAATTTTTATTGTATAGATATTACAGATTGAATTTATTCGTATCCACTTAAGACACAATGCAGATACTGTATTTTAAATCCAACTGAATAAATGGAAAAGCATATGAAGAAAATTCCATAAGGTGCTCATTTAAAATAATACTTTCAAAAATAAAAGTTTTAGTTTAAAATATTTGTTTTCATATCCTAATAGCAGGGTCAGTGGACATTGAACTAGTTTATTTGCCACAAATTCTGAGATGCAGATTAATAATCATGAATCATTCTAGTAATTGTTCATTACAATAAAATACTTCTGTAGTGTTACTTACTAGGTAGGCAGAGAAAAAGAGTCATTCGCCTTATTACATGAGAATTTCCTATATTCTAAGTTACTTCATAACTGTATTCAAACATGCAGACAAAATTTTAAAAATGAAGTTTATCCTCTACTATTAAAATCAAAATAAGAGAGAGAGGAAATATCAAAAAAATAAAATAAATAGAAACAAAAATCTTTGAGAACTAAAAAAAGAAAAACTGTTTATCATTAATACTTCTTACTAGATTCAATGTCTTTTTCCTGTATTTTATATTATTAGTAGAGAAACTGGTTCTCTAGTATATTTTATTTCCTTGGACATGCATGAAAAAATTCTTTTGAGTACTATGCATTGTCAGAGCACCATATACCACAAAATGTTACTTCAGATCATCAACAGGCTTTATCTGACAATAGCCAACACTAGGCTTTGTGGAATCACATTTTTAAGAAAAAAGATAGCAGCAGGAAGTCCTTTCATAGATTGTTAATTATGTAATTCCCAATGCTGTATATACCTGTAGTGTCCATCTAAAAAAATTCAGAGATGCATGGACAGTATATTTATATTGTTCACCTTGTAATCAGATGATTTAATTGACATATTAAGGTTGAGTTAGCACGGAAGTGCAAAATCTTGATAAAATTCTTTTGAGACCATACAGAAAGATGCGTAGGGGCGCCTAGGTGATACAGTCAGATAAGCAACCCAACTCGGTTTCTGCTCAAGTTGTGAACTCAAGGTCCTGAGATTGGGCTCTGCATTCAACACAGAGTCTGCTTGAGTTTCTCTCTCCTCTTCCTCTGTCCTTACCCCTCTAAAATAAATAAATCAGTCTTGTAAAAAAAAAAAGAGTATAAATATGCATAAAGATGATGAAAATATTTTTCCAATTGTATTAAATCAACTGATGGCTTTTTGATGACTGAAGAGAAGTGATAGTGTGAAATTGAGTAAAATAACATATTTAGTTTCATCAAAATTGTTTTCACAATTCCTTATATAGTAACCTATATTGGGAAATATGAATGGCAGTATGATCAACATTCATCTACATGGATAATCTGTAGTTTTATGCATCGTATTAAAAATTTAGAATCAACCAGATTTTGATGATAGGGCAACTGTAAACACTGTGAGTTGGCATATTAGTAGTCATTGTATCACTAATTAATTAATTACATCTTCACAGAATAAGAAAATGGTACTGACAATTACAGAAAATTGATAAAAATCATGATGAAATCTGTACCTACCATATAGGAAGTTTTTTGTTTATAAGAAGTTATATTCATATATGAAAACAAAATACTATAAAAAAGAGGCCACCATGGTAACATTGTTCCCTAAATAGCAGGGTTATTATCATTATCATTATTATTTACATTTTGTTGTACTTTCTAAATATCTACAACAGGATATAGTATTTTTTTTAAGTCAGACAAGAATCATGATACAAATTTTCCAAAAATTTTGATACAATGATGTCTATGAGAAATAGCTAATTTTGATATGATAAAATTAGAAAGTAAAGCAAAATAAATGTTAATTTTTTTAAACATGTCCCATTTCACATTTATCAGAGAAACATTCTATATGTAGATAACACTAATTTGAACAGAAATGCATTTATCTTTCACTCAAAGCAAAGGCCATGAGAAAATCTCTAAATAGCATATAATTATTAATGAAATTATTTTTATCCTAAAGCTATATAAAATTAATTCTCATATTTATTTTAAAGAATTTATGTTTATTTACTGATTTTTAAGAATTGAGAATTTCCTGTATTCCTAAGATCATCTTTGTCTATTTAAATTTGGAAAATGTAAACTCCTAGTTAAATTATAATTTCCTATTATTTGTCTATTTGTTTTTTAAGAGTTCACTTGCTAAATTCTTAGGGCTTTTACTCAGTTCTGATAGAAATCAGCTTTAAAGACAAAAAGCTAGTGTTTTCTTGAATGAAAAGATTTAGCAGACTTATTTATGCTGCCAATGTTTGCTTTGTCTGAAAACACTAACAGTTTTTCTTAATTAAAACCTACCTAGACATATATTCCAGAAGAAAAGGAATTCAGCTTATATTTGCAATTACTTCACTGACACATAATAACATAGATATTTGGGACTAAAATATTTCTGTGCAGTATTCAAAAGCATGATTGGTCAAGGCTAATCAATTGCTTTGATTATAACAATACACACGAACAGTCCAATGCCAAGGTAATAAAAATCAATAAACTGATCAGTAGGCAAATCTTCTATCAAGATTTTGAAGCACTTCTGTCAGGTTTTCTGCTATAATTATCTCTTGATGAACTTAACATGTTTAATGACTGTGAAATTGTATTTCTACAGAGACAATGCACATCTGGAATAACAGCACGCAATTCAGCTGCCTCCAGAGTACCACACCATTGAGCACAAGACTTCAAATAGAGTCCTCACAGTGAAAATGAAGCTTATTCTTTGACATGCTAATGCCTGTCTTGGCTGGGTCTCATTTTAGACTTGCCAGTACAACAGACAAACTTCAAAGTGTCAGGGGAGTACTTTAAAGTTACTATAGCATTTGCTTATTTTGAGGAATACACAGTTTTGCTATTAGATGAACAGTTTGGACCTTCTCTGTCTCACTTTCACCTTATCATCTTTAATTAGTGCAAAACCCATGAGTACCAGCCTGTGAGATCAAATGAAAATGCCTGTTTGATGATCCAAATGCCTTAAGAAGCAAATGGAGGAGCAGCTGTTTTGTTTAAAATGAAGGAAAACAGAAGGTAGCATAGAAGAAGCATGTGAAAACTTAATCATCTCCAAATGCTAAATGGCCTTGTCATAGTTATAAGGTATGAAGGGTAATAACCGGACATGTTTTCTACTGAGGGTTCTTGCTCTATGAAGATCTCTTTCCTCTTAGCTTTGGTGTTGGGGGCTTAGTTCCAGACAAGCTTATTATCCCTTGAGCTAGAATTTGGCACTGTTGGCCTAAGGAATGTTCTTTGAGTGCAAGTTTATGGTTTGAACTTGAGTTCCCACCCACGGAGGAAAAAAACTGAAGCCAGGAAGAGTGACGCTATGAGAGCTTTAAAGTTTGAAGTTGTATACATTTAAAGTGAGAGTTGATTCTCATAAAATTTGTCATTTTTATTTATTTATTTATTTGACAGAGAGAGAGATTACAAGTAGGCAGAGAGAGAGGAGGAAACAGGCTCCCTGCTGAGCCTGATGTGGGGCTCGATCCCAGAACCCTGAGATCATGGCCTGATCTGAAGGCAGAGGCTTAACCCACTGAGCCACCCAGGTGCCCCAAATTTGTCATGTTTTATACCCATACTAATAATACTTTAAAAATACAGTAAAGTATTGGTATCCAGTAGCCTTTAAAAAAATGTTAGGAATACATGGAATACAAAGTTGAATTTAGGACTTGATTATATTTCCTGGACATGAAAAAACAAAATCTTAAGATTTGATTTGTTTAGTCATAGCATCTATAAAATAAGATGTTTAAAAATCAAAGCCATCATAATATGTACAGAGATTATATATATATATATATATATATATACACATACACAGACTGAGGTGTACCAACTTGTAGAGACAAACCAAAGTTTTTATTTATATCATGAACCTTGTCTGAAGAATAATACTAAAGTAAGATAAAACTAATAGAAATGAAACACTTAAACTTGTTCTTGTTTATATATGCTTGGAGCTCTGGATTTAAACTATTACTTATACATTCATATTTATGCATATATATGCACATTTATGCACGTATATATAAACTGATTTGATTAACCATACCTTATCATTCTTAGTTTATAGGGTTAGACAACATAATACTTCATCAATATATTAAATTAAATCAACTTACTATCTCTCTAAGAGAAATTGTACTAGGGTTGAAAATTTCTCTTAATTTGAAGGCTCCTTTAGGTAGGAGCCTTAGTCCCAACATAGCCCTAGATGTTGATAAAGCTCTTTCTCCCTCCTTAGGCACTGAGAGTAGACATTTCTAATATTATTTCATTTCTTCTTAGAAACAGAATGCCAGGTAATGCACTATTTCTGAATAGACTCTATGGATTTTCAGGTGCTTAAAGCAAGGGCTATTAGTTTTAGTGCTCTTGAGTAAAGTGATTAAGCATGACTATTGGCATGCATTTTGTGAGGGAGCACATAACAAGCAGTGCAGTAGTCTTGATAAGGCACCAGACACATCAGAAAGAATGGATGTTTTCCTCTGAGCTCAATACAAGTGCAATGCAAGAGCTTCTACGGAGAATGCAGTCCATTAAACAGAGATGACCTAATTCACATTTGGTTCAGTAATTGGGTCAGGATGCAATAACTTTTTATAGAATCATACAATTTTAGATCTAAAAAGAGCTAAGAAGCCATTATGTGCACCCTTTTTATTTTACTGAAGCTGGGACTAAAATGAGTTAAAAACAAAGTGGAAATAAAAGATGCATGATATGGTAATAAGAATCTTAAATATTTAAAATTGAAAGAAATTTCCTATATCTCTTGTTCAACTCCCCCATTTTATAGTTGTGATAAAGCAAAGCTCTGAAAAGATAAATAGTAGCCTTATGATCACATTTTAGCTTTTAGAACTAAAATTACACCTTAAGTGTTTCTAGAGAAGTTTGTAAGTCATTAATGTCACAGACTGTGGAATTAGATTGTCATAGTTCAACCCCTGGCTCTCCCACTAACTATACCTGTGACTTCTAAAATGCTAATTAAGTTTGTGTGTGTGTGTTTGTGTGTGTACCTTTGTTTTCACACTTGTGAAATAGGAATGAAAATAGCATATATATTTCATTGTATATATTTCTATACCCTCCTTTGTCCTAAGGCTTAAATGAGCTGATACGTATCAAGGGTTTAACTCAGTGATTAGCACCTATCAAATTCTCAGTGCCCTTTGTGTGTGTGTGTGTGTGTGAGTGTGTAGTTTTGCAGAGGTTGGGAGGATCATTGGGAAATATTTTGCAGGTGAGATACTTCTTTCCTAAATAATTCAGTTTGGCATACTATGTTCCATAGGCCAAATCTGGCCCACCATCTCTACTTGTCAATAGCTTTATTGAAATGAATTCACGTCCATATATTTATGCATTGTCTGTGCCTGGTCTCATCTTAGAGTGGCAGACTTGAGTGTTGTACATAAGGCATGAAAAACTGTAAATATTTATTATCTGACCATTTACAGAAAAGTTTGAAGAAGAGCCCTGCCCTTGAACAAGGGCATTCTCCCATACAACACTAGCATCATAATAACCAAAAGAATTTAACATCGATATAATATTGACTAATGTGCAATGTGTTCTTCCATCCATTTTCCCATGTTCTTTCAAAGCCCTTTTCTTTCTATACCCAGAAGTCAGTGCCCTGATTCAAAAAGTTCACACCAGTATTTGTTCACTCAGAACAGGCTTCTAACTGATGTAGCATCATTTTGTCATCTCTTCAAAGGTCCTGTTACTTTGTTTTCTTTTCCACACGATTTCCACCTGACCCTCCATTCCTGAGTGGCTTTTCTCATGTGAAATTGAAGTTTTTAGCTTCTCCCATTTATGTTATAGGCACAAGGTTTGGTAATCTATAATAGGAGATATGAAATTAAGTAGTTGACATGAGAATGGATAAAGAAGATGTGAGATACACACACACACACACTAAAATATTACTCAGTCATCAAAAACAATGAAATCTTGCCATTTGTAATGACATGGACTGAGCTAGAGAGTATTATGCTAAGCGTGGTAAGTCAGTCTGAGAAAGACAAATACCATATGATTTCACTCATGTGAAATTCAAGAAACAAAACAAATAAGCATAGGGGAAAGGGAAAAAAAAAAAAGAAAGAGAGAGAGGAAGACACACCATAAAAGACTCTTAACTATAGAGAACGAACTGAGAATTGATGGAGGGGAAGTGGTTGGGGATGGGCTAAATGGATGATGGGTATCAAGGGGGGCACTTGCATTGAGCACTAGACATTACATGTTAGTGATAAATCACTAAATTCTACTCCTGGAAACAATATTACATAATATGTTAAATAACAAGAATTTAAACAATTTTTTAAAAGATTTTATTTATTTATTTCACAGAGGGAGAGAGATCACAAGGAGGCAGAGAGGCAGGCAGAGAGAGAGGGGTAAGCAGGCTCCCCGCTGAGCAGGGAGCCCAATGCGGGCCTCGATCCCAGGACCCTGAGACCATGACCTGAGCCGAAAGCAGAGGCTTTAACCCACTGAGCCACCCAGGCGCCCTAAATAATTTTTTTAAAAGGTAGCTGGCATTAACTTATAGAAAAATACAAAGGCTCCCCTTCTTTCTTTATTCTATTCCTTCTCCCTTTTCTTCTACCTATAATTATCATCATCACGTCATCGCCTTTATCCTCATGATCTCCAACCAAAGTCTTTTTATGAATTCAACAATGAAGACTACAGAGACACCTCTAGGGGGAGACTGGAATCAAAATAGAATAGTTTACATAAAATTGCAACAAACTTATTTTGATCTTAGTATTCATTTAACTTGCATTTTCTTTTCTCTTTGTTTCCCTGTAATGTGGTTCCTTTTTTTATCCCTGATTAGTGACTTTTTTCCTTCATAATATATATTGTTTCAAATTTTTAATGGATTCAGCTACCTCTACCACAGTAATATTACACATTCTTCTTATTTTAGAGCATTTTAATACTCCCCTTTTTAAATTAACATTTATTTCAGAGAGAGAGAGAGATAGTAGTCGTGTATATGAGCGTGGGGAGGGACAAAAGGAGAGGAGAAGAATTCCTCAAGCAGACTCCCCACTGAGCACAGAGCCCCATACAAGGTCTGATCCCANTTTAACATTTATTTCAGAGAGAGAGAGAGATAGTAGTCGTGTATATGAGTGTGGGGAGGGACAAAAGGAGAGAAGAATTCCTCAAGCAGACTCCCCACTGAGCACAGAGCCCCATACAAGGTCTGATCCCAGAACACTGAGAGCATAACCTGAGCCAAAATCAAGAGTCAGATGCCCAAAGACAGAGCCACCGGATGTCCCTAGTATTTCTTATTGTAAGCAGAAGTTATATGTGTATATGTGTTTTATATATTGTTTATATATCTATTAATATTTTCATTTTTTACCAGGGAGAAGAATCATTGATTTAAATTGATAAAAATTGATTTAAATCTGGAAGGAACCTTAGAAGTAATCTAGTATAGTGTTCATAAAATGGGATTCACATATTGAATTAGTGAGAGTAGATGGGTAAATGATACCAACAATGAAATATACTCTGAAATAATTAAATCTGGTAACTACCCATCACATCTGAAAACCTCACTTTAGAGATTTGGACACTAAAACATAAAGCTTTCAAGTAACACTATTAGGATCTTACAAAAAAGTTAGCATTAAATCTTTACTCTTTGATTTCTTTTTGTTCACTTTATAGAAGAATTAATAAAGAAAACCATAAAACTACTCCCATTGGAGGGTTTAGATCCCCATGTTGTTATTTCTTGCAAACCCCAATAATACTATTCCCAAAGCTACTACTATAGAAATTCAGTTTAATAAAGGGATTTCCTTTCAGGTGACATTCAGGACTCATTCTTATGGATACTGACATAAAAGAAAAAAGTGTGGGGTTTATAGTTAATGGATCTCTAAAGGGAAAAATGATCTTAGCTCCAATAATAGCTCTGCCTATTTTAACATAAAATGTGCTAATAAATTCTAATGTTATCATCCAATTTCCAGAAAGGTCTGATTAAGGAAAATTACTCACAGAAGGGTAGCTCTTCAGCGTAATCCCATTTTGAGTTTTCCCTATGCTTTCTACATATGCAAAAAATGGGGATATTAGTAGAGCTGTAATATAAAAGGCAAAATATTTTCAACATATCAACTTGTGATAAGTTAACTATTTTATGCTGATTTATCTCAAGCTGCCTGGAATTGCCAAATGAATATCTCATAAGACTCTGCAAACACGTCTTCTTGGTTGGCAACTGCCTCAAACCATTTTCCTTGTTTCCTTCACAGGTTACCTTGGAGATGTTTCTGGTTGCTTCATACTTAAAAAATAGCATCTATGTTGCTGATGCTAGGCCAAGATATTGCTATGTGCGAAAATATCAATTTTGCTATCAGTGCTTTCTAATATCCAGATTCAGAGCTCTTGCTGTCTTTAAAATAAATACTATAATTATTCTTGTCAGTTGGCTGATATCAGTACTATAGTTCTTTCAATAGAAATAGTCATAAAAGAGCTCTTTCAATTTTATCTTGTTTTTCTATTACAGACTCTATGCCCTTGGTCTTACATACAAGTACATAAATATGTGATTATTCACTTGAGTATTATTTAATTAAACATAACATTCATTCACAAAATATTTATCAAATAATGTAAGATTTTACATAAGACATACTTCTATATCTTGGAGATTTGAGAGACAAAAAAAATGGAAAAT
This sequence comes from Ailurus styani, assembly GCA_002007465.1. Lineage (NCBI taxonomy): Eukaryota > Metazoa > Chordata > Mammalia > Carnivora > Ailuridae > Ailurus > Ailurus styani. Next base: position 1,693,015 of record LNAC01000013.1, on the reverse strand, counting down.
TTTCCGCTTTCATGAGGTTTTTGTTATCAAGGAAGTTAGACATTAAATATGTAACTTAGATAAAATATGGTGAAAGTTGTAATAGTGAAACCACAGGATAATATGATAACATACAGGTGGGAGGACAAACTCATCTAGAGGTCATCAAGGTCTCCTTAGGAAGTGACACTTAAAAGTTTGAGACATGGAGGAAGAATGAGATTTGGACACAAGAGTAGAAGGAGAAAAGAGTGCTTCAGCACTCTGAGAAAAGAGCTCTCTATGAAAAGCTCGAAGATGGGGGAGAGCACATGTGAGAAAGTAGATGTACAGAATTACCCAGGATTCTCCTTTTAGAAGGGTGTAGAGAAATGAGCCAGGAATAATCATGGGGGTCAAATTTTGACAGATCCAACAAGCTGTATTAAGAAATTTATATTTTCCCTACAGTGAATTCTCTTCAAAATTCTCTTCAAAAGAAAGAATAAGGATCCAGAGAAATGGAAGGAAAATGGGGAAATTACTCGGTTATAAAAACTATCTTTAGGGCGCCTGGGTGGCTCAGTGGGTTAAAGCCTCTGCCTTCGGCTCAGGTCATGATCTCAGGGTCCTGGGATCCAGCCCTGCTCAGGGCTCCCTGCTCAGTAGGGAGCCTGCTTCCTCCTCTCTCTGCCTGCCTCTCTGCCTACTTGTGATCTCTCTCTCTCTGTCAAGTAAATAAAAGAAAAATCTAAAAAAAAAACTATCTTCAGATAATGAGGGGGGGAAGGCGGAGGATCACAGTAACATGATCTGATTTATATTTTAAAGTATATTGCTAGAAGAGAGAGAGAGAGAAAGAAAGAACTGCCACATGCAACAGTGTAGTTGGATCTTGAAGGCATTATGCTGGGAAAAATATGATATAGAAAGACAAACACTGTATAATATCGCTTATAGGTGGAATCTAAAAAAAAAAAAAACCCTGAAGTTGTAAAAACAGAGAGTAGAAATGTAATTACCAGGGGCTGGGAAGTGGGGAAATTGGAGAGATATTTAAAAGTACAAATTTGCAACTAGTAGATAAATAAGTTCTGGAGATCTAATGCACAACATAGTGATTATAATCAACAATATTGTATTATAAACTTCAAAGTTCCTGAGGGACTACAACTTAACTGTTCTCAACATAAAAAGAAGTGCTAAGGCAGTATAATAAATGTGTCAAACCAACATATTGTACAAACTTACATAATCTTCTACGTCATTGATATCTCAATAGAAGAAAAAAATAAAAATAAACAAATAAATAAATTGCTCTGGCTTCATGATAAAAATGAGCTGTTGAGGAGGATGTGTGGAAGCAGAGACTCTATGTGAGACATGAGCATGGCCTGAAACAGAAGTAATAACACTGGTCATGGAATTGGATTCAAGAGAGTTTAAGGAGGTTGACCCAGTAAATTTTGATGAATGGTTAAAAGTTTTAAAACAGGAACATATAGGAATAATGTGTGACTTTTTTTTTTTTTTTAGCTTTTTGGTTGAAGAACTAGGTTGGATTTTGTTTCTGTGTAATGCTGTGATCCTGGAGGAGTAAGTCCACAGGTTTAGAACTGAGCTAGAGATATAGTGTGAGTGACAGTGATAACACAGAAGTAGGATGTATGGGTGAGAGAAAAAGATTGCCTAAGCTAGAGCTCTTAAATATGACAAAATGTACAAGTTGTGCAAAGCAAGAGGAACCTTCAAAAGAGAGAATAAGGATCCAGAGAGATGGAAGGAAAATGGAGAAATTACTCAGGCATAAAAACCATCTTCAGATAATGATGGGGGAGAGTGGAGGATATGATGCTTTATGTTAGTGGAACAATCTTCTATGGAAGATGATTAAGGAAGCAGTAGATTTTCAAGTGTCGTAAAAGCACAGATGAGATATTAGGGATTGTTAATGTAATGTGGACTCAATCTATGTTTGTTTCTCTAACAACATTTGGTTAAAGTAGAAATCTAATGGACTAGTGTAAGCAACGAGGTTGAAGAGTAGTTACATAGTAAATGAAAGGGCTTCAAATGTTACAGGCCAGGGGACAAATCCAAGAAACATTGCTTGCTAGATTGTTTTCTTGGGCAAGTTACATGACTTTTGTAAGCCTTGTTTTCTTAAGATTAATACGTTACATTAAATCCAATTTTAAAGTGATGAATACTCAGTAACTATTTGCTGTTTTTATATCTTTTGAATATAAGCCTGGGGTCCACATTATTTAAACTGTGCATGGTCTCACATTTCAAAAATACCATTCAGCAAAATAAATTGTAAAATAACTTCAATACTTCTATTCACCTTATAAATTATAAAACTCACAGCAAAACTTTAAAAAAGTATTCTTTTATATTTTATTTTCTTGTCGATATTCTTTTACCCTTAATGTGCTTTGGGACAGTTCATATTAAATGCCAAAACACCCAAATTATCTCTGACAGTTCTGATTAACCCTGCAGTTTCTCCATGACCTCTATGCATTGCCTGCCTCATTCACTACAATAACGGTTTATTTCTTGCTTACTTTATAGTTTTGTTTCTTGTGTCTTTTCATTTAGGACTCAGGCTGAGGAACAGTCTCAAACTGGAGCACATTTTTCTTTTGGCAACATTAAAGAGCAAGGGTACTGGTGGATACACGTAAAGATAGTTAAACTTCTTGCTTAGAACTTGTATTCACATTTCATTGGTCAAAACAAGACACATGGCTGGGGAGCCTGGGTCGCTCAGTGGGTTAAGGCCTCTGCCTTCGGCTCAGGTCATGATCTCAGGGTCCTGGGATTGAGGCCCGCGTCGGGCTTTCTGCTCAGCAGGGAGCCTGCTTCCTCCTCTCTCTCTGTCTATTTGTAATCTCTCTCTCTGTCAAAATAAATAAATAAAATCAAAAATAAACAAGCAAACAAACAAACAAACAAACCCAAAAAACAAGACACATGGCTAAATCTGACAGTGAGATGGGAAAAATATGCTCCCCATAAGAAAACACCACATGGCAATGGGTACAGGGAACAAAAAGTAAATAATTGGAAATAGTAACATCATTTACCACAGTAGGAAGCAGAAGTTAAGAAATAAAGTTTGAGAAGTGTTTTAGTCAATGTTCACATCAGTCTTCAAATAGTGTTCATTCTTGGGCAAGCAAGAGAGAAAGTATTTTATGGTAGTGAGATGTGGAACAGGAAGGGAAGTACTTGGGAACTCACATGTTAACAAATCTTACTCCTGCTACAACTATTAGTAATTAAGACCAACTTAGTACGTAATCTAGGAATATAGAAATATTTTTGTCTGACGGTGGGAAGGCTATACTTAAAATTGTAGAAGTTGTAGAATGTCTAGGTAGTAACAATATCTAAGAGATAAGCATGCAAATATGTGGCTGAAATGATATGTAGAAGATCACCAGGGTTGGGGAAGTGAGGAAATTCTAAGGCTAAAATGGTGAGTGACTGTGTAAAATGATGGCAGAAGATGGAATAGGAGGAAGACTCTGACCAGTTGCCAAAGATTTAATTGATTGAGGGGACTCATATATGGCCATGAAAAAGAAAAATGAAGGTTTGTGCATAAGAATCAGAGATTTAACTGATAATGGAGAGAGAATTATTTGAAAATATTATTGGCCAACATTATTATCCATGGATAGTTAATGTCTTACAAAAGGTGGCTGAGGTGGTCTAAATTAGCAGAGTGATAAATATTTTAGTCAGCATTCCTATCAGTCTTTACATAGTGACCCATCTCAGGCAACAAGAGTAAATAAAATTACCTTATGGAAAAGCAATATGGGATGGGAAATGAAGTACTTGGGGACTCTCTCATGTTAATAGTGATAAACAAGCTCTTATAAGGTTCTACAGTATTCTCTTCTAGCTGTACTCTAAATAAAAAATTCAGAACTAATGATTTACTCTGATAATTTTTCCCATACATGGAATTAAAATGCCAATTTCTAATTTATCTTAATATGGCAGAATGGAGTCATTAATCAAATGAAAGTAGACTTGAAATTGGAAGATCTGAATTTGAATATCACTTCTCCATGTCATGGAATCTCAGGACTGAATGATCTCTTTGTTCTTTCCAGATCTAAAATGTTTATGCCCTAAGGTCAAGCCCATACTTTATTTTTATAGTGCTTCCTGTCTTTGATTAACTTCCTTTCAAAGTCCCTGCATTTTCTAAGAACATTTAGCTATGGATTTTCAATTTAATGAGACTTTGTTATGGTTTCTTATCTACTTATGACTAGTGAGTATTTTTAGTTACATTTAAGAATCACTTTCTATGTTCCAAAACTAAGGAAAATAAGACCATTAAGTTTTTCCTGTTCTATATGTGAAACAACTTAAGATTAGTTTGCTATAAGCTTGCATAAAGCTTATATATAAGCTTTATATTTTGTTATATTCAGCTGTTAGCAATTAAACTTCATTGTTTGACCAAAATGATGATAGAGCTTGAATCTGAACCTCATTGAATTAGAATTCATGAAAAACATCAATCATCAAAACAAAGCAAATTTACTTTGAATATTAATTTAGTAACATTTAATATCTTCTATGAATTATTGAACTTGTGAGACAAAAGCATTATATCATAATTTGTAGTAATAAAATCTCTTTTTTGAAGAGAAAAAACATTGCCATATGTCAGTGAAGCAAAAAAGAAAAAAAGAGAGAGATTTTCCTTTGAGGAGTAAAGTTAAAATGCAATATGAATAAAAGTCAAAAATTTAAAAAGGCACTAAATTAGATTTCTCTGTTTTTCACAATGCTATATCAAATAACATAAGAGTTTGGGAAATATCAGATTCAAAGTAGAATGAAAGAAACGAACATAAATTTCTCTATTTTTTAAATATTTTATTTACTTGATGGAGAGAGAGAAAGAGGAAGAGAAAGAGTACAAGCAGGGGAAGCAGCAGAGGGAGAAGCAGGCTCCCCACTGAACAGGGAGCCCAATGTGGGGCTTGATCCCAGGACTCCAGGATCATAATATGAGCTGAAGGCAGACACCTTACCAACTGAGTCATCCAGGTGCCTCTCTCTATCATTTTAAATTCATCAACATTTTTATTTATATTATGCCATATAGGTTTTAGGAAAAAATGAAGAAGGGCTTGTTTTTTATTGAATGATGATAGATGCTAATATAAAGAGGAGGATAGCATACCTCCATATGGAAGAATCACAGTTGAGAAAATATTCTCTTGGGAACGTACATTTGTACAATAATTATGCAAATTCACAACCTTGAATTCATGTGTACAAATGGGGGTATAGGAACACAGTTACTTTAGCAAACAAAATACAATATTAAGCAATCCTCAAAGCCTAATGGGAAACCCGTTTAAGGGAATTATCAGGCCTATGTGACTAAAGGGTTTTTCTTGATCCAATGTCAGTTTTCTGTTTTTGTAACCTATCACAATGTTATGTACAGATTAGAGAACTAGTCACACCCAAAATTAAAAATAAATTTAAAAAAATCGAGGTTTCATATTTATAGAGTAACTTACATTTAGGACCTTTAAATTAATTGTTTATACTTGAAAAATATCTTGGTAAATTTTTGTTTTCAATTTCATGTCATTAAAACAAAAAAAACCCACCTAAACCACTATTAACTGGCATTAAAGAGCCACTAAAATAGTTTTTGAAGTGATGATCAGGAGTTTTGTATCTTACATACCTCTATATTGGCTGAAAACTAACTCCAACTCAGATATTTTTAAAAAGTTGAAACATAATTTCATGTTTTTTTTTGATAAATGTTTTATACAAATCCATTTATTTTTTCTTTATTCTTTATTTCCAGTTGTTCAGGCTTCCTTTTACATGACTACACAATGGGAAACTGTCCCATTGATTGGCAAAGAATGCACACTGATGAATACCACTATGCCATACATTATGCAAAAGCCGAGCTGCCCGAAATATCCCTGTAATGTGTTATTGTTCTCTCTGACAAAGAAGTAAAACTAATGGTGAATGCTGGTTGATTTTCACAATATTTAGCAAGGTCTTAGAATTCTTTTTTTTTTCTTTACTGCTTCTGATTTTAGATTTTCTTTGTCACCACATAAGTTACATTTTTAAATCTTACCCTATTTTATAGAATAACAGAGTAAATAGTTGTTAATTTGTATTCAATTATATTTTACATTCTACTGTTTATATGATGGGCAATAATATATAATCTATTTGACTTCGTAGTTATTTAAAAACTGTGTGTTCTATGTATGCTATAATTCTTTAAAATATGTATATGCTTAATCCTAAAGTTTTTTCATGTGCTTATTATAACTATCAATTATATGGCACTGAAGAAGGTAGTTCCTATTAATGCAGATAGGATTTTTTTTAATTTCTGCATTTTTCAAAAATTCCAGTGAAAATCAGTTTCATGAAATGACTCTTGCCATCCCAAATACTTTTGGAAAAATCTGGTTAAAATAAAGTTAAACATTTATTTGTTGAAGGACTTCATATTTGTTTTTATTGTTCACAGAATGCTGCTTGAGACCCAGTAGGATTATTATTTTATAAAACTAGTGCTGCTTTACTTTCCTCTTGTTAGTGATAATGTTTGTACTTCCTGATTCCTGCTATAAATGAATATTATTACTGCAATTAAGGTTTCAGTAGAGATCTCTCAGTGCCTAGTGATGGCAAAAGGAAAGAAGTACACCATAAAATGAATAGTAGTCTCAACTTGTTTTCATTTAATTTTTTCTCTGAAGCATAATATGCCTATTTGTTAGTTGATTCATTCCATACATTACCTGTATAGTTAAGCCTATTTTTTTTCTAGATAAAATGCTGATTTCAATGCAAAGGATGTCAAAGATGTCCTAAATGTTATTAACAGTATTCGAAAGTCATGATGTTTTCATGGTGAATTCTTTAGTATTTTAAACTGATTATAGAATGATACAAATTTATTTTAGGTTAAGCATGAATGTCATGATCCTAAAATGAATGAGAAGTTCAAAATTAAGAAAAAAAAACAGTTAAATTTTCAGCCTTAGATCCTCATTTGTTTTATCCTGGAATAAATGTAATGATAATTTAGTTGTGATAACACCAACAATATATGTGTCAAAGTAATTTTTCTAAATACTTCTCAAGACTTAAAGGGAACTCTTATCCATTGATAAGCATTTATATTGACTTCACTAAGTCAAAAATACATAAAACTGGGAAGAAGGAGGAAATACTGCTTTAGAATCAAAATTTTTATGAGCAGAGAGAAAAAGTCCACTTCTATTTATGGTTTGTTCTCTTAGCAAGTTGTTCTTAAGATCAGGCAATAAAAGAAAGATCATTTGTCTTTGAATAAATTGGAAATAATGCAGATATTTAGAAGTAATCTATAGATCTTTCTTGTCTAGTCACTTCACATACTTACAATTGACACAGCTGGTTATTCACACATGAGTTTAAGGTAGTTGCACATTTTGAAAATCAACCATAAACTATTTAAAGCTAAAAGTAGATGTATATAAAATTTCCTAAGTAATTTTCTCTTTTCCTTTTTTGAATTTCTTACACATTAAGAGAATTATTAATTATATTCTATGAAACAGTTGTTAGAATTGCCTCTGGTATGTGATCAGAAAGAAAATCATTTCAAATGAAGCAACCTTACTAGATTTATCCTAATAATTGCATATTAAACTTTTAATTTTTGTATACAACAAAACATAAAGCTATAATTCATTTTTTTCCAATTGGTGTATTTTTATCAGATATATAATATGTCTATGTTACAAACTTAAAGTAGTCTCCTTTCAAGATATTTGGAAACATCATCAACATTTTCTTTTATTTTGATGCTATGAATACTTAATTGAACAAATCTGGCTAATTGAAATATTGTACATGATTCATTTTGGAAAATTTAGCAGCTCTCGTAATCATTTACCTTCTTCACCTGTGAAAGCGATACATAGAGATACATAGCTAGATGCTTAGTGTAAAATATCTCAGAAACCAAACTAAGGCTAATGAGCCAAAGAATGGGATTCTTTAATGAAGACAAAGTGAAAGAAATCAGTGTATCCTGAGCACAGGCAGGACCATCTTGTAGGAAGTGTGTGCTGGATACCTTTAAATATACTTTGCCATATACTAACACATTAGGCTCAATTATTGAACTTCATTTTTTGAAGGTAGAAAAGCTAAATCTCAGAGAAACTGGATATTTTTCCAAGGCTCACACCTAGTTATTAATAAGAATTCAAATCTAGACTTTTCTGACTCCAATCTTCTGCTCATTCTAATACAACAATGTCTTTGCTTATTTCTTTGCTAGTTTCAGATATTCGCCATTGTTACAGAGTACTTCTATAGTCCCTGAGGCTTGTTCTTGACAGTACTATCATTTAAACTGGCTAGGTTGGGTGTATTTTAAATTTGAAATTTTTTATTAGCTTCAGAAGATTTCGGCACTTATTTTCTATCAAATTCTTAGCCGAAAATGGGTCTATTTCTTGCATAATGTAGAATTACAGAAATCCTCTAACAGTATAGGGTACATTAGAACAAAGACTAGGATTAAAAATGCACTAAGAATGGCAGTATGTTCAATTAGGGATTCCATACCACCTGAGTTCAAAACATTAGGAAGGCTGTTCAGAAAACAATGATACTTTACTTATTCTTGAGAAACAATTTGGATGTCAACCACATCAAGAGAAAATACTAGATGCATTTCAAACATCAATTTAAAAACTTGTGGGTTTTTTGGTATTATTTTCATAAAGAAAAAGTCAATTTCCTATAACATAAAAAATTAAGTTTTTGTACAGTAGAAAAAAATATTTTCCTTTACCTTCCTTGGTTCTCATTCTCATTCTGGGGACCTGCAAATTATACTTACAAGATACAAACTAACAATAGAAAAACAGTTTATTAACGTATGGTGAGCAAGTACATGGAGGAGAAACTCAGAAGTAATTCAAAGAATTGCTTGGATTCAAGTTTTCATGGCATTTTAACAAAAAACCCTCAAAACTTGTATAGAAAAAAAGACAAAAGAAAAGGGGTTTAGGCTTTTAAGGGTATCAAACAAGGAAAGTAAATATATGGGAAAAACAAATGGAAGATGAGTTGTTTTGTAAGGTCATTATGTAGATTCTTGGTACCATCTCTGGACTGATAGGTCCATTGTGAATATTTTTATTTAACCACACACCAGCCAGCAGACTACAAACACAAGCATGGATTAGCAAATTTTGCTGTTGTTAAGAGTAAATAAACTAATGCTTGTGAAGTGCTTAGGGTAGCACCTGGCATATAGACACTGCTCAATAAATATGAACTATTATTTTATTAAAAAGGTACAATTCAGCTTCATTTATATAAAACTTTGCTTAAGTCTTTGGATGTGCAGTATGTGTGCAAACAACACGTACGTGAAGGTTGTAAAATCTATTAACATTGAGGCAGTGTCCTGCTCATTTAGGGATTTTCTTGAAGTACTTGCCAACTGAAATGTGTAGCTCACATCTAATGAATTTTAAATGTTTTAGTGTAAGGTTGTTCACAGACTATATTTTTAATCTACTCTGCTACATAGATCTGAATGACTTGATAACCATGCTACTTGATATCCCCTGAACCTGCTCTGCACTTTGCCTCCAGTTCTACCCATACCCTCTATGGGGAATATTTTTTCAGATATTTATTTTGCAAAGGTTAATGGTATTAATAGATAACTTAAAGTGAGGTCTCAAAAAAGGAGGTTACTTATCAACCTTTACAGTCTAGATTGATAACTGACCTCCCTAGAGAACAGAGACTTTAAAAGAAGTAATGAGAACATCATTATTTACATAAGGCTACTTAACAATACTTAATCAATCCATTATTACTTTGTTATTTGTTTTACATCTGTCAGTTTATCCTCAACAAATTTCTGTGAGATATATGATCTATCCATACATTATTTTATAAGGTAAAGAATCAGAAGGAAGGACAAATTAAATCACTCAGAATGATGGCAGTGAAAAAGAAGTGATTAATCCTCTACATTAGGTTAAAAATCCTGAATACACTTTAGCATCATGGAGTTCTTAAAATCACTGATGACTGGGCTGTAGACAAGGAGTTCTAATTTATTTGATTTCATATATGTTCAAAACTTGTTTGCTTGCTTGTTTTTTAATGTTAAGAATCCTGAGAAATTTTAATTACATGCAGGGTTGAGAAACACTGAACTATTTCTTTCATTTTAAAGATAGGGATTGAGGGGCACCTGGGTTGTTTAGTTGGTTGGCTGTCTGCCTTTGGCTCAGGTCATGATCCTGGGGTCCTGGGATTGAGCCCTGCACCAGGCTGCCCACTCAGCGGGGATTCTGCTTCTCCCTCTGCCTGCTGCTCCCCCCACTCATGCTTGCTTCCTCACTCACTCACTCTTTCTCTCCGTCAAGTAAATAAATAAAATCTTTAAAAAAATAAAGACAGGGATGGAAGTACAGACAGATAAGAGTATTTTTGAGGGTTAAATAACTATGTCTCATTTAGAAACAGAATTGATATTGGAAAATAGGGCTCCTGACTCTTACTCCCAGGTTCTTTCCACAAGGTAACAAGTGGCCATCATTCTCAGAGCTAACACTTACATAGGGTTGTATCTATTCCAGGCAATCTTTGAAGTAAGTTAGATGTATTAATTCATTTAATCCTCACAATAACTCTATGAAGTAAGGATATATAATTTTATTATTTCTCATTTTACATAGAGGTTGATCAGGACAAAAGAGAGTAATTATTGCAAACATCCCAAGATTACTTAGCTAGTTCCTGGCAGAGCTATGATTTAAGTCTAAACCATCTGGTCCTGATTTCTGGGAGGGGAGAGATATTGGAGGTTGTATCAATCACCAAGGGCCAATGATTTAGTCAATTATGCCATGAAATGAAATCTCCATAAAAACTCAGAAGGACAAGATTTAAAGAGCTTCCATGTTGGTGAATATGTGAAGATGGGGACAGTGTTGTGCTTGGAGAGGGCACGGGAAATCCATGCCCTTTCCTGTATCTTGCACTATGCATATTTTCCATCTGGCTATTCCTGAGTTAATACAGAGTTCGGAGAGCTTCCAGGCTGGGGGACCAGAATGCTTCCATATGCCACCCTGCCAAACCCCAAACTCCACAAGGACAGAAACTCCTTTGTTTAAGATATCACTTTATGCATCTCATCATCTGACTATTGATTTGTAAAATTCAATATCATTTATAATAAAATGGTAATTTGGTGAGCTTAAATAAATATATATATTTAAATGCATATAAATATATATATTTAAGGCATCTGGCTTCAGAGTATTTTCTTTTCACCGTAACCCTTCAGTGTCTCCATCATTTTCTATAGCATGTTCCACTCTGAATTACATTACAAAAATGTCACATAGTAAGCCACAATTTTTTTGTAAGTCAAAAATTTTAACCAAAAGTTATCACCATTTTTAGTATATTTCATGAAACATTGTTTATTAGTTTTTTTAACAAATAGCTTACTGTTATTCAAATCCATGGCTATAATACAGACTTTAATCCTCAAAATAGCAATTTTAAAATATTTTAGTATTCACCCTCACTAATTTGAAATAGGTTAGTATTCATATATTTATCATTTATGTTGGCAGCTTCCTTTTAATAATAATTTTATTCCACCTGATTATTTTTCTTGCCAATTTCTATACATCTTCTGGTCATGGAAATGTTGAGCTCAGTTATCCACATTAGAAATTACATTTAAGAATGTGACTTTAGAGACTAAATGATAAAAAATTATTCCTATATTTGCTTAGTTATTAGTAAAATTGCTTATATCAACAAAAACTTTGTCCCATCTGTAGGGGCATAGAACATTGTCAATCAAATGTGAAAAGTATGACAGAACTAATGAAGAAATAGGATATGAGGAGCCCAAACTAACTTTATAGAGATGATTTGATAAAATATCCTGTATAAACAAATTATGAAATATTGATATTTATGAATATTTTCAAATTTGGCATGTGACAAATGGAGAAGTGGATATTAGTCTCATTAACTTGGTAAGAAATTTCATGGTTTTTATTTTTTTCCCATATTGATTGACTGAATCGGATGCCCTGATGACATAAAATTGTAGAAAAATCAGAGTTGTGATATACAAATAGAAATTAAGAAAATTGGTATTTTATAATGGATGACTTAAATATATAGTTAACATTTTAATTCATAAACTAGAGGTATCATTAATTACTACTTATATATTTTTAACTTAAGGCTTTTAATGGCCATGACTTTTTAAAATTTCTTCTCTGTATATTCTAGAATTACATATATATGTGTATATATACATATATATATACACATATACATGAAATAGAGTATATATATCTCCTAGAGTTTTATATATATATATATACTGGAAATAGAGTATTAACCTATCTTTCAATAAAAGCTATTTACTACATTTACAGAAAAGTTAATAACAATTTTGCAATTTCTGCTCTGTTAGTGATTTAATTGTCAGGTTTTTAAGATTTTAATGACTCTTTCTGGGACCTAACCTACTGTATCCTTATCCCAGGTCATGGTAATTATCCCCTGGGAAAACAAAGTGAAAAAAAATGCTGACCAAATGCCAGTTCTAATTGTTGGGGTAGGCATCTACCATGTAATTTTTCTAACTTATCATGAAGATGCAAATGGACTTCAGAATTGAATTTATTTTTGATTAAACTCTTTATGCAAATTATTATGCAAATTGTCGTCCTTGAGTTCAAGACAATCTGCCAATACAGTACCACTGAAACAGGCAAAGAAGTATAGCATATTGAAACCAATCTATGGAGATATTATGAATATGGTCATTGGCAATTATCTGGCAGATTTGTCTTATACATAGAGTTAATCAAAAGTTTAAGGACCAAAAATAATAATAAAATAGGGAGTAAGATTATTACTCAGATAATCTTAGTAAAACATAATTGGAAGTGTATTTTTAGTTTTTCTTTTCTTGGTTGGTAATTTGATTAATGAACCATATTAGATAAATGATCCATCTGTATTACTTCAAATAATATATATGTTATATATATAAAGAATATATATCAGAATAATTTTATAGAAATCAATTTATTATTTTAATTTTAATGGCTAAAAATAATTTAAAATTGTGAGCAAATAAGTTCATAGTAGTTTCTCTAAATCTTTGTTCTTTCAGTGAGATAATCTGGTGAGATATGGGTAAAATTACAATTAAGAAAAATGGAGGGAATTTTGACAAAACACCTGAAATATTTATGGTAAAGTGCTTTGTAAACTTAACAAAGCTCTTAGTTTTTGACAGAGATTATCTTCTTTTCTTTTTTTTTCCTTTCGGGAGAATATTAAATCGTTTATTGATTACACATGATAACGGATGATACACAAGCTTTAATCCCATCTGTAATTTTATCTGATACCATAATTCAATTTAGATATATTGCATAGGATGTGCCAACAATCATATTAATAACCAAATAAACTCCAGGACTTTGCTTGGGTGACCTTTTATTTTTTTTTTATTTTTTTTTTTATTTTATTTTATTTTATTTTTTTATTTATTCATTTGACACAGAGAGAGAGATTACAAGTAGGCAGAGAGGCAGACAGAGGGAGAGGAGAGAGGAGGAAGCAGGCTCCCTGCCGAGCAGNATGTGGGCCTCGATCCCAGGACCCTGGGATCATGACCTGAGCCGAAGGCAGCGGCTTTAACCCACTGAGCCACCCAGGCGCCCATTGGGTGACCTTTTAATGGTGAACTCCAGGTCACAACACATTAACTGTCAGTTCCACTACACCAAGATTTGTGGAGACAATGGCTTCTGTGCCTAAGCAAGTTGCAAATAAATTTCGAATGGAACCTGACATCACCCTGAAGGAATCCTAACTTCACACTGTTGGGGTAGTATAACAAAATGGCTTCAGAGTAGACTAACTTTACACAGCACATTTTAAAAAAAGACACATTTATTCAGCTTCATGATCAGACTATTACATTTAGCAATCAACAGCATGGGTGCAAAAAAAAAAAAAAAACTACATTAAAACCCTTTGTTGGAATGCTTTACACTTTCCACAGAACAGAAACTAAAATAACCTCCTGTTATACAATTAGTCGCAAATACAGTCCTCGAGTTTTTTGCCCATACACATGAGTATTGTCTAAAACATGTCTTCTTTGTAGCAGTGAGGCCCTGCCACCACTGTGCTTGGCTGAGTTCACAAATCTGTTGTAACCTGTAGCTTCCCTGTCACTTCTCTGGCTCTCCTCTCCTGCTAAGCTTTGTTTCCTGGCAGTAATTAAAACCTTCTGCCACTGCCATAGCTACTGCTGCTGTTGGAACTACCATAGCCATCTTGACTTCGTGGTTTGACAAAGTATTGGCCTCCAGCACCATGGGGGCCCGAGCTTCTGCCTCCAAGATTTCCTCCCTTCATGGGTCCAAAATTTGAAGATTGATTGTTGTAATTGCCAAAATCGTTATAGCTTCTGCCACTTCCAAAGTTGTTTTCATCATTACAAAATCTGTTACAGCCATCCCCACTGCCACCATATCCACCATCACCTTGACTGCCACCAAAGCCACCCCGACCACTGAAGTTCCTTCCACGACCAAAGTTGTCATTCCCACCAAAACCACCTCCAGGACCACCACCAAAGTTTCCAGAACCATTTTGACCTCTTTGGCTGGATGAAGCACTAGCCATCTCTTGTTTAGATAGGGCTTTCCTTACTTCACAGTTGTGGCCATTCACAGTATGGTTTTTTTGTTTTGTTTTGTTTGTTTGTTTAAGATTTTATTTAATTATTTGACAGAGAGAGAGATTACAAGTAGGCAGAGAGGCAGGCAGAGAGAGAGGAGGAAGCAGGCCCCCTGCTGAGCAGGGAGCCTGATGTGGGGCTCAATCCCAGGACCCTGAGATCATGACCTGAGCTGAAGGCAGAGGCTTTAACCTACTGAGCCACCCAGGTGCCCCACAGTATGGTATTTTTGAATGATAATCTTGTCTACAGAGTCATTGTCATCAAATGTTACAAAAGCAAAACCCCTCTTTTTGCCACTGCCTTGGTCAGTCATGATTTCAATCACTTTGATTTTCCCATACTGTTCAAAATAATCTCTTAGATGATGTTCTTCAGTCTCTAATGCCACCAACAAAAATCTTTTTCACAGTTAAGTGGGCACCAGGTCTTTGAGAATCTTCTCTTGAAATAGCCCTCTTTGGTTCCACAACTCTTCCATCTACCTTGTGTGGCCTTGTGTTCATGGCTGCATCCAACTCCTCACAGTGGCATATGTGACAAACCCAAAGCCTCTGGAGCGCTTGGTGTTTGGATCTCTCATTACCACACAGTCTGTAAGTGTTCCTCATTGCTCAAAATAGCTCCTCAGACTCTCATCAGTTGTTTCAAAGCTCAGACTTCTGATGAAGAGCTTCCACAGCTGTTCAGGCTCTTTGGGAGACTGACTTAGACATGACAAGGTTGCGAGGGGAGACTTAAACGATGCTTACTAGGCAGCGTCCATGGGAAGAAAGGAGTAATCTTGATCATCTTATTTTCAAACTTCACTAATCTGCATTGTTCTGGTGTACCAATAAAAAGGAAGGAAACTTGGAAATACAAATTTGACTTTTTACAAATTTCTTTCACTTGTGTATTTGTTAATCTGAATTGATATTTTCTGTCATTTCTTCTGAATTTTTACAAGATCCTATGTCATATCAGTTGTTAAATATTTTTAACAATATACCCTGTAGTGGGTATGTCACAGGAGAGCTCTAAAATCCTACAAAACACAATTAATGTGATAATTCATTTTTCTTTAATAGTGACTAATACAAGAAATATGTACTATCACAAATTCAAATAAAATAAAAAGTGTTTACAACTTCGAAGTGTTTCGGCCTTAGGAGACTTTATTGTGATCCTACATTAAGATACTGTTTTAAAAATATTTTCGTGTGTCTACTCCAAACTTAGGCTATGAGTAAACTCTTATAAAATTGCTGTTCTTAAAAATATAAGCGGTGCATAACCCATGTTTAAAACCATATTTCTCTTCCTCAAGTATTTTTGTCTATTAAAAATATAGTTCACTTAAACATAAAAAACCTTAAAACATATATTTAGCAGGATTAAAAGCATTCCATATAAACACTAAATATACTTCTTTGTCCTTATGCTATCCAACTTATTTCTAAATAGTTTTTATCCCTATCTCATATAAGATAATCAAGTTCATATAATGAAGTTTATTGATGTCCAATAAATTTTCAATAAATCTATAAATGTGATTTCTGAACAAAACATAGTATGATGTTATTCATATACTTAATAAATCCAATATTTTAATCCAGTGTAGTGGTTAGAATCCCAAGTATGAAAGGTAAAAAAAACAAAAAAAAACCAACTCTCTCTAAATGAAATATACACAGGCTATTATAATCCTACAATTCTTTCCAACTTAAGATATACTTATAAGTCAGTGGTAAAACATGATGTAAGAGCAGATTAAAATTTAGTTTTAGATAGTCATACGATTATCTCTTAAACTTTTGGAGACACTCTTTATTCTTTGTAGCTTCATTTTTAAAATCAGGCTCTGATCAAATTTGGACAAGAAAATAAACAAGATTTCTTGTCATTAGTATGTAGCAATATAGGCAAGTAAATTAAGTATTTTAAGTAAATTAAGCATGTTGAAAATATATTTATTCTATCTATAGATACCATGACTTGGTCACTTTTAGTCAAAACTGGAAATGTATTTCTAGGTTATTTCCATCATTTTGGGTATGTTTATTGCTATTTGTTGATTTGATATCTTGGATTTACTGAGCATTTCTAGTTTCCTTAAAAATTTTGGATTGGAAATTAGACTATGCTTTGTTAAAGAAAAATGGAAATTGATGGAAATGAATATTATGGGCTATCTTCAATTCTTAGTTTTCCATGAAATATTTTCCAAATCGTTTTCAAATCTCCATTACCAAGTTCACCATCTTTTTCCCAAAAGCCATACCTCTTCTCTTTCCCAGTTTCATATTCACGCAAACCAGAAAAATAGAGTTCATTCTATACCTTATTCTTTTCTTGTTTTCTCACATCTTGTCAAATTAAAATTATTTTAATTTATTAAAGGTATCTGACTTCCAACATCTGTTCTGAACTGAAAAATATTCCAGTGTTCAGAGGCAGGCTTTCTGAGGTGGGCTGCCTTCCTCTGAAGACTTCTTTATATCCGCCACCTGAAAGTATCCTGGCTACGGTGATATTAGTGATCCCCTTGATCCCTTTCCAATCCATTGGTCGTACACACTAACACATACACACACAACAACACAATAACATGTGTATACACAAAAGGGAACACCGCACGTGCGCTATTCAATCCCCTGGATGTGTCATGTTTTCTCATACTTCTGCTTAAATGGTCTTTTCCACTCCTTCAGCCAATTCTGAAAGATTTAAAATGTTCTATAACTTTCCTTTGGAAGATTTCATGATCACTCCAGGCTAAACTATGAGTCTGTTGGTTTTTTGAGAGCATCAGGGAATAATGCTAACATAGATACAGTGAAGAAGAGAAGAGGGACATTTAGAAAAATTCTGGTTGGTAAAATTTTTGTTGTTTGTTTTCTTGTTTTTAACTGCATGACAGGATTGCTCTAGAAGTGAGAGAAGGTGGGAATGAAATAGAGGCTTTTCAGTGAGAGGAAATATATTAGAATAGGAACTATGGAAATTACATTAAGAGTTGAATGGGGTTAAAAAGACCTGTGAGTAATATTGAATGCTTAATAGCAGTTAGAAATTATGCCTTGGTGTGTTTGTTTTCAGAAGTCAAAGTTAAGCACTTTTACCTGAAGGTCCTGTCAATTTGAGAGTGGTAAAAGGGGAAACTCATTGAAAATTCATCCAGGAGTAGGAATTAGGAGGTAGAAAATCAGTAAGAATTTGAAGATGATTAAAATAGTATCAAATAAATGAATTTACAAAGAATCTAGGCTGAGTTAGACAAATGGCCAGGCTAATGCATGGAAAATAGATCCAAAACAATTCCAAGGCTTTGCAATTTCAAGAAGTAACACAAACTATTCAATATAAGTTCCAATGGCAAAATAACTTTTTTTCTGACACACTTTTTTCCCTAACAAGTGCGTCATATATATATTTGGTATATAATAATTCTGATTAACATTTTGGGACAAACATAATAGATGCACTTATAAATGTATCTATATTTTTTTCCTCTCTAACCAGCAAAACACCTATCAATTTACATTGTTCTTCCAAAGATAAGGAGTTTAAAATAATAAATAATTGAAAGGATTTATTAAGCCTTCATCTAGTACTATAAATACTGCAGCATTCTGAATTTCTATTAAATAAAATATTTATTTTTAAATACAGAATTCTATGCATTTTTAAAATATGTATTTGATGTCTATATTAGCATACAGTGTGGTTCCATAGTCATGCAGTTAAAATGAGGCTTTACATAGTAAATTAATATTTTATTAAGAATAATAGACACTTTCAAAACACAATAAATAGAATTATTTAATATAAGTGGTATAATTTATGCCTTTTGCAAGTATAATTCAATAAATGAGGAACTTGGAAGAGTGCCTTATGCATTTTTAATTAATGCAATAGGGAAAATATAAGATAAGATTTTGAAATTTTAGGATCAACTCTGCAAGCCAAAGACATCATTTTTTAAAAATTATCATATGCAAATTCAAATGATCTGAATTCAATGGATGGACTTATTTCCGACCTAGATTTTTTTAAAATAATTTTTATATATTTATTTGACAGAGAGGGAGAGAGCACGAGCAGGCAGAGTAGCAGATAGAGGGAGAGGGAGTAGCAGGTCCCCCGCTGAGCAAGGAGCCAGATGTGGGCTTGGTCCTGGCCTGAGCGGAAGTAGTCGCTAAACCAACTGAGCCGGGCGCCTGGGTGGCTCAGTGGGTTAATGCCTCTGCTTTCGGCTCAGGTCATGATCTCAGCGTCCTGGGATCGAGGCCCGCATCGGGCTCTCTGCTCAGCAGGGAGCCTGCTTCCTCCTCTCCCTGTCTCTCTGCCTGCCTCTCTGCCTACTTGTAATCTCTCTCTCTGTGTCAAATAAATAAATAAAATCTTTAAAAAATAAATAAATAAATAAAATAAACCAACTGAGCCACCCGGGCACCCCTGACCTAGGTTTTTAAATGCAAGTTGATTTAAACTAGCAAATGACTTTCAAAAATATGTTAAAACCCTGTAAATTATATATATATATATATATATATATTTCCTGTTATTAGTGTTTTTCACTTGAGACTCACTGCCTTTGGTTTTTACAAGACTTCTATACTATATCAATAATAAATTCAAAGCACCAAACATACAAATCATGATGAAAATATTTTGACTACATGGAGATGTCTCTAATTTCACTGAAAAATTTATAGCGACTTTATAAGCTAAATGTACAAAAGAAAATGAAGTAAAATAAAATAAAATAAAATAAATAGATTATTAGGAAAAGGGAATCCAGATGCTTAAAGTTTCTTATTGTTTCTACACGAGTGAAATAAATTATTTTAAAAGTAACCTGTAACGAGCGCCTGGGTGGCTCAGTGGGTTAAAGCCTCTGTCTTCGGCTCAGGTCATGATCTCAGGGTCCTGGGATCGAGGCCCGCATCGGGCTCCCTGCTCAGCGGGGAGCCTGCTTCCTCCTCTCTCTCTGCCTGCCTCTCTGCCTACTTGTGATCTGATCTCTCTCTCTGTGTCAAATAAATAATTAAATCTTTAAAAAAAAAAAGTAACCTGTATGACAGAGGCTCTGAATTACTTAAGAATTCTCAATTCTTTTTAGTAGATTATTTTCCAGATAGCTCAGGAAAAAACTAAATATTTTCATTTTTATTTTTCTTTGTTTTAGTGATTTTAGTTTTTATATCTCTGAGGAACTACCTTTCCACTTTTATTTTGTTCATGACTATATTATTTTTTTCCAAATGGACTATGGCAAGGGCCATAAATTACGTTTTACATACTAATGAATTTTTTTAAAGACCATTTTTTAGGAGCAATTTCAGATTTACAGCAACACTGAGAGGAAGATACAGAGATTTCCCATATACTCTCACTCCTATACATGCATAGCCTTCTGCATTATCAACATCATTCACCAAAGTGGTACATTTGTTAGCAGGATAAACCTACATTGACACATCATTATCACCTGAAATTCATAGTACACCTTATGGTTCACTCTTGGTGTTGCACATTCTATGGATTTAGACAAATATATAATGACATAGCCGCATACGGAAGAGTTTCACTGCCTTAAAAATCTACCTCCCTCGACCTACTGATATTTTTACTGTCTCCATAGTTTTGCCTTTTCCAGAACTTCACTGAGTTGGAATCTGCTGAATAATACTCCATTTCTAGATGTACCACACTTTATTTATTCGTTCCCCTACTGAAGGACATCTTGGTTGCTGCCAAGTTTTGGCAATTATAAATAGAACTGCTATAAACATTGATCTGCAGGTTTTTAAGTGGGCATAAGTTTTTGACTTCTTTGGGCAAATACCAAGGAGCACAATTGCTGTATCACATGGTAAGAATATTTTTTGTAAGAAACCACCTATTTTTCAAAGTTGCTGTATCATTTTGCATCGCCACAAGCAATGCATGAGAAATTTTGTTGTTCTACATCTTCACCAGCATTTGCACTTGGCAGTGGTGCAGATATTTGCTGTTCTAATAGGTATGGAGTGGCATCTCATGTTTTTCTCATTTGTGCTTTCTTTTTTTAAGATTTTATTTATTTATTTGACAGAGAGAGAGAGATCACAGGTAGGCTGAGAGGCAGGCAGAGAGAGGAGGAAGTAGGCTCCTGGCTGAACAGGGAGCCCGATGCGGGCCTCGATCCCAGGACCCTGAGATCATGTAAATATACCAACATTAAGTTATATATCTTAAATATATACAATTTTGTCAGGCATACCTCAATAAAGCTAGAAATTTTAAAAAAGAATCATTTATATGTAAATCAAAAATTTTATTTTAATTAGATTGTATCCATAAAAGTACAGTGAGTATTTAAGTGATACACTATATTTAAAAATACATTAAGTAAACTTCTTAAAAATGGAAATTCAAAAATGTAAATTTAATAGTTCAAATTTCTTTTATTTTTAACCATCTGCTTTTCTGCTTGCCAAAAAAGAAAAATAAGAAAGAAAAGGAAAAAAGGATATTACAAATGGTGACAGATTACCAAGGGAAAATATTGTATTATAAAATATTTGTTAACTTTATGTTTCATTTGTTTAAAGAATAAGTCACTAAACTTAATTTGACCTAGAAACTAAACATTATAATAATCCCAACAGCCCTAATTAGTTGGAGAAACTGAATTTTTACCATATAACCTTCAAATCATCTCTTTGAATTTAGTCTTTGCTTCTAAATCTCACTGTTTTCCCAAGTGCTTCACGTGTCTCATTTCATATTGTTAATGAAACAACTCAATCAACAACCCAGGTTTGTACGTGAGCAGATTTAGGCTGAGGTGAAATTGAAAGCTAAGCACTGCATTTTCATTTTCACTGAAAAAATAGAATATTCCATCACCTAGTAATCTACTCAAAATTTGCCTTTTAGCATGATCATATTTTATTTACACATATTCCTCCTCAGAATATCTGCAAGGAAACAATGTTAATAAGATATATTCACTTTTCTTGTTTTATAGTGTAACCTGTATTATAACACTGTATGTAGCTATAATAATATCCTTTTGCAATTATGCAATTGCCCTTTTATTTCTTATTGTATTTCTATACATTTGTTCATATTTACTCAATATATTAAAATATAGATGTGTATATATGCATATATATATACATACATACATACATACATACATAAACGCACACATGGAAGTTTGCGTACATGTTGAAAATTTTAGTTCAGTGTTAAGTATATTTTTGATTATTTTTACTTATTTTATTTCTTATAATCTAAAAAGGACATACAGGTGGTAAAATGGGCCCCTCTGGAATCAAAGAATGTTAAGGGAACTTCTTTTTTTTCCTTAAAGATTTATTTATTTGAGAGAGAGAGAGAGCATGCAAGTGGTGGAAGGGGTAGAAGGAGAGGGAGAGAAAGAATCCCAAGCAGACTCCCCACTGAGCAAAGAGACTGATGTGGGGAGGGATCCCACAACATTGAGATGATGACCTGGGCCGAAATCAAGTCAGGAGCTCAAAAGACTGTCACCCAGGTGCCCCAAGGAAACTTCTAATATAGGATTCTTTTATCTTCACCTAATTTTTTAAAAATAAGAAGTGGAGGGGCTCCTGAGTGGCATAGTCAATTCAACCAGAGTCTACTTGAGATTCTCTCTTTCTCTACCTCTGCCCTTCTCACTCGTGCTCTATCCCTCTCTAAAATAGATAAATAAAATCTTTAAAAAAAAATAAGAGGAGGAAAAATGGAAATAATCTAACATAGGCCACACTAATAAATAGCTTTATTCTCTAAATTCACTTACTTATGCGTGTACTTGTCCTTTCAAGTTTTGTTCATTCAGGTATTCATTAATAAATTCATTATATATTCATTTATTCAGTGCATATTTGTTTGTCACTATGTACCAGTCACTTATAACATTTTTTGGTAGAAATAAAATTTTATTGTTAAGACATGGTAGTCAGTCTACTAAGGCATCCAGGTATGAAAAAAGATATTTTAAACAGGGATAGGCAAAGATGATTTCACTACTTGAATTGAAACTTTAAGTCTAGATTAAAAAACATTCCAGGTTAAGGAAACAAAGACATTCTATACAGGCAGAAAACAAAACAAAACAGAAAACAAGTGTGCAAGTGCATGAAAATATGGAGGGGTACGGCATATTCAGAATTACAAAGAAGTTTTGGGTGAGGCTACCAGAAAATCTTAAACAACTCTAAACATTGGAAATAGACACCAATTCTCAGCCACACACTTCAAAATAAAATAATACTAAACTGAAATAAAGTATAAGAAAGTCAAATGTTGCTGTTTTTCTCTGTAATGACCCCATGGATATTTCTAGAGGTATTCTATGCGAAATTTTTTTCCAATAGAGATGTTTTCCCTGTTATGATGGTATTTTTGACATATATTCAATAATTTTAACACTGAAGCTATATTTTATAATATATAAAGGTACTGAGTCTAGTGAATCTGACTAAATTCTGGTCCTAGAGAGTTTGGCCATTGATCACTGTAGTATATATATGAATAACTAATATGATTAGAGGTGGTGTATTTCAAGGCTTCAGTTACTCTAACTTGAACTTAAATTTAAAATTTATTTGAAAGGGCTTCTGGGTGGCTCAGTTGGTTAAGTGTCCAACTTTTGATTTCAGTTCAGGTCACAATCTCAGGGTTCTGGGATGAAGCCCTGCATCAGGCTCCAAACTTAGCAGGGAGTCTGCTTATGGATTCTCTCTCTCTTCTTTCCCTATATCCCTCCCACTCACGTTTTCTTTCTCTCTCTTTCTCTCTTTCATGTGGATGTTTCGGTGGGTGCTTGCTATCAATAAAATAAATAAATCTTTAAAAAAGTTATTTTAAAACCATGACCAGATTTCCTTAAAAGGCTCTTTCATTTTCTATTTAGTTTCAAAACCTCTCTTTCTCTGTATTATCAGTCAAATAAAAAGTAAAAGTTCTGATACACATATATTTTTCAGGTGGAATTACAGATACCTTTTCGATCAAATAGATCAAATAATTTTACTTGCAAGTCAGGCAAGGTTAACTTTAATCATAATAACTGCTATAATCTTAAAACAATATGAAGTATGAGAAATGCACGATTATTCCAAGTTACACAGCTATTCAATTGCCTGAAACCAATGATCTATCTTTTGTATATCAAACACTGTACAGGACACCTTCTGTCCTAATGAAATTACTTGGGTTAAACACTTACCAGGAAAAGGAACTTGATATTTCTGTTTTAATTTACTTTTTCCTTATCTGAACAGAAAATAACTAGATGCGTTCATATATATGTTATTACACTGTGTTTTAAAATAGTGGAGACTAGGATATTTGGTAAGAGTTTACTTTTTAAAATACATTTCTCAGGCGCCTGGGTGGCTCAGTGGGTTAAAGCCTCTGCCTTCGGCTCAGGTCATGATCTCAGGGTCCTGGGATCAAGGCCCGCATCGGGCTCTCTGCTTGGCAGGGAGCCTGCTTCCTCCTCTCTCTCTGCCTACTTGTAATCTCTCTCTGTCAAGTAAATAAATAAAATCTTTAAAAAAATAAACTAAAATAAAATACATTTCTCAAAATGTCATTATTTTACAACTTCAAATGTATATCAGTTTGAGAGGGTAAAGTGATGTCATAAACATAGTAAGTCTCTGAAAGGGAAAGATAACCTTGATGTGAGTATATCACCTGCCCATATAGATAAAACATTATTTCAGATAATTAAGTATCTTTCAGTCTTCAAGAAGAACAAAAATACATGGGATGTGCTTTTAATATTGTTATTTAAAAGAAATTGGGACTTACATAAAGTAGATCCTTAGTTATTAAATTGAAAAACATTGGGATTTTTTTAAAACCTAATAATAGTTAGGGATAGAGTAGTCAGCATAACACAACCTTTCAGATGTCTGAAGATAATGGTTTGTTTGTTGTTTGGTAGGCAGTGGTGAAAAATTTAGCATCTATTTTCTCACAAGCAGGACAGGAAAAAACTAAGAAAAACATAAGACCAATTTCTGCTTTCCAATTCTCTTTTCATTATTGATTCTTATCAGTTAAAATTTTAAAAAGGCAGAAATAACATGTCTCCTATCATAACCACTCCCAATTCAATTATGAAAGTACTCATTGAGCACATAGGTATTGAAGCTTGAACTTCTGAATTTGAGTGGACATTTAAATCTTAGAAAAAAGAAAAATGTTTATTTTCTCTCTCTCTCACATACACACAAACACACACACACACACACTAAAGAGCATAGATTAGAATTTCTGAAAATATCCAGAGATGATCATAAACTAAGAAAAGTTCAGTTTTCAGCCCTTCTGCAATCCAGAGTCTTAACAAGATACCCAGTATATCTATGTTAGCCCCCAACATTGTGTAGGCGGGCCTCAAAATCCTGGCTGGCCCGATGAAGTAGGGAACAGTTGACCCGGTGCATTGTCATTAATCTTATGATCATAATCCAGCTCATAGATATTACCAGAGACATTGAGCTTTGCAGCCTCTGAGACAGGAAGCTTGCCCATGCACCTCTTCAAGTAATCAGCAATGAGCTAATGTAACATAAGATCACAAATATAAGTAATAATTTAAGTAAACTCTTAGAGTATATCTCTTTATTGCAGTTTATATTATTGTGTCAAGAGCTGAAACATGTCTTATTAATTGCTATATATGCAAAATGTCAAAATATTTTTAACCTTAAAAGAGAATCAAAGGGAAAGCACGGTTTGTTACTTGTTAGACAGAAGAGCCAGATGGTTGGGACCGAACATTTACTCTTGGGTGTTTAATGTGATATCAAGGAATAAGAAAGCAAGAGGCCGTGTCTAGCAAAGAAAAAGCAAGGTTGAATACATCCGCAAAAGAGTAGAATTGGTCTACTTAAGGGACCTCTTATTACACATTTGTGCTGAGTGCTACATTAAAATATTCAGGGTTAAATTAGCTGCCTAGCTGCAAAAGAAGAAAAAAAATTCACAGAACAAATTTGAAAACAGAAATGGACAGAAACAGTGTAGGTAACAAAAAGCAAATTTCTCTCAAGAAGAGGTTTAGCTCACCCCTTTGAAGAGACAAATTGGAATCTGTCTAAATTGTACCTTAATATTTCTGGACCCATTTTTATCTGGTATTTTGTGAAAGGCAATCATTTGCAGCATTCTTTTCTTTTTAACTGCTTTCCTGTAGAAATGCTAACTATGCATACTATCTGAAGTAGCTTGATACTACGAGTCATTATCAAGTTCAATAAATAATTTTCCTGTACAATTTCACCCTGCTAGAATCTAATTTGAGATTTCTCTTCCCATATTTCTAATGATCTACTGAAGATAAATATTTAGGCTTTCAGAAAAAATTATTTTCACACAAATAGACATGTTATCATATTAATTTGGCTTTGTCACTCCTAAAAGTCATTGACTCCTATCTTCCTGAGTCTCATTGCTATTCCAGAGACACTCTTTCAAATATCCAGATTCGTTTCTCACAATGAGATGCAAAAAAGAGGACAGATTGAAGGTCCATTCTTTATCTAAATTAGTTGGATATGTATATTCAAAAAATAAATCATGCTTAGTAAAGATTTTAAATAAAAGGGATTCTAGTTCGTGAAAAAATAATGTAATATAAAAAACGAAAATGTACTTCATTAGATATAATTTGCACCATGCACCAGGGTTGTTGTTAGGCAAAGGTTTTTTGTTTTGTTTGTTGGTTGTTGTTTTTGTTTTAATAAAGTGTTATCGTCTTCATAAAGGTCATTCCCAACTTGAAGGGAGTGGTGACACCTGGTGTGGTGAAACACAAAGAGCCTTTTATCCCCTGTGAAATTGATAGAGATGTGGGTAAACCCAGGTTTCCAAAATGCGGTAAAAGCTGGAGATAGGAGGTGGATTTCTGAGGGTTAGGAGGAATCCGGGCAGTAGGTGCTATGATGGCGTTACCAGATGGCTGCTCAGAACGAACTCAGGCAGTCTTTCTTCAATGGCCAAGAGGTTTGGCTCCTGAGTCCTTTCTGGGTTATGGCTTCCTGCTAAAAAGAGTTTCTTTACTTAGGGATGTTCCCATTTTGGGATGACTGAACTGGAAATAGAAAATCTCCCCTTTTTTCAAGTTAGAACGAGTCTTAAGAAACATCCTAATTCAAGGGAGATTTTGGATCAGCTGAGAGCTTTCTTAGGTTTGAATTGCTCCTAGTTTCTCTCCTTGTCATTTTTTTTTTTCTTCTTCTTCAGAAAGCACTCCCCGGTATATTTCCTGCCAGATAACTGCCAGATAATTATCTCAGGGTCAGTGTCCCTGGAATTCTTTTAACTAACTAACTAACTAACTAACTAACTAACTAACTAACTAACTAACTAACTAATTTAGTGTGTGTGTGTGTGTGTGTGTGTGTGTGTGTGTGTTTGTCCCTGGAATTCTAACCGAAGTTAGTCCAGGAGGAGCAAAGACAAGAGTTTGTGCCAGAGTGGCTAAAGAAAATGTTTGCTCTGAAAAGACTTCTCAGTGGGTTTTGACCTAAATTATTTGCTTTGGTCTGTAAACCCATCCCTACTTATCCAACAACACCATTAATAAAACAAAACTTTTTGACTGAACTTCTTTACCCTGTAAAATGCACATAATAGCATATTAACTAAAAAGAGAAGTTGGGCTTCTAAAAGATGATGGTCATATACGGTTACATACATTTCATAACCCAGTCTATTGCCAGAGACCAGCATTAGAATTTAGCCTATGGTTTGGGAGAAGCATGCAGTTAAATAATCTTTTAAATGCATCTGAAAAAGGTAATCAATCATCAGTTTATTGATATGGATTTATTGACTATTAAAGGAAAAATGAGGAAGTACTTGGCCTGTGAGAACTTATAATCTAGGAAGAGAGATAAGACTTATGCACAAATAATATAAGACAGAAGATTGGCAAATGTTATAGAACATACAAATAAACAACACTGGAGCCAGAGAAAATAACGATCACCCTTGCTTGGAAGATCGGAAGAGGTCCTGTGATCTCAAAGAATGGTAGTAGGTAAGGTTGGAGGGAGAGAGATGTCTAATTGTCTGAATGCTGAGGTAAAAGTTTCCATATTAATTTAAAATTAATCAGAAAAAATATAAGAGGAGGGATAAATTGCTATGGAAGGAAAGATGATTTATTATTAAATTTCTCCTAGAGTTGACACCAAAGATGGCATTTAAAGTTGGGACAGCAGAAAATGTTCTTCTCATCACGCCACTGTCAGATTCAATAGGGCAATTGCTAGAAACCCAAACAAATGGCACCTTCTTAATTTCAGAAGTTATCATCTCCTTTACACTGTGTTTATAGAAGCCTGTGTCCCAGGCACTAACAAAATAGTGACAATAATGGAAATAATTACTGATGCTACTGTCCTATATGGCTAGGAGCTCTGGAGAGAGAGGAGAGTATCATTTTGGGGTTATGACTTTCAAAACTTAGGCACTCCTAATTTTCATGTTTCTGTATACTACTTCTTACTGAGGTGGAGAAGTCCATTTGTCTACAGTGTTATGGATTAAGTGGTCATAAGAGTGATCATAGAACTGATGTGGCTTGTTTGTTTTTTGGCATAGGTCAATGTTTTTCTTTACACATGACTTTCAAAACACTTTGTTTCTATTTTTTATTTAAAAGTGAAATTATCATCATATTTAGATGAAGTGCATCCTACATAGTCTTCTCATTGTCATGTAATAAATATAATCTGTGTCAGATTACCATTGCTATGTATTATGTTTAATTTCTACATTATAATCTGTTAGTGAGCTTTCATTTTTATGTAATTTTTTTGCTTATTTGTTACAGTTACTTGCCCACACATGTACATCATACACTTATGTTCCTAATTGAGAGAAAATATAGAAATTCAATTTACATTGCCCTAGCACAAAAAAAGGGACAATTAATAAAAAATTTCAAGAATTAGGATACATCATAATTGATACATTAAAAATATTTGAACTAAATTAGTCCGAAATTGCTTCTAAGACACTTTTCCAGGAATCTATCAGAAACAAGAATGGAAGCAATCATTCCTAAAGTAAGAACAGTAGTAGTTTAATAGCTCACAAAAGTGCCTCTTTGGAACAAGGCAATTAACTGTTGCCTCCAATGAAAACTGCCATGGGAATTTAGGTAGGTAAAGTGTAATTAACTAAATTAGAAGTAATGAAAATGCTACACTTAAACAGTGGTACGATTGTATAGAGACTTAATATACTATAGTGGTTTGTGGTCCATTTGAACTCCTAGATACAATTAAAAGACATTTCCTCTAAAAAGATCAAGGGATTTTTATCAGGGAAAATTGCTGCTGCTTGCCAGCTCTTTCCTAATGAACTTTAAAATGTCTATATTGTACATGTGTCTATTGGCCCCATTTTGTGTTGAGGCAGGTGGTTGATGCCCTGCTCACGTCACTGCTATCGCGGCAATGACATTGATACTGAGGAAAGTTGCAGTGTCCTTCTAGCCAAGTCTTGGATTCAAACTCTTGCACCTAGTAAATACCCAACATGTCCAAAGGAAATGGCATTCAGGATCTAGTTAGTGATAGATATGGTATTAAATTAATTCCACCCATTATAATTCTGACTAAGATTTAGTAAAATAAACATCTATTATATAGTTATACTGGAGCCTAACAATTGCAAAATTATTACCTTTAGATTATGGCCTTTATATCTATTTTTACATAACATACACAATAAAAATGACATCTATTTGTACAGATGCTATATTATAAAAGTTGAACTCAAAAATTTTTCTATGTTCATTATTACTTTATATTGAGAATTTTCTTTAATTGAGAATAATTTCACTTAAATTTTTATCTATTACTTTGTCAAAAATGTAATCCATGAAGTAATTATAGACAGAGGTATTCCAGCCATCCAATCACCCTCCTCACAACAATGTTAGTAAAAATATCTGATAGAGACTAAGTTCAGATGAATTAATGCTGCCTGAATTTTTTTTGGGGGGGGGATTTTTTTTTAAATTTAAATTCAGTTAATTAACATATAGTGTATTATTAGTTTCAGAGGTAGGGTTCAGTGATTCATCAGTCTTATGTAACACCCAGTGCTCATTATATCATGTGCCCTCCTTAATGCCCATCACCCGGTTACCCCATCTCCCCACCCCCACCCCTCCAGCAACCTTCAGTATGTTTCCTATGATTAAGAGTCTCTTATGGCTTCTCTCCCTATCTAATTTCTTCTTGTTTTATTTTACCCAGGTAAACTTCTTTTAGTAACATGTAACTACATGTTACATGTATTGTTCTTTGATATGTTTCTTGGAGTTGTACTCAGCCTAGCACACTCTTTTTATCCATTATATGTTCCATAGACTTAGTGACATTATTTGGGTTGCTTTATTCTACTGTTTTTATTATGCCCACTTTTGTGCACAAACTTTAGCACAGGGGTTGGAATTTGGGGGGAAGAGTGTCAGTTTGAGTTCTTGTCAATGTGAGGTGAAGATGTGCTGCTTGGCATTGAGCAGGTAGCAGGCATTGCATGCTGACTGGGGAGGGAGGGTGGGTAGACTGTATATTTGGAACCCACAGGTGGACAACATCATGTGTGACGGGGACGTAGATGGTTTTGCTTCTGGTCATGAATTCCTTTAAATTTTGTTTTTTTCTGGGAAACTCTATCTTGCCCATTTGGAATGAAAGACTTTCTGGATAGAGTATTCTTAGCTGCAGATTTTTTCCTTTTAGCACTTTAAATATATCATGCTGCTATCTTCTGGCCTGCAAAGTTTCTGCTGAAAAATACACTGATAGCCTTATGGGGTTTCCCTAGTATGTAACTGCATTTCTTCCTCTTGCTGCTTTTAAAATTCTCTCTTTATCAGTGCTTTTGGACATCTTATTTAACTTGTGTCTTCATGCAGACATCTTTGGGTTGGTTTTGTTGGGGCTTTCTATGACTTCTGGATCTGGATTTCTCTTTCCTCCCCCACACTCAGGAAGTCTTCAGCTATTATTTCTTCCAATAAATCTTCTGCCCCTTTTCTCTCTCTCTTCTCCTTCTGGGATCCCTATCATGCAACTGTTATGCTTTACAGTGTCACTGAGTTCCCTGAGTTCATTCTCATCTTGCATATTTTCCCCCTCTCATCTGCTCAGCTTGATTACTCTGTCCTCCATATTGCTGATATGTTCTTCTACTTCCTCTTGTTTGCTATTTATTCCAGGTGGTCTATTTTTAACTTCATTTAGTGAGTTCATTATCTCTAATTGGTTCTTTTTTAGATCTCCTATCACTTTGTGGAGGGTCTCATGGAGGTCCTGCACTCCCTTCTCAATTTTAGTGAGTATCTTTATGAACATTACTTTAAATTCACTGTCAAACATATTACTTTTCTCCATTTTGTTTAGGTCTCTTGCTATAATTTTTTCTGCTCTTTCATTTGGGACACATTCTTCTGTCTCCTCATTTTGTCTATTTCTGTGTCTGTTTCTATGTGTTAGGAAAGTCAGCTATGTCTCTGGCACTTAAAAGTAGTAGCTTAATGAAGAAGAGTTCCTGTAATGCCCCATAGTGCAATGTTTCCTTTCTACCAGAAAATGATGCTTCAGGGGTGTCTCCTGTGTGTATTGTTACAGGGGTGTCTTACTGTTGTGGTAAAGGTGTGTTTGCTTTCAGTCCAGTTTGTGACAGTTCTCTGCCTGTTGTGGGCAGAGTCTGGTTGTGGGCAGAGTCTGGTGTTAGACGGCCTGTCCAGGGCTGCCTTGGGCTTGAGTTGAGTCAGACCAGGTGTGTGCTAGAGATGAAGTAGCACCAAACTGCAGGGCACTTTCCCTATGTTGTCCCCCTTTTGTTGGTGGGTGGGGCCTGCATTCAGACCCACTGCCTGCCCCCAGCCCACTGCTGGGGTCACAGTCAGACTGGTATGTGGTTATTTTCCCTTATTCCTGGAGGAGGACTCATTTTGGACTGGTGTTGGCTCTTATCTGGGCTGCTTGCACACTGCCAGGCCCATGGCACTGCTTTGGTGGGATCTTGCTAAGAGCATATCAGAGGGGGTGGATTCACTTCTCTGTGGCCTCTTGTCTATATCAAGTCTTCAGGTCACTTTCTCAGTTATTTATGTCCATGTGGATGTTTTCTAGGTGGTTAGGTGGCCATGTGCATGAGGTGAGCCCAGGGTCCACCTACTCTGCCATCTTTCAGCAGCCTCTCACATTGCCCAAATTTTGAGCTATTTCCCTAAATCTCAACTGTACATGGCAATCATATTAACAAAGCCAGTAAAAGTGTATTCCTAAGGAAACTGTCTTTAGGGAAACTGAACAAAAGGCTGTGAAATCATAACTGAAGAAGTTAGTTCTGATTCTGTCTTAACTAAGATAATTAATAGAATTTTTATTACTCAATAAATATGAAATGTAAAAGAAAAATTTAAAAAATCAACATATTATTGTTACATCCATAAAAACACATGCTTTTCACTTTCATTTTAAAGCATATTTTATTTATTATCCATCCAGCAAATCTCCATTATACTTCAGGTGGGTCAGAAATCATATAACCTCAAAAAAAAAAATTTACCTACGCCTATATATGAAAAAATTTCTCTTCAAGAAAAAAATTAACTGCTTCTAGCTATTTATTTCTAAAACTATCTTATTATTAGTGCTGTTTTGTTAATATATTTACTGTCTATATTATCCCATTTGGATGCTAAACACTAAGATAAGAGACCTTACCATTTATACCTCCTTATTGCCCCAGTGCTTTCATAGTGCCTGCAGTGTGACACATGGCATTTAACAAACATTAATTAAAGAAAAAAGAATCCTCACCTTATCATTCAAATTTAGATTTTAACTTAATAAAAAATAGGTGGTCAATGAATACTCCATTTCCTAATTACACTTTAGTTATCTTATTTCCCTTGAATACATTAATATAACAGTTATGATTTATCAAACCATAATTTGTTATATTAATAAAATATTAAAAATAAATTTATTAAAAAGAACAATCATATAATTCATTAAATTGTTATTTTTTGCTAAAGGATGACTGCAGAAAGAACAAAATATTAATAAAAATTTAAATTTGGAATAAAATCAGATTCAAAGACAGCTTTCATAGAATTATTTTAAAGTCCTTATTTTTTAAATGAAAAACAATATTTAAAAAAAATTTTTTTAAAGTTTTATTTGTTTATTTGAGAGAGAGAGAGAGCATGTGTGAATGTGGAGATCGGAGGGAGACAATCCCCAAGCAGACTCCCCACTGAGTGTAGAGCCCCACTTGGGGCTCTATCTCAAAGTTTTATTTGTTTATTTGAGAGAGAGAGAGAGCATGTGTGAATGTGGAGATCAGAGGGAGACAATCCCCAAGCAGACTCCCCACTGAGTGTAGAGCCCCACTTGGGGCTCTATCTCATGACTCATGAGATCATAACCTGAACTAAAACCAAGAGTCAGATGCTCAACCTATTAAGGTACCCAGCATCCCTGAAAAATAATATTTGAAGTTGCTTATGTTAGTAAGAATTTTTGTCAGTTAAATTCAAAACTTGCAGAGAAAGAGAACTTGTTTTAACCTAAAAAGACTGAGTAATATATGTGAAAAAACTGTCATCTGTAATACTGAAAAGTAAAAAAGAACATACAAATATTTATAAAAGCTTGAGGAAAACAAACTATGAGCCTTTTTTTAAAAAGATTTTATTTATTATTTATTTGACACAGAGAGGGAGAGAGATCACAAGCAGGCAGAGAAGCAGGCAGAGAGAGAGGAGGAAGCAGGCTCCCTGAGCAGGGAGCCTGATGCGGGGCTCAATTCCAGGACCCTGAGATCATGACCTGAGCCAAANAGCAGGGAGTCTGATGCGGGGCTCAATTCCAGGACCCTGAGATAATGACCTGAGCCAAAGGTAGAGGCTTTAACCCACTGAGCCACCCAGGTGCCCCTGACCCAAGGTTTTTGTATCTGGCTAAATTTATGAGAGAAAAGGCATTTTTCAAATGACAAAGCTTTCAGAAAATGTCATCCATAATGTTTTCTCAAAAAAAAAATGTATTTATTCATTAAAGTACTTAACTCAAATGAAAAAAAAAATGGTTTCAGTTCCAAATATATGTTGTTAATTTAATTATACACCTAAACTGTGTACCTGTGTATATTCTCTGAATACAAACATTACTATATCAATGTATTACTAAATGACTGGAAAGCAAAATTTAAGTCAGGTTTTTTAGACCTATTAAATGCTAAGAAATTCATAAGCAACAGAAATGAAAGACTATACTATTCTCTCCAAAAAGAAATCTTTAACACATTAATTCTAGCTACTCTGGTTTTGAAATGCTAAAAATGTTGAAAAACACATTGGTACTTACCAAAGTATATTTCTTTATTGTGCTTTTTGAACTTTGCAATTTGCACCTGGAAAATTAAAAACAAGAGAAAGAACCTTTCAAATTTACTTGGGCTTTTCTTTAACAATGCAAATATGTTTCACCCATTCTACAATTAATTAGAAAGCCATAATTTTTTTCTGGCTCATTCTAACTTCTACCCTCAGTTACTCTATAAATTCAAGGAGATTTGTTATAAAAAAAGATCCAGCATGTGATGGAATTTTTTAAAATTTATTTTATTGGGCGCCTGGGTGGCTCAGTGGGTTAAAGCCTCTGCTTTCGGCCCAGGTCATGATCTCAGGGTCCTGGGATCAAGGCCCGCATCGGGCTCTCTGCTTGGCAGGGNATTATAAAAAAAGATCCTGCATGTGATGGAATTTTTTTAAATTTATTTTATTCACTAATCTGTATCTACTCTGACATTTCTGCCTTGTTTCTGTATCATGAAAAACCAATGGAAAGTATACTTCTGTCAAAATAAGTTTATGTAGCAATTATAACTACCTATGAAGCTCAAAATATGTTCTATGACCAGATAATGTTTTGTTTGTTTTGAGATGGTTAAGTGAGGACCTGGAGTATGTGGGAGTCTTTTATGAGTCAAAAGCTACTAGAAGCTTTAAAAATTCAATATAATTAAATGGTCAAGTACATAACAAATGTTTCTTTCTTGTTTCAAATATAATCAAGTAAATACAACCTAAATCCTAAAAAATCAATTATTTACATTGAAACTAACAAAACTATGTAGGGTATAAACATAAAATATACATAAACCTATAAAATTACCAAAAAAAGGAGTAGCTAGTTTAAAGAAATATTTTAGAAAATACTAATCTTTGAAAACATCACTAGAAATACTTTGGTTTTAAATGCTTATAGAAAAATTTAGAGGTGCTGTATAATGCTTCAGTTTTAAGTAATTAAGGATAATATGCTTCTGTATCAGAATTTAAAAATACTTTGTCAGTTTCCAGTTTTTTTCCTAGCATAGTATGTCACATACTAATTTTTAATAAATATTGTTCATGTGTAATTTTAAAATATGAAAATATTAATTTTAAGTTTGTAAGCATATATAGAATGCTAGAGCTTTCTATATCATTATTTAGCTTGGGTGACATATGGAAAAGTTACTATGATCTGTTCTTAAAAGCAACAAGTACTGACACACACACAAAAAACATGTAGCTTTTTGTAGTGTGTAAATTTGGGCACATGTATTTACCTATAAAGTCCACATCATTAGAAATAAATTAATCATACCTATAAACATTCAAAAAATGGAGCCTTAGTGTATTATTAAGAAAATCAGTACCTCTTCTTTAATATTTTAACATAAAATTAAATTATTTTACACATGTTGAAAGAAATAGTTCTTATTTCACATCTGTCATTAGTATGAGTTTTGAAGTAAAAAAAAGCACTCTCTCCTTTTTGAATAAAATAGTTTATATTAGTTGTTTTTTCACTGTAGAAGCAACAGACTTTCTGTAGAAAGTGGATTTTATAAAGCTTGTAGATTAAAAACCTGCAGAGTGGATCACTTTTAAAGTGATTATGAAGCAGTAATCTTAAATGTAAATCCAGCAGGAGTTATGGTAATTTCTAATGATAACACATTAATAAAAACCTACTACAATTTGCATCATAAGATAATGTAAAATGTTGTGCATTTGTGTTTACTATTTTACTGTTGTACATATTATAAACATCTATATTCCCTTAATACATATTAAAAATTTAAAGTTTTTACATGTGTGTTTTATTTACTATTATAAGATATTTAAAGAGGGAAATCTGTGGAAGAACAATGAAAATGTCAGATTTTGGGTTTATGAAAAAAACTAAAATTACAAAAAATTGTACTTATTTATTTATTTTTATGTCTGATCTTACTTATTTGTCACTCTTAGAAAATCTCATTTTTAACTGGGCTCAGACTTAGAGGAGAAGCTCTCAGGACAGCCTCTGGCTCTTGGCAATCTGTTTCTGATGTTTTTCTGTGGTCTCTTTCATTCTTTTGACGGAAAGTTTAGCATATTCTGCAGCCTCTTCCTTATTTTTCTTAGTACTCTGTTTTATCAGAACAATACAAAGACATGAGTGTTGGAAGACACATGGAATAACAGGAGGCTGAATCTTGGGTGCTTTGGTTCCAGGTTTCTTATTTTCTTTTTTAGGGGCTTTCTCCCAACATACTGATGGACATCATCTTCTTTAGAGATTGAAAAGTTTGAGGATTCTGCTAACTCTTTTGGGCTCCAAGTGATGATGCACTGTAGTATTAGTGAGTCCAGGGATGATCTCCTCCCTGCCCCACCCCCAGTTTTTGTTTGTTTGTTTGTTTACATTAATAACCAAGTTGAGGGGGAACACAGAGATTGGCGTCCACAATGCAACTCCAACCAGATTTGCACTTTCTTTCTCCAGTCTTCCTTGGTTTGTAGTAGCAATGCTCTTACCCAGCACCAGGTGGGCATGGCCATGGATCAAGACACATTGCTTCATGGGGAAGCCTTATTTGTCATTACTGCCACTAATTCAGACCATGGAACCCTTCTATCCTACCCTCAGTGCATCAGCAGTAACTTCTGTGGTCATAAGCTTCTCATAAAAGATACGAAGTTTGCATTAATCATCCACTTCAATGAGTTTCTGGGAGCCAGTGGTTGGAAAAGAGATGTTTAGCTTCATCTTGAAGTAGCTTACCACAACCAAGGCACCACAAAAAAGAGCTATAAAAATGGTATTTAGCTGGGCAGTCTTTACAGAATAGATAGAAAGAGATAGGATGGATGCAACATAATACAGATTTTCCTCAACTTACAGAGGGGTTATTTTTTCTTCTTTTCTTTTTTTTTTTAATTATTATTTGCCCCAGGGGGTACAGGTCTGTGAATCATCAGGCTTACACCTTTCACAGCACTCACCATAGCACAAACCCTCCCCATAGCACAACTCATCCACCCTATCCCTATCCTCCCACCCCCCAGTAACCCTCAGTTTGTTTTACAAAGGGGTTATATCCTGAATAACCCATCATAAGTTGAAAATATCATAAGTGAAAATGCATTTAATATACCTACTCTACTAAATATCATAGCTTAACTGAGCCATTTTTTTTAAAGGGGGAGAGTGTGACCACTGGGGAGGAGCAGAGGGAGAGAGAATCTTAAGCAGATTCCATGCTCAGTGCAGAGTCCAGTGGGGGGGGCGGGGCTTCATCTCAGGAGTCCTGAGACCATAACTTGAGCTGAATTCAAGAGTTGGACATTTCATCAACTGAGTCACCAGGCACCCTGTAGCCTAGCAAATTTTAAACATGCTCAGAACACTTAAAATTAGCCTATAGTTGGGAAAAATCATCTAATGAAAAGTATATTTTATAATAAAGTATTGGATATCTTCTGTAATTTATTAGCAACTGTACTGAAAGAGGAAAAACAAAATGGCTATTTGGGTACAAAATGGTTCTAAGTTTTGTTTACCCTTGTGATCACGTGGCTGACGGGAAGCTACAGCTTACTGTTGCTGCTCAGCAAAATCATGAGAAAGTTATCATACTGCACATCACTAGTTCTGGGAAAATATCAAAATTCAAAAGCAGTCCAAGTGCCCATCAATAGGTGAATGGATAAGAAAATGTGAGACATATTATATGTAGAATATTATATATTAGAATATCTATTATATATCAGATATTATGATCATAGGATATATTATATATGATTATATATGATATATATGATATATTATTATGATCTTATGATATATGATATATTATGATATATATCAGAATACATATATTCACATATATATAAATGTGAGATATATTTCTCATATATATATATTATATATATATATATATATTCAGTCATAAAACGGAATGAAATCTTGCCATTTGGAACAACATGGATGGGTCAAGGAGCATAGTGCCAAGCAAAATATGCCAGTCAAATACCATATGATTTCACTCATATGTGAAATTTAAGAAACAAAAGAAACTAACAAAGGAAAAAGAAAGCAATAAACCAAAAAACACACTCTTAACTACAAAGAAAAATCTTGGTTATCAGAGGGAAGTGGGATGGGGGAAAGATGAAATAGGTGAAGGGAATTAAGATTATATTTATCTTGATGAGCACCGAATAATATTTGGAGTTGTTGAATCATTATATTGCACACCTGAAATTAATATAACATTGTATGGTAACTATGCTGGAATTAAAAGGAAAAAAAAAGATCAAACACATGAAATTTGAAGTACAGATTCTACTGAATGCATATCACTTTCACATAAGTAAAATTGAAAAAATCCTAAATTAAGCCATTGTAATTTGAGGACTGTCTCACATTACATGAAGTATGAGAAGATAGGGAAGTTGCCAGAAAGAACTGCCATGGCAAAAATACATATTGGTATGGAATGAAAATTGACAGGACTTGGTAATTTAAAATGAGAATTAAATTTGAGATGACTTCTCAGAATTTGTATGATAGAGATTGTGATAATAGTGATGCAAATTATAGACAGGGTCTATATGAGAAGATGGGAAGTTAAATGGAAAGATGATGGTTTTGTTTTAGACATTAATTGGCTATTCAGTTAGAACTTAAATATTTCACATAGACACAAACAACATCTGGTTCCCCTTG
This sequence comes from Ailurus styani, assembly GCA_002007465.1. Classification (NCBI taxonomy): domain Eukaryota; kingdom Metazoa; phylum Chordata; class Mammalia; order Carnivora; family Ailuridae; genus Ailurus; species Ailurus styani. The sequence goes on along the minus strand of LNAC01000013.1, from coordinate 1,654,090 downwards.
CTTTAGTATGGGCATAAGAAATTCATTTTTGAAGTTCTAAAAGCCAGATTTGGAAGAATAACACTGTAGAAATATAGAATAAGAAATCATAATGGTTTAGATTTTCAAGTGACTGTAGAAAGTATTTATTTGAAGTCTTTTATTTAACAGGAAGATTAAGGATCAAAGAGTTTAAGGGATGCTTCTCAAATCCACACAGATACTTACAGAACTGGGACCGGAATCAAAGTCTCACATATTCTAAATTTGGAGCTATTTTCTCACTATCATGCTGCCTTCCAATCAATATAAATTTCGTGTTTCTGGTTGTATTTTATTCAAATTTATATGTTAGGTTTTAAACATATAGCAAGAGTTATGAATAATATTTGATATCTTATAGGTACTGTGTAATTTATCATAAAGCACATTGCTATAGCTCGAAAAATAGACATTTTATTTATTTAGTTAGTAATCTTTATCCCCAATGTGGGGCTCAAACTCATGACCTGTGATCAAGAGTCACATAGTCTACTGACTGAGCCAGACAGCTCCTTCAAAACAGACATTTTAAACTCATTTGTCAAGTTTGAGAGTGATAGATAAATGATATAAACAACTATTTTAATAGTTTAAGAACAAAATATTCAATTTGGTAAATATATATTTTTAATTACAAATTTTTATATCAAACAGCTCATTTTTGTCCACTATTCAACCAGCTATTTTTTTAACCATTACTTTTGAAGCAGGGCAAAACTGAAACTATGAATTTTTAGTATAATTATAAACTAGAGGATTTAATTTGATAGCATCATATTCTTCAAAAATTTGTATGGCATAAACACATAGAATGATTCGACAACAAAAATGTGGTTCAAGTATCTACTTAATTGTTTCTTTACCAGAAAGATCAATGTACATCTATTCAAATCACTTCCTAATTAAGATTATCTCTGGAATTAATAGGCACACAGTAAAAGTATATAACAGAAACATGTTTATTCCAAGGTAAATAAAACTTATCAACAACATATTCAATATTCTGGTATGGTACAAAAAGCAATAGTAAAGTCATTGTTAATTTCCTATGTGCCATGTTAACATTTGCATTTCAGTGTAACAACAGGATTTTGTGTCTCCATTAACATAATCTAAAACTTTAAAAATCTAGTAAAAAAAAATAAAAAAGAGTGGTAACTCTGGGGCCTGACCATCTGTGTTTGAGTCATGTTTCTGTCATTTTCAAATTGTGTGACCTTGGGGAAATTATGTTAGCTCTTCCTGACTCCATTTCCTCATCTGTTAACTAGAATTGATAATCTGATAATACTACTGATATCCAAATGGGATTTCTGTAAGAATTAAGTAAATTGATACATGCTAAGTGCTTAAACCTGAACCAGGCACATGACATTTTTTAAATATTAGCTATTATTATCATTTTAAGCTTTTTGGTATATGTTGCTGCCAAGTTTTTACCTTGTTAATGGCATAGAGAGAAACATGTAGCAGGAAAAAGTAGTAAGTTTTTAAATATAAGCAGTTGAAAATATGTTCAAGACCATCTCCAGAGCTACAGTGATTTTCCAAAAAAAGATCCAACTTTGTCTATAGCAAAATAATAGTTCAAACGTTTTGAATGTAAAGAAACAAAGGAAAAGAAATAAGAACCAGAAGCTTTAACATTCAGTCCATCACTAGTTAACATATCCATTAGCATTTTAAAGGATTTCCTAGAGTGCATAATGATCTGACTTTGTATTTTAACATGTGCAGATACCTAAAGAGGATGTGATACCTAAGGAAGATGATGAGTTTTTCATTCTCAAAAGGATATTATCTTAGATTAATCTTATTCTCTGAGATGACTTTAGATAGAATTATCTTTGCAACATGAGGACAATATATAGAAATAACAAAAGTAAAAATTGGATTGAGTATCAAATATTGAAATAGATTTTGCCAGGTTTTTTCACAATCTCACAAAAGTTTTTATTATTGCCAAACAATTGAAATATAAGTTGCAGGATTGTGGCTACATTGATAGTATTGCATTTAATTTAAAGACACCACAGAAGATAAGCTAAATAAAATTTAGAACTCCAGAGACTAAAAAAAAAGTACATGTAAAAAGAACACACTTTTTTGGATCTCAGAATGAATTTGAGTATATGTGTGTGGCCTCCACATAAGAAAGGGAGAATTTGTAATGTGTATACCATTGAAAAATCAGTAAGTCAAAGCATAGTGTTAAAGTTAAATATTTAATTATTATGAACTATTTTTTATCAAAGAAAAAAATTACCAAACAAAAATAAATGATGTTGAACTTTACAGATTGAAAAGAAAACCACATTGTATGTCTATTAACCCATAAATTAGATTCATGAAATTGATTACAACTTTCTTAATGTTATCTTAATTTTTTTATTCCTTTGATACTGGCAGCATTAAACTCAATGTAACGTCTATTTATGAATGTTGTACCATATCACAAATTTTGAAACAGGAATTCTCAGTATTCTAGAGATGTCAGTTATATCCAAATATATCTAAAGATTTAATATATGCTTCTTGAGGTAGGTTTCAATTTGCTATATACTTTCCTTATATGATTGCTTTTGTTGCATCCCAAAGCTTGTGGACTACCATGTTTTCATTATCATTTATTTTCATGTATTTTTAAATTTCTTCTCAATTACCTGGTTGACCCATTCATTCTTTATTAGGATGTTCTTTAATCTCCACTTATTTGTGGTCTTTCTAATTTTTTTGTTGTGTTTGACTTCAAGTTTCATAATATTGTGGTCAGAAAATATGCATGGTATGATCTCAATCTTTTTGTACTTGTTGAAGCCTCATTTCTGACCTAGTATGTTATCTATTCTGGAGAATGGCCCATGTGCACTCAAAAAGAATGTGTATTCTGCTGCTGTTGGATGAAATGTCCTGAGTATATCTGTTAAGTTGGTGTGTCATTTAAAGAAATTGTTTCCTTATTGATTTTCTTCTCAGATGATCTCTCCATCGGTGCAAGTGAGGTGAAAGTCCCCTGATATAATTGTATTATTATCAATGAGTTCCTTTATGTTTGTTATTAACTGTTCTATATATTTGGGTGCTCCCAAGTTGGGGCATAAATATTCATAACTTTTATATCTTCTTGTTGGGTAGATTCCTTTATGATGATTGATATATTTCCCTTCTTCATCTCTTATTATAGTCTTTGGTTTAAAATCTAGTTTGTCTGATATAAGCATTGCTACTCCAGTTTTCTTTTGACATACAATAGCATGATAAATCATTTTCCATTCCCTCACTTTCAATCTGCAGTTGTCTTTAGGTCTAAAATGAGTCTCTTATAGGCAGCATAACACTCTGTATGGAAAACCCAGAAGACTCTACCAAAATATTTCTAGAACTAATATATGGCTTTAACAGTGTCACATGATACAAAATCAATGTACAGAAATATCTATCTCTATACACCAATAATTGAAGCAGTATAAAGAGAAATCAAGGAATTGACCCAATTTACAACTACACCAAAAACCATAAGACACCTAGGAATTAACCTAACCAAAGAAGTAAAAGATCTGTACTCTGATCTGAAAGCTATACAACACTTATGAAAGAAATTAAAGATGACACAAAAAATGGAAAAACATTCTATGCTCAGGGGTTGGAAAAACAAACACTGTTAAAATGTCTATACTACCCAAAGCAATTTACACATTGAAAGCAATTATATCAAAACAACACCAGCAGTTTTTCATAGAGCTAGAAGAAACAATCCTAAAATTTATAAGGAACCATGAAAGACCCTGAACACCCAAAGCAATCTTTTTTTTTTTTTAAAGATTTTATTTATTCATTTGACACAGAGAGAGAGATTACAAGTAGGCAGAGAGGCAGGCAGAGACAGAGGAGAGAGGAGGAAGCAGGCTCCCCGCTGAGCAGAGAGCCCGATGTGGGCCTCGATCCCAGGACCCTGAGATCATGACCTGAGCTGAAGGCAGAGGCTTTAACCCACTGAGCCACCCAGGTGCCCCACCCAAAGCAATCTTGAGAAAGAAAAGCAAAGCAGGAAGTGTCACAAATCTGGACAAGTTATATTACAAAGCTGTAATGATCAAGAGCATATGGTATTGGCACCGAAACAGACACATAGGTCAATGAAACAGAATAGAATACCCAGAAATGGACCCACAACTATATGGTTAACTAATCTTCAATAAAGCTGGAAAGAATATCCAATGGAAAAAAAGACAATCAACAAATGTTGAGATACATGGACAGAAACATGCAAAAGAAAGAAACTGGACCGTTTCCTCACACCACACACAAAAATAAATTCAAAATGGATGAAAGGCCAAAATGTGACACAGGAAACCACCAAAGTCCTAGAGGAGAACACAGGCAGCAACCTCCTCTTTGTCATTGGCTGTAGCAACTTCTTATCAGACATGTGGCTAGGGACAAGGGATACAAAAGCAAACATGAACTATTGGGACTTCATCAAGATAAGAAACGTTTGCACATTGAAAGGAACAATCAATAAAACTAAAAAGGCAGCCTTCAGAATGAGAAAAGATATTTCTAAATGACATATTTGATAAAGGGATAGTATGAAAAATCTATAAAGAACTTATCAAAATCAACACCCAAAAAACAAACAATCCAGTTAGGAAATGGTCAGAAGATATGAAGAGGTGTTTTTTTTCTTCCAAAGACATACATACAGATGGCTAACGGACACATGAAATGTCATTGTTCAATGTTCATTCATCATCAGGAAAATACAAATCAAATCTATAAGTAGATATCACTTCACACCTGTCAGATGACTAAACTTAACAACACAGGAAGCAACAGGTACTGGCAAGGATGCAGAGAAAGAGGAACCTTCTTACACCATTGGTGGGAATGCAAACTGGTGCAGCCACTCTGGAAAACAGTATGGATGTTCCTCAAAAATTTATCAACAATAGCCAAACTATGGAAAGAGCCCAAATGTCCATGGCCTGATGAATGGATAAAGAAGAAATATATGTACGGGAATATTATTCACCCATAAAAAGGAATTAAATATTTCCATTTGCAATCATGTGGATGGACCTAGAGGGTATTATGCTAAGTGAAATAAGTCAGTCAGAGTAAGACAAATACCATGTGATTTCAATCATATGTTGAAATTAAGAAAGAAAACAGATGAACACAGGAGGGAAAAGGGACAAACCATAAAATAGAGTCTTTTTTTTTTAAGATTTTATTCATTTATTTGACACGGAGAGAGAGAGATCAGATCACAAGTANGGAAATTAAGAAAGAAAACAGATGAACATAGGAGGGAAAAGGGACAAACCATAAAATAGAGTCTTTTTTTTTTTAAGATTTTATTCATTTATTTGACACGGAGAGAGAGAGATCAGATCACAAGTAGGCAGAGAGGCAGGCAGAGAGAGGAGGAAGCAGGCTCCCCGCTGAGCAGGGAGCCCGATGCAGGCCTCGATCCCAGGACCCTGAGATCATGACCTGAGCCAAAGGGAAAGGCTTTAACCCACTGAGCCACCCAGGTGCCCAAAATGAGTATTAATTATGGAGAGTAAACTGAGGATTTTTGGAGGTGGTGGGTGGGGGGATGGGTTGAACGGATGATGGGTACTAAGGTGGGCACTTGTTTTGATGTGCACTGGGTGTTGTATATAAGTGATGAATCACTAAATTCTATTCCTGAAATTAATGTTACACTGCATGTTAACTAACTGGAATTTAAATTAAAACTTGGAAAAAAAGACAATGCAATCTCAATTTAAATCCCTAGGAACTTCCATTGTAAAATTTAGTATACTCAATTTAAAAGGTACATAGAAATGCAAATGACTAAAAATAGCTAGCAGTATCATTAAAAAATATGAACAAAAGTAAGGGATTTACTCTACCAGATACCAAGACTTATTTTAAAATCGTTTGATTTTAAAGTGTAGTATTAGTATAATGGTAGGCAATAGACTCATGGAAAAGCATAGAGAGCACAGAAATAGATGCATATATACAAAGACACTTGATTATGTTGGAGTAGTAGGGGAAGATAGTCTTTACAATAAATGATATGTTCTGGGTGTTTTGTTAGTGATAAGTCACTAAGTTCTACTCCTGAAACCAATATTATGCTGTATGTTAACTAAGTAGAATTTTAATAAAAATTTGAAAAAAAAAAGAAAATATGAAACCCCAAAAAACAAAAACAGTAAGTGATATGTTGTATAGTACTTAAAACATGTTGCAAGTGGAGGGTAGGCCTAAATGCAAGAGAAAAAATAATAAAGTTTTGAGTAGAAAGATACTTTCAAGGAATCAAAAAAGCCAGAAATGTCTTGCACAAAGCAGTAACATATAGAAAGGGATGGATTATATTTATTAAAATGTAAAGACAGATTAAGAGTGAAAAAGAAAACCACAGGGTGGAAGAAGATATTTCCATCGCATATATCCAAAATCAATAAAAAAACAGAGACAAACCAACCAAAAAGAGGCAAGATGCCTAAATAGTCACTTCACAGGAATGCCTGAGGGACTAACACACCTAACGATAAAGGTAGTCTACCGCATTAGTTTCCTTCTGAGACAGGAATTAAAATATACTTTAGGCCTCTTAGATATAGTACCTCAGGTTTCTAAGGATCTGTATTTTGTTTCAAACTTTTTTTATATACTTTACTTTTTAAACCAGATTGGATATTATCTATTGATCCATATTCAACTTCCCTTACAGTTTCTTCAGTTAATTCCAATCATCTGTTAAGCCCACCCAACCAAGTTTTAAAAACTTTAAATATTGAATTTTTCCTGTTTAAATTTTTCATTTTGTTGTTTCAGCTTAGGATTCCTATCTGTTCTTTTTTAATGCTCATTTATCAATTTGAATCCTTGAATATTTTTATAATAGCTGCTTTAAATCATTGTCAAGGTAGAAATCCACCTCTGGACAAGATAAAATAATAGGGACTAAATGTATACTGCATCCTGAAACAAATTAAGAAAAAACAGACAACATTTATAAAACAACCATTTCCCGAACGTGGGGCAAAAGGGAATGAAGAACAGTAATCCCTGAGAGGCAGGAGAGAAATGAACTGAAACTTTCCAAAAGAAGTCAGAGAAAAGGGAATAAAGACTAGTTGGCAAAATAGAAACCACATAGAAACCACTGGATTTAAACTCAATTATATTATCAACAGCCACATTAGTGTAGGTGATATTAAGAGGCAGAGATTTTCAGATTTGATTTAAAAAGCAAGATCCAACTATACACTGCTATAGGAAAACTACTTTAAAATAATAAAGCCACAAATGTGTTAAAATTGAAACAATGGGGCGCCTGGGTGGCTCAGTGGGTTAAGCCCCTGCCTTCGGCTTAGGTCATGATCTCAGGGTCCTGGGATGGAGTCCCGCATCCGGCTCTCTGCTCAGCAGGGAGCCTGCTTCCTCCTCTCTCTCTGCCTACTTGTGATCTCTGTCAAATAAATAACTAAAATCTTAAAAAAAAATTGAAACAGTGGAGAAGGTGTACTATGGTAATAGCATACTAAAAGGAAGACAGGAAGACTATGTTAATATCAGATGTAGATTTTAGCAAAATATATATATATATATTATATTTAGCAAAAAATATATACTATATATATAATTTTAGGTTATAAATAAAGAGGTTATTTTATTATCTAGACATTCCTGCATTTTGCATTTGATGAAATCTTGCCATTTCCCTTGTGGAGGAGTGGTGGTAAATTGTACTCCTGTGGTTTAGCAAACCACAAAATTTGGAGAATTTTCATTCCTGCAAAGTTTGAGGTTTGCTTGTGCCCACATGGATACTTCTAAATCCACATGCGATTTGGAAAGCAACATGAAGCAACAGCCACATTCTTTTTTTGTAGTCAGAAAGACCATTCAGGGCATCCAGCACTACCATAGCTCACATGTCATTAAACTGTGATTCACCTTGTAGGTCTAAGACGCAGCCACCCGGAGGTTTTTCCCAGCTCTTGCCAGACACCATCCCTCAGCTTCTGAAGTTCCTGGGCCAGGTGTGTATGTAGCTCCATGACAGAGAGCTCCAGTTTCTCCTCCTTGCCCCCTACAGTATCAAAGTTGGGAGTTTAGAGGTGGTGAGAGAGCAGAGCAGGGTCTAGCTTGTCTTCATAAGTTCCAGTTTGGTGTTGCTCTCCCCCACTTTATTTATGTCCCTATTTCTTACTCTACTATTTGCCCTGATGACTTTTAGTCCCAGTGTCAGATTCCAGAGTAAAAGCTATAGCTAACCTGTTTAATATATAAGATTTATTGCCTATAACTAATCTGTAAAAAAAAGGGCACAATTTATCAGGAGACCCTAATAATCCTAAAAGACTCTGCATCTATAACAGAATTTTGAAGCACGTGAAGCATTAACTGGAAGAACTATATGAAGACATAGAGAAATCCATAGTTACAGTCAAAGATTTTAACATCTGTACCAAAAATTAATAGAATAAGTAGATAGAGATTCAGTAAATATATAAGACACTGAACAACACTATCAACCAACTCGACTTGATTGAATTTATAGAATACTCAACATAAAATGCATAGAAATATATTCTGTTCTACCCAACATTGAACAATTGCTACTAAGATAGACCACATGCTTCAGAGTGGAACTGCTGTTAATTGTCATAATAATATTCAAGTCATACAAAACATGTTCTCTGACCACAGTAGCTTTAAATGAGACACTAATAACAAGAGAGCCGCAGAATTCTCAAATATTTGGAAGCAAAACACATTTCTAAATAACCTGGGCTACGGTTGCCATAACATAATACCAAAAACTGGGTGGCTTAAAGAACAGAAATTTTTTTCTTTAGTTTTGGACCCTGGAAATCCAAGATCAAGGTGTTGGCAGGTTTGGTCTCTTCTGAGGACTCTCCTTGGTGTACAGATGGCCACCTTTTTGCTGTGTTCTGACATGGCCTTTTCAGGAGCAGAATGGCCAAAAATTTAACGCACATGATACTCATATTTCCAAGAGATAAGTTCATGTGTATCCCTGGTATACCTTGTGTGTCCAAAAGTTACTTTTCTTATTAGGACAACCATCAGATTATAATAGAGCCCACACATAGGATCTCATTTACCTGTAAACTCTTTAAAAGCTCCATCTCCAAATACAGTCACAATCTGGGGTGCTGGCGGTTAGAGTTTCAATGCATGAATTTTGGAGGCAGGAGGGGGGGGATAAAATTCTTCCCATAACACTGTGCATAACACTGTGCATCTAAGAAGAAATTCAAAGAGAAAATTCAAAAGTACCTTGAACAAAATGAAAATGGAAATAAAACATACCAAAACATACCAAAATTAATGGGAAACTGCTAAAGTGATGCCTTCAGGATAATTTATAATACTACATGCCCACATTAGAAAAGAGCAGTCTCAAAGAAACAACCTTAGCTTCTACCCTAAGAAAACATAGAAAGAAACCCAAAGTCACCAGAAAAAAAAAAATAGAGGGAGATATTTAAAAAAAAACAGAGTGGCAACCAATAAGATAGAAATAATTAAGAAAGTCAATTTGAAAAATAAAGCCTGTAATTTGAGAAGATTAGTAAAATTTATTAACCTCTCCTTAGGCTGGTAAGGAAAAAATAGAGAAGACAAAAATGTTAATGTCAGAAATGAGAAAGCTGCTGTTATTACAGATTCTACACATATGAAAAGAATAAGAGAAAATATTATGAAAAATTTATAAATTTAGAAATTTATATGAAATGGTAATAGTACTTGAAATATATAAACTACCAGAGCTCATTCAAAGCAGAAAACCTGTATAGGCAATGATTCATGAGAAATATTAAATTCATCCTTAAAAAACTTCCTACAGAACAAATAAGAAACCTCCAGGCCCTGATGGCTTCACTGTGGAATTGTAACAAATATTTAAGAATGCAACAATACAGATTGACACAAGTACTTTATAAATTGAAGAAAAGGGTGAATTCCTCTCATTTTATGATGCCAGAATTACCCTGATATTGAATCAAGACAAAAATTCAATTTAAAAAATTGTATTTCAATATCTCTCCAGATTACAAATGCAAAAATTCTTTTAAAAATAGCAGGCAAAATCCAACAACAACAAAAAATATATGCAGTTGGTTCTCATTATTCATGAATTTTGAATTTACTATTTTTCTTATTGACTAAATTTTATTTCTAACCCCCTAATTTATACTTACAGTACTTCCACAATCATTTGCAGACATGGACAGAGTGGCCAGAGTCAAACAGAAATTTGACTCACAGGACACTCATATTCCCAATGAGATTAAATAAGGCGATGCCCTATGTTCTTGTTTTAGCTCATATCTTGTAAACAAGTGTCCTTTATTTGGTCTATTTGTGTCATATTTTTTGACATTTCTATTGGTGATTTTGCTGTTTAAAATGACCCCAAGTGGGCGCCTGGGTGGCTCAATGGGTTAAAGCCTCTGCCTTCGGCTCAGGTCATGATCTCAGGGTCCTGGGATCGAGGCCCATATCAGGCTCTCTGCTTGGCAGGGAGCCTGGTTCCTCTCTCTCTCTGCCCGCCTCTCTGCCTACTTGTGATCTCTGTGTGTGTGTGTCAAATAAATAAATAAAATCTTTAAAAAAAAAAATGACCCCAAGTGTGGTACTGAAGTGTTGTTTTGCATTATTAACTGCAAGAAGATTGTGATGAAAAATATGCATGTATTATAATTTCATTAGGTGAGTTATGATGTTGTTAGTCAAGAATCAATGTTAACAGATCAACAATATGTATTAAATGGTCTTTAAGCATAAATGTACATAAGCCAAGGTTATATATTGATCAGTTAATCAATAGTTGTGATCAGAGGCTCACAGGAACCTAATTCTGCATTTTCCTTAAAAGCATGTTCAGTATCCACTAATTCAGTGTTCACACTGACATTATAAAACGTAAGTACAAAAATCAACTCTATTTTTTAAGTGGACATTATTCCATAAATGTAGAAAACTAAAAAAGAATATTCATGTTCAACTCTGTACATATAATTGATATTATATCCATCCTGATTAAAAAATAAATAAATAAAACCTCAACAAACTTGGAATAGAAGGAAATTTCCAGAAGCTATGAAAACCAATTATTAACACTGTACTTTAAAATGAAAATTAAGTGTTTTTCACCTAAGAACAGAAACAAAGCATGCATATCCACTGTTAATATTTCTTTTCTGTATTATACTGGCAGTTCTAACCATTGCAATGAAAAACAAGGACAAAAAAATAAAGACTATCTTGATTGGAAAGAAGTAAGAAAAATATATTTAAAGATTGTAGAATTATGTTATAGACGATCCGATGGAATTGACAAAAATCTGCAAGAAATTTTTAATAAATTTGGCAAAGTTGGAAGGCATAATATCAATATATAAAAATAAATTGTGTATTTATATACTAGTAGTAAACATTGGAGGTTGAGATTTAAAAATAGCATTTATGAGACACCTGAGGGGCTCAGCCAGTTAAGTATCTGCTTTAGGCTCAGGTTATGATCCCGGGGTCCTCGGATAGAGCTCCACATAGGCCTCCCTGCTCAGTGGGGTATCTGCTTCTCCATCTCCCTCTCTCCCTGTCTCCCCACTTGTCCTCTCACTCTCACTCATTCTCTCTCTATCTCAAATAAATAAATAAATAAACAAAATCTTTATATTAACATAAAAAATATCTAAAATTTAGGAAAAATCTGAATACCTGGCTTTTCTTTTTGTAGAAACTAAAAATTTACTCTAAAATTTACATGAATATTGAAATGTTTAGAACAACTAATTCATATTCCAAAATGAAGAAGAAATACTGTAGAGTTATACTATCTGATTGCAAATTTATTATAAATATAATAAAAATAGTATGGTATTGACATCAAAATAAAAAAACAGATCAAAGTTGAACAGACAGATAATATGCTTACTACTCACATATGTGGCAAACAATTTATATCTAGACTAAATAAAGAACATTTTAAAACAAGAAAAATAAAATAGAAACTTAAAAAGAAACAAAAATTTTAAGAAATGGGCACACTAATTGAATATAAGGCAAATGTAGTATATACATACAATGGAATATTTATTCCAGCTTCATTTGTAATAGGCAAAACACTGGAAATGTCTACTATAATGGGTGAACAAGTACATATATTGTGGCATATGTATAAAATGGCATATATATCATCAATATAAATATGAATGAATTTGATACAGATACCAACATGAATGAATCTCAAAATTATTATGATGAGTGAAAGATGTCAGACCAAAAAATAATTCATGCTGTATGATTTCCTTTTCATGAAATTCTAGACCATGAACACAGAGATCATGGAGATGGAGGTTTGAAACAGGCAAGGGGGGAGCATTACAAAAAGGAACTAAGATATGTCAAACTTCCCAAGTTGTGTGTTTTATTATGTGCAATTTCTTTATATTAGTTATACTCTCAGAGCTCAGTAAAACTTTTACAAATACTTTGGTTTTTTTTAAAAGATTTTATTTATTTATTTGACAGATAGAGAGGGATCACAAGAAGGCAGAGAGGCAGGCAGAGAGAGAGGAGGAAGCAGGCTCCCCGCCGAGCAGGGAGCCCAATGCGGGCCTCCATCCCAGGACCCTGAGAAATGACCTGAGCCGAAGGCAGAGGCTTTAACCCTCTGAGCCACCCAGGTGCCCTACAAATACTTTGTTGAGGAAAAGAAGTCATAAACAAAAAAAGAATTGAGTATGACTCCATTTATTTGAAATTCTCTAGTAGCAAGCCAAAGTTTGCCTCTTATGGGAGGATGTAGGACGAGGAATCCTTGGGAAGAGGTATGAGAGAACATTCTGGAATGACTGTGTTCTTCCATATCTTCATAGGATTTTGAAGTATATAGTTCCTGCATTGTCAACTCACCCAAAAACTTAAGAATTGTAGATTTTATTTATTTTTACTTTTCTCTCCAAAGAAAACATTAACAAATACCAAACCTACTTTATGAAAAGCATGCCAAAGTGTTTAGGGACTGTACATTGATATTTGTAACTTAATTTGAAATTCGTTAAAAATTTAAGGTGGGCTGATAGATGACTATAGGGACTGACTGGTGGATACATATGTTTTCAGGCAAATACTGTAAAATTCTATTTGTAGGATTTATATGTTGACTATGTGAGAATTAACTGTATAGTTCTTCCTAGTTTTTTGAATGTTTGAATTATTTTTATAAAAAATGTTCTAAAAAACTTCATACTGAGATGATACTACTTTCTCACCAGAATGTCTAAAATTAAAAATGCTATCTGTGGGGCAATTTGTACTATCTTAGACTGCTTGTAAGAACATAAGTTGATATTACAACACTGGAGGATTCTTAACATTTTCTAACAAAACTGAACATATGCAATACACTGTGAATATAGCAATTTCACCCCTAGGTGAACACACAGAAATTCACAAAAGTAATTATAAGATTTTTCATAGCAACATTATTCATAATAGCCCCAAACTTGAAACAACCTCAATTTCTGTAGAGTGGATACTCATATTGTGGTCTCTTCATTTAATGCACTATTATAAATACACCAATGAAATGGAATGGACTGTAGCTATACAAAATCAAGATGAATCACCTGAACATAATATTGACTAAAAAGAGCCAGATATAGGGCGCCTGGGTGGCTCAGTGGGTTGAAGCCTCTGCTTTCGGCTCAGGTCATGATCTCAGCGTCCTGGGATCGAGGCCCGCATCAGGCTCTCTGCTCAGCAGGGAGCCTGCTTCCTCCTCTCCATGTCTCTCTGCCTGCCTCTCTGCCTACTTGTAATCTCTCTCTCTGTGTTAAATAAATAAATAAAATCTTAAAAAAAAAAAAAAAAAAGAGCCAGATATAAAAGCTTAAGCAAGTGTATGATTCCATTTATACCAAGTTCAAAAACAAGCAAACTAATCGACAGCTTGAGAAATCAGTAGGGGTTCTTTTGGAGAAGAAGAAGGGTATAAAAATTGCTCAAAGCATGAAACTTGCTTGTGGGATAATTTTTTATTTCTTGATTTTGGCATTGGTTACACACACGTTCATTTTATGATATTTACTTGAGCTGAATTATTTTTGTATGTGTAATTTTTTGTATATTGGTCACAACTCAATAACTGATATTTAACAATACTTGGGGTTTTATCCAACTAGATAGAAAAATATGCCTTGAAGTCCTGCATTATGTAAGTACATTAGATATTTTATATGAACATGTGTACAAGAACAGGAGCACACAAAATTCTTTCCTTAATATTTGTCAACAGTCTGGACATGTATGTGAATAGGACAATTTGATAATAAACATCAAAATAGAGACTTATTTTTTTTTTCTCAAAAACTGTGATTGACTAAATGTAATGGAAAAGGAGAAAGGAAGTCAGCAACGTTGCTCAGAGTAACAAGTGGTCAGCAGGAATGAGAAGATAAGTGCAGATAAATAGTAAAGAATTGACAAGAAGCCAATCTTGGAAGGCTTTGTGATAACAGCATATTGGAGCCTATCCGAGTAGACCAATAACTCAGATGGAATAGAGGAATAAATTGGAGAAGTGGTAACCACACAAACAGTAGGGTGGTCCCAGGGGAACAATGCAGTAAATTTTGCCACAGAAGCATGTAGAATATAATAATATTTGCTGAAAAGACTTGAGGCTGATAGGAAATGCATCAATTTGAATATGTTCTGTAAACTCTCATCAAGTGTTAAAGGCAATGACAGTGTAACAGTTATGTGTCATTTGTTTCTTAAGGTTGTTCTGAAAGGTAGGTTCTATAACTTTCATATTATGAATGTGGAAACTAAGAGAATTTAAGTAACACACCTAAAGTGAGGAGCCACTCTTTTTATTTGGGTCTATCTGATATCAATGACTGTTCTGTGTGATTTCTTATCTTCTTACATGCTATCAAAATTTGAAAACAAAGTATACATAATTTTTGTTTTTTTATAGAGAATTTACCATGACTATTAGAATTACAAATAAATAAATTGTGAAAATAGATTCCAGAATTTACTCTCTTTTAACCAGCTTGCAATGAAAGAGGGAAGGGTGAGAAGGAGCACTCTTTTGCATCACCTCCTCATGAAAAAACGTATCAGTAGAAAATAAATTGGTAAAAGAAAGAATCATTGCATTTAAGCTCCTTCTCGGAGGCTTAATATATTATATTCATATGAAATTCCACTTTACTGTTCATTTTCTATATTCAGGCCTGACTCCCATGGTTAGTATTTTGAAGTATTTTTACTATTTGAAAACCCAAGTTTTGTTTTATGAATGATAAGCATTAGTAACATTAATGTTACACTACTGCCATCTTGTGAGGACTCAGGATTTCTACCATTCCTTTGAAAGGGCTTTTGCCAGATTGCAAAAGCAGATAGATTGTAGAGATCAGCAAATTACCTTTGCCGATGGAATATAAATTGCAATTAAAATGTACTTTGCAACCAAAAAGTCATGCTTAATTAGGAAGGGGTTTAAAAATTTTCAATATGAATTTCATATGGAATCATTCTGAGCTACTTCTCTTGGCTATACAATTTTACTTATTTGTATATATACATATATAAAATATGAATTATCTTAAATTAATACACACTAGCTAAGACTGCTATATGCAGTCAAAATTTTAAAGAGTAAGCCTTAATTAAAGAAAAGTATTCAGGGCGCCTGGGTGGCTCAGTGGGTTAAAGCCTCTGCCTTCAGCTCAGGTCATGATCCTGGGGTCCTGGGATCGAGGCCGGCATCGGGCTCTCTGCTCGGCAGGGAGCCTGCTTCCTCCTCTCTCCTCTCTCTCTGCTTGCCTCTCTGCCTACTTGTAATCTTTCTCTCTGTGTCAAATAAATAAATAAAAAATCTTTAAAAAAAAAAAAAAAGAAAAGTATTCAATGATAATTATCTCTCCTCCTTTACATTTTTTTCCTAGTGGCTTTGTAAATAGCTAGTTGGATACAATGAAGAAATTTTGAATAACAACAAAACTGTTAGGGCACATGGGTGGCTCAGTGGGTTAAGTGTCTGTCTTCAGCTCTGGTGCAGATCCCAGGGTCCTGGGATACAGCCTTCTGCTCAGTGGGGAGCCTGTTTTTCCCCCTCTGTCTCTGCCTGCTGCTCTGCCTACTTGTTCGCTCTCTCTCTATGTCCCTATCAAGTAAAAAAATAAAATCTTTAAAAAAAACCCTATTTATTGTTGGATATTGTGAGTGTTTACATACTCTAGAGAGTGTGATTCTTTGGGAAACATTCACATGAATTATTTACTTGCATTTAATGTGAGAAAGTTTTAGGTCATAGTTTTAAAAAATAATAATCTAGCACTCTTCCCTATACACACACACATACACACACACACACTCACACTGTATTTTCTCTTGAGATACTTGAATTTAATTAATAATAGCAATTTTTCCAGATCTCTGAATTATCCAATGATATTTATTTTATTCTCAATTTGAATAGTAAACATATCTTCTACACTTTTATTATGTTTCAAAAAAAAACATGCTTTAAGAAAAATGTGTTTATGTGGGTAGAATAATCATTCCCTAGCCTATATAACACAATGAATAAAAGGCATGAAATTATATGATATACTTGCATTATTTGACAAGACAACTCAAATAATTCAGAGATCTGAATGTTTATTTCATCAATCTTTGGTCAAAAATCCCAAAAGATTGGTTAGAATTACTGGATGTTTGTCTATGATTAAGATTATGACATCAACTTACATTGACAGACCCTCAATTATTTATTAATAACTTTGTAAATTATTTTTCTGTATTGAAAATCAATTATACTCGCACATAAGTTTTTACCTATAGATTATATTTCAAATTATTTCTCAAATAATTAAGTCTCTTTTTAAAAGAGATCTCAATACTTAAAAAAGAAAATTAGGGTCTTTAGAATATAAATTAAATTTAATTTATAGTCAACCTAAATAAAAGCTTTGTTCTTAGAATAGAGAAATAACCCTATAATCAAGTATATCTATTTAGTCATGATGGAAAGAGATTGTTTAGGCCTGCAGGAAGAAAGAGAGAAAAAATAAGTGAGAAAGAACATTGGAGGAAAGAGGGAGGAAAGGAGGTGACAAAAAGAAAAAGAAAATGCAGGAAATCTTTCAAATCTTTAACAGGGAAAAACCTGTCTGCTTTTTCTAACTTACATTAAGGTTGCATTTACATATAATACTCTCATTAATTTTCAAAAATTAGGTAAATAAACTATACCTAAAATACATTTTGCCTCATAAAGGTATTTTTTTTTTCAAAAGAACATCTCAAGGACAAGAATCAGAATGAAAAAATGCTTTTCCAGGGCAGTTAACTGTAAGTCAACATTGAATCAAACGGCTCTGGAGTGAAGGGTAAAATCCAGTGAATGGGTAGCTTTTTTAAATAAATGATTTAGAACAAGAGTGATGTAGTACTAAAATTGTTACTACCATTGGAGAAATTGAGAAAATCAAATGTCTAATAATTTCCTCTACTGAAGACTGCACCAAAAGTGGTTATCAAGGATATGCCTAAGTGTAAAATTACCAGAACATGTTCTTTTCTCTATGTAGATTTTTTCCCCCTATTCAGTTAGTCAATATTTCCTTCCTTTTTTCTTTCCTTTCATTAGGTTATGAAAAATAATGAGTGCAAATTTCTGGCTCTCTTATTTAACTGTCTTATAAGGCAAACCTCTGGAAAGAGGTTAATACATAATTTTAAAGATAGCTACAAATCCTTTTTAATATTCACACAGCTATGTATAAAATTGCTTAACTTATGCTCACTTATTATAACTTAATATTAGTTAACTGGTAATATAAGGTAACATAAAAATGCTGGAGTTTCACTTAAAATACTAAGTGTCAAAAAACACTTGAAAAAAAAGTGTCACTAAATACAACTAGTGCTAAATAAACTTTGATAAAGGAGGAAAACTTGACTTTTTAAATCTGTTTTTATTTATACTTATCAGATGGATATTTTTGATTGTTTAATGTATCTATTATTTCCATTATGTTTCAAATAAATCCTTTCTCAGTTAATAGCAGCTGAAATTGAGTTTGGTCTTTTTCAATTGTAAAAATCCTGATCATGGCATAATTTCACTTATAAAATGAATATTCCTGTATTTTACATATTTTTCTATTATACAATTATTTTTAACAGATTGTTTGTAAGAGCCATTTAATCAAATGCCCTTCTATGATTAGGTTAGATTCTGCAATTTCCTAGTGCCTTATTTTCACTAATTTAAACAATTTCCAGGGAACCCCATTTACCTGTGAAAATATCTCCATGTAAATAGCTATTTTCTCTAGCCTTTGGATCCACTTCTCACTATATGAAAACCTCCCAAGTTGATTTGACCTCTAAAATTACACTGAGGGACTAGGAAAATGTATGGAAAGGATAATTTATATAAGATGGAGTTTTACTTTCATTAGAGCCTTTGAAACTACCTGAAAACATTTGAATTAAGCAAAAATCCTTATAGCAAATTACAGAACCTATTACTGATCCCATGATGGAGCAGACCAATGAGTTTTAACTATGCTCTGCTGCCTGATAACTTCCTTGAATGAAATTTTAACTTATTTTTGCAAAGGGCTTGAAATTACTTTCAGTAATATGTAAGGCTCATCAGTTTCTATTTATAATTCTCTAATATTTAAACCTTGGATGGGCATCGGTGCACTGAACATCCTACAGAGATTCACAATCTCATTTACATGTTGATTCAACCTGGACTGGCATTTGTGATAATGATCCAAAGACCTTTATACTCTTTACAAAACTCCCTAATAAAACACTGGCATTTGTTTGTTTGGAAGGCTGCACTTTATGGTGTTTTAATTATTGCTGTACATTATTGCTTTCTAAATCACTTGAGGGCATATACGTTCAACACTCTATGGTTCTTTAACAAAAGCTGAAAGAAAAACACAAAATGGTGATTATCATTGTTCCCCAACATTGTAGACATGGAACTATAATATAATTTACTACTTTCATTACTGTAAAATTTCTTGCAAATCATTTATAAACACTGTAAACTATTTCAATCTTATCCAAAAGAGATAATAAATTCTTTGTGTCATTTTTATATTTGTTATACTGTGAGGAAATAACACAGTGGTCACAAAGTTAATTGCTTAAAAAAGCAGTAAGTAAAAATAGTTCTTTATGCATGACACACCCTGACTCTTAAAAGATTTTCTATAATGTGATTTCAGTGCTAATTACACAGATCAATAAAGATGTTAAGCTGGCATTTTTTGGATACATTTATTAGTGCAGCAGTGATAAAAAGCGAGGGAAAATAGCAAAAGTATGTTTCCAATATAGGCAAATTAAGTGATTAAATATAAGCCTTAATTAGATCATTAATACAATGCTACTTCTCAAGTCTCACCACAGAAATAGAAAGCAGAGAGACACAGAACAGCTGGACCATCTGGATCATGTTACTAACATTATTTACCTATAGCACTTCATCTGAATTTATATATTTAGGGAGTAACTAAGATGCTCATTAAAAGAAAAAATAGATTATGCATCTAGCAACAATAGCACTTCAAACTATTATAAAATATTGAGACACTCTCTGTTCAACCCAAAATTAATAATTCACTGCAACGTATTCTAGAGCCATCCACATGCTACCAGAGCTCTCTACCTGGCACTGAGAGGTCAACACTAATTTTTTCAAGGGCTGCCAAAGTACCACCAGACATGTTCTTCTGAAATCATAATAGTGCTTTATAGTATAATTTAAATAACACACAACATTAAAACGAGAACGCGTGTTACCAGAAACCTTGTAATCTTTTTCTATCTAAATAGTGAAAGTTCCTAACTAAATCCTGCAATCCTTGTAAATTGGCACTGTTATTAGGAGCCAACACATTATGGTTCTAATAGGTTTTTTTATGAAACACCTACCATAATTATTTGCTCCCTTTCTCTCTGGTGACATTCTTTGTCTAGATGCCTACTTTTGTTTATCGTTAATAGAGACACTCAAGCTTTCTCATGAGTAGAGTTTGCATGATACAATTTTTTAACCTTTTAACCTTTCCGAGTCTTTAGACCAGAAGGGGAGATATTCCTTCATTCCTCTTCTTAAAAAAAACCTTGAATTTCTAATATCTTAATGAGGGATTCTGGACGTTCATTTTTAGAGAATATTCAACTGAAAAAAAGTGCTTTTTTTCCTACATAAAAACTGTCAATCCATTTTTAATAAATAATCCAATTGAAGAATCTCTGATTTTAATTGGTGTATTTTTCCATTTACTTTTTATATAGTATTTAATATGGTTGTGCTTAAGTCTGCCATTTTACCTTTGCATGAGTGGAGGGAGTGGCAGATCCCCCACTGACTGTAAAGCTTGACACAGGCTTGATCTCAGGCCTCACCACCCACAAGATCACCACCACCCATGAGAACACTACCTGAGCTGAAACCAAGAGCCAATAGCCCAACTGACTGAGCCATCCAGGCGTCCCGCTATGTTTTCTATTTATCCCTTAGGTATTTATTTCTTTTACATTTTTCCCTATTTCTTTTTGAATCAATCAAATATTATCTGTTATTCCATTTCTTCTTTATGTTGCACTTATTTAATTTTTAGTTATGTATGCTTGTTTTATTTGAACGTATTTACTATTAATCGATCACATCATGTATTAGACTATGCAACCTTAGTTTGTCACACTCTACCTGGACTTAATATTATATCTCTTCATCTATACTGTCAGAATAAATAAATAAATAAATAAATAAATAAATAAATAAATAAATTTAAAAGGATTTATTTATTTATTTGAGAGAGAGGGAGGGAGAGAGAGAGACAGTGAAAGAAAATATAAGGGGCACCTGGGTGGCTCAGTGGGTTGGACCTCTGCCTTCCGCTCAGGTCATGGTCCCAGGGTCCTGGGATGGAGCCCCACATCGGGCTCTCTGCTCAGCGGAGAGCCTGCCTCTCTGCTTACTTGTGATCTCTCTCTCTGTCAAATAAATAAATAAGATCTTTAAAAAAAGAAAGAAAGAAAGAAAGAAAGAAAGAAAGAAAGAAAGAAAGAAAGAAAGAAAGAAAGAAAGAAAACATGAGTAGGAGGTGGGGAGAAGGAGAAGCAGGTTCCCCACTGAGAAAGGAGCCCTATGCAGGGCTTGATCCTGAGATCAGGACCTGAGTCAAAGGCAAATGCTTAACCGACGAAGTCATCCAGGTGCCCCTGTACTGTGAGAATTTAAAACAATATTTTTCCATTTTGCTAGACTTTGTTCCTATCCACTTTACCTCTTCATATTTTATAATATGACATCTGTTATTTTTCCTGGAGACAGCCAATTGTCTTTTATTTTTCTTATTTTTTTATTTTTTTTAAAGATTTTATTTATTTATTTGACACAGAGAGAGAGATTACAAGTAGGCAGAGAGGCAGGCAGAGAGACAGGGAGAGGAGGAAGCAGGCTCCCTGCTGAGCAGAGAGCCCGATGCGGGCCTTGGTCCCAGGACGCTGAGATCATGACCTGAGCCGAAAGCAGAGGCTTTAACCCACTGAGCCACCCAGGAGCCCAGCCAATTGTCTTTTAATGAAATTTTAAAAATTGGAAGAAATTTTTTTATTTACCTACATGCTTTTTTCATTTCTGGTATTTTTATTCCTTGTGTAGTTCCAAGTGTTTGTCTATATTCATTACCTCTCTTCATCTTGAAATATTTTCAGTAGCATTTCTGGTAGTACAAATCTGCCATTGATGCATTTTCTTAGCTATCTCTTAGCTGAAATTTCTTTATTTCACTATCGTTTTTAAAAGATTTAAGTTGTAGGTTGACAGTAATTTTTTTCCCTTTTCTTCAGCATTAAGATGTGGATATGTCCAATATCAATTACTCTATTATATCTAAAACTTTGATACAGATGTCAAGAATTATCTCCTAAGTGATAGTTTTGAATTTTCTCTATGAACTTTTAACATTTCACCCCTTTTATTTCTTCTTTTAAATATTAATTTTTAAATTTAATATAGTTTGCATACAATGCTACATTAGTTTCAGGTCTACAGCATAGTGATTTAACATCTTTCTATGTTATCTATGCTCATTAGTGTAGCTATCATATTTCACCATGCAGCACTATTACAATATTATTGACTGTATTCCTTATGCTATATCTTTTATTCCCATGACTTATTCATTCCATAACTGGAAATCTTCATCTCCCACTCTGCTTCACCTATTTTGCTCATCTTCCCAATTCCCTTACTTCTGGCAACCATCAGTTTGTTTTCTGTATTGAAAGGTCTGATTCTGCTTTGGGTTCATTTTTGCTTGCTTGTTTTTTAGATTTCACATATGAATGAAATCATATGGTATTTATCTTTCTCATTCTGACTTATTTCACTTAGCATAATACATTTTAGGTCCACCTATGAACAATTCAGTTTATACAATCCTTTCAAAGAAGTGCAATATTTCAAAATGCAGATTCAAACATGTCATTCTCATATTAGGGGTTATTCAGTCAAACACTGTGACCTTCAGTATAAAATTCAAATGATTTAGTTATTACTCAACTTTTCTTCATAATCAGATACTTCAACCTTCTAAGCTTTATGTTATTCATTCTCCTACACAAAATACATATTTAAATTATATCAACCAATCAGCAAACATAAAAATTACTAGTCTAAGTGTTTTAAAGCAATACAATAAGGGACCGAAGAATGCAATTTCTCAGGAGGATCTGCCTGTGTTCTAGAAATACAGAATGATCAGCCCAGGTTTTTCTTATGAGTTGAGTCTTTAACAAAAGTAAGTAGCTAGATAGTCATGGAGGAAATAAGAAAAGAGCATACCAGAAAAGTTCACAGAGTCATAGTTGGAAAAGAGAATTCCAAATAAAAAAACATATACTAAACTTAGTCAATGGAAGGGCAAATTGAGAGGAAGGAATTGATATCAAAACTATTGTTTTGTAACAGATTAGATTTTTGAGGTGTAAGGGACATATAAAATATTAATAATTCCTTTAGAATGGCCATTAAATAAATAGAAAAAAACAATCAAAATAAGAAATACAATAGAAGAACATTGTTAGAAGTTTAATAAGATTAAATTTCATCATGTTTTTCAAGTCTTGAGCAGACTGTCAGGTAGACATTTGGAAAACCTAGTCTAGACTATAAAGTGGGATTTTAGATACAGACACAGTTTAGGGAATGCATAAGCATGTAGAGATACATATCTCTCAAGGTTGGATATATGGAGAAGAGAAAGGATCCAAGAAATGAACCATGAGAAACATATCATTATTAAATTGGATGCTAGACTAATAAGAGTCAGGAAATAACTTGAAATGAAATGATAAGGAATAATAGTGAAAAACTATAAGAGAAGCCTTTGGCAGATGTAAACAGATTTTCTAAAAGAAAGCTATGATAATCTGTATCGAATTCATAGAAATGCTTAAATCAGAAAGGAAAGAATAGTGCCCCTTAAATCTGACACTTGGAAAGTTTTTAGCTTTCTTTTAAAGATTTGTTCATGATAGTGGAAAGTACCAGACAAAGAGCAAAATGAAAATGGAGTACATTCAATTCTTTCTAGAAAGTTGGCAGTGGAAAAAAAGAAAAAGAAAGTTAGCAGTGGAGAACAGAGAATGGTCATATGTTCGTTAGGGAAAGACCCACAATTGAATAATGACTATAGACTGAAAGTGTTCTCCAAATATTTGCATTTTAAATACAAACACCTAATGTGATGGTATTAAGGTGATTAGGTCATGAGGTTGGAGCCCTCAGGAATAGATTAGTGCCTTATTAAAGAGACAACAGAGAGCACCCTCACCCCTTCTCCCACATGAGGGCAGAGTGAGAAGACAGCTGTAAATGATCCAGGAAGTGAGTTCTCAGTAGTCACTGAATCAGCCACTGCTTTGATTTTGAACCTTCCAGCCACCAGAATTATGATAAATAAATGTTTGTTGTTTATGAATCACCTAGTCATGTGATTCTGTTATAGCAGCCCAAATGGACCCAAATGATAATGTAACTAATATAGTCATTGTCCTGGTTGACATAGTAAAAGTGAAAAAAAATTTCAAGAAAAAGGGGTGTAATTAATGAAGTGAGTATCCACAAGAAAAACATGGCTGAAAATGTAAGTGGTAAGCAAGTCAATAGGGAGTGACAGAGAACTATGAAGAGTCAAATCCCATTGCTTCCAAACTCCACACCTCAAACTTTTTACTCATTATTTAGGCTCTTCTTGTTTTCTGTCTGAAAACTCAGCCTCCCTAACTCAGCTTATTTTCCCACTTCTATTCCTTGAAACAGTGCTCAGGCAAGATTTGTACCTGAGGAATTGTCCACTCCTACCAGGTCAGGAAGGAAAGGTCAGAAAAGGACAGATTCCTTTTTCCTCATCAACAGAAGGACAGGAGTTTCTCACATCTTAAGTGGGTCTTTATATGTATATCATTGTAGAAGTAATATTAGACTACTAAACTGCTGTTGCTTATAAGAAAAGGTATCACTACACACATGAAAATTTGTAAACAAAATCAATACATATAAAGTAGAGCCTATTATTTGTACACACTTAGAATATAAAATATTTTTATTGTAATAATATCTTAAATATTAAAGACATTTATGTGTACATAGTAAGTAATTAATATATATATGTTTATATGTAATATACATACATAATATATATTACTTAGACATACTATATATAAATAGTAATTTATAAATATATTACTCTGTATAAAATATTTTGTATGCATACATATATAAATGTATATACACCCACATATCCTGCTTCTCTGATTTTGTATTAGTTTCCTATTGCTCTTGTAACCCATCACCACAAACTTGGCATCCCAAACAACACAAATTTATTATCTTACAGTTGTGGAGGTTAGTAATCTGAATGGATCATCAGGGGCTATATTCTTTTTAGAGCCTCTGGGGAGAATCTGTTTCCTTACTTTTTCTAGCTTTTCTTTCCTTGTAGCTCCACATTACCTTGACCTCTACTTTCTTTCTCACAACTCTTTCTCTGATCCTACTGCTTTCTTCTTGTAAGGACAGATTCGGCCCAGATACATAATCCAGAATTGTCTCCCCATCACATGGCCCTTAACTTAATCACATTTTCTAAGAGTCTTTTGCTGTATAAATTATCCTCAGGATTCAGGAATTAGGATGTGAATTTTTGGGGAGAAGTGCATTTTACTGCCCACCAGAGATTAAAAAAGACGGAAAGATAATATAAAAAATTATCTTTTCAAACATATGTTTGAAACACTTTCAGTTGTTTTTCTCTAATCGGTTGGAGTTATTAGTCAGTAAACCAGATGCTTATACAGATACGAAATTTTTAAAAATTGCCATATAAAAGCAATCTTTAAATATATAGTATATATTACTTTGTTAATAAAATCTATTTTTGGCTACTGTGGACATTGCTGCTATGAACATTGGGGTGCATGTGGCCCTTCTTTTCACTACATCTGTGTCTTTGGGGTAAATACCCAGTAGTGCAATTGCTGGTTCATAGGGTAACTCTATTTTTAACTTTTTGAGGAACCTCCACATTGTTTTCCAAAATGACTGCACCAACTTGCATTCCTTTTTTTTTTTTTAAAGATTTTATTTATTTATTTGACACAGAGAGAGGGATTACAAGTAGGTAGAGAGGCAGGCAGAGAGAGAGAGGAGACAGGAGGAATGCGGGCCTCAATCGCAGGACCCTGAGATCATGACCTGAGCTGAAGGCAGAAGCTTTAACCCGCTGAGCCACCCAGGTGCCCTACCAACTTACGTTCCCACCAACAGTGTTAGAGGGCTTCCTTTTCTCCACATCCTCTCCAGCATTTGTTGTTTCTTGCCTTGTCGATTTTTGCCATTCTAACTGGTGTAAGGCGGTATCTCACTGTGGTTTTGATTAGAATTTCCATGATGGCTAATAATGTTGAACATTTTTTCTTGTGTCTATTAGCCATCCATATGTCTTCTTTGGAGAACTGTCCATTCATGTTTTCTGCCCATTTTATAACTTGATTATTTGTTTTTTGGGGGGATGTTGAGTTTGAAAAGTTTTTTATAGATCTTGGATACCAGCTCTTTATCTGCGGCGTCATTTTCAAATATCTTGTCCCATTCCATGGGTTGCCTCTTTGTTTTGTCGACTGTTTCCTTTGGTGTGCAGAAGTTTTTTATCTTGATGAAGTCCCAAAAGTTCATATTTGCTTTTGTTTCCCTTGCCTTTGGAGTCGTGTCTTGATAGAAGTTGCTGTGGCTAATGTCGAAGGGGTTACTGCCTATATTCTCCTCTAGGATCTGTGGAAGGAGCTGATATATCCTTCAACAGATGAATGGAAAAAGATGTGGTCCATATACACAATGGAATATTATTCAGCCATCAGAAAGGGTGAATCAACATTTGTATCAACATGGATGGAACTGGAGGGGATTATGCTAACTGAAATAAGTCAAGCAGAGAAAGACAATTATCTTTGGTTTCTCTTAAATGTGGAACCTAAGGAATAGCATGGAGAACATTAGGAGAAGGAAGGGAAAAACGAATGGGGGGGGATCAGAAGGGGAGAGTAACCATTAGAGAGTATGGATTCTGTGAAACAAACTGAGGGTTTCAGAGGGGAGAGGGGTGGGGGGATGGTTTAGTCCAGTGATGGGTATTAAGGAGGGCAAGTATTGCACGGAGCATTTGGTGTTATATGCAAATAATGAATCATGGAACACTACATCAAAAAATAATGAGGTATTATATGGTGACTAACATAACATGATAAAATAAAAAAATAAATAAAATAAATCTATTTTTCTTCTTCTAGGTGTCTATCTAAATGTTTATTTTCAAAATTCATAATATTAATATTGATAAGACCCATTGAATTTACTATTTCATTACCCTGAAATGACTCATTTTCTTCTAGGTGGTTTGTAAAGCCCCATTGCACAGTAATAGGAATTTAATGGCAGAACTCCTTAATTAAACCTTCACGATCCCAGGAATGTTCTTATCTTACCTTTCAAATGTTATTATCTGCAGATGTGTTTATTGGTTCGAGATTATTTTAAAGGTGAGAAGATCCTCATTATGAAGCCACAGGGTAAGAGGATAGCCATCAACCTGCTACTAAAATAATTTGAAGTAAGTGATTCTGCATCTATGTACATTACGTTTAATGATGCCATATACCAAAGTGGTTTGGTCTTCAGACCTTTATTGGAAACTTGCTTCTTTCCTGAAATGAGTTTTATACTTTCTATCATTTTGTCCTTTGTATACTGCAGAGGGTAAGCAACTCTTTGGGTCATTAGTGCTATGTCATGTATTCAGACTGACAGTACCTTCTTCACTGCATTTGAATTTGACTGACTGTCTCAGATATGAACATAATTTTCCATTAAACTGGAGGTCAAATTCTGGTCATCTCAGTTAACCATTTCAAACCTGGAAATACAGACAAAAACACACTAAAAATAAGGACTGAATATCTTTGAAAAGAGAAAGAATAAAATGTCAGAGACAGTAGGACTTCTTGTCAGAAAGGACATTTAATGGGTCAAAATTCTTTAGAATGTAATGTTTTTGCTTTTGTTTTTCCAGAAATGTAAAATAATAGATTTCATGTTCAACTATTATTTAGGTAGTTGTAAAAAACATAATGATACTCTAAAATTTTCTGCATCTGACTTATTCTGATTTGTAAGGACAAGTGGAAAACATGCCCAAATACTATGCCATTATATTTTGGAACACTTTAGTGTAATTTACTAGCTTTATTATGCTATATCCCATAGACTAATGTATATAGATGGCATTGAATAATCCTTCTGCTAAACTGTGAATTTCNCTTTAGTGTAATTTACTAGCTTTATTATGCTATCCCATAGACTAATGTATATAGATGGCATTGAATAATCCTTCTGCTAAACTGTGAATTTCTTTTCTTTTTTTTATATTAAGATTTTTATTTATTTATTTATTTGACAGAGAGAGAGAGANAGATCACAAGTAGGCAGAGAGGCAGGCAGAGAGAGAGGAGGAAGCAGGCTCCCTGCTGAGCAGAAAGCCCAATGCTGGACTGGATCTCAGGACCCTGAGATAATGACCTGAGCAAAAGGCAGAGGCTTTAACCCACTGAGCCACCCAGGTGCCGCTAAATTGTGAATTTCTTAAAAACAGGAAGAATTACCTTTTGTATCTCCAGTGTATAGCAAACTTAGCATATATTTGATAATTACAAATGTTAATGAATAAATTAATGTATGAATTATTAATATTATACTAAGAGATGCTTATATTTTAAAAGGATAATGAAATAGATTATATTTCTAATTTTGATGTATTGTCTTCTAATTCTTTTTTTTTTTTCTATTTCTGGAAGGAATAATTCAGAGCCTGGTTTCTCCTCACTTTTGGCATAAACGCCTCCTAGAACATGGATTTCCAACCCTGTATTTGCATAAGGGCTGCTCATAACAGATATTCAAATTTACTCTGTAATTGGCCATATGTGTGTATTGATTATTTTAATGTTTCACAAGTTATTCTGGTGAAAAGATTTGAAACAGCTGTTCTAGACTTAAGTTATAATAAATACCAAAGCTCTGGCTTCTAAACTAGAAAAAAGTGAATCATTTTTACTAGATCCAACTTATTTGCAGGGGGTGTTTATAACTTACATGAGGGAGTCACATCCATCAGTGAGTAGTTCCTTTATCAAAGTATGTTTATTTGAATCACTGGGTGATCTCTGTTTCTTGCTGAGATCATTCCCAATGGAAGTATCTTTGAAATTCAATTACTGAACACCTGCTACTCTCTGTTAGCCATGATACCAGTAGAAGATTATGCTGGCATAAAGAATGCTGATGTAATCTGCCAGATTCCATAATTTCTCATCACTTGCACTATGTAAGTTTCCCCTTTCATTGTTTCAGTGAGATAAAAATTTGGCTTAAAAATTGAGACAGAAGTATTAAAAGCATTTCAAATGTTCCAAAAATGTTATTTTCAAACATTAAGTCAAATATTTAATTTGAATCATGTGTTATATTCCCCCCTAGTATCACACCAAAGTGAAATGATTTATGCATAGAATTTCATAAATAAATGCCACCGTGACAATAAGGTTTCTTCATTCTACATCCTAATACACTATATTAAATGTTAGTGAATTCCAGAGCACCTGGGTGGCTCAGTTAGTGGATCATGAAACTCTTAATCTTGGGGCTGTGACTTTGAGCCACATGTTGGGTGTAGAGATTACTTAAAAATAAAAATTTAAAAAAAAATAAATTCTAGTGAATTCTTATAAAGTACAACAGTGGACAGACTTGTGAGAAAGCTGGGAGCCATAGGAAGGTCCATGACTATGTAAGAGATCAAGGTCAACAAGGACGGAGAAAAAAACCATTGGATTTGATATGGCATACACAGTAGTTGGTTTTCAGTGAGTGTTAACATTTGGGGGACAACTCCTGTCTGTGGTAGTTAAGAGCAGTGCAGTGTCTTCTCTGACTCCTTATTTATCCTGGCCAGTGTTCATCACTTTCTTAACATAAGTACTCTGGAATGCTTCTATTATTGCATGAATTACCTTGCTTGATTGGAACCATTATGGCTTTCCCCTTTCTTCTTCCCACAGCTGTTCAGCTGTGCAAACCACTAGGTAGCTACCAGGAAAGAATAAAATCCTCAGGAAATATGAACCTAGATACTACTTAATTGCTAACCACTTATGGCAGCCCTCTTTACTCTGTTTGTACTTTAGATTTTTCAGAACTGGATTTAGTTTTATCAAATATGGTAATTGATAGCATAGTTTTTTTATTTATTTTTTTTTAAGATTTTATTTGTTTATTTAAGAAAGAGCATGAGCAGGGGGAGAGGGAAAAGCAGGTTCCTCACTGAGCAGGGAGCCAGATGTAGGACTAGATCCCAGGACCCAGGATCATGACCAGAGCTAAAGGCAGATGTTTAACTGACTGAGTCACCCAGACGCCCCTAGCATAGTCTTATCTTCAAT
>LNAC01000013.1:1593907-1621407 GCA_002007465.1 Ailurus styani | reverse complement strand
TTGTTATTCTCTTTCTCCAATCTCTTAGTACACTGATAGCCAGTAGTATGCAATTCAAAATAATGCTGTTTTATATATTTCACTCTTCATATTTCCAGTCCTAAATTGATAATTAGTTTGTAAACTTAGGATGAGCATCGTATTTTGCGTATTCTTCTGAATTCTACTCCATATATAATTCAGTGTTGAACATATTGAGTAGTTATTAAATTATTGAATAATTCATTTTATTTCTGCTTATCAGGAAATTAATGGTCATTACTGATTGGCTGGGATATATTTTGTTTCAAAGTATATTCCATTCAGTTATAAACATTATTTCATATATTTGACAGGAAAAATCATGAGATTTTTATATAACTTTTAATATCACAGTTGAAAAAGTTTGAAATTATTTTTTAAATACATAGACTCCATGGCATGTGATATTTTGGATATTTTTCTATATATTCCAATCACCAGTTAGCATGATGAAGCTTTTTTTTTTAGCAAACAGAAACTTTGCCTGATATTTTCCAAATTTGAGAATATATATACATAAAATAAGTTAAAAATGTATTTTTTCATCCAAATTTAAAGAATCTTATTTTCAGTTGTTCCAAAATATTTATTGTAAAACAAACAAACAAAAAACAACAAATAGAGGGTTTATTTTTTTCACAGACAAGAAGAAAAGAAACATACTATACCTTCAATTTGATGTATCACGTTCATTTGAAAAAAATAATAGATGGATTCTTCAGTAAAAAATTCAATAGTATTCAAACCCAATTTATTTTATTAATTGTCTTAAATACTGTCTTACTCTCTAGCAGAATATCTTTGAAATATAAAATATCACTGGGGACTTGTTGATGTTTCAGCAGTGGCAAATTCCTCATAATGATATATTAATATTGTGATAAACGAAAGTGAATTGTAGCCATTTCCGCAAGTATCTTGATATAAATTAAAAAAAAATTCAGACATTTCTCAATGCACCGTTGGATTGTATAGCATTTTTTAAAACTTATAGTGAACCATAATATTTTGACCCATAGTATTTTGATAATGAACCATAATTTTTTAAATGAACCATAATATTTTTTTAAAACTTATCATGAACCATAATACTTTGTTTTTTTTCTTTCAGTGGTGAAGTAATAAAAGTTTGTGGGGTACTTTAAAAATTCTTATTGGCTAAATTAATTTCTGCCATGTTATTGTCTTCATTTGTGTGAACAAATATTGCATACTTGTTATTTTTCTTTTTTCTATTTCTTTTTTTTGCTATTTTTCTATATAAATAAAAAACATTCTATAATTTTTGCTCCTCAATGTTTCTTTTTTTCTGCTTTTCTGCTAACTGTAACATATTACCTATATATTAGAATATGTCAGTACTTTATGAAATCTCCCACTTAACGTCTGGTCTTTAATAGTTTTACTCAACCACTTTTCAACCTAGGATATCCTAACATATCTATTTCTATTTTTTTTTTAAGATTTTATTTACTTATTTGAGAGAGAGAGTGCACAGAAGTGGTGTGGAGGGGCAGAAGGAGAGAGAGAGAAGCAGAGTCCCCACTGGGCATGGAGTTCCAGATGGGGCTCGATCCCAGGACCCCTGAGACCAAGACCTGAGCTGAAGCAGATGCTTAAGCAACTGAATTACCCAGGCATCCACTGACATATCTGTGCATTTCCCAAAGACTGTATTAGCAGACTTTATTTTACTAACAGTAATTATTTTTGCTAAAGGTAACTATTTCTGAGATGCTTATACTTTTCATATTCCCTATAACATGTTTTATTTCAATAAAAACTAGAGAAGAGATTTTTGAACAGTCAAAGATCCTAAAGTTACAGTGAGAACTTCAAGTAGTCACAGGAGACACTCAGCTAAAAGCTTTATTACAACTTGTTGAGGCTGGTACATAGCAAACACTACAGTGACTCTCTACTGACTTAGACAAATGATAACTCATACTTCCCTCACAATAATGGAAATTTTCTGGGTATTTGATCCAGTTTATATCATTGAGACTGATCAACATTCCTTGATATTCCATGAAAGTTTTTTCTCAGACAACTTTCCACATTTTTCAGAAGATAGGGTCACTGTAGTTTTGTCTTACATTTATTAGTTATCACTTAGTAAATAGTGGTATCTATATTTCCCATTTGGGAAAAATCTTGAATTTGTGCAACTTACCTAACACAAAAGTCTGTTATCTCAACATTCATTAAAAATTAAATTCATAATCTATACACATTCTGAAATATCATTTTTCAAGTAAAGAATGAAATTTTATTGGTATTTATCTATCCAGCTGCTACTATTTTTTTCCTGTTGCTTACTGACCTTTCTTCTCCTATTTGTCTAGAAACAATTTTCCTAATTTTGATATTTTTTCAGACATATTCATCTGTGTCTTAGAATTTGGGTGATGACTATCTCATAAGTAATGAATTATTTCTTCTCAGACTCATCATATAATACCATTCCTATTATAAGAATATAAAATTTCAATGCTTTTCACCATTTTCTCTAACACCCTGACCTGCATCCATGGCTTGTCTTGCCTCTCTTTTTATTTTTTTTTCTTCTTAAAATTACTTTGAACTCAGTAATACCTTGTATAGTTACTTGCAACATCCATCTATTTGTAATAGGTTCAATATGTTTTCTCATATCAGAGTAGTATCATACCCCACTTAACATTTCAATTCATTTAGAAGACATTTACTAAAACTATATAATATTACATGTTTAAAAAATTTACTCTCTAAAATTAATCAGCAATCTTTATAGGCAGCAGGTAATAAAGCACATTCTAGAGTGAAAAAAAAAATACTTTCAGTTATTCTGGCAGCACTGCAATTGCCTCCTGCTGAGCTCACCACCTGCTATGCTATAGCACACAGTGACTAATGAGTTATGAAGATGCCAAGCATCCTTGTCTCAGTGAGAGTGTGGACTGCACGTGTAGAATAGTGTCTTCCAAAAATTCATATCTACTCAGAACCTCAGAATGTGAATTTATTTGGAAATAGTGTCTGTGTTACTATATGAGTTAGTATAAAGATTGAGATAAGATTGTTCTGGTTTGGCATTGGTTCTAAATGCAATGAAAATCTCCTTATAAGAGACAGAAAAGGACACAGAGACACAGAGAAGACAATGCGAAGTTGGAGACAGAGACTGCGGTGATGTACCTACAAGTCAAGAAACTCCAAGGATATTAAGCAAGCACCAGAGCCTAGGAGACGAGCAGGGGAAAATTATTTTCTTAGAGCTGCCTGAAGGAACCAGCCTTGAGGGCAATTTGATTTCAGACTCCTGGCCTCCGGAATGTGATGGAATCATATTTCTCTTGGTTTAAGACATCCTGTTTGTAGTAACTTGTTATGGAGCTCTAGGAAACAAAGGCAGATGCCTACTATGGTTTGTGGACACAATTCAGCATGAGAGAAAACAGTATCACTGTGGTTTCTCTTTAATAACATCAAGTAGTGTTAAGTACAGAGAACAAGGAACAACTGCAATACTAATAATGATAATAGTAACAAATATTTATAAATGCTATAGTGAAGGAATTTATATTCCCTCTAAAGCTTCACAGACTCAGAGCCTGGAGATAAAATAGATATTACGCCCCATTGCTTTCCCTAAAGTGTTTTTTCATTCACCTTCATGTCATCACACTTATTATCTGTGATGTCTTAGAGTTGCTGCCATCTACAGAGATGGAGACCTTAGTCATGTACCTTACTCCTAGATGATTAGCAATTTTTCTCTGTCTTCTTTCCACATTCGTATGCTTCACCACTTCTGGGGCTTTAGCAGCTACACTGAACAAGTGAGTCACTTGGTTCTAATTATATTTTTTAGCCAGGTCACACTCATTCTCTTACATGGTTGTATTTTTTGTTTGTTTGTTTGGGTGGTTTTTGTTTGTTTGTTTGTTTTTTATTTTTTAATAGGCTCCACACCCAGCATGGAGCCCAACATGGAGCTTGAACTCACAGCCCTGAGATCAAGACCTGAGCTGAGATCAAATGTCGGACGCTTAACTGACTGAGCCACCCATGCATCACCTCCTAATGGTTATATTCTTGATGGTCATATCATTACCAATACTATACAATCATTAAAAGAAAAATCTCACTTTCAGGTAATCTCCTAGCCCTGCAGCTCAAATATAACAGCACTATTCTTCTAGTTTTTCTTTGACTTTACTAAGACCTTGCACACACTGACATCACGTTTCTTCTGTCATGAAGCCTCTACTCCTATGCCTTCACTTTCCTTCTTGATGAGACTTAACAACAATCAATTTCATGGTGAATCATTATTTATACTGTTTTTTCATCCTGATGCACAACTCTATCATTTCATTTCCTCTGACATATGTTTTTTGTACTTATCCAACACACTACCAATATATCATAAAATCACAAACTAGAAAGAGTTTGCTATCTCTTTCCCATATACCAATTATATAACAGTAGAAGAAAAATAAGGTAACAGGGATAAATATTTTCATGTATAAGATAAAGAATAGATGGCACAGAGCAGTCAGTAATCCACAGCATATATGAAATTCTGTTTAGTCCTATTTCCCTGGTTCTGCTTTCAAGATACCGATGTTTCATCTATTGTCTCTATAGTTCTTGATTCTGCTGTGGACATTGTGTGTGTGGGAGGGTATCTTTTCCACTATTCTTCTTTTATATAGAGTATTAGAAAACAGCACCCCTTCCCTACTTGTTCTATGGCTTAATAGCTTTTTCAGATGGTTTCCTGTCTTTAAAAATTTGGAGATCCAGAATTGTTTTTGTTTTGTTTTGTTTTTAATCTCAAACGATCTTGGTTTCTTATATTCCAGGACAGAGGTGACTTTCTGTATCAGTATCTCAAACAAATTGTCGATATTCTATGTATTTTATTGCAGTCAATTTATATGTACAAATAGTCCCATCCACAATTCATATGAAATACAATTTTCTAACTATGGTACCTGAAGTGAATCAGGCTTCTGTGGGATCATGACCTTAAGCTTTCCAGGAGCATTTTATTTCCAATTGAAAAGATTTAGGAGATATAATTTTGATCTTTTCAGAATACTTCTAAATGGATTAGCTAGGTCTTTACTCTGAGGCCATATTTTACTGCAGCACCTTGCATTTGACATTTTTCCTAACTCTGTTACAATGGACACACCTTTGAATTGGTGAAAAGCACCTTCTTTTCAACCATGCAATTTCTGAACTGCTTATATTCTATCTAAATTCTGCTGACACAATGGTGTCATGTCTTGCTAATCGTATTATACTACTATCTACCGTCAGCTAACAATCAACTCATATTTCAACATTGTCATGAATTTTTTCCTATGGAACTACAAGTTTTTAGATAGATGTTATCTTCGTCCAAGTTAAAGTAGGTAACAGTTTTACTAAATATTTTGCCACAACTTAACACGGAGAACCATTTTCCAAATTTCTATAACAGTTGTCTTTTTGCCCACTGCTGTTTATTTATTTTTATTTTTTGAAAGATTTTATTTATTTGAAAGAGAGAATATGAGAGAGGTACAGGAAAAGAATCTTCAAGCAGACTCCCCACTGAGTGTGGAGACTGATATGAAGCTGGATTCCATGACCCATGATTCTGGAGTCCAGCTCCAGCAGGTCCAGGGGTCCCTGAAAGAAAGGACGGCGTCGGAGATGTGAAATGAGGAGACGGACTCGAATGTTGTTTCAGGAGTCTCCCAACCCTCAGGGCTTGGGGTGCTTTATTTATATCATTGTAACAAAGGGTGATCAAAGGCATTACTAAGATGTTTATTCATTGATCAAAGGAGCCTTGGTAGATGGGCCTGGTGTTTTCCCAGAGGCCTGATTGATGAGGCCTGTTTTTTCTTATCTGTATCATAAGTCTCCTGGAACCTGCATAGTTTTAACAGAGCTCCCCTCCTGCTTATTTGTTTTAAGGCCTCACCTAGTTCTGTCTTAAATCACTGGTTTGGTACAGATTTGTTAGTCGTTATGTCTTGAGGTAAAAGGCTATTTATCCTGGGGGAGGGACAATATGGCGCCAGACCTTATCTGGCAATATTTCAGGACTCTATCTAGGCATGCTTATAGAGGGAGTAAATCATCTATATAGGGAAAAGGTGAATCATACTAAGAGTNCATTATAATTGCTATGTGTATACTATATACATATAGATATGTGCCTACATTGATAAGAAGTTTGCCAAGAGTAAATTTGACTAATGCTTAACAAATCTAACCCATTCTCTCTATTCATAGCACTCCACGTCATTTGAACTGCAAGCCACTTTTAACTGGAAGGGGGTAATTAATGCTTTACCCATTGGGATTCTCCTCACCTTGCAGAAGGGTGGTGCCCCATGCCTTGCAGAGGCTNGCGTCATTTGAACTGCAAGCCACTTTTAACTGGAAGGGGGTGATTAATACTTTACCCATTGGGATTCTCCTCACCTTGCAGAAGGGTGGTGCCCCATGCCTTGCAGAGGCTCACATCACCATGAGATCATGACTTGAGCAGAATCCAAGAGTTGGATGCTCGAATGACTGAGCCACCCAGGCATCCCCTTACCACTGGTTTTATGTCAAGATCACATAAGTTTCCATATTTATTGCATTTGTGACAACTTCTGTATAATCAGATATATTCACAGTGATGATACACAATAAATCACTCAGAAACTTAGTGGTACACAACTAAAAGCATAAATTTCTTCTTCAGGTCTTTCTTATTCAGTTGCTTAAAAGAGCAATGAATTGTTATTTCTTGTGATTCAGTGTATTGCCTGAAGTGTTTCTCAACTGGTTTTGTTTGGGCTAAATTATGCTACTGGGTAGACTAGGTGCTACACTCAATGGGAACAGCTAGGACAGCTGGGCCTCTCATTTATTGTGGAGTTCTTCACAGTGTGGACAAATTTAAGGTAGCATTTCATGAGGACAAAAGTGGGAGCTTTGAATCTAAGCTTTTCCTTAAATCTGAGATTCTTACTTCTATCTCTTTTTACTGCTCAAAGGAAGTAAAGAAGATAGATGGAACTTAAGAGGGAGGAAAACAGACTTACCATATTGATTAAGAAAAGGAATCTCTGCTTACTTGTGATTTCTCTCTCTCTGTGTCAAATAAATAAATAAATAAATAAATAAATAAATAAATAAATAAATAAAATCTTTAAAAAAAAAGACAAGAAAAGGAAAAAGCCACTTATCAAATGAAGAGAGAAGGAAGTGATATACTTATCTTAGAAAATAACTTACTACAGTAATTTTTTTCCATTGCATTCCCAAGATATCATCAATTTTGAAAACACACACACAAAATTTATAATGCACATACTAGTGCTGATGTATTTGTTTATTTGTTTATTTGTTTATTTTTTAATTATTTTTTTAAAGATTTTATTTATTTATTTGACACAGAGAGAGATCACAGGTAGGCAGAGAGGCAGGTAGAGAGAGAGGAGGAAACAGGCTGCCTGCTGAGCAGAGAGCCCGATGCGGGCCTCAATCCCAGGACCCTGAGATCATGACCTGAGCTGAAGGCAGAGGCTTTAATCCACTGAGCCACCCAGGCGCCCCGTGTGGATGTATTTGTTGGCATTACTTTGAATCTGTCAATTGGGAAATAATTGACTTATTTAAATATTGGTTGTTTGATTCACGAACATGATGTATCTTCTCATATATTTAGGTCATTTTTAAAATTCCTTCCAATAATATTCAAGATGTTCATTACAGA
The DNA here is from genome assembly GCA_002007465.1 of Ailurus styani. Lineage (NCBI taxonomy): Eukaryota > Metazoa > Chordata > Mammalia > Carnivora > Ailuridae > Ailurus > Ailurus styani. Next base: position 1,613,630 of record LNAC01000013.1, on the reverse strand, counting down.
AGGCTACTAAACATTTTCTTAAATGTGTTCTTTTTCAAGATTTCCAATAAGTAATTAAANCATTCCCAAGATATCATCAATTTTGAAAACAAACACACAAAATTTATAATGCACATACTAGTGCTGATGTATTTGTTTATTTGTTTATTTTTTAATTATTTTTTTTAAAGATTTTATTTATTTATTTGACACAGAGAGAGATCACAGGTAGGCAGAGAGGCAGGTAGAGAGAGAGGAGGAAACAGGCTGCCTGCTGAGCAGAGAGCCCGATGCGGGCCTCAATCCCAGGACCCTGAGATCATGACCTGAGCTGAAGGCAGAGGCTTTAATCCACTGAGCCACCCAGGCGCCCCGTGTGGATGTATTTGTTGGCATTACTTTGAATCTGTCAATTGGGAAATAATTGACTTATTTAAATATTGGTTGTTTGATTCACGAACATGATGTATCTTCTCATATATTTAGGTCATTTTTAAAATTCCTTCCAATAATATTCAAGATGTTCATTACAGAAGGCTACTAAACATTTTCTTAAATGTGTTCTTTTTCAAGATTTCCAATAAGTAATTAAATTAATTTAATTACTAGCAGATTTTCCTAGTTTTTACATTTTTTTTCTTTTGTAAGGCTTTTACCAAAGTTGCTTTATTTGAAGTATTTATCCATATCATTAGCATTCCAAAAATTTTGGCAAATCATACAGACTATCCACTTGTTATAATTTACACACCTGTAAATGTCCTCTTTTTTACTCTGATACTTCTTAGACTTTTTGTCTCAAGTCTCTGTCTGTATCACTGTCTCTCTTTCAGAACCCTATCCTTTGTTTTTTCTTGAAATCAGATTTTCTTTTATCTATTGTTCAAGCTTTTCAATGAACTAACTTGGCCTTGACAATTTTTGCTATTGTATGCTTTTTTATTTTATTGATTTCTCTCTATGTCTTTAATATTATCTTACTTCTCACCTTGCTTTTCTTCTCTTACCTTATTTTATTTATTTATTTTTTTTGGTTTTGGAGATAAGACTTTATGGCCTATAATCTGTTCTAATAGGTGCCACTTAGTGCTATAAATATTCTTTTATGCACTGCTTTATCTTTATTTTAAAAGTTTTACTTCTACATGCATTCATTACCTACTTAAAATCTCTTTAAAATGATTATTTTTATTTCTTTTTTAACTCATAGGTTAGTTAGAATTATATCACTATTAGAAATAATTTGCAAATTGTCTAGTTATAAATTAAAAGTTGCTTTACTTGTCATGATGAACACTGGGTTATGTATGGAATTGTTGAAACACTATATTGTATAGCTGAAACTAATATAATATTGTCTGTTAACTAAACAGAAATTTACAGAAAAATAAAAATTACTATGAATTTGTAGCTTAATATCACTTTGTTGAGTATTCTCTGAAATAAGTCAATACTTTGAAATTTGCTGAGAAATTTTGATGTCCCAATANTAGCTGAAACTAATATAATATTGTCTGTTAACTAAACAGAAATTTACAGAAAAATAAAAGTTACTATGAATTTGTAGCTTAATATCACTTTGCTGAGTATTCTCTGAAATAAGTCAATACTTTGAAATTTGCTGAGAAATTTTGATGTCCCAATATGAAATTTTCTATGGTAATTATCCCATGTGCATTTGAAAACAATGTAAATCTGTTATTCTTAAGTGTAGCTTGATATATATCAATTAGGCCAAGTTTTTAATTGTATTTATCAGATATTTTTATTAGTAATGTTGTACCTGCTTCTTCAATCAGCTATTTTGAGAGTGTTGAAGTATCCTACTATGATTATAAATTTGCCCATTTCTCTCTATAGTACTTTCAATTGTTTTCTTTTTATTATGTGTTAAAGTTAAGTTATTGGTTCTATTATAAGACATGCAAATCTGCACTTGAAATGAATTTGTGGTGTATAAATAATAGTATGTATTTTCAAAACCCACAGAACTTTACAGCATTAAGAGTGAACCATAAAACCTTAATATATGCAAATTAAAAAATCAGCCAAGAGATCAGGTTGTCCCAGGATGGAATGCCTATTGAGAAAAAAAAAAAAAGTCTAACATTATTAAAAAATACATCATCATATGACCAAAAAAGAGTGAAGAAGAAAATGCTGACCTAAGTAACTCTGGAACATTGTGTTTCAGCCGGAAAATGTAAATAATAAAAAATAAAACAACCTATACATAAACACTGTTGTTGGTAAAGTTTTGTGTCACACGAATAAAGGCCAAAACTCAAACTGCCATCTATATTCTGGTATCAAATATGCGAGTAGGTGGATGGCAAATATTGGGAGCCAATTTATTTGCTTTCACAGAAGGAAGTTGCAGATAACCAAGAAGGGAATGCACAGTGAACCATGTGGTATTGGACTATAATTGGAGACATTAGGATGAGATTGTATATAGCTTAATATAATACGTAGATACCGATTAATAGCTATATAAATTATTATGTGTGCGTGTGCATGTACATGTGTATGTGCAGGTTTTAGTTCATTCTGTCCACTGGAGGCCTAGGTGCAATAATACTCTAGTCCATAAGAAGCACACTCAGCACTCAAGTCTTAAATTCTAATACCATTCCTCTGAAAAAAGAACCAAAGCTCCTTAGAGAAATAGTTGATTCTAGAGCTGGGCAAGGAATATACAAGATAAGCCTAGAATATACTGAACTACCATAGAATAAGGAAAGGCTAAACAAAAAAAAAAAGTAGGGTACATAAAAGGAAAACGGGAGCCCAGTGAAAATATCTCCAATGGTAAGAGCTAAGGAAATTTGAGAAATGAATAAATAATGTAGCAGCGAATTATAACTCAAAGTGAGGCAGAAAAAGCCCCAAAACAGCTGACTCACTGAGATGGGGAGCTCCCAAGGACGACTTGGCACTCCCCTGCCAAGTCATAAATAAAGTCCTGCATAAATAAAAACCTGCTGCGGGGCCCCGGAGCTAATGATGGGTGAGACCCCATGAAAGACCTAGATAAAGACCTGCTACACGGCCCCAAGCCAATCAGCAGTGTGACCTTGTGAAAAATTCCTAGTTTGCTTATAAATGCCCTCCCTAATTGCAACTAGGTGCTCAGCCTTTGTGAAACTATTCTGCTGGGCCCACCGGCCATAATAAACTGTTTTTCCAGTTCTCTGGGGTGCCGCTTGAGTTTCTCGGTCGCCTCTGAACTTCCGCAGCAAAAGTATAAAATATATATATCCAGGAGTTTATATAAATGGAAAATTTAATAAATAAATGGATGGATAAGAGATAAATCTCTTATCAGAAGAATTCCAAATAATTTATAAAAATACTTTCTTATCAGAAAATTGGAGCTTAACTCTTATTCTTTAATTGTAGGCTATGTCTAATGACTTGCTTTCAAATAGTAAGTTATAAGTCTTTAGATGCCTTTAGCGTCCATACGGCATTCAATTTGACTGAAGATGTATGAATTTCTACCTTGCTTAGCTTTTTTTTTATCCCCCACTTATCCTTCAGTGGGTGAAGGCAGGTGTCTGTCTCCACTTTAGAAAAGCTGCCTGTAGCTCACTGTTTTCACAATATGCAATGCTCCTCTCTTCAAGTTGTCCACAAGTCTTTTCATTTCACAAGCGTTTAGATACCCACTTCTCTACAACTTCCAACTCCGTTCTCAATTGTTCTCCTTTCTTGCTTCCATGTAGCAGGTGCCTTCATGAGTTACTCTGATTTCCCTTTAAGACTAGAAACTATCTCTCAGAAGTAACCAGCCTAATAGAATGGTGGAATGGCCAATAACACATTTGAAGGAGCTACAGTTACATCACCAATTTAGAAGGAATCCCATGAAGATACAGAGTTCTATCTTGAAAGGTAAAGTAGATACTTTGAATCAGCGACCAATATATGGAAGTATTTATCCCATAGCCAGAATACATGAATCTGTGAGTCGAGGGGTTAGGGGAAGAGGAAACCCTCTCACCATTACATCCAATAACCACCCACAGAATTGCTGCTTCCTGCCTTCAAAACTTTTGAGTGCTTCTCATTGGAAGACCTTGGTTTCCAATGGGTGGCACATCTCCATCAGGGACCACAATATAAAATCCTGCTAAACTGGAAAGTGAAACTGCCACCATGCCATTTTGTGCTTTTGTTACATTGAAGCAAGAAGTAAAGAAAGGGGTTCTATGTTCTTTGGAACATTTGATTCTAATCAGCAAAGGGAAATATGATTGCTGCTATTAATAAGGTCAGGAAGGACCATGTCTGAATTTCAAGGGATTTTTCTGGACTTCCATTCATTAATTATATTTCCAATGGCCTAAGTTCAGGGAAAATTTACACCAAACAGGAATAGACAGGACCATGGAGGATTCAGAGATTTCAGTAACCAAGTTTGGGGTCTCCCTGACTAGAAGAGGGACCAATTGAGTTCCTGTTTGAGAACTGTATCATACGGTTGGTTTCTGTGATTCATCCTGCATAATGGGTCACCCCGACCTGCACTTACGCAGGCAAGTTAAAGAATCTTGTCTGTGAGATTTGTGCTGCATAAGTGACCTTGGCATCTGAGTAGGTTGTTGTTAGATGGCCTCCAGGTCAGAATCAGCCCTTCTGATCTGAATGTCAAAAGCTGTCAATCCTATCTTACATCCCCTCCAGCTCCAGACTGGGCTGGCCCCATGAATGAAATCTGAGAGGGGAGGCAAGCACATCTAGCCCAGGCTTGTTGAAGATGTAAAGACGTGATTAACATAGAAATGCAGCTCACTCCAAACTTCAGGTAGGCAAACAAACGTTTAACTTCAGACCCCATCCTTTGCCCTATGGCCCTTATAGAGATGGTCAGTTAAAAGTCTCATATGAATAGAGAATGCTCTGCCCAAGCCTCTCAATAGGGACTCCAGCCTGGTTGTGTCCATGGGGCTTCCCCAACTAATGAGGTTGGATGCTGTAAGGACCTCATTTGATGTAACTCTGTCTTATTCTCCTTTACTGCTTCCTATTGCACTCATCGATGCAGAGATTTCCCCTTTCTTCTTTCTCTTTCTGTTGGATTTTAAAAATATCAATAAAGCTTTTTTTCTCCTTTGAAACCAAGAGCATGACCGACAATCTCATCTTTAGAACAAGAACAAAGAAAACAGAATAGACTGTGAAAGGAGGGAGTTATGGCAACTTCAGCCTTATTAACTAACAACAGTGAATTCTAGAGCAGAGATTTGTTATTTGCAGTAGACTGCTTTTTGTAACGTAGACGGTTACATCGATGGCCTCCAATGGCCAACACTTCCTAATACCCATATCTCTGACTGGTTTTCTTCACATTGACTCTAAGTTTGGCTCTGTGGTTACCTTTGGCCAAAGGAGACATATCCAGTGGGTTGCAAACATAGCCTTCATAAATGCTTTTAATTGGGAGGGACTCCTCTTGAAAAGCTTTTCTTGTTTGCTATATATTCCCTGGGTAATCTTACTTAATTTCTATGTTTTCATTTCTACCTGTATGCAGAGTAACGCCAAATTTAGTTACTCTAACCAGAATCTCTTTCATGAGTGCTAGAGTTATAATTTTAACTGCCTGATGAAAACAGCTTTGACACATCAAAACCAAACTCTTTCTTTTATTTTTCGATAATAGCCATCCTAACAGGTGTGAGGTGGTATCTTATTGGAGTTTTGATTAACATTTCCCTCATAATTAGTAATATTAAGCACCTTCTTATATACCTGTTAGCCATTTGTAAGTCTTCTTTGGAAAAATGTCTATTCTTGTTGTTTGTCCATTTAATTGGGTTATTATTATTACTATTTTCACTTGAGTTATATTATCTGTATTCTTAAATACTTTGGATAAAGTCTTTTATCAGATATATAGTTTGGAAATATATTCTCCCAATCTGCAGGTTGCCTTTTCATTTTGTTGTTTGTTTGCTGTGCATAAGTTTTTTTGTTTGATAAAGTCTCATGTGTGTTTCCTTTGCTTTGGTTGTCTAAGTTTTGGACTGTCCACCCCTCCGCCCCACCAATCACTGTCAAGGTCGTTATGCCAAGTGAAATAAACCAGACACAAAAAGAAAACAAAACGCTGCATGATCTCACTTACATGTGGAATCTAAAAAGTTGAATACATAGAACCTGAAAGTAGAATTTGTTTTCAGGGGTGGTAAGATGGGGGAAATCAAATGTTACTCCACCAAGGGCACAAAGTTGCAATTATACAAGATGAATAAATCTGAAGATCTAAGGCACATCATGATACAGTTAATAATGATATAGTTAATAATACTATACTTAATACTGGAATTTCGCTGAAAGAGTAAATTTCAGGTGTTCTCATTACACACACCCAATGATAGCTATGTGAGAAGAAGGATGTGCTAATTAGTTGACTATGTATATTTCAAGTAACCATTTCACTATGTAAATATGTGTTAAATCATGTTATATACCTTAACTATAGATATTTTATTAAAATTAAATCATAAAACATTTTTTTCTACCTCTAAGACTTTCTCAAATATCCAGTTGCTCAAGACAGAAACATAATATTTTTTCTTACTTTTACTATTTACCTCAGCAATTCATCTCAAATATTTTCAATTTCTTTCTTTTGGGGAAAAGAATGATCACAATAGTATTATTGCAACAGTGTCATAGTTTGTCTTTTACCTGGTTTTCAATGTTGGTCCCCATTCAATATACTCTGTACTACAGTCAGATCAAATCTTCTGTTGTATAAATCTGTTTTCCTAGCAGAGACCAGGAAACAAAGAACTACCAAAATTTTAAAGGAAAGTGTGGACAGGAAAACAAGATGAAATAAACAACTGAGAAATAACAGTTGAGATCTCGAATCACGCTGAGCATGATATAACCTGAGGAATTTATCTATTATTTTTGTTTTGTTATGGGTTTAACTAAAGCATTTCATGAAAATATCAGTATCTCATACATGAGAAATTTTAAGTAATTGTTATATTCTAAATTTTGATAATATTGGCTTAGGATTATTTACTTTTTCTCAAATCAATGCATTTCTAATTTTTAATAAAAATGCATATGAGAGTTATTTTTAACAGATTGTCATTAAATAGATATAATATATATTTTATACTTGCAAGTTTAATTGTAGCTCAGAGGTTTATATAAAGGTCAATTTTTTAACATATTTTTGAGGGTGATATTTATACTGTTTGAATGATGTATATGCAATATCTTTTCATGAATAAGATTAAATTAATGCAATTTCTTAAAAGTTATTAGTTTTGACTTGGACAACTTTAAAACATAGAGCTTAGCTATGCTTTACCAGCCAAAGATGTAGTCATAGCATTATTTAATTAAGGAGAATATGAAGTTCACAAATCTCAGCAAGGGTTAGATTGTCAGTGAAAAAGCATTTCATCACAATGAGAATGTAGTTACATATTTACAATATTTATAGATGGATACAAAATAGAAAGAATAGTACTTAAACTAGATATAATTCCTCATCTTGTTAAAAATCAGAATAAGTATTAAGACAAGTAAATATGGATAAACTTGTTAGTGAAATCTATGCATAAAACAGCAAGAAAAATAATCATTGAAATATGGTTTTTTTTAAAGCTTATTATTTATTTATTTATTTGACAGAGAGAGAGAGAGATCACCAGTAGGCAGAGAGGCAGGCAGAGAGAGAGGAGGAAGCAGGCTCCCTGCTGAGCAGGGAGCCTGATGCAGGCCTCTATCCCAGGACCCTGAGATCATGACCTGAGCCAAAGGCAGAGGCTTTAACCCACTGAGCCACCCAGGTGCCCTGAAATATGTTTTATACTTCAGTTTCTTCGAAAATATTAACAAAGTACGATATTCTTATTATTTCAATAAATAATTTGTGTTGTTGAATCATACACATTCCAGGATTTTTGTTTGCCTAACTTAATTGTTCTGATGAAAGTGTCTATATTGTATATACACCCCATGCATTCAATCTGCTTCATTTAAAGACTCAGTGTAAGGGTAATTAAGGATAGAGAGTTGATAATCTGACCTTACAAGGGGGCCATAAACAAGATCTGCTATAGATGCTCTGCAGGCAGAATATTCTAGCTCAATTACTTAATATGACTGAATATCTATTTGTGGTTTTTAAACTTTTTTTAAAATTTTTTCTCACCATAGCACACACCCTCCCCAATGTCCCTTACCCAGCCACCCCATCCCTCCCACCCCTAAGAACAGAACTGGAGCCAAAACCAAAAGTTGGTCACCCAACTGACTGCACCACCCAGGCCCCCCCAACAACATATTAGATTTGAATTTACAAGAATGAAGGGGCAACTGGGTGGCTCAGTGGGTTAAGCCTCTGCCTTAGGCTCAGGTCATGATCTCAGGGTCCTGGGATCGAGCCCCACATCAGGCTCCCTGCCGAGTAGGGAGCCTGCTTCCTCCTCTCTCTCTCTACCTGCCTCTCTGCCTACTTGTGATCTCTCTCTCTGTGTCAAATAAAGAAGCAAAATCTTTTTTTTTTTTTTAAAAAAAGAATGATTATGTTGGATATTGTCTTCCTAAGATGTTAAAAGTTATGCTCATTTCTCAGACTTATGAATTACAGTTCAAGGTTTTTCTTTTTTTTTTAATGCCAACATAGAGTGACCAGATATCTTCTATTTTGAGAACAATCTCACTACTGTTCAAGGAGAAGAGAATTGTACCAGGCATTAAACTAGATGGTTTATATGTGTTATATTATTTAATTCTTATAACTACTCTGTAAGATTAGTGTTATCAACAGTGAAAAAACAACAGAGGTTCAGTGGTCAATTAACCTGTCCAAGGACATTCAGTTAGAAAGCAACAAAACATGTCTTTACTGCTCTAAACCTCCTATGTCTGTATGTTCATAAATTATTTTCTTTAAAGACATTCTTCTTTATACACATGTATTTAATTTATATATTCTAGTCATATTGCTTTCTATTTAAATTGTCAAACTCGGGGCGCCTGGGTGGCCCAGTCGTTAAGTGTCTGCCTTCGTTCAGTTAATGATCCCAGGGTCTTGGGATGGAGCCCTACATCGGGCTCCCTGCTGGTCGGGAGGCCTGCTTCTCCCTCTCCCACTCCCTCCACTTGTGTTCCCTCTCCTGCTGTGTATCTCTCTGTCAAATAAATAAGTCAAATCTTTAAAAAAATTAATAAATAAATAAATTGTCAAACTTAGAGGCTTGAATTTTTTAAAAAATTCACTTAAGACATAATTATTAAAGTGGAAATGTCTCCTTTGTGAAGCAGCACACATTAAAACCATTAGGTACTGGTTTAATAATTATGTCTATGTAAAAAAGTAGAGTTCTGAGGAAATGAAATGCAGATAATCAATGTTGTTTCATGAACTGAGTTACTATAAGGTTGTTTGTTCCTGATATAGCAAGCAGACATGATTCGTAGCATGAGGTTTTTGGCAGTTAGAATGGCAAGTATATGGAATTAGAGTAAGACGGTGGGAGCAGGTTCAACAGAAATGTGTACAAATAGATTAAAACTCTGAGATGATCATTTATTACATTTATATAAATTAACCAGTGAAATAAATTTATATATGCAAGTACATATATGTACTATTTTAGATATAAAATTAAGGGAAAAGAGAATAAAAATGTTGTTTTTGATAGAATTCAACTAGAATCAATTAAAAAAAACACATCTTAACTTCAATAAAACAATTACTTTTTCAACTGAGTAGAAAGAAGGAAAACCCTACTTAAGTCCACCAGAGGGTGGTATTGTAACACTGCAGCATTTCAAATGAGCCTGGCATTAGAAAAATATTTTTTCTTTCTTTTTTTTACCGAAAAATTTTTTAAATTTTTAATTACTAGTTTTAAAAGTTTTTTCTAAATTCCAGTTACTTAACACACAATATACAGGTGTACAATATACTGATTCAACATTTCCATTCAACACAAGGGACCCATCACAAGTGCACTCCTTAATCCCCAGTCACATTTTCACCCATACTCCTCCACACACACCTCCTCTGGTAACCATTAATTTGATCTCTATACTTAAGAGTCCATTTCTTAGTTTGCCCCTCTCTCTCTTTTTTCCCTTTGCTCATCAGAACCTCAGCTTTATCGTGGATAAATCAGCCATGACACTATCTTGTGAGTGTGTTGCAAGGATTAAACAAACTTATTAATGTAACACATCTGACACAATACCTGGCACATGGTAAAGGATACATAAGTTTTGCTATTGTTATGTTTATTTAAATAAAAATAAAAGATTGACAATATGTGGAAGGCCCACGAACTCTGAAAAATAATAAAGGCAAATTTCTTTCTCCTTTCCCAGATTAAGTCTGGCTCCACTGTGGCTATTTGACATTTGCCTCATATGCAATTCATGGCCCCTCAAATCTAAATCAAAAGGAAAGATCAAGGGATCAAGGGAACATGGGTACAGAAATACTCTTATTTGCTAGGCATTAATCTAAGATGGTTTCACATTCTCTCCAGACTTGTCAGTTGTTTTATTAAAAGTTACCAAGCTCTCTTGTGGATGAGTGCATTCTGTTCTTCCTTGCTTCCTTTCTCCCTTCCTTCCCCCACTTGATGAGGAATCTGGTCTCAGGCAGAGTACCTCCCCTCCAGCTGGCTAGTCAGACTCTCAACCAGCCTTTTGCCTTTCTAGCAGTTCACTGCACACATCTTTTGGTATTGGGGCTCCTAGGCCATCTAGCAAGAGCTTTCTTGGGTGGGAACTTAAGATGAATTCAGGTTGACTTTTCTAACCCAGGCTCTAACTCTGACCTTAAAATTTTTCACTACTTTGATCTGTTGACATGGATCAATACTACATACAGCCTCTTACCTTTAGATTGCTCAGGCTTAGAGACATCCATCAGTACAGCAAATACATGTAAATGCTCTCTGGGAGACTCACAACAAGTTCGCTTTATAAAATATTCATATATCTCTTGAACGACTCAACATTTTTAAGCTCTCAAAGTAAGTACCACTTATTTATTTACTTTTCACTTTGTACTTTCTTCCATAATAACCCTATAAATATAATAAATGTTATAATAAGAAATGTAAGGTATGTGAGATAAATATATACTTAGTCATTGCTACTTCTAGATCTGTATTACAATAATCTTAAATTCTCTTAGAATGGATCAAAGCCTTATTTATCTCTGGTTTCCCAATAATGTCAAGTAATGTGATTTTCATGTTCTTAATATACAACAAAATGAATGAAGAATAAATGAAATTCTTAGTTATATTTTAAATAATTTTTTTTGTGAGACAATCATGTTTATCTCATTACTTAATTTTCACTCCATAGTAAAAAAATTATGCTACTTATTTTCTACTTAAAATATTCAACTATTAACTAATGTGGAATTTAAAAATCAAAAAGCAAAATTAAGGCTATCAAATATTCTTGATATCCAAACACCTATGTAATAGTGGTTAAAAACAAGATGTTTGCACCAAATATTTCTAAATATTAGTACAAGGACAGCTGTTTACTTATTATGGACTTCTCAGGTTAAAGTTTTTAAGCATTAATTTCTTTGTAATTTGTAGATAATACTAATGCCTTCATCAAAGTATTTTTGCCAAAATTCAATGAAATGCACTCTTAAAATAGTTGTTATAATATTTATTGCATTGTAAGCTTTCAAAACTAATTTGTTGCTATTTTAACAAGATATTTGCAAAAATTGAGCTGACTGATATAGCAATGTTATCTTCTTTATTATCATTATAATATTAATTAAGCTATTTTATGTTTCTGGAATGAAAGCTGAAATTCAAGTTAGTTTAAGCAAAGAAAATAGAATCTATTGTCCCATACACTTTAACCATATATGGTTCTATTTATCATCAAGTGCATTCTAGGTGTCAAATCACATCACCAGGACTTAAAAGATCTCTCCTCACTTCTTTAGTACTTGGGCAATTCTTGATCCAAAAATGGACATGATAACATTGAGTCTGATAACCACATTCTCTCTCAGTTAGAGCTGGAAGGAAGAGTTCAATGGTATCCTTTCCAGCTTGCACAGGAAAGAAAAAAAAAAGTATTGGTAGGCTTTTCCTGGGGCAGGTGACAAATATTTACCAATTTTTAAGGTCATTGGAAATTTCAAAAGCAATTGGCTCAGAACAGGACCATGTTTCTTCTTTCCCTGAAGTCAGAATTCAGAGCTTTACTTAAATTTTCAGTTACAAGAACAGGTAAAATGAAAATGTTAATGGGAATACTAGGAATGCATTCTGAGTACCTAAATCATACATGCTAAATATTTAATATTTCAAATTGATAAGCATATCTAACATGTAAAATGGAGAAATAATAAGGTTTTCATACCATTATTATTTTTTGTTCTTTTATTTTTGTTCTTTTATAACATTAACCCCAAATCAAACTGTCCTTAAATCTAAGGATATTTTTAGATTATTTTATGCTTATTTTTTACCTTACCTTTTCTAAATTAAAACAAAAAAACAGATATTACAATTTTTGTATCCTATTGGGATTCAGTCAGAATAAAAATACATGCTTGAAAGAAAAATTTAAGTGTACCAAAAATACCAAAAATATTATGGTTTATGAAAAATATTTTAAATTTCAGTTCAAATAGATGCTTCTTGGTATTAGGGATTTGGTTAAAAAAAAAAAAGCAGACAAGTTTTCTATCCAAATAATTTGACCTACGAGTGGGTATGGGTATGAAAGAAAATGAAGATGTGCACTCAAGAAATGAAGGTAATTTGAGAAAGAGTTAATGTAATAGAAAGGGATAGTGGTTCATTATAATGAACAGTCAAGAAAATTCAAGGGCAATTTTAGGACTTGAATGACCAGATAGAGCTACAGGTAAAAATCTGGAGGTTGGTGATGAGTAGTTACGTTGTCCTAAAAAGAAGACACTGTGTACAAAGTCTTTATGAGAGTAATGTTTGGAAAAAGAGAGAGAGAGAGAGAGAGAGAGAGATTGGGAAACATATAGACTATCCTATTCCATGTATGATGAAGGGTGGAACATGTGTAGTCAGTGAGGTGGGAAGGAACCTAATTATGATAGTGCACATTATTTTTATTCACATTATTTTTATTCATTTATTTGAAAGAGAGCATGACAGGGGGCGGGGGGCAGGAAGGGAGAAGCAGGCTCCCCACTGAGCAGGGAGCTCAGAGGTGGGGCTTGATCCAAGGACACTGAGATCATGACCTGAGCCAAAGGTGGACTCTTAACTGACTGAGCCACCCAGGCACCCTATTAGTGCACATTCTAATCAAAGTAAAAAGTTGGGATTTTATGTTGGCAATGGGACACATTTAAACAGATATTTATCATGAGACTGCTTTGATGCATGAATCACATTTATTTTTATATTCAGCTATTCCCATTAAAAGATAGGGAAGCAAATAGTGGGGATGGTTACTCCGCAGACTGTTGTGCTCGTTGGTCACAGAAACCTACATTAGATGCAATCAAGCTTGAAACTGCCAGTGCTCACTGATTAAAACATATGGAAAGAATGTTTTCTAAGAGCTTGCAAATTACTGAAAAAATGTTTTAAAAATTTGCTTAGGTAATTAAGATTGCTGAATAAACATAGCTTCACTGCCATTCTTAAAGAAAAAATTGAAAAATTAATTGAGGTCTATAAAGAATCTTCAACTATAGAAAAATTAGAGTAATTGATATGGAAGATACTTTGAGGATGATATAACAGTATTTAAGTGTAATTTTTACTCTGATGAACTTTCATTCTTTGTGCAGACTTAAGAACCTGTTATCCTAAAATGCAACTCTAAGTCAATCATTGTATGACACAATATTGAAATGGAACTCTTTATATACTAATTATGCCTGTGTTTCCAATGGTCTGCATAAATCAATACAGTCATGTACTATAATATTCAAAAGTATACATTACTGAAGAGTCTGTCAATTGCAGCTGAAGTTCATGTTTAAGCATTAAAATAGTGTAAAGAGGTAAAGAAAGTAGATTTCTTTGGAGATGGTTTATAAGATTCTGTGCCTTCCTTTTTTAAAAGAATTTATTTTTAAGTAATCTGTACAGCCAATGTGGGGCTCAACCCCACAACCCGAGATCAAGAGTTGCATGCTCTACTGACTAAGCCAGCCAGGCATCCTGATTCTGTGCCTTGTTTAACACCTCTTGTTTCCATGGTGAGACTATTTCTCCTTCATCTCAAACCAAGTGAGAGAATATTAATCAAAGGTAACCCTTGGAAAGCTTTGTATGTGCTCCAACATCTTAAGGGGGCTTAGAGGCTGCTATTAACAAAGGGCCTAAAATGATTAAAAGTGAAATGTTGTGGGTTAGTTGCCTAGCCCGGCATTCTGAGAATATATTTCCACCAAATATTAGGTTGAGGATGCAGCTTTCTGGAGTTCATTTCCTTTTTAGAAAAGCAATCCGTCCAGAGGGCTTCCCATTAGGAGGAAGCTGGCAACAACTGCCAGATGCAAAAGCTGAGGGGGATGTTTAAGGAAGCCAGCTAAAGGGCAGAATTACCCATATCAAAAAGCTACCTCCGGAGGCCCCAGAGCAGGTACTCAGAAAAGCCCATGAGGGAACTCTAAAGGGAAAGGAAGTAGTGTTGAGAATCTGCCTCACCCAGAAGGCTGTCATACTAGGCTACATACAGATTGCTAGGATGCACAGCAATTAAGTTCTTTCCTACCTTTGACTTTCCCTTCGCCTCAGCCCAGAGGAGCCAGAAGCAGACGCTGTTGTTACGGTAAAGGAGAAGCATGCACCTGCTGGGAAAATGAAAAGTCTGTCCACATCCACATCTCTTCTGCTGTTTTCCTGCCTAAAGCAGGTCACAGCAGGAGAACAAAGAAAACTTTACACTGGATCAGCACATGGAATTACTTGCAAAGATGCTGACTGAACACTTTAATTACTGAAATGACACTGTTCTTAGCAGTCAAAATGATCATAAGACTTTTATTATCGGAGACATCAAAAAACTGTGGGTTCTCTAAGTGGTGGGGCCTCAGAGTGGATTTGAAGTGACAATGATCAAGATTTGAGTTGATTTTTGTAAAATCCCATTTGTGTCTCATTTCTTAGAATGAAAATACATATATATGTATTTTCATATGTGTGTGTGTGCATATATATTTGTTTTCTCATTCACTAGTATGTTACATTTTCATGGCCCATGCCAAAATTTGCCTCAGTGTTATGCTTCTTGAAGTAAATTTGAGTTATGAGTTAAACACGTGGAAAGTACGTGGAAATATAGAGTATATCTGGGTAAGCAGAATGATGTAGAGTTGATTGTGCCCCTACCAGGCTGTCATTACTGGTGTTGACAAGGTTGAAGTGGTCTTCTAGGACAATATGCACAGTAAATTAAACACAGAGAACAAACTCAGAGAATACTGTTTAAGAGGTTTTGCTACCTATCTGTATGTTAAATACTTTAAAATCAGAATATAGAGAGTATTTTTGAGATAATAGCAATATTTCATGAGATGAAATGAAGAATGTATAATATATAGAAACTGAAAGATGGCTCAAAACATTGAGCCTAAGAAATCTGAATAAAGTTTGGTTCTAATGACAAGAGAACTGATAAAAGAAGTTGAGATGATCTGATAAATGTGAAATAAAAACTGCAATTTAAAATGAAAACCTTGGATCGCTTCTCTGCCTTTTGGCTAAGATCAAGTGTAAAATGAAAACCTTGGTTGCTTGTTCCTTCCTGGCATTTACTTTTTTTCATTCTGCCCAATAGCTATATTATGCTAGGTATATAGAAAAAACTGTGACTTGGGAGCCTGGGTGGCTCAGTGGGTTAAGCTCTGCGTTCGGCTCAAGTCATGATCCCAGGGTCCTGGGATGGAGTCCGGCATCGGGCTCCTTGCTCAGTGAGGAGCCTGCTTCTCCCTCTTCCTGCTACTCCTGCTGTGCTCTCTTTCCCCTCTCTACACAAATAAATAAAATCTTTAAAAAAATGTTGTGTCTTTAAAGTGGTAAAGAAAGACCAGTTGACCCTTTGTTAATTTTTTATATGTCCCATGTTTTATTCTGCTAGATGTTTGCATTGGCCCATGTGGTCAGTGAACATTCTGCATATATTGTCTAAATTCATGTTGTATTAGCAAATTCTTAGCCTGGTCACTGTGCATCATCAGAGCAGATATTTTAAAATGCATTTTATTTAGTGATCATTTATTTTAGTAAACTTCATTAATTTTAAAATTTAGAATTTGATGAGTTTTGACCTAATACATTGCCAAAATCCTCAAATTATACACATAATCACTATACAGAATGTTCTTGTTTCTCCCCACAGTTCCCTTATGTCTCTTCATAGTCTACTCTCTCCTTTACCCTGTTGACTCCAAAGAATTACTTATCTGCTTTTTATTAACATATATTAGTTTGCATTTTCTTGAACCTTATAAAAATGGAGTCATATGTTATATAGTCTGTTTCTGTACTGTAAAGTATTTGTTAAAATTTATCTAATTATTAAAATTTATTTGTATTATTGAGTTGTAACAGTCCCCTTGTACTAAGTGCAATTTTTTTTATCAGATATATGGTTTGCAAATAAATTTTCTCCCATGCTGTGGCTTATATTTTCATTTCTCAGCATGGTCTTTTGAAGAGAAAATGTTTTTTAAGTTATCAGGTTTTGCTTTCATCTTTTAATGGTTTGTGCTTCCTATATAACACAGTCTTGTCTGTGGTGATATTATATACTATTCTATTTTCTATGAGTTTACAGTTTAGCTTTTACATTTATATCTATGATTCATTCAGGTTAATTTTGTAATTGTTTTAAAGTAAGGGTAAATGTTATTTTTTAAAATATGGATATCAAGTTTTTCCAACATCATCTATTGAAAAAACATCTATTGAATACCCCATTAAGCTGTATTACACTCTGACTTTGGGAGTAATTTTTCTTCCTTTCTTCCTTCACTGCAAGGAAAAACATGCCAGGAAGCCCACTGTGCTGCTTTTTATACCTTCTTCAATCAGTTTTTCCAAAGTTGGTCATAGTAAAGTGGCCTTCCAGATAGTATGCTTTCTGTCCACCTTGGAACTTCCATCTGTAAACCAAGAGAATTTTGTTGATCAATAGAGATTAGTTCATAGAGTACTGCCTATTTGTCAATAAATCTGTGAGCTCCTCAGGTGGTTCCAAAGTCAATTCTACAGGAAAATAAGTTAACTTCTCTCGAGGACCTCCTTGCATTCCTTTAATAGTATGCTTTCGTATGAACCATTTTAATTTTATTATGGCAATCTCCTGGCACTGCCTTTTTTATTAGAGTGTTTCTTCATCATTATCCAAGACATTATGGATATTTCAAGTTTCAAGATTATTTTATGTACTTTATGATACAGACAGTTTCAGATAAATTTCAATAGCAAGCCAGTAATTGTTTCTCAAACATTATGCCATGTCTGGAAATCTTCTGATCCAGTATCTAAAGGTCACACTGGGCTTTTGCCATAAGCTCCAGTCTGGATAAGTATAAGTTGCAGATACTTCCAAAATTATATCTGAGTGAGCATTATACAGTTTGAAGGGCATTAATGGAGTCACACTGTCGTCCAATGCAGACATAGTATACTGTTGTTCAGGCCCCATTCAAATATGTCTTTTTTGGGGACATAGGGGCTTTTCAGTATTCTCAGATGTGGAATATAAATTCTCCAAAATACAAACATGACCAGTCTCTACATTTCCTGCTTAGTCCCAGGGATTGTCAATGATCATAATTTACTTTCAGTTGCCTATAAAAATCATAAGTGGCTTCTGTCTAGGTTATTTTAAAAATGTCACCATTTGGGCAAACCTTTGGACTTTTGTTGATTTTATTAAGCAACTTCTGTTAGTTATGTGTGTCACCACTATGTTTAAGTCAATCCTAGCTTTCTCTTCCATTTCTGATATTAACATATCATCATTGTACTGTATTACTACAATCAGGATTTGCATTAAGTCCAAATTCCTTCTAACCAAGTTTTTACAATAAATTGGTGAAGTCAAAGAACCCTATAGCATACAGTTAATGCAAATTGGATCTTCTGCATGTGGAAACAAATTGATTGATTCATTTTCTAGATTTATATTGAGAAAAAAATAATATTTACAAGATCCCTGATCACCAATCTTTTTTGCTGTGTTTTACTTTCCGCACTTTTAAAACCATATCAAGGACTGCTGGTACCATACGTGGTATGTGGTGCTTAAGACCTCAGTGGGGCTGAGAGAGTTAAGCTTTAGATGTCTGTCACAGTAGCCAATTTGAAAAACAAGCCAAAAACTAAAACGTTTTTTAAAAAAAGTTAAACCATTAATTATTTAGTGTGCTAGTGTAAGTAAGAGTTGAAAACTCAAGAAGGTGCCAACTCCCTCTGTACCATTTTCTCCCATGGAATTCGAGTGCTAAGTGGGTCAGCACAGATATGGAGATCATCTCACTGTTGAGAAAGACCTGAACAAAAGACTGTTAGGTGTATGGACTCTGGAGTGGAGGAGGGGCAGGGGAAGGAGTGGAAAGACATTGGGTACTGGGTCAGAGTGGGGAAAAGTATCTTCAAGTTTCCCCCCACCTATCCTCCATAAGGAGGTATCAGAAGAGGCATCCGAAGAGGCCCTCTGCCAAAGACCTCAGATAAAGGGATCCAGGAATGATGTCACCATCAGGGCTGGAAACGTAAACATGTGAAAAGCTTGATTAACCAAGGGGATCTGAGTCTTGTACAACTCCCTTCAGAGACTGGGAATGAACTTGCTGTGCACCAAATCCAGTGTGGAGAGGTCAGCTTTCTACTGTGAGGCTTGCCAGATAGAGCCAATGTAACTGCCTATGGTCATGCAAAAAAATCACATATTAGCCTTTAACTAGGAGCTGGGCTCCTTTAGTATGCTTTATTCACATCTCAGTAGTCAACTCTTAGACGCCTTTGAGCCATCTACCCTCTTCATGTTTCATTTGGGGCTACTGTATAGGTAATCTGTTGGTACTATCACTCCACCTTCTATCATATTATTAATTAAAATATCAATCTCCTAGCAGGTATTTTATCTAGTAGGTATTATGTACTGTTTCAGTTTAACAACCTGTGTAGGTCTGGGCACTTCTGTTGGTTCCTATTTAGCATGTCCGATTAATACAATACTTGCCAAAGAGTAAACTTACATGCTTTTTGTTTTGTAATACTTGTTAGGGAAGGTGTTCCCTCATCAGGCATAATATCTATCATAATATTATATTCAAGTAAAGGAGATGCAACCACTTTACATAAATTCTTTTTAAACTTTCCAGTTTCTATCCAAACTTTCTCCCAAATCCCATCAATTTTTATATCCATATCTTCCCAATATAACTGTAGCCCCTATTAGATTTTCACCAACAGGTTTTGGAATCACAGTGCATTGGGATTCCCATGTTGAGGATCCCCAAACAATTTATTCTCCACCCACTGGCCATTTTATCCACACACATGCAAATGGCTTGGGGTACATTCAAGAAATTCTGTCTCTAATACTATGCAGCTATCAAAAGAAACGAAATCTTGCCGTTTGCAACGACATGGATGGAACTGGAGGGTATTATGCTGAGCGAAATAAGTCAATCAGAGAAAGACAATTATCATATGATCTCTCTGATATGAGGAACTTGAGGGGCAGGGTGGGGGCTCGT
>LNAC01000013.1:1535280-1584694 GCA_002007465.1 Ailurus styani | reverse complement strand
CTCAGAGGAACAGAAGAGAGACCAAAAATTGGTTCATAAGTTTATGCATTCAATTATCTTTTGACAAAGGTATTGAGTTTATTCAATGCTAAAACGATAGTCTCTTCTACAAGTCGTACAGGAAAATGATGGATATCCGTATGGAGAAATAAAAACAAAACCCTTAAACCAGTGTTTCTTAAAACTTTTTTTTTTAATTCTCATTTTCCCTGACAGTAGTAGTTTTTAGTTCATTCTTTCCTAATCACCCCTAAAACTGCGAGAAATAAAACTCTTTTCTGACTCTGTAACTAAGTAGAAAGCTCAGAGTTTGGAAACGTTATACAGGTTTAGGTGAACTCTGTTTCTAAATGAGAATGATATTTAATTCTATTCTAAAGCCCCCCAAAAAGAAATTTGAATTTAATAGAGTCTCGAGGAGAAACTGTAAATGATTTCCGGAAAATTGTGCCTCAGGCCAAAGTCACTCAGCTTACAACCAGTTTGCTTAAATGATTTTAAAAGTGTCTGAATCTGGGGCGCCTGGGTGGCTCAGTGGGTTAAAGCCGCTGCCTTCGGCTCAGGTCATGATCCCAGGGTCCTGGGATCGAGGCCCACATCGGGCTCTCTGCACAGCAGGGATTCTGCTTCCTTCTCTCTCCTCTCTCTGCCTGCCTCTCTGCCTACTTGTAATCTCTCTCTCTGTGTCAAATGAATAAATAAAAAATCTTAAAAAAAAAGTGTCTGAATCCAGAACACAAGACTTTGATCTAAGACAATCAAATACAGTTATTTAATGGAGACTTCTGGGGTTTTAGACTCAAAGATTCCTGATGCAGCTGCTTGATATGTACCTACTGCAAAGAAAATTACTAGCTTATTATTGAGTGTGGAAAGACATTGCTATTGAGGAAAGGCATACTATCCTCAGTAAAGTAAATAAAAATTTGGCTAGAGTCAGAGTAGTTCAGCAGAGTTTATTGATAAATTGGAAATGGCATAGCATATTCAAGAGTATTTCACAGGGGGAATATCAGGAGCAGTTCACCGCACATTAATAATCCCCATTACTCATAGGGGATATGTTCGAAGACCCCCAGTGCTTGCCTGAAACCCTGCATGTACTCTGTTTTTCCCTATACCTATGATAAAGTTTAATTTATAAACGAGACACAGTAAGAGTACAAT
Source organism: Ailurus styani (assembly GCA_002007465.1). NCBI lineage: Eukaryota > Metazoa > Chordata > Mammalia > Carnivora > Ailuridae > Ailurus > Ailurus styani. Next base: position 1,583,527 of record LNAC01000013.1, on the reverse strand, counting down.
AACTAATAATAAAACAAAATAATAACAATATATTATAATAAAAGCTATGTGAATGTTGTCTCTCTCAAAATATCTTATTGTACCGTGTTCACCCTTCTTGTAATGCTGTGTGATGATAGAGTGCCCATGTGATCAGATGAAGTGAGGTGAATGACATGGGTAATATAAGATAATGTTAGGCTACTTATGATCTTCTGACAATATGACAAAAGGAGGATCATCTGCTTCCGGATATCAGTTGAAAGTGGGTAACTGAAACCACACACACACACACACACACACACACACACACACACACACACACACACACACATGGGGATAAGGGAGGACTTCTGCATACACAGATTGCCTCACTGCCTGTGTGGTCAATGAAAGAGCACTTTGATGGTCAGTCTACTCCCTCTGCTATAAGGTCTTACCCCTGTGAATTTCTCCCAACCAAGCCAAAACATGCTACTTAGTTCACTGATAGTAGTTCATAAAATCAAAGTTGTGAATTCTGCTGAACTTATGGATGGTAAACTCTTGTGGAAAAAAAATGAGAGTATATATACATAATTGGTAGAGCTGAAAGTCATGAGGGTACTTAGGAATTAGTCTCCGGTCCACAGAACGTATTTGGATATTGGTATAACATTGGGCTGAGTTGTTCAGGTAAATGGGTCTTAGATGGTGAGATGATAAAAAAAATTCAAATATAAGGTACTAAGTTAAGGAAGTCTCCAGGGTAATTTAGAGAAAGAATGAAGGTGATTATCAATTATATGCCCACTATAAAGACCCCATTGTTGGCTTAGAAGAGGATTGAAATGTTAATGAAAGTGCTGCATTCAGGTCTCTAAAACTGATGCATTTGGTTCATGAAATGACAAGCATGGGCTTCATCAATCCATGTACAAAGAGAGCAAACAGCAATCCATTATTATTTCACCAGGTGAAGCCACTAATGTGCAAGGAACTGTACTCAATATCCACAGAGGGGAAAATACTTGAACATGGCTTTGGCAAAATTCTTTTGGATAATGGTTAATAAGTAGATGACCTAGGAAGTCCTCACCTAAGGATGTTTTAGCAGATCTGTTTAGATGGTTCTCTTTAAATTGCTTATGGTAAATTAACTTGAATTTATTGGATGCAGCTAGCTGGAGAATGGAATTATACACATAAACTCTCTACCCACACGCCTAATGAAGTATAAAAACTAAGAAGCTCCAAATTAAATGATTTCCTCTTAGTTAATGTGATGCACACTTAGTACTCTTCCATTATTCCAAAAAGAAAACATGTGCTAGTGCAGAAAAAGATGCATTTCTTTTTCCTTCTTTTTTTTTTTAAATCTATATCTTATTGCTTGAGTGTCTTTCAGAGATTGATGTTGCTATATTTGCAGTTGCTTTTTGCTTATATCCCTTGCTAATAATTACTAAAGTTTGGTATTGGGTAAAATATGATGGTGTGAGCTTACTTTTCAATAAATTCTTAGTGATTATTCTCTTTTTAACTTCTTTTTTAAAAGATTTACTTATTTATTTTAGTGAGAGAGAGAGAGAAAGAGTTTGCAGACAGAGGGACAGAAAGAGAGGGGGAGAGAAACAGACTCCCTGCTAAGCGTGGGGCCCTGTGCATGGGTCTATCCCATGACCCTGAGATCATGACCTGAGCTGAAATCAAAAGTCAGCCACTTAACTGACTGAGCCACCTGGGTGCCCCTCTTTTGAACTTCTTATTTAAAGCACCAAACACTGACTTAAAAATTAAGATATTTCAGATTTTTCTCCCACTTTATTCAGAATACATATGGTCTTAAGTCTATGATCTATTTTGAGTTAGTTATTGTGAAAGTTATAAAGTCTGTGGGATCTGTATGTTTATGTTATGTTTCTTTCTTTGCGTGGGGACGTCCAGTTTTTCAAAAATCATTTGTTGAAAGAGTATCTTTTCTACATTAAAATTGCCATTGTGTCTTTGTCAAAATCAGGTAATCTATCTTGTGAAAGCACTACATGGACTTAAAAATAAATAGCATTTAGATAAAGTTGGTTGATGTTATCATTCAAATATATATCAATGTTTTGTTCTACTATTTCTATCAGTTCCTGGGAGAAAGCTGTTGAATTTCAAAGTATGACCTTGGATTTGACTGTTTCTTAACTCTTTTAATTTTTGATGCATTTTTTGAAGGGCTATTATTATTTGGATGCATTTTCTTGATTGCTATGCATATGGTTTTGATTAACTGGCCCTTATTACTAAGAAATACACATCTTTAAATTTGGCGTTATCCTGGTCTTGAGATCTACTTTGAACATTTAATAAGGCCATGGCAGCTATCCTATGTCCATGGTACATATGTTTTTCATTCTTTTGCTTTTAATCTTTATGTGTCTTTATGTTTAAGGAGTGGTGTTTTTATAAGAACTGCACAATTGTAGGTTTTTACTTTTTCTTGTGTAAAAAGAACATATAGTGACATTTTCTATAATAGGGACTACAGAACAATTTTGCGTTATGGAAGTGGTTGACGAAAAGGAGAAATAAGAGTAAGCATCCTGAAGATGGATAGATAGATAATAGATAAATCACATAGGTAAAGATAGAGATGAGATCTATGAAGAAAAATTAAGCAGGCCAAAGATTGGAAGGTGACATGTATTTATTTAGATGGTGACATCAGGAAAGGCTTTTCAAAAGATCTTTAGATATTTGAACTAAAAACCATAAAGAAAGCCATAGAAATCTTTGAGGAAGACCATGGAAATAGGCCAAAAGCAGAGGTCTGAGATGGGTCTAAGGAGACTAGATAGAGGGGCAGAAGCTTGTCAAGAAGGTAGAAAGTAGTATCCAACATCATGTAATCTCATTCTTTTTTTTTAACTTTTTTTTTAAGATTTTATTTATTTATATGACATAGAGAGAGATTACAAGTAGGTAGAGAGGCAGGTAGAGAGAGAGGAGGAAGCAGGCTCCCTGCTGAGCAGAGAGCCCGATGCGGCCCTCGATTCCAGGACCCTGAGATCATGACCTGAGCCGAATGCAGAAGCTTAACCCACTGAGCCACCCAGGCACCCTCATGTAATCTCATTCTTTGTCCTCCACTCAAATTCCAAAATTCCAACAGAACTCTCCCTCAGATTAAGGCTATAAAACCCCTAGAATTCCGTTCTCAGGGACTATTTTCTTTATTTAAGTGGGGACTACTTTCAATGTGTTCTTACAGGAGTGGAAAAGAATTCTCAACTAGAGCAAGTTAGGGTGTCAACTATGAAGATTTGATTTAGCCAGACTATGCTCTACTTGTCAAATACCAGTTATTTATGTATGTATGTACGTACATATGTATGTAACAGAGAGAGAGATCATAAGTAGGCAGAGAGCCAGGCAGAGAGAGAGGGGGAAGCAGGCCCTGCACTGAGCAGAGAGCCTGATGCAGGGCTTGATTCCGGGACCCTGAGATCACGACCTGAGTTGAAGGCAGAGGCTTGACCCACTGAGCCACCCAGGTGCCCCTCAAATACCAGTTTTATTCCTGTTCAACTTCATATACTTTAGTTAGGACAATGTAAAAATTCTATAGTTCTGGATTGGTTAAAGTTTCCTGATTATATTCACTTAACATAGTCTAACACAGAATATCTCCAAGTATACATAGCCACATAATTAAACCTATATAACTCACATAGATTTCTAGAACAGTGATATAATCCAGGTATTAGCTTACACCAGTCTTGTAGAAGAGATCAGTTTATGTTTCAAGGTGATCAAAAAGAAAGAATACAGGAGCTTGATTTGGGAGACTGAGAAGAGTATTTATATAAATATGCAGTAATTGAGATTACACAATAAACTAATACAAATACTATTTATAATTCCAGAAAAGGCCCTTTCTTTCCATGGCCTTCCCAATTTAGGACAAACAAAGGTCATCAGCCAATCTTACCAAGTAAGGTAGAATTTTACATGCCCTAGCATTGAAGCAGGGAGCAAGGGCCTCATGGGAGCCCCTGTAGCCTTGTCATTTTTATTTTATTCTTTCAACACATATTATCTCCCATTCTGTGTCAAAGAACTCTAGTCAGTCAAATTATTCAAGTTTTAGGTTAGCATGTATTAAGTCTCTTTATTAGTTTTCTATGTAGCCAATAATCCTATTAGCTAACTAGAGTAATATTTATTTACTTATTTTTAAATTTTCTCATACCACATTCTGTGGGGAATGATAATTAGCTAGATATTTGATTCCTTTTCCCCAAGGTATCTAATTTCCAAAGTTTTACTTTAACTATTTTAACATGGGATGGTATATTTTTTAGTGTACAGCTAAAGGTTTCATCATCAAATTTAAGTGGTTGCAAAAATTTATCATGAACCTATTGCTAATTTTTTTTAAAGATTTTATTTATTTACAAGTAGTTCACAAGTAGGCAGAGAGGCAGGCAGAGAGAGAGGGGGAAGCAGGCTCCCTGATGAGCAGAGAGCCTGATGCGGGGCTCAATCCCAGGACCCTGACATCATGACCTGAGCCGAAGGCAGAAGCTTAACCCACTGAGCCACCCAGGTGCCCCCAACCTATTGCTAATATTGACACAAAAATCCTGCACATCATTATTTTAGGTGTGCTAATGAAATCTAAATATCACAATGATTTTCATAATTATCTAATTCTTAAAAGTTTGAATAATTGATACTTTCTATAACAGTTGTAAATTTTCTTTCTTTTCTTCTGAATTTATGTCTACTTCACTTTCCCCAAATACTATTGCAAAAAAATATTTTAGTTGAAATTTGAATATTTTAATTAATTTTTAATTTTTTAATTTAAATTCCAATTAGCTAATATACATTGTGATATTAGTTTCGGGTGCCAATATAGTGATTCAACACTTCCATACATCACCCTGTGCTCATCACAAGTTCACTCCTTAGTCCCCATCACCTACTTCACCCATCCCTCCGCCCACCTCCCCTCTGGTAACCATCAGTTTGTTCTCTCTATTTAAGAGTCTGTTCTTTGGTTTCCCTCTCTCTCTCTCTCTTTTTCCCCCTTTGCTTTTACTTTTTTAAAATTTTTATTTAAATTCTAGTTAGTTAACATATATAGTAATACTGGTAATATTGGATTCAGGAGTAGAATTTAGTGATTCATCACTTACATAGAACATTCAGTGTTCATCACAAGTGCCCTCCTTAATGTCCACCATCCATTTAGCCCATTCCCTGCCCAACTCCCCTCCAGCAAGTCTCACTTTGTTCTCTAAAGTTAAGTCTTTCCTAGTTATAGTCTTTTATAGCCTCCTTCTCTTTTTTTCTTCCCTTATATACATCTGTTTTATCTCTTAAAGCCTATATATGAGTGAGATCATATGATATTTGTTTTTTGCTGACTGACTTATTTCTCTTAGCATAATTAGTTTTTAAAATTTCAATGACCAGATTGTTTTATGTGTTAACAGTCTCTTAGATAGTTATCTTACAAGATAATACTAATTCACAGCTGATAAACATAGTATTATAGAATAGAAGTCATGACAAAGTATATTAAAATGAAAATGGTAACTAAATTATAATTGTAACTTTTTAAGTTTCTCTCACTTACCTTTTCTAGATAGCCAAAAATTGATATATAGGAAAATAAAATTAGAAAATAAAATAACCATATAAAATTGATATAAATTATTTTAGCATTTTATTTTAGACTGTGAAAAAACTACATATTTATATTTAATTTAAGATAACCTAAAAAATAAAATGACCTATACCCTAAGAAAAATTGTTATAAAGGAATAATAGAATAAGGACATGTGAGGACTGTTATGCATGAAAGAGTGATTTTATTTCATGCTTGAAAACAAAGTTCTGAGTTACATATTTGACAAAATTTAATAACATCAGTATCTGAAAGGGATCAATTAATGCTAAGTAAATGAAGCTGCTTTCCTAAATTTTAAGCTATTATGTCTTGAATTGAATTTGGTAACACTTGTACTACCCATATACATAAAAAGATATTCCCTTCTTGAAAATGTAATTTAAATGGCATCATGAAAATTACTAACAAACATAAAAAGAAATATTGGGTCACTAGTAAATAGGGAAATTAAAAATATTGAATTAACAATGTTAAATATTTAAAAATATTTTAAAGTGCATTATTTATAGAGGAATCACTAAGCTATTCCATTTATGTTAAGCTAAACTTAATAAGCAGTTAGTAAGAATGGACAAATGTCCATGGACAAATGGATGAATGTCCATGGTAAGAATGGACAAATGTTGGGGCACCTGGGTAGCTCAGTGGGTTAAAGCCTCTGCCTTCAGCTCAGGTCATAATCTCAGGGTCCTGGGATCGAGCCCCGCATCAGGCCCTCTGCTCATCAGGGAGCCTGCTTCCTCCTCTCTCTCTCTGCCTGCCTCTCTGCCTACTTGTGATCTCTCTCTCTTGTCAAATAAATAAATAAACTCTTAAAAAAAGAAAAAAGAATGGACAAATGTTGCTAGAAGCAGTTGATGAAGGAAAGGGAATAAGATGCTCATTTCAAAGTTAAAAATAATGTATTTGAAAAAAATAACGTATTTGAAATAGTCAATAACGTTAAAAAACATTCAAAATATTTATTTTATAAATCTGAATAAAAGAAATGTAAAGCACTGTTAGCACTTATGTGAATTATTTTAAACTAATGATGTAATGAGGTTTTAACTTAAATAGGCAATTTCTTTTTAAATCAAGTGGAAGACCAGGACGCAGGTATATGAGAGAGCTTACTATGTTTTTGTGTTTTGAGAAGGGAAGATGAAAAAAATATTCTTAATAGCAAATTGTTACCTTTCATTATACTCTTTCATATATCTAAAATATTATGAGTCTAAGATGGATAAATAGATAGTTGGATGAGAACTAGACTGATAAATAGATGTCAACTTTATTGTTTGTATGAAATAGGGACATGATTACCTTTAATATTTCCTATTGATATTTCAGGAATAATTATTCAAGACAATAATTTGGATGAAAGAGTTGAGCTGCTTAAATAAAAAAAGACTATCATTTTTCTTTATTTCCAGTGAGAGTAGCCATGTATTAAAGTTATGTTTATTGTACTTTTTTTAGGAATCAAATAATATTTTTGTGGCGTGGCTCTACAAAGTAGCTGGTATGATATTGTTGGATGTCAAAATCTAAAGTACACCTTTAATCTCACGTTATTCTCCTCTACCATGTGATAGAGGAAAATTTTATCTTCACTTTGCATTTTGTATAATCATAGAACTTTAGAAATTTATCAAGGTTCACGCACTAGTATAAACACCAACAAACCTTACATTTTGGATTGTCAGTTTGCTGCTATGTTATTTGCACAACAAAAGAAAATTAGTATCAATATACTATGATCTACACTAAGGTTTAAAAAGTCCCAGCAAAGCCACGATGTAGTCCAGATATCTTCTTTTTTTTCTTCTATTGAAAACATGGAATATTTTTACTATATTAAAGGTAACATACAAGAGAACTATTTATCATCTTCTAACCATGGCCACTATTTTTAAAAAGATACGATTTTTTTTTTAAGTAAGCTCCATGCCCAATGTGGGGCTTGAACTCAACAACAGTTGAGTGTTGTACACCCTGAGCCAGCCAAGTGCGCTTAGTCTAGCTACCTTAATGTAAGTAAGCATGGCTGAGACAATAAGTAAATGATATACATTCCTTAGTTGTTTTAATAACAAAATAATTGATATTAAATGGAATTTTAAAAACAACATTATTATAGCTTTTGAGAATTATCTAAGTTCTCACATATAAAACCATTAAGGGGCAACATTTTTCCCCAGATGTTACCAAGATGATCTTCAGCCAGTCTGCCGTTCTCTTTATTAGCAAGCTGAGTGTCAAATAAACATAGGTATTTGAGTTGCCAAAGTTCACTTCAGATGTAATTTTCTTATCCTCTAAATTTTATTAATGTCCTCAACAGTGAGTCAATTTTTTATTTAATTAGAGGTGCAAATAAACCACTTCTATAGTTCTAGTAAACAGATTTGTCAAGCCTACTGTTTTGAAAAGTATTTTTGAAATTCTTGATTTGATTTCTTTCTTTTCACATTGAAGACCTAAGATAATTGCTTCCAGACTAATGTTAATCCAACTCATTGGTTACAGAAATCAAATCACGATTTTAAACTGCTTTGAAAATTATGCACCCACACGAACTGTTATGCTAATGTGGTTTTCTGAGAATTATCGAATACAATAAGTGGTGTGATACAATCTTGTGAAGTTTAATTCAGTTGCTCAGTGAAATAGTATAGATAGAGTTATCCATCCTTGACCCGCTGTTTTAATTGCAGTTACTTTTTGAGAGTTGACTCAATTTTAAAACATAATGTGGGACAGTTATCATTCCCTTTATTGCTGATAAGAATATTGGTGATGATATGCACAGCTATGCCCATTAGAACTAGAAACCAATAAAACAATGTGGTGAAAGATAAAACACAACTTCTATGTCCATTTTTCTAGCCACTGTTAAAGGAAAAATACTTGTTTGCCATAAAGCAGGGTTAGGTGACTTACTTGCTACTTCAGAACCACCCTGAATGCAAGGACAATCTGCTCACATTCTCCTCTATCCCATGTGGATCAGGACTTGAGTCATGGATCTCTCAAGTTACCTGGATATGTTCCACAGCAGTCCCCAAGAGAGGAATGTTTTCTTCCAAATTCTCGCTCAGTGTTGTCATTGCTACCTTTTAACCCTCCATCATTCAATGTGCAATATCACAGTCATTGCCTTCTGGAAAGCCTACATGACCCTGGGTCTTCTCTTTTTCCTCAAACCATGTACAATATTTTACCCAACTTCCTAGTGCACTGACTTTTATATTTGAATCTTGCTTATCATCATTTGCACTGGAGTTTTTATTTTGAGAAATGAGTAAATCATGCCTACTAGTCTTATAGCAGTAAAGAGGCAAAGTTAAATGGAAAATGTGTGTCTATTATCTTCATTAATGTATTCTCAGGATCTAAGAGAGGGCATAAAAAAAGAGACTTTTTATTTTTATTTGTTTAAGCACATAGTGTATGTTAAGAAATATGCCAGATATCTGGTGACTATATCTTTTCTTCAAGTTGACAGTGATCAGGGAAAATATTTGCGTGTGTGGGTAACTTATTTGATGGTACTTCTGAAGGATAAAGTGAAATCCAGAGTTCACCTGGAGATAAGGTTATTGGAGAGGATTTATTTATTTATGCTACCTTATTTAAGTGGTTGGCCCTAGTGCAATTTGTGATGAGACTCTAGAGAAAGAGTAGTGGGTCTCTTTGTTTTCACATGACTGGATTATAGAAATGTATAATGTATATAATGTACAATCAGGCTTATCCATTAAATTAAAGTAGAAATCATACTACAGGAATAACATTAATAACAGTAAAAGCTCAGATGGCCCTTTACTACACAACAGGCACTATTCTAAGTTGTTGTTTATGTATTAGCTGATGTAATTTTTACAATAATCTTCTGAAGTAAATAACATTATCAACATTTTTGAAATGAAAAAACTGAGTCACAGAAAGGCTAAGTCATTTGCCCAAGGTCACACAGCAAGAAGCTGGTAGAACCATGATTTTAGCATAAGACAGCTGATATCATATCCTTTATTCTCAACTTCCTAGCTGTACTACCACAGGGATGGGTGTGGGGAGTAAGGGATAATGCCCATCTAGCCTTTCACCAGGAAAGTGCAGGACTATGGTACTTTATATACATGACGTGCTTTACGGAGGCACCAGACAATTGCCTGAGGATAATCTTCTATAGAATCATAGATTAACCACAGGAAAAAGTTAGTCATTTAGTTTTTAAATTCAAATGAAGAAAATGAAGACTAATGAGTGTTTCCAAGAAGAAAAATTAACTAATGCAGAGGATGTTCAAATTATACACAAGGAATATCCACTGTTAGGTTTCCAGCATTACATGTTGCATATCATGTGGTGCCTATGGGATTTGCCATGGGCAATCTGGGAACTAAAAAGGAATGATTGCCTAGCTTTGCAACAGGTATAAATGAGATGAGGATTTTATTTGCATTTATCGAAATATTTTCACTCTTCAAGCAATAATTATTTATTCTATTTCTCCATTTGAACCATTGAAGAAATATTCAAAATAAGGATAATTTAAGAACCAGAGGGATACCTTAAATATAAGCCAATAAACATCTTTTTTGTTGTTGTTGCATCTAAGGTCAAGATGGCAAATGTGAATAATGAGACAATACAATGTTTTGATTTTTTTCTGTGTTGTTTCCTGTTCATTCACTCAAACTTTTTATTCATTTTATAAATAAATAGTCATTGAATATTTTAAGTGTAAAGTATTTTGTGGGAAGTTTTACTAAATTGCATCCTGCTATAGATTAAAATTCCTATATTGAAGTTCTAATCCCCAGTATGATGGTTTTTGGAGGTGGGGCCTTTGGAAAGTAGTTAGATCATGAGGGTGAAGCCCTCATGAATGGGATTGGTGCCCTTATATGAAGCAACACAGGGGAGATGATCTCTTCCCCTTGGCCATGTGAGGATACAGAAAGAAGGCAACTATATGCAGTACAGGAAAAGGCTTTTGCCAGACACTCAATGTGCTGATAGCTTGATCATGGACAGGCCCAGCTCCAGAACTGTGGGAAATAAACTTTCGTTGTTTTAAGTAGAGATTTCTTTACTAATTTATTTTAATTTGATAATTTCTGAGATGCTTAAAAGAGCTAATAATTGAAGTTGTACTTCAGCGCAGGGTTCATTAACTCAAACAAGAAGAGATAAAGCCGAATAAATGCACTTCCTGTAGTTGGTTTTTTATCACTAAAACAGTTCAATCAGATCCTTAATTTTTGGAGTTAATACTTAATGCAGCACGTTATTTCTGATAAAAGTTCATTGATTATTATGATAAAATCAGAGCAATTAGATATCGAATGAGGATCTGCAGACTGGATAAGATGAAGGCAAATTAAGAAAAGGACACAAAGAGAAGGAAGATTGATTCTAAAAAGAGCAAAACAAGTTTAAAGCACAATGGAAAATTACAAAATGGAACAAAGAAACAAAAGTAGATGTGAGCAAAGAAAAAAAGAAAATTGAATAGAAGCAAAGACAAGAGACAAGGAAATTAGCTTGTGGAATTTTTTTCTTTCCTTTCAACTCTCAAGATTCAGGTTTTTAAAAAGCAAGCTCTAATTACCTATCTTTAAAAGTTTCAGAGCCTTCACTCTTCATTTTACTTTGGATTAAACACACACACCACACACAGTAGAGCAGAGTGCTATGTAGCATAGAGGATTCATTAGGATTTATTTATAGGCAGAAATACTTAAGATACATCATTCAGGCAGTAAAATTAATTTTTAGACAAAATATTGAAAATCTAATTTTATTTACTTTTACCTTGAATACTCCATTAATGTGAGATTTAAATATCAAAGATTTCAAATTCCTTCTCCAACAAGAGAATTTCTCTTGAGTATGAATTAATTTTATGGCAAATGAATTATGATTATTTGTTCACAACAATCTTTAAATATATGCATTTTTTACACCTCACCCAAGAATTGTTTCCACTGTAAAATAAGAGTGAAAAGTGGTATGCACAAGTAAAATTCTAAAACCTGCAAGATACTTGATTATTATTTAGCTTAAATACGCATTCATTTTTAAAGCAGGCTATCTGACATTTCCAAAAGAGTAGAAAAAACAATATTTGCAGCTCAACAGACCAAGAGCAGGTCCTTTTGTAATAAGCTAGAGTGAAAAACCTCATAATTTATGATTCATAAGACACTTAGTAGAATTCCCAGAAGTATTTTGCTTCTGTATTGGGGAAATTCTAGTCCCAGATTATCCACTTCTCTCTACTCTAACAGCAAAATTATAGAAAATATTCAAAAGAATTTTAAATGAACCTGAACATGAAGTTCACTAATATTTTTTTAGAATACAAAAAAGTCCAGGGTCCACTAGAGTGTATTTGAAAATAACTGGCATCCTATTAAAAATTACCTGTTACATGAAAAGGAGAAAATTTGACCCACGACTAACTAATTGAAACCAACCCAGAAATGAAGGGGGTTATAGAAATAGTGGCCAGAGGCAGTAAAAGAATTATTACAACTGTATTTCATATGCTTAAGAAGCTAAATACGTATTAAGTAGAGACATGAAAGATGTAAAAAAAAGACCCAAAGAGAACTATTTGAAATTAACACTGCAATGTCTGAGAATACATGGAATGGAATTAACAGCAGATTAGAAATTGCTAAAGAATAGATTAGTAAGTTTTTGAATGTGAGTCTGAAACATACTTTAGCAAGAGAAACTTTGCAAAATAAAAAAACCCGAAAAGATGGGGAGAAAATGAGTAGAGCATTAGTAAGCTCTGGGGAAGTTTTAAGTGCCTTAGTATATTTGTAGATGTAGAATTTAAAAAAGAAGGGAGAAAAAAGGCAATAGAATTACTTGAGAAAATACAAAACATTTTCCAAATTTATGTAAATGATAAAACAGCAGAGCCAAGAGAACAAATAAATGTTAACAACAGTTCCAGGGCTATGAGAGGAAAAATGAGAGTATATTATCATTAGGTTCTTATACTGTATGTGAAGGGCTATGATAGGCCTTCGGTGTAGACTGTGATGCATTAAAGATGTATACATTAAACTTTAAGACAACCATTCTTAACAAAAATAGTTATAACTCGAAATCCAACAAAGTAGATTTAAAAAGAGCCATAAAACACTCAACCCAAAGAAGGTAGAAACAGCAGAAAAGGGAAATAGCATACAGTTAGGACAAATAGAAATTGTAGAACAAGATGGTGTATCCATATCCAAATATACCAATAATAACAATGAATGCAAAGACTACCTAGTTAAAAAGCAGAGAGTATTCAATGCATAAAATTTGCAAGAACTAATTATATGCTACCTATAGGAAAACAATTTTAAATATAAAATATAAACAGGTTAAAATTAAGAGGATGGAAAATATATCCCATGGCTAAACAATGAAACAAAAAGTTAGATTGACTATATTAATATAAAAAATAATTTTTAGAGCTAAGAATATTATGAAAAATAGAGTCATTTCACAACAATAAAGGAACAAATTTATCAGGAAGCTATTGCAAAATATTATGCACCTAATAACAAAGCTTCAAGAAGCTTTTAGAAGAAATTATCAAATTCACAAATATGTTTGGCGTGTTCAATATCCATCTCTAAATAACTGTTAGAATAAGTAGCAGAAAATAAGTATGGCTACAAAATACTTAATACCATCAATCCAATTGGCCTAATTAACATTTATAGAACATTCCACCAAATAATAGAACAGTAACATTATTTTTATGAGTTTGTGAAAGATTTATCAAGATAGAACACTTTCCGAGCCATGAAATAACTGTCAAATCTATACAAATTCATCAATTTATACAAAGTCTATCCTTTGATAAAACTGAATTGAATTAGAAATTAATAAGAATGATACTTGGAAAATGTTCAAATATTTGGGAACTAGATAACACAATACAAAATATTTTATGGTTCAAGGTGTAATTAAAAGGAAAATTAGAAAGTAAAAATATGACATCAATATTAGTGATATGCAGTTAAAACAGTAGAAATATTATTATAGCACTGAATATGCATTTCAGGAAAGACGCCCCAAATCAACGACCTCAGAATCCATCTAATAAACTGGAAAAAATAGAAAAAGTGAAACCCAAAGTAAGCAGAAGAAAGAAAATAATAATGACCAGAATGGAGACAAGCAAAATCAACAGAAAAAAAGAATAGAAAAAACAAAGAAACCAAACAGGTTTCTTTATGAAGTTCAATAATATTGATAAACCTCTTGATCAGGAAAAATTAGGGTAACAACAAGTTATAAAGTCAGGAATGAGATAGGAGTCATCACAAAAGATATTAAAACTATAGTAAGGGAATAGTATAAAAAATTCATGCCCCAAAATTCAATAACACATTAATTAGACAAATTCCAAGAAATACACACACTACTGATGCCCACTTAAGGAGAAAGAGATAATATGATAACTTCTATTTAAAATAAAATGAATTTAAGATATCCTCACTAAGGAAACTTTGAGTCAGTTGGCTTTATTGTCAAATTTTACCAAATATTTAAAGAGAAAATAAGATCAGTTAACTCAACAAAAGACAAAAGCATAGGCTTTGCAAAGCATAGGCTTTGATTAAAGCATTGCCTAATAACTCTGATGGACATAAATTTGATAATTCTTTAAGAATAAAAAAATGAATGCAGCATCTTATGAAAAGAATAATGCATAACAAACAGTAAGTGGAATGTATCTGAGGAATACTGGGTCAGTCGAAAGTTTGTAAATCAGTGTGATATACCATATTGATAGAATAAAAACACACACAAAAATACAATCATTTCAATAGATAGAGCATGTTCATCATCGGGTGACTTGATATTCAAATTGTGTTATATCCAACCCTGAAATATGACCCAGCAACAAAATAGAATGAACTATTTACACATGCAATACCATGGGTAAGCAAATATGAAAATAGTTATGCTAAAATCAGACAAGGTATGTACATACACTATAATTCCATTCACATGACATTCTAGGAAATGCAAAGAGATCTTTATTTTATTTTTTATTTTTTTAAAGATTTTTTATTTATTCACTTGAGAGAGAGTGAGAGAGAGACAGAGATTACACAAACAGGGGGAGAGGTGAGGGAGAGAGAGAAGCAGACTCCCTCCTGAGCTGGGAGCCTGACATGGGGCTCAATCCCAGGACCTTAGAATCATGACCTGAGCCTAAGGCAGAGGCTTAACCATCTGAGCCACTCAGAGAGGCCCCTTGAAGAGATCTTTAGTGACAGAAAGAAGATCTGCATTTCCTGGGGGTTTATGTGTGTGGTGGCGAGGTGTAATGTAGGAAGGAGAGGAAATAGCTATTACCAAGAGGCATAAGGAAACTTTTGGGGTAATGATAGTTTCATTATCACAATTGCGGTCACAGTTTGTGAGTATATCCATATATCAAAACTTTCCAAACTTTACACTTTAAATATTTTCAGTATATAATATATCAATCATATATCAATAATGCCATTTAAGAAAGGACATATTACTTTTTGACCAGTCTACAGTCAAAAAAAAATTGGTAAATCTCAGATAAAATGGCTATTAACTTTAAGTTCTGATATTTGAAAAATATTTCCCAGATAATTGTGAAGTAATTATTTTTCAGCTAACAGCAACAATTTTAAGTCCTAGTATTGAAAAATTTATAAAAATACAAATGGATTAGATATACAAACTACTTTAATTCCATTTATTCACTCCATCAATTATTACCATGGGCAATTACATGTTACTTGCTCTTGTGATTATAGCAGTGAAGAACAGAAAAAAAAAGCTTTATTTTTATAAAAATTGTATTTCAATAAATGAGATAGACAATAGGAAGAAAATAAATGATGGTAATGATAGAAGATAGATAGATAGCAATAGATGTGTCTGTGTGTATGACAGAGTGAGTACAAGCATGGCCAGGAAAGTGGGAACTGATGTTTTAGGTAGAGCTGTCAAGCAAAAACCTCTTTAAGGATGTGGACTTTTAGCAAGTCATGGAGTAGTTCACTGGGAAATCCCCTCCCCCATATCAGAACGTTGCTATTACAGTATGGATCTTTACCTAAAATGTTGGGACTAGATGCATTCCTGAATTCAGAATTTTTAAAAACATTTTTTAAAAATAACCAGTTCAGTGTTGCTATAAGCAGTACTCTCCTCAAACACCCATAGTTATACAGTAAAACAAAAGAAACATTTCATGCTACTGAGGGAAGTAAAATCTCTAGATAGCTTTATGTCAGTTCATGTCAGATTTTAATACCATGTAATTTTGGGTTAGGACAAGCTTTTCACCAAAAATCATAGAAAAACTTGTATCCGTATGATCTTACTGAATACAGCTTGGCAATAGTAGCTTTTCTTTCTCAATTAGTTGCTGATGAAGGTATAATATAGCATAGCCACACTGGAACTGGAAAGAAAAGGATGCGTGTAAGGGATAGAGTAAAATAAAACGTACAGAAAATTAATTCTACCTAGCACATACAATAAGTACGATAGGTAACAGGTAAGGGTCTGAAACAAGAAACTTCAGGTTCTAAACTTGGCTTCAACATTAATCAGTCACAAGACCTTGAACAGTTGACCTAAACTATCTAAAATTCAGTTGAATTACTTGAAATATAGGTATAATAATAGCATTAAGAAAGGGTATCAAAACTTGGAAATAAGACTAAAGGTAATTGGTTATATAGTAGCGTAGGCCCATCTAAGGACTACTTAACAATTTAGGAAATGTAGTTTGTTCATTCACTGCTCACTATTTATTTAACGTCCTAGAATTAGTGAAATTACATGTTACTTGTAGACTTTTGTCTAACAGATATGTAAATTATTTCTGTCCAGTAAAAAATATAACCTCGAAGTTTATGGATTATTATCTTACAGATATTAATCACATTAATCAGTTTTGTATCTAGCCTATCAATCTCATTCAAATATTATTTTATTAAAATGTTTATAAATGCTTAGATCTTCAAACATATCTTGAACTAGTCTTACCATATTATTCCAGTACAAATTCCAAGATGATTTCAGGATGAATGAGTTAATTGAAATATTTTGTACATGTGACATTTTTATTTGTATAAGGGTCTTATTCTTAACATTTCAAAAATTATAATATTAGCAATATTAAAATTGTAAGGCTTGTTCAAGAATTAAATGAGATAATCTAGACAAATGGTAGGTACTCTGTAGCTTTATATATGTTAATTTCATTATCTTCATTTTTAAATTTTCTTTAGAAATGCTCTAGTGCATTTGGTGTAGAAAAATGTAATTGCTGCCCAGATGAATCTCTGAAGTATGTTATTAAGGAGTATAACCTTTCATAAAACCTCTCAGATCTCAGCACAAATGTTCCAAGTGCTCTATCTAGCCTTTGGGGCAGTTGGGAGCGGTGGGTAGAAAAGTGTTGAGAAGGAAGGATCTATCTTCAGAGAAGAAAAGAACTCAGGAACTATGTTTAATTTTGTCCATTAAGAAATCTCACATAGTTTCCCCCATCAAGAATGCTGTCAAATTTCGTTAATTTCTAGGAAACATTTTGTAATTCCTTTTGTATCCAGACAAGTCAACTCTTAGAACAGGAAGCAGGAAAAAAATACTGATACTTTACTACAGGCCTCTTTTATCACATAATATTTATTTTTATTTCATCCATATAGCAACTCTCTATGAAATTAATATCATTTCCATTTTAGATATTGAGATACTAGGGCTCAAGGGGTTTTAAATATTTTCTCAAAATCATAAAACCCATTTCTAAAGAACCTGAATTTTAATTATTTGCCAGTATTTCATTGATACTTTACAACCTTTAAGATTGCAGAAAAATTCTCAAAAGACTTTTTTTCTTTAGGCTGTAATTGTTATGTTTGAAAATTAGGGAATCATACTTTACTTGAACTAGTATGAAAATTTTTTTGCCTCAAGACAGGAGGTTTTTTTTTCTCCTTTGATAGTATCCATTTTTTTGCCCCCATCAGATCAGCATTTCACACCTCATGTAGAGAAGTGCTAACTAGATCTATTTCTTTGCATACAGAACACATTCTTTTTCTTTTTACTGATTTTGATTACATTTAACTTAAAAATCCAGAAAATGCTTGTAGATTATTACGCGGATAGATTCATGGCTTTGCTGGTTATCCTACTAAGTATTAGGATTCCAGAATACATGTGTATATGTGTGTATATATATATATTTTCCATAAATATTCCCACAGAACCTAATATTTGTTCCCAACTTGCTACTCTGGAAATTCTGATTGTTGTGTACTTTGAACTGTTTGGATTTTTGATTGCTAGGTACTTAGAATGTTCTCATTAACTGACTGCATAAAACACCATAAACATTCAGGAATACAAAATAACTAACAATTAAGTTAAAAACAATTATTTCAAGCTCTTACTGAATTTGTATTCAAGCAAAATATAAACTCTTAAGACCTCAAGGCCGATGTACCATTTACACTGCTTTACATTTCAGTCACTTTTGGTCACCTTGTGGGTGTCTTTTTGGGTGCATCAGAGCAGCTCCTGGGTTGAAAAGTAACTAGTCTTGAGAAAGAAGGTAGCCCTCAAAGGGAGACAGATTCTGGTGTTAAGTATCACTGTTTGTTAAATTTTATTATTTTACAAGTCAGAATTTCTCTTTCTAGAAAACAGAGATAACAATTCAGTAGGTAGTTGTAAACATTAAGTAAATTCTGCATATATGGCACTTAAGAACTCTCAAAACTGAACTAAAATTAATATGATTAATAGCCATTTTATACACATGCAGTAATCATCTTTTTCTGATTCCTGTCAGTACTCATGGATAACATGAGTTGGGGTTGCCGATTGCACATTAAAGCATAGTTTCATTCCTGTCAGGTTTG
Source organism: Ailurus styani (assembly GCA_002007465.1). Lineage (NCBI taxonomy): Eukaryota > Metazoa > Chordata > Mammalia > Carnivora > Ailuridae > Ailurus > Ailurus styani. The sequence goes on along the minus strand of LNAC01000013.1, from coordinate 1,564,942 downwards.
TATTCACAGAACACTTTTATGAATTGTGTAATTCAAACCCCAAATGGTAAATCATTTGATTTATAGAATGGTTCTACTTCATACAGCAACATTTCTATCTTTTCTTTTCTAGACAACAACACATGCAAGACACCTCCAGAGTACTCACTCTATTCTTTTGTTTTCAAAGCCACCGTGTGCCTGAAAACCTGAGTTAGTGGCTTTGTTATCATGAGATAATCCTGCAGTTGCATTTGAATTACTGCACACTGTTGTAGTTAGTAATTGTCACTATGTAAATGCAGATAATGCTTAGCTGCTCTTAAAGATAGCCTTGTATTTAAGCATAGCACAGCTCTGTAAATTAGTAATTCTCAAATGGGGGCCATAATCATAAACTCATAGTTTGCACACGCAATTTAAGAGAGCTTATTTTAAATTATCACTGCTTTGTTTTTGTTGTAGACTGCCAAATGAGTTAATGTTTTGGTTTTAGTCCTATTATTTAATTTTTAATTTCAAATAATGCTAGTGTGGGAAATAAAATTTCCATGGTTTTATGATAAGCCATAGAGCATAATACCCAAAAGTCTGAGTTCACAGTTGGACTATTTGGTTTAAATCTCATATTTTCTTCATATTGGCTCTATGACCTTGGGCAAACTACTGAACTTCTATAGAGTATCAACCTATAAAATGGGAATAATAAAAGTAGTTAATACATAAATTAGGTATTGTGAGTTAATGCATTGAAATTATATAGAACAATGCTTGAAAGAATAAGTGCTTAATAAATATTATTTTATTCATCCAAAGAGGTCACAGATTTTTTTAAATGAGATATACTGTAAAAACCTAATAATATGGACTGCTAGACCACAGAAAATCTAAATTCTAGTGTTGCCCTTGATTTTGGATAAGATATGCAGCTTTCTTAAACCTCTCTATATTCATTGGCTTTACTTTTTTTTCTTTATTAGAGTGTATTCTAAATAATTACTTCTAATCTAGTACAGTTTTACTAATTATCTTTTATTATTATTATTTTAATTTGAGTATAGTTGACACAAAATGCTACATAAATTTCAGGTGTGCAACAGTATAGAGAACCCAGGAATAAACCCACAAGGATATGGTCAATTGAATTATGGCAAAGAAGGTAAGAATATACAATGGGAAAAAAGCAGTATCTTCAATAAATGGTGTTGGGGAAATTGGACAGCTACACACACACAAAAAAACTGGATCACTTTCTAATGCCATACACAAAAATAAATTCGAAATGGATTAAAGAGTTAAACGTTGAGATCTGAAACCATAAAAATCCTAGAAGAGATCACAGGAAGTCATTTCTTTGACTTTGGCTATAGTATCATTTTTCTAGCTGTGTCTCCTAAGGCAAGGGAAACAAAAGTGAAAATAAACTATTAGGACTACATCAAAATAAAAAGCTTTTGCACAGTAAAAGAAACCACTGACAAAACAAAAAGACAACCTCCTGAGTGGGAGAAGGTATTTGCAAATGATATATACAATAAGGAGTTAATATTCAAAATATATAAGGAACTTACAGAACTCAACACCAAAAATCCCCAAAACAGTCCAATTAAAAAATAGGCAGACCTGAATAGACTTTGTTTTTTCCGAAGAAGACATACAAATGGTCAACAAACACATGAAAAGATGCTCAATATCACTAACCATCAGGGAGATGCAAATCAAAACTACAATGAGGTATCACCTCAGAATGGTTAAAATAAAAAAAAATACAAGAAATAACCAATGTTGACAAGAATGCATGGTAAAGAGAATTCTCATAAACTGTTGTTGGAAATATAAATGGTATAGCCACTGTGGAAAACAGTCTGGAGCTTACCCCCAAAATTAAAACAAATACCTTATGATCCAATAATTCCACTAATGGGTATTACCAAGAAAATGAAAACACTAATTCAAAAAGATATACACACTCCATGTTTATTGCCAGCATTAGTTACAATAATCAAGATATTAAAACAACCTAAGTGCCTATCAATAGAAAGATGGATAAGGAAGATGTGGTGTAAATACAGAATGAAATAATACACAGCCATAGAAAAGATGAAACTGTGCATTTGAGAAAATTGGAAGGTATTATGCTGAGATAAATAACTCAGACTGAGAAAGACAAATGCCATATGATTTCACTTGTAAGTGGAATTTAATAATATTTATACTCATCGACTTTAAAAGCATGTTAATATGTACCCTGCTTATCCCATTACTTTTTTTTTTTTTTTTGCTTATCCCATTACTTGGTTAAGATAGAGTAATATAATAAACATGAACTCTGTTAACATTTTGAAAGTCTTATTATCTTTTATAATATTTAACAAATGAAATAAGGGAGCTATCTGTGATGGTGTCTTTTAAAAATACTTTTTTATGTATTTTCTAATATAAAAAGTAAGATCAAACTCAGGGAAATTTGAACAATAACTCTATCCAACTTTAGTTGTGTGTATAGTATATTCTGACATTATACTATACACTTTACGATGTATTTTTCTCGGTTAATCTAAAACATCAAGATATAATGTTGATGTTATAACAATGACGATATAGAATTTTTCTCATTTAATTTATAACATTATCAGTATAGTATTTACATTTTACCAGTGAGGAAACCGAGGTCTAGAAGATTTAAGTAATTTGTTCAAAGTCACCAAGCTGCTAATGGATGAAACCTGAATTCCAATTAAGTTGTGTTTTATGCCAGGGCTTAAGCTCTTACCACAGAGCTGTGTTGTTTCTCCACTCTAGCTATACACTTCCTGTAGTGTTCTTCATTAAACTGGAGATATATTTATTAAAAACATGAGAAAAAGTGTATTGTTTTTCACATCATGTCCTGAAATGACAAGAGCTTCTGCAAAAGGCTACTTGACAGTGCGTCAAGATGAGAATCTTTAACCTCAAGAGGAACAAACATACCAGAAGTGTATTGAAATGGGGAAAACTACTCTGGTAAATACATGACTTGGAATTCTTAGTGGGGAGTTAAATGACAGAAGGCAGAAAGCAGATGTAAAAACTCATTGAAAGCTATAGGAACACAGTTATGTAAGGAAATACGGGTCCAGACTTGGGAAGTGAAAGGTGCCTGACCCCAAATGGGAACAGTAGAAAAAAAAAAGTGAATAGTGTGTGAGATGATTAGTGAGTGTTTGCTATTCAACATTAAGAACTGGAAGGTCTGTGGTGAATGGGTTTACTGGGCTGGTTTCAAAGTTCAAGCAGACTTATTTTGTGATTCATCTATTTTAAGCTCCGTGAGAGACAAAGGAAAACCTTGGTCCTTTTTAAAATTATAACCCACTTTTAACATTTTCTTTTTTTTTTTTTAAAGATTTTATTTATTCATTTGACACAGAGAGAGAGAGATCACAAGTAGGCAGAGAGGCAGGCAGAGAGAGGAGAGAGGAGGAAGCAGGCTCCCCGCTGAGCAGAGAGCCCGATGTGGGCCTCGATCCCAGGACCCTGGGATCATGACCTGAGCCGAAGGCAGCGGCTTTAACCCACTGAGCCACCCAGGCGCCCTTAACATTTTCTTATATTATAAATCTTTTTGTTGCAAGTACAGTTCTTTGCCAATGTTAATACTCCAAAATATGGAGTATTAACTCCACTCACTGTGCCAGTGAAAGAGAGTACACGAGAGGACAGTTAACCTTCTTAAACACTTAATAACTGCTAACCACCGAAAATACGACAATGAATTGAATTTTCAAGGCGCTTTCCTTAAGAAGGTTGTATTTTAAGAGTAGGAACACTTAAAAATACTTAAATCACAAATAAGTAAATGAAATAGATTTGGGTGTTGATATGATGATGTAATCAGTAACAATTTGTCATTTCCATTTGAGCAGAGAAATGAGGGAATAACTTGGTGAATAAACTTTCTTGGGAAAATAGGTTAGTCAGAAGGAATAACATAAATGAAAGGCCAAATTGGGAATGAGATTGACTATTGATATAGACTGAATATTGTGATCCCTCCCCCAAAACTATGGGAAATAAATTGCTGTTTAAGCCATTCAGTCTATTTTTCTAGAGTCTGAACTAAGACTCACACCCAAGCGACATTGAAGAAACTGAACTGGATTGTGGTAAATAAGGAGGTCTGATAAGATACAAGTTCAGAAAAGGAGGTAGAATAGATCATACTGAACTTACTTCCTAGAATAAGAAATTTGGATATTATTCTAATGAATGGCCAAATATTGGTATGAGTCCTATGATTTATGCATAAACATAGCCATAAGCATTTAGGTGGGTTGTTTGGACTAAAGGTAGAAAATGCATAGGTAAAAAGAAGAGTTAGGAGTTGGTATAGAAGCCTAGTCAAGAGCTGATGATAATTTGGAGAAAGCTTATGAAGGTTAGCTTAGAGATAAAAATGATAAAGCGAAGGATTTGGTATTGGAATGTTTGTGAAACTTAAGAGAAAATAGAATTTTGGCCTGAGCAACAGAATGAATGATGAATCCATTTATTAAACAGATAAAGTTTGAGATGAGCATATTTTGAAAGGGGGATATGAATAATTGGGTTTTGGAAATTTTAAGTTTTTTGTATTTAATTAGGTATCTCAAGAATGATGCATAGTGGTTGGAGACACAATTCTAGAGTTCAGATCCAGGCTAGGAAAAAAAAAATTGAGAATCATGGGTCATGATATAATGTGAAAAGTGTCATAACAGATGCGTGGCCAATTTATTTAACATGCATTGCTGGTTCAAGAATGGTTTTACAGGGGCGCCTGGGTGGCTCAGGGGCTCAGTGGGTTAAAGCCTCTTCCTTCTGCTCAGGTCATGATCTTAGGGTCCTGGGATTGAGGGCCGCATCGGGCTCTCTGCTAGGCAGGGAGCCTGCTTCCTCCTCTCTCTCTGTCCGCCTCTCTGCCTACTTGTGATCTGATCTCTCTCTGTGTCAAATAAATAAATAAAATCTTTAAAAAAAAGGTTTTACAAATAAAGTTACTTTGAAACAGGTTTTTCAAGGAATAAAAATATTTAGTACATTTATTGAGCATTTATTTTCTGCCAAGCCCTTTATACATACTATTTCTCGTTCAGCAATGTAAACATTATGAGGAATTTGAGACACAATGATAACACATAATTTATCAAAAGCCATTAATGGTAAGAACTAGGGCTAGAACTTCCTTTTGTTTTGCATTGACACCAATGTCCCTTCCCTCTCTACCAGAGAAATGCCATGCACAGAGAAAGCAATAAGACAAATATACGGAAGAAGGAACACAATTTGACTGAAGAACAGAGCCCTCTGTGAGCTGAATTGTGGTATGAATAATATAACTGTATTCTATAATAGAAGAGATGGATATGAAGAGTCAAAAATTCACAATTAATTGCAAATACCAAATAACATTAGAAATTTCCCAGCAATTTACCCTGAGAATTTCTTAGAATGTGATTTCTTTAGTTTTTTGGGATAGCTATTTATAACAACTAAAATTTACAAAACAAAACAAATAAAATTTAAAATACTGTTGTAAAAAACAAAAACACAAAAACAAAAACAAAAAAATACTGTTGTAGGGTTTATTACATTCTATAAGAACTGTGATGTTTCATTATGTCATTATAGCATATCAGAATTAAATAACATCATAAGATTCTATAGTTGAAATTAAATAAAATTTCCAGAAATCTGGTATTTGTGAAGGAATGAAAATACATTGTCTTTGGTTATCCTCTCTACATATCACCCTGATACAGATAACTTCATATAATTTATGTATGCTTAAAATGTACATATATTGTGGTATTTTGCAATTTAGATATTTTGCAAAGCCTATTAATAGAAGGGTCTCAAGCATGCATATATCAACCTGTGTACCAATAATTTGCTGAACACCTTACTGATTTCCAAGTTCTATGTACTGGGAATATAGAAAAATAAACCATTTCTGTTTACACCTGAGGAGCTGGCATCACATTTGCATATTCACTTTCAGACCATGGAAGAAACAGTTTTATTCTTTAACAAAACTGCCTTTAGAAGGCAGATAAGGAAGTTTAATGATTAAGATGAAGAAGGGATTCTTCAATATTTTTCTATGTTGAACTTAACTGATTTGAGGGTCTTAAATTGATTTCACTCCTGACAAAGATAGAAAATACCAGGACTAGAATAAAGGTATTCTATTCTTATGTACCTATTATTTGAAAAATTACTTCTTACCTGACAAATAACTTGAATTTCTATGTTCTCAATGAATAATCATAATTTTCACATCCCTACTTGTTTTGCTTGCAAATGCGCTTACACACACACACACACACACACACACACACACTGCAAAGAAGACAGATCATCTAATATGCCAAGGTACATCAGTGATAATACTTTTTAATTATTAGTGTAATTATTTTCTCATAGATTATAGTGGTTTAGGACATATGAAAATTGAATAGCCACAATGATCTTTTATTTTATCAGTGTTGCTCTTCTTCCACTAGGTGTCAGCATTACTCTAGCACTTTAGGATAGTAAACCAGTAAAATGCTATCCATACCTGTTCTACTTAATGTGCTTTTCAACAGAAATTTACTTGGTAAATTGATAAAAATAATTATAAAAATGTATGGTTATTTAATGACAATAGAAAAATTATAAACTAGAGTGAGGGTATTCAAAATAAAACTTTTTCAAATTGATTTACAAAGGCAGTGTCCTCAAGTAATATTCTAATATTCAGTTCTTTTTCTTTTGTTACAGTCAATGTATTGTATAAAATTTCACGTATTTTCTGCATTTGATCACCAGGGGCTGGAAAAATATTACTATTTTGACAATGAATCCCCATCTTTNAAATGAACAATGAATCCCCATCTTTTCAGGGGAAGGTGAGGGTACCTTTAAGTGTCCTCCATTTTCATGGTCACCAAATACTAAGGAAAGCCCATCAGTATAGTCCAAGACATTGTCCCATTGCAGCCTGCCCATTATAATTTTTAAAGTATTCAGAATTATTATAAGCTTCTCTTAAACAAAAGTTATTGGAAGCTGTGGAGACAGATTGCAAAGGATTTATTTACTCTTTGTCTATACTTAGTTACTTACTGGCTTTGCGAAAGAACTGAAGTGTCTGAAGTGACATTTCAGTAATGATTATTTCTTTGCCAGGTTGGAGAGGAGCATGAGGCGTAACCGAAATAAGTTTGAAATATTCCAGATAATGCTTCACGATCTTCAAGTTTATTTTGCAATCAAAAAAGAAATACTCCCAAGGGATAAGAGGAAGAGACAGAGATAGGGGTGGTATGATAGGCCAGTATGACAGCGATTTGGAATGGGCTTTAGACTAATATCGGCAGAAAGAGTAATTTTTCTACTTTGGTTTTCCATTTTTCTAAAACAGTTTGATCTCAGTGGTGTGGATGTGAAAAAATTCCTCTGTAGCTGAAGAGTCAAACAAATAGAGAAAACAAAACAAACAAAACAAACAAAACACACACACGCACAAAGCATATTTCTTTAACAAAATTACAGAGTCATCTTTTATATATTGCCTTCTTTTTTTTTCTTTCCTTCATGATCAGTTTTACTTTTTTCCTGAGAAAGTTTTCTTTCCTTTATTTTTAATTTTTGCCTCCTTTTCTTCTCTAATCCCCCCATACTTTTCTTCTTCTTCTTGATTTCTCCACACATGAGAAATTATTTTCCTCTAATTTATTTAGATAAATATATTTACTAATTTTGTCATTTGTGTTTGTATTTTAGGTTTTAAAATAAAGAACAAGTACCATCCCAGGGCGCTTTGCAGCACCAGTTCTTTTCCGCGGGATGTTCTCCCTCAGAGCAGGTGGAATGGCATGATCCTGAAACCCCACTTCCACAAGGACTGGCAGCGGCGTGTGGCCACCTGGTTCAACCAGCTGGCGCCAAAGATCCGCAGATGCAAGACCCCAGCATGCCAAGGCAGACCCTATGGCCCCGACCCCGCGTCCAGACTCTTAGGGCCCCTCCTGAGGCACCCCACGGTAAGGTATCACACCAAAGTGCGAGCTGGCAGGGGCTTCAGCTAGAAGAGTGACAGGTGCTTGGCATCCACACGGTTGCACGGCCATTGAGATCTCAGTGGATCCAAGAAGGCAGAACAAGTCCACCAAGTTCCTGCAGGCTGTTGTGCTGGGCTGAAGCTGAAGGAGGACCTTTCCAAGCTCATCCTCTTCCCCAGGGAGCCCTCAGCCCGAAAGAAGCGAGACGGCTCTGCTGAAGAACTCAAATTGGCCACCCAGCTGACAGGACTGGTCATGCCCACCCAGAATGTGTAGTAGACGGAGAGAATCCGAGTCATTCCAGAGGAAAAAACTTTCAGGGGTTTGCCAGACTTTGCATGGTTGTACCAATACCCGGCTCCTTGGCATCTGGGCAAAAAGGGCCAAGGAAGCTGAAGAGTAGGATGTTGAAAAGAAAAAAAAATGAAGTGCCATTGGCAACTTGTGATAATTGATTAATTCATTAATTAAAGAACTATTTAAGGAAGAAATAATATGTAAGTATACTAGATCAAAGCTTGAGCATTCATTAGCTCACTTAATTTGTTTTATTTTTTTAATGAATAAGTGGAATAAATGAATAATTGGAATAAATGAATGATTTCCTGAAAGAAAAATTTCAGGTTGTGTGGTTGAGGAACCACCACAGCTTCCAGCCTATTTAGGTTAAGTTCAGTGTTCCAAGAGATGACTTAGTTCAAAATACACAAAAATATTATTGTGTATTTTGATAAATAGATCAAATTGATATTCTGCCTTCAAGTAAAAAGCATTAAAGTGTTAAGTTAACAAAATAATTGTTATCCTGCAACACCTACATTTCTGTTCTGATGCTATTCTTTTAATTACTTCCTGCTTGGTCAGGATTCCTACAGCAGGGATGTTTGTATAATGATGCAAAATTTAATATATGTTTTACAGTATAGATTGAAATGACATAAATCTCAGGACATATAGAAAAATGAGTCTTCATTATCTTATTGGTGGTATTATTATTATTATGTCCATTGCTAGTGACATCATATTCTACATCAGGTAAGTGCCATATATTTCTCCCTTTCAGGTGTCAATCATTAAAAATCTATTGGTTACCCATCATTTTACAGCACTTCTCATTGGATTATTAAAAGGGTATTTCATTTCTCTAGACTTGAACATTTTCTGAAGTGTCTAAATTTCCCTGTGGCTACAAGTTTTGGACTTGCTAGGATGTCATATTTAGATTTTTTGAAAGAGTTTAAACAGCATTTGTTATGAAGCACTCTTAACAAGACTGACAAGGAATAGTACTTTGGTTTCCTAATTCACTTTGAATTCTGACATTCCATACTGCTTTCCGTCCCTAGGCATGTATGTACAGGAGTTAAATTTATTTTGTTAAAGATTTGAGAGTGTTAAGAGGTGGTACAGTGGAATAGTTCTTATAGGACAATACCAAGACATAATAAACTGCCACAAGTAAACCATCTTACTTTATAGTTCCAGAAAACCACACAAATGTGTGCATATTCTACAGTCAGAATATAGGTGAAACATTTTTAGGAAAAGATGTATGTAGACAACAAATCCAAGAAAAAAATGAACAAAATTAGACTGACCAATATCAAATATAGTCATGGAAATAAAGATAATATTAGTAGTGGCATGAAATGAAAAAGCTAATGGCCCTGATTCTGTGAAATTCTACAGATTACTTATATAAATGAGAGATTATAAGTACTGCCATCTAGGAATGAGTAGATATGTTGATCCTTGACAAAAGTGCCTTATTCATGTTTGTAGACATACAGTAGACATCCAAGCTCAAAATTGTTTGTATCATAAACTCACACACTTTTCTATCAGAGAGCCACCTTTTCTAGAGTAAGTCTGTAACTTAAACAAATATCCTTGCAGACGTTGAGTATAAACCTACTTTTATCCTTCTTAATGCACTTTGTTTTTCTTCTCAAAACATATTTTTTCTTATTTCAACTGGGTAATGAATGGCAATTTTACCAATAGCTTATTTTGAATTCACAAACATGAAGTTTCAATGATATTCACTCATTCATTCTCTCACTCTACCATACATTCAATAGATATTAAGGACACTATGTCAAGAAGTGTTCCAGGCACTCAGAGTCCAGGCACAAACAGAGAGACCTGGTTCTTGTTTTTCCATTTTAATAAAAGGAGGCAAACAACACATGTAGGCTAATACATAACTCTAGACTTAATTAGAAGTCTAGAGACTTAATTAGAAGCATGGAAAACATCATATAAGTAAGATAGGAACTTTAACTGATAAATTTTTTATGGGGACCAAACAAGTCACAAGTAACTCCATAATACTGTGCAGTCCACATAAGCAGAAGCTTTTCTCCACTCAGCCCCAGAGCCTAACTAAGAGGTTTAATTTTTGGAAGGTGGTGAATACATAAAGAGCAAAGAGATAATTGAAAAGTTATTGTGAATAATTAGTGGTGCATTTGAGTGATTGCATGGAAATGAATAGTAAATGAATTATAATATTTCTAATAAATTCTTAAAATAATTAAATATTTCTAAATAAATTCTTAAAATAATTAAATCAAATGTCATATTTGGCTAGATTAAAAGATCCAGTATGGCAACTTCCTGAAGGAAATTAAAAACAAACAAACTTGATTTTTCCGCTACTTATTTGAGATTACCTAATCTTATCTTTTATCAAACATGACTACACAATCTTTTGGTTTTATTTATTTTTTTTTAAAGATTTTATTTATTTATTTGACAGAGAGAGAGATTACAAGTAGGCAGAGAGGCAGGCAGAGAGAGAGGAGGAAGCAGGCTCCCTGCTGAGCAGAGAGCCGGATATGGGCCTCAATCCCAGGACCCTGAGATCATGACCTAAGCCGAAGGCAGAGGCTTTAACCCACTGAGCCACCCAGGCGCCCAATCTTTTGGCTTTAGAAAAGGCATGATATCCTCATGTATGTCTTCCATAACCCTAGGTGAGATTATCTTAAANGGTTTTAGAAAAGGCATGATATCCTCATGTATGTCTTCCATAACCCTAGGTGAGATTATCTTAAAGTAGGTAAAGACCTCCTTTGCCAGCAATCCCTATCATCATATTTCTAAGTCATCCCTTTATTATTTTTCTTCCCCACAGTTTACAAGCTCTGTAACACCAAAGACTTTATCATCTTGTGTATAATAGTGTGCGCAGTGTATGGGAGCATTACCAGCAGGTGATAGATACTTGATGCACATTTCTTGGATAAATGACTGAATGATGCTTGTAAATAGACAACACTGATTAAATCCAGTTCTTCAACTATTCCACATTGACTTCCCTGCAACTTGGGATAGCTGAAGAAAAATAAGGAAAACTGAAGACTTTTCTCAACTTAAATTCATTAATACTGACCCAAGATATTCCTGCCATCTCTTCCACTGTTTTAAAATATTCGTTATTGTGTTCCCTCTTCAAATCCCCAACACTTCTTCTCCAGTCTCCACCATACACTATATGCCTTGGTTCCTACTTCACAGAGAACACTGACTACATTAGAAAAGAAATTCTGTAAACTGCTCTAGCCTACATCTTTGCCCACATTCTATTCGTACTCTCTGTGCTTCACCAAGTGACTTTTTTCTTTTTTCTTTTTTTTTTCTTTTTTTTTTAAAGATTTTATTTATTTATTTGACGGAGAGATCACAGGTAGGCAGAGAGGCAGGCAGAGAGAGAGGAGGAAGCAGGCTCCCCGCTGAGCAGAGAGCCCGATGTGGGACTCGATCCCAGGACCCTGAGATCATGACCTGAGCTGAAGGCAGAGGCTTTAACCCACTGAGCCACCCAGGTGCCCCCAAGTGACTTTTTTCTACTTGAGCACCCAACTCCCCTTTTCTACTCAAGGATAGAGTTCTAACAGTTCTCACCTTCTCCAAAATCAGAGGTTTTTGTTTTAAATTTAATTTTCTGAAAATTTGATCTTTCCCAAACACTGCTAACATTCCATTCAGGGGAAAAACAACAACAACAAACAACAAAACACACACCAAAAACAAAAACAAAAACAAAAAAAGACACCCTTTTCTGTTTTGTTTTGTTTTTTTGCCTAGAGATTTCATCCTCCAGATACCACTCAATTTCCTTTTATAGCAAGATTTTCAATATAGAGTTGATGCCAGAGGACTGTGGATAGAGTTCAGGAGATTAATCTATATGGGGAAAAAAAGAAAAAAATCTTTATTTTAATTGGCTGAAGTATAATGTCCTTCATTCAATCCACACATGGTATTATCTCTAAACAAATACTTTTTTATCATGTTATATTACTGTAATATCACTAAATGTCTTTTATACTCATCATTCCTTTGAAATTAGAATACAAGCCTCTTCCTGTATATTACTATTTAAAGAAAAAGAACTCATGCTTTAGACTAATACTCTTTGGATATTTTGTTGATGTTCATTTTTAAAGTTGCTTTCTTTCTTACCCCTTCAAAACTTTTCCAGTCAGGCTTTTCCCATACTGCTCTACAAAATAGCTTTGTCAGAATCACTGATAAGAATTTTCTAAATCCAATAATCAAACATTAGTCTCCTTGAGAAAGTGTTTGCCACATTTTGCTGTCTTGTCTTTGAAGCACTGCCTTCTCATCCAAGCCCACATTCTCCCGGTTTTCCTCCTACCTCACTGCTCATTTATCTTTGAGTTTCCTTTGCAGGGTCATCTTCATAAACAGAGCCTATTAGTTTTGGAGTATTATAGTTCTCAGTCCTTACACACACTCTCTCTCTCTTTTCTTTTCTTTTTCTTTAGTTGATCCTCTCCTGTGTGGTATCAGCAGTTCCATGAGGTTAGGTAGACTACATGATGATGACTCCCAAATGTATAACTTTTTTGGAACTCTCACCTAAACAACAGATTGCTATTTCAAACTGCCTCCTCAACATCTATCTTGAATGTCTAATAGATATCTCAAAACAAACCTGTATAATATTGAATCTGGATCTCTCTTCCACCCCCACTACAACCTCCAGAACTTCCTCCCACAGCCATGTTCATCTCAGTTATGGTGACTCTGTCTTTTTAGTTGCTTGGCCAAAAATCTCAGTCATTCTTCACTCCTCTCAATTTCATAACTAATTTATCAGGAAATCTGGGTAGTTCTACATTGAAAATATATTCCGTATCTGACCACTTCTTATTTTTTCCAACACTTTTCATGCTAGTCCAAGCACACTTTTGTAGCTAAGTTATTGTAAGAGTCCACTAATAATCTCTCTATTTTCACCCATGCTTCCCTTTAATATGTTCTAAAGGCAAAAGTCTAAGTAACCTTGTTAAATAGAAAGTCATTTCATTACTCTGTTCTGAACTCTCCATTACTTTTTCATCTCACTTGGGATAAAAGCAGAAGGCCAGTACATATGTTGGTTATCTATTTACATCTTTGACATCTATTACTTTCCTCCTGCCTCACTCTGTAAAGCCACCTTAAACTTCTTTCCTCTGAACACATAGCTATATCTTTTTCTCAGGACATTTGTATTTTCTTTTCTCTCAGGAATACTAAGATTCTACATCTATGTGACTTGCACATTGACCTTCGGTATTTATAAAATGTACATTTCTCGGTAAGGCCTTCCTTTGCTCTTTTTCTTACATTTTGACAATTGCCACCTTCCCCATTTCTATTTTCCTTTATCTATTTATTTATCTCTGTGAAAATAATTGCCATATAACATATTTTTTACTTTTTGTGTTTATTGTTTGCTCCTTCCCCTGCCTCCAAAATAGAAGCTCTATGATTGAAATGACTTTGTCTATATCCACTGCCCCCAGGGCCTAGAATGTTGTCTGATAATGATAGTCATGCAACTTTTTTTAATGAATGAAAGAATAAGTGAATGAGCAAATAAATGAAATTTTACCACATATCTCTTCATTTTTCTGTTTTATGTATTTGCTTTCAGAGGGTATAACAGCAAATTATAATAACCCAATAAACATAAGGAGTGAATGAAATAATGCTATATACTCTTTACCTCACAAATTATACTTTTACTTTTTAAAGACTGCTAAATACATTTGGAATGTTTTAGTCCCTATTCAGTGTGGGCAGGGATATGTTAAATTGTTCTTTATCTATACTTTTAAAATCAATTAGAAGAGCAACTTGTAATCAAAGAGTGCAAAAATTAAACAAAATATTTTCTTAGTATCAACCAAAACATAGTTTCAAATATAAAATCTGATTTCAAAACCCTCCTCTCATAGCTCTTGTGAGTTGTACCTCATTTATATTATTTGACTACCTGAGGTACGATTTAAATTATTCACCGAGAAAAGTAAACTACAGGCCACTATCTCTGATGAAGGCAGATGCAAAAATCCTAAACAAAATATTAACAACCCTAATCCAAAATACATTAAAAAAAATCGTTTAAAATAAATAAATTATTTATTCTTCATGGATTTTTATTTTATTAAAGATAAAGCTATTACTTAATCCTACTTTTATAAATCTATTAGAATTTATAGAAACTCTATTTGTAAATAAAGATATCTGAAAAACTAACTGAAAAAAAAAGTTCTTAAAAATCCAGATCATAATGATTGAATTAGTCTAGGAAACATTATACTCTATCAGTCTATTAACAGATAGCAGCCATAAATTAATAACTTTATCCAAACTGGCATTTACCTGAGTAGGTTTGAAAAAATATAATTTCAGTTTAGGTGATTTTAAACTACTTGCAGGGATTATACATATATTTTTCTTTACTATTTATTGATTAATTGTTTTTCCTCCTAAATAACATCTTTCTGAAAACAGATAATGTTCTCTGTTTCTCATTACAACCTTGATGAAAAGAACATATTAACCACAGACTGATTTTGTTATTTTGTATCACTTTATAATTCTTTAGAAAAATATTAAAGGACAACTAAAAAAATTTCTTTCTATATAATTGGACAGATAGAAAATATTATCATCTGTTTCTGGTAATCAACATGAATTTATAATAATTCCATCTGGGATTTCACTTATTACTAAATTTGAGCTGAATTAGATATCTTAATTATAGTAAACATTTAAATATTTAAAATATATTAAAATTTTTACTTTTAATAAGTAACAAATTTTTGAAGTTTATTATATAACATTGCCCTATCTAATTATATGGATTCAGAAACATCTCAAGGATATAAATCACATATGAACCCAAAACAGCTTCACATATAAACAGATTAGATCTGTATACATGTAAATATGGACTGTGGCATAAAACCTAAATTTTATGTTATTTTGTAATTTCTAAAAATATTTTATTTATTTATTTTTGTGTGCACAGGAGCGAGGGAGAGAGCACACAGGATGTGTGGGGGATTCAGAGGGAGAACCAGGCTCCCCGCTGAGCAGGGAACCTTATGTGGGACTCAGTCCCAGGACCCTGAGATCATATTCTGAGCCAAAGGCAGACACTTAAGCAATTGAACTACCTAGGTGCCCAAAACCTAAATTTTAAAATGTCCCAATTCCATTAAACCAGATCCTTAGTCATTTCCTTCCTCACATTGAGTTTTCTTCTAAATACAAATAGTCCCAAAATACTAATACAATTGGTCACAGATACTTCATTGTAAATCATATGTTAATGATTTCCTCTATATCAAGAAAAAAGAAGTCAAAATACACTAGCTATATTAGTATAAGAAGTAGATGTAGAGGGAGGTAATAAAGACACTATAAAAAGCAGGCAGAATCTGCAGAATCTTGCTGAAACTTCTGACTCTGTCTAGGAGAAGCTTGAAAGTAATTTTCATTCCCAGTTATAGTGGATACTGGGGAAAAATATCTTTTCCCAAAAATTGAAGAGGAGGGAACTCATTTCACAAGGCCAACATTACCCTGATACCAAAGCCAGATAGGGAGACTATGAGAAAACTATGGGCCAATATATCTGATGAATATACATGCAAAAATTCTCAATAAAACTCTAGCAAACTGAATATCACATTGGAGGATTTATCTCAGGCGAAGATGGCTAAACATATGCAAATCATTAAGTGTGATATACCACACAAAGGATAAAAATAGTGTAAAAATCCGATTGAAGTGATATGGGGTCACAAGTGAATGGTCAAGAAAGAATTCTTGAGATGTTTTTGGTGCAAAAGGTGCTTTTATTATAGCAAGGGAATAGGGCCTGTGGGCAGAAAGCCATACTTTTACTGTATGAAGCCAGAGGTTATATGCTTAGTGTTCATGGGGGAGAGGATGTGCAGGAAGTATTAGATCATAAATGTCTTCTTCAAATTTCTACTTGTGAGACTACTTTCACAAGATTTCTCAGGTGCTTATCATTCAGCTCAATATTAACTATTAGTGAGAGGTGCAGGCAGTCATGAGACCCCTTACAAACGTAGCAACTAGCTTGTATTTAATCCTTATTGAAAATATACAGAATACAGGTCAGCCTTCTGAACTAAAGGCGAACATTTCTCTGCTTCTATCTCTCATCCATAGGATAAAAATTATATGATCATCTCAATTGGTGGAAAAAGGATATGACAAAATTCAACATTTTATGAAAAAAAAATTCCAGAATTCTGATAACTAAAAATGTTACAACTATCAGGTAGAGTATTGAATTTTTATATTATTTTTCCTTACCTAAACAGAATGTTAGAGAATGTTTCTTTGAAGAAACCTCTGGGTGAGATATTCCAATTGTGGGAGAGTCCAACGTAGTCTCACTAATGTAACAACACTGTATCTAGCTCTATCCTCGGTTATGTGAACTTCACGATGATTAAAAATCCATGTCCCCATCCTCTAAGGGTTAAAATCTCCTTGGAAAAGATTATACTCACATAAATTAGTCAACAAAATAAATTACATTTGAAAAAGTATCTTTTTGAATGATTTATTGATAAAAGGCAGCTATAAAAAATGATAGCAAATACACAAAATATGTGAGAACAGGAGTAGTTAGAAAGGAAGCAAATTCCTTTTTTTTTTTTTTTAAGATTTTATTTATTCATTTGACACAGAGAGAGATTACAAGTAGGCAGAGAGGCAGGCAGCGAGGCAGGCAGAGCGAGAGGAGAGAGTTGAGGAAGCAGGCTCCCTGCTGAGCAGAGAGCCCGATGTGGGCCTCGATCCCAGGACCCTGGGATCATGACCTGAGCCGAAGGCAGCGGCTTTAACCCACTGAGCCACCCAGGCGCCCAGGAAGCAAATTCCTTAAGGATCATATATTGTTAGTGGACTTTGTTAATGAGATAGAATGTGAAGGTGACCTTCAATACATACTGTGGAGTTGAAAATACGAACAAGTGGGTTGTAGTTAACAGGTAGGAATATGATAGGATCTGTCTACTTGTAGTCAACAGTAATATACAGAAGAAAATATGCAAAAGAAGAACTAGAAGTGTGGACTGTTACACTGAAAGAAAATGATGGTGAACTTTAAATCCAAAGGCCAATGTTTAATTTTAATTCAAGAAGTAATGAGAAGCCAAGATAATTTCATTTAAAAATACATTTTTTTAAAATCCAGTGTAGTTAACATACAGTGTTATAATAGTTCCAGGTGTATAATACAGTGATTGAACAATTCTATACATTACTCAGTGCTCAACAAGATAAGTGTATTCTTAATCCCCTTCACCTATTTCAGCTATGACCCATTCTCCTCCCCTCTGGTAACCACCTATTTGTTCTCCATAGTTAAGAATCTGTTTTGTGGGGGCGCCTGGGTGGCTCAGTGGGTTAAGCCCCTGCCTTCGGCTCATGTCATGATCTCAGAGTCCTGGGATCGAGCCCCCCATCGGGCTCTCCACTCAGTGGAGGGCCTGCTTCCCCCTCACTCTCTGCCTGCCTGTCTACTTGTGATCTCTCTCTCTCTCAAATAAATAAATAAAAATCTTAAAAAAAAAAGAGAATCTGTTTGGTGGTTTATCTCTTATTTTGCTCATTTGTTTTGTTTCTTAAATCCATGTATGAATGAAATTATATGATATTTGTCTTTCTCTGACTGACTTATTTTGCTCATCATTATACTCTCTACATCCATTTATGTTATTGCAAATGGCAAAATTTCATTCTTTGTTATGACTAATATTCCATTGTATATATACCACATACTTATCCATTCATCATTGGACATTTGGGCTACTTCCATATTTTGGCTATTATAAATAATATTGCAATAAACAGAGGACACATAAATCTTTTTACATTAGTGTTTTTGTATTCTTTGTGAAAATACCCAGTAGTGGAATTGTTGGATCATTTTTATTACTGGCTCATAGTGTATTAGTGTGGTCCATTAAGAAACATATAAGCCAGGTACAATGACTACCATCATCCCTCTGGAAATGAGAAATTTGTGTTACAAAATAATTAAATATTTTTAAAACCATTCAGCTGGTGAGCAGCAAGTCTCAGAACTAAACTCAGACATTTTTTTTTCTCCAGAATTCATGCTTTCTCCATGTTACACAATTCTAAGATTTACATTTTAAATTTAGGCATTTAGGAAAATAACAGTTACTCAATCTAAGAAGAATCATGGAATGTTATTAGCATTGCTATCCTATGTTGTACATATACTTAAACTATTTTAGGAAATTTCCACATGCCAGGAACAGTTGTAATCTCTTTATGGACCCTATTACTATCTTCATTATAAAGATGATATGCAGATAAATTGAAAATATTAAATGGAAGCAGTTTCATCAGGGAAGCACCAATTACAGAATTTAAACACATGCAATTGAAGTCAAAACAAAAACAATTCTGTCCTGAAGAAGGGTGAGAAAATATATCTTCTGGAGTTCCTTATTTTTAGTTTCGACAAGACTGAAATGAGGAAAAAGATATCTATGAGTCTGTTTTTTTAAAAAAGGAGTATTAGTTATTATTCAAATTCTATTTTATATCAGACCATGTGAGTAGCTACAAAATATCTTGGAGGATTTATTGAGATAGTACTGTGTGTGCGTGTATGTGTGTGTGTGTGTGTGTGTATATATATATATATATATATATATATATATATATATATATATACACACACACACACACACACAAAGTATGAGAAAAATCCAACCAAAAGCGGGTGTTATGATGCATATTAGGAGCAATACATTCCTACTATATACAATGCATTATATACTTATATATATTTGCTTACTCATTTTTTACAAAATTGGGTAACATATTTTTGTCATATTACATATGAGAAAACTTTGTCTCAGGGAAGTTCATGAACTTGCTCAAGATGGCATAGCTAACAATTTGCAGATAGTAAGTTTGAATACAGGAGTTTTGGGTTATAATTTCAAAATCAATACTTTTGCAACTCAGTGATATAAAAATAGTGCTTATGTTACATTGAAATCAAATTATATTTTAACTCTTTAATTATACTTTCATATATAATTGCGACAATCATATATATAGTCAAACACATTAAAGTGTAAAACCATGTTTAGCATTTATAACCAGTGTCTGTTTATGGGCTTTTCCACAGACATAAATTTTATGAATTATTAGTTAACATCTTAGTTGAAAATGAACAAAAATATTCTTCATGATCAAAAAATAGGACATAATAATGGATTGTAGAGTAAACTTCTTTCCTTTCTTTGTTAAATAAAGATATTTCATTTAAATTTTGGAGTTGAGAATTAATTCTGAATCAAAGATTTGAAAATTTTGTTGCATGCCTTTTTCAATGCAACTGTCTGTCATTGCTTCCTTTAGAGTTTCCAGTTCCTGCAGTGGCCTGCATTCTACTCCATCCTACAGTTTTCAAGGTCTGTAAACCAAGTCCTACCACTGCAATATCGACACATACATTTGTTGGAGGTGTTTAATGTTGGTCTGATTTACAAGTCTGCTCCAGTAGTAGTAGTTTTATAGAGAGTTCATTTAAAGTTTCCTTTTGTATAAATACCCTTAACGCACTTTTTATGTGCCTAACATTTTTCCTCCAAGGAGGTTTTTCTTAGAAACAGGTTGTGCTTTGTGGGTGAAATCAATTTCAGGGCATTCATACATTATCCAAGTGCAAATTGTGTTTCATTTGTTACCTGAACTTTATTTCTCTTAATGACATAGATTTATCCAAAATACAGCAGAAAATCTTTTATACTTGATTCAGATTTCTGCAAAACATCTCAATGATGGGCTTTTAAAAATAAATTCAGAAGGCAGTTGTTCTTAGACCCCAATCTGATTTCAGGTAATTAAATAGCAAGAAACAGAGCGCATGGATCACTAGCTTTTCTACTTAAGGAGTAACAGTTAGCTGGGTGGTTAAAGAAACAGACTGAGAGTCCATCCTTACTTTCAAGGCTTGCTTTTACACATGAGTGACTATATATGTTTTTCACAAAGTCGCTTAAGCTCTCTGCCTCTGGGTCACCCATCTGTAAAAGAGAAATGCAGTTATCTTCCACTTTCCAAAAAACCGTAGAGAGTGAGGTTAATTAGTATAGTCGACCAGATTTAGAAACTTCAAATGAAGTATAGGTATAAAAAATATTTTGTCTTTTGCATAATTTCTTTAGGTATCTCAAACACAACAGAAGCAAAATATCTTTTCCTAAGCAAATTAAAACACCTCAAAATTTAATACATATGAAATGTTGACAATATTTATTATCTAATAACAAAAATGACTAATACTTGTAAAGAAGGGTTCTAATTTGGGCCTTTTTCCTTCCTTCCTTCCTTCCTTCCTTCCTTCCTTCCTTCCTTCCTTCCTTCTTCCTTCCTTCCTTCCTTCTTCCCTTCCTTCTCTTGTTTTGCACTCTGTGTTCCTAAAGCACTCAACTTCTATGATTTTATTAATATTTTCTTCACTCTTGCCAGCAGCCAGCTCTTTGTGTACTGCACATTTTTTACTCTAATTGCTCTAGTAACAGCACAATCGTTCCAGTAACAATGACCTGTGTTCCAGAAACTCCAGTTTCTCTTCTTTGGAGAAACTATCTTTACCTTATTATTTTATTATGCTTGTCAGATGGGAGCTGAAATCTTCCTATATGATTCATTTTCTTTTCATCCTATGATGGGGTATAATTTGTAGGAATATGATTCAAGAAAAGCCAAGCTTGACATTCCATTTATTTGCCACCTAGATTTGTCTGAGGGCTGCAAACAAACTGGGTGAATTAAAATACTATTTTAGTATTGTTTTGAAGTGGAGCTTGGAAAAATAACCATTTCAGTTTTAATAATTAAATAGCAGAATTGTAATAGCTAAGTTTCTCCTAGCCATACATACTCCTTTCACCACTGTTACATTTTCATTGCATATTTCTTTATCAATATAGATCAAACTAGAATAGAAGGGAATAAAGCCAATATATAGAAAGAAACAAGGCCAGGGATAAAATCCTGATGGTATTCAAGTTTTCAAAGACCAGGCATTACTGCCTCTCCTGCAATTTAGTTACGTAAACCAGTAAGCCCCAATCACACAGACCAGTCTAACCACACAGATTATACATTTTTTGGCCTAATGTATTTAGTAGTTAGCTTCCATGGCTTCAGATAAAAAAAATACTGGCAAATACATTATACTTCTGGGGAACAAACTCATAAAATAAACTGAACACAAAAACATTTATCAAGGAAAAGACAACTAACGACCCTTTCTATTTTTTTTTATTTTCTTATCTGTTTTATTTTTAATACTTGAATATCTATACCTTATATATGGACTGATAGATACTCAGTTCGACTCTAATGAACCCAGAAATAAAGCCTGGGATGTCTGTAATATTCATAATAGGTAAAAGTATCTAAGAAAGAATAAAGAACTGCAGTGAAATATCAAGCAAATTGCTTAATGGCAATTTAGGTAAATTCAGTGATTTAATCAATCCACATGGGTAAGGTAGGATTAGAACATAATGGAAGAATACTTTGAACTAAATTTCATTGGTATTTTCCCCCTTTTATTCTGAACATTCTTTTTTATTTTATTTTATTTTTTTTATTCTGAACATTCTATAATCTATTAATAACCCATCTATTTCAGGATTTGATCTAAACCTTATATTTAATCAACTCCCTCCTTTTCAGACTATGTAGATTTGCTCTGCTTCTCATGGATTGGACAGGAAAATAACAAGCAATCTTGAGAAACCTAATTACTTTTAATAAGAGGATACTTATTAAAATGGGCACACTTTCTACACTCAGCAAATAGTGGATATTAAGAAGGGCATGTGTTGCATGGAGCACTGAGTGTGGTGCGTAAGCAATGAATCTTGGAACACGGAAAAAAATAAATAAAATAAAAAGGCATTACTATGATTATAAAAAAAAATGCTTGCTTCATTTTAGGGCAGCTTTAGAAGACTCAGTACAAATGTTGCACAACTTTCTTCCTATCTTTAAATGACATTTTAAGTATTTGTCACCAGGAATATATCCAAGAAAAAGAGTTCAGGGGCTGGTGTGATGATAAAGTAGTCAAGCTTCCAGAGTTCTTTTTCCAGTGATTGCAGCAATCATTGTTGAATATTTTTGACACTTTGACATGATAAAATTTCTCTTCTAGTCACTAGCAAGCAAGGAGAACGATGGAAATTAAGTAAATGTAACTTCTCCTGATGTTAGCTACTTCAGAACATCTGGGAAAATCTGAACTTGGTTGCTGATATTTGTTATATTAGCTGTTGTCATAGGTGGAAATTGAAGATAAGGGTTTAAGATTGTCAAAGAAAAGAAGGATTTAAAAACTTCAGTACATCCTTGTCCTTAATCTTTCATCATGCTATTTCTCCAAAAGAAATCTTGATAGAAAACCAGTCAAAGATACTTTAACATCTAGTAATTACAGAAATAAATTCTACACATAAACCTGGCTTCTGCCTAAATCTTAATTATTTAATTAACTTTAGTTAAGAAATTTAACTTAATTATATATAATATAATATAGAATTATATAAGATATATTATACATGTAATTATATAAAATATATATAATATTCTATATGTAACAGGGTAATAACTTAATTAGTTAAATAACTTAATTATTATTTATGCAAGCATTTACACAGGTCTTTCTGAATATCACATGTTCTAAGGTAAAATCATCTTTACTTTCTTGGGTGAATTATAGTTGGTTGGAGGCATAAAAGAGCTATAAACTCAAAATTTCCAGAAGATTCCCTCCTATAATATTTTTGCCTAGACCATATATCAGTAGAGTTCCAGTTGGAATTCCTTTTGGGCTTTTAATTGAAAGATTGTTTCAAAAAAAATATTGTTTCATAGATGGAAATCACTTTCCTTATAATTATCAACACTAATTATCTCTCCTTCCCTGATTAAATAGCACATAGTGATTCACCCAGACAAAAGAAATGTTATTTATAAGTATAGAAGTTTTATAAGCCATAAAAACTGGAATAAACTAGAATTCTTCCTTTTTCTTTACAACTCTCATCACCCCCTTATCAGCCAGTCCAACAATGCCATTAGCTCTATTTCCAAAATGGCTTTCAAATCTGTCCATACAGTTACATCATGTTGATCACCACCAGAGCTCAAGACAACATCTTTTCTTCTGACTACTGTATAATCTCCTATGTGACCTCTGTGCTTCTACTTTTGTCTTCCCCTAACCATTTAGCAAATAGGTGATCTTTTTGCAAAGAAAACTCTTTTACTCCACTGTTTAAAATCTTTTTATAGTTCCTTGTGCCATTTGGAAGAAATTCCTAACCATAGCACACAAGGTACAATGTGAACTTCCATTGCCCGCCTTCCTTCTTTTTTTTTTTTTTTTTTTAACTTCTCTATTTCTCACTAAACTGCAGCCACACTGGACTTATTTTTCTTCCCAAACTTACAATCATTTTGTTTCCCTGATGACTTTTCTTGCTGTTGCTACTGTCTAAATCCATCTTTACTGGCTTCTTAGAAGTCTGGTATCTTAAGGTCTTAGGCCTGTGCCATCTCACAGACAGGTTTTCCCTGCTCACTTAAATTCCCTTTCTCATGACACCTTTTTTGTTTGTTTATTTCTAGGTGCTTATCAGTAACAGATGAGATACCACTAATTGATTTCCTTATTTGTCTACAATGTAAGCTCTGCAAGACAAATTACCACTGACAACTCAGTGCCTACATCAGTGTCTTAAAATAGAAAGTACTCCATAAATGTTGTTGAATAAATTAATTCATATCCATATTTATTTGTCAAGTATGTATGATTCTTTTACTTTTTCCTCACAGGTGATTTCTTACTTCACTTCCATTGTTACTACCACACTTGCTCCTCCCAACACCAATTAAAATTGTTGTTGAAAAGACACTAAAAATCAACAATTAAAACTCAGATAATGCAATTTAAAAATAAAGTTTTTCTTTTTTTCCTTTTTTTTGAACATCGTTTTTCAATAGACATTTTCTTAAAAGAAGATATACAAAAGATCAATAAGCACATGAAAAGATGTTCAGCTTCGTTACTTATTAGAGGAATGCAAATCAAAACCACAATTAGATATCATTTCATGCATACTTGGAAGGCTATGACCAAAAGGACCAAAGACATATAAAAACAAATGTTGGCAAGAATGTTGAGAAATTTGAATCCTTGTAAATTTCTGTCATTAAAGTATGCTGTAGTCACTGTGGAAAACTATCTTTTCTCACAATGTTAAACTTAGTTAATACGTGACTCAGCAATTTTACTCTTAGATATATATCAGAAATGAAAACATGAATATTCAGAGCAGCATTATTCACAGTAGACAAAAATTAAACAAAACAAATGACTATGATATGGTGAGTGGATAAACAAAAAAACAAAAATTCATATCACAGAATATTGCTCAGCAATAAAAAAGAATGAGGTATTGATGCATGTTATAATATGGATGAGCTTTGAAACCATTATGTTAAGTGAAAGAAACCAGTTACAAATGACCACATATTTTATGTTTCCATTTATATGGCAATTTCAGAATATGCAAACCCATACAGATAAAAAGTAGACTAGTGGTTTCCAGGGGCAAGAGGAAGAGAAAATGGGCATGCCTGCTAATCAGTATGAAGTTTCTTTTTGTGATGATAAAAATCTTTTAAAGTTAGATGTTAGTGATGTTTACATAACTCTGTACTTTAAACTGAATTGTACTTTAAAAGGGTGAATTATATATCAATAATGCCCCCCAAATAAAATATTTTTAAAAAGTAAAAAGGTTACCTTTGGCTCAGGTCATGATCCCAGAGTCCTGGGATCAAGCCCTGCATCAGGCTCCCCGCTCAGCCGAGAGTCTGCTTCTCCCTCTCCCTCTGTTGGCTATTTCTCCTGCTTGTGCACTCTGTCAAATAAATAAACAAAATCTTATAAAAAAAAGTTATAAGGTATAAAATCTATTCTGTAGCTTTTCAGCATAGCTAAAGCTATTTCATAATTCAGACAAAACCAAAAATTAAGTCATAAGACAAAACAAGCTAGGACCTTAACTAAATCATGTAGTGAGAAAAGAGTTCAAAAAAGGAAAATATGAAAATTTTGCAAATATCCTATTTATAAAGTAAAGATTTCAATGCAATCATAGCTAACCTGATTCCAAAGTCAATGACATTCCCTTTATTATCTTATGAATTAAACAAATGGTAGCTCCAAAAGTCTGCTACAACTTCATTTGGATTCCTTGGTTCACTGGATCTAGATGAATTTTCCGCACTTACCAGAAACATTTTTCTTGACACTTTGGCCCTTCTACGACAATCAAAAACAAAACAAGACAATTCTAATTCTTCTGAGGATCGATCTACAAATTGTTCCTTCTTATCTAAGAGAATTAAGGCAACTTTGTGACTTATAGGGCAGTAGCGTGTAAGCAAATAAAGATCTCACCATAAAGACAAATTCTACTCTATAATTATAATGGTAAATAGTTAACATTATACAACAATATTTGCTGTGCCTCTTTTGAACTTTGGAATAGCTTAAGCAGTCTACTTATATTAATTCACTTACTCTTCAAAAGAACTCAATGAACTTGGCATTGTTATAATCTCTATTTTAAAAATTGAGTGGCAAGCACAAAGAGGATAAATAAATTATCCAAGGCTACACAGTTACTAATGATAGAACAAGAGTGTGAACTGATGGTATCTAACTGATGGCCTTATGCTATAATACTTTTTCCATGTACATATAAACAATAATTTTCCACGGGATAAATGTTAACATTTATTCAGTGACAATTACGCACAAATACACACTGATTAGATGTGGGATATGGCCTTCATTGTCCTGCTAGGACTGGATGTTTCACTTTTGTTGGCCAAAATGTGTTTTTTTGCTTTACTGACTCCAGTGTCTCTATAAGACTAGAGAAGCTAAAATCAGGCATTAGGTTTGGAGAAATTCTTTTGAAATAGCATGATTTTTTGTAAGTCATTATTCACACAGAATAACCCAGACTCTTGCTACAAGTTTACCAAAAGTAGATCAGCATAAATATATAAGGACATGGAGTAGGACATGTTTAAAGATAAGGACAGAAATGTGTTTGTCCATGTATAACCCTTTGTATAACCACTGTAAATGATACTGGTGATAAATGAAAAACCTGAGTATGACATCTATGAATCTTGAGGGAGGGCTTGCAATGGGAGAAAATAGACCATCATGCCTGATTAATTTTTTTAAAATATTTTTTCAACCTCAGTTTCTTGAAAGATATTAATTTTTACACTAATTGGGAATCTAATTTGCTTCTTTAAAGTATTATTGTGGGGCCCCTGGATGGCTCAGTGGATTAAAGCCTCTGCCTTCGGCTCAGGTCATGATCTCAGGGTCCTGGAATCAAGCCCTGCATCAGGCTCTCTGCTCAGCAGGGAGTCTGCTTCCTCCTCCTCTCTCTGCCTGGCTCTCTGCCTACTTGTGATCTCTCTCTCTGTGTCAAATAAATAAATAAAATCTTTTAAAAAATAAGGTATTATTATTTTATCAACTCCAATAACTGTAGCTTTCCATTCTGAAAACATTTCCTTTATGATGTCTAGTAGAGAATAGAAATCTTTCTTGGCTTTTATATAAAAATGTACCTTTCTAGCTAAAAAATATGAAAATATTTAAAAATTAAATTATTTGTATAAGTAATATTATATTTATATACTTTTAATATTATATATATACTTTTAATATTATATATATATATACTTTTTTTTAAACTAGGCTCCATACCCAATGTAGAGCCTATCATGGGGCTTGAATTCATGACTGTGAGATCAAGATCTGAGCTGAGATCAACAGTTGCATGCTCAATTGACTGAGCCCTCCAGGTGCCCCCCAGTTTATAATATTTTATATAGGAAATGCAACAGACCTTATGGAGACCAGAGGCTTAAGTGTTAATTTGTTTCTTGGAATGGATTAATGGCTGATATTAAGAATGTATATAAATTAACTTATAAATCATACTCTGGAATACTCTGGAATTGGGATGATCTTAAAAATCATATTGTTAATATAATCTGAAAACTTAAAGCACAAATTTGATTTCTAATAAACTATTTTTGAGTGTTTCATAACAAGTTATATTTATCATATTAAATAATAAAATGTATAGTTCCTCTTTTATATCAGATTAAAAGGTCAATTTTTACTCATGATAAAATTAAAATGGGCTAAATATTTATATTTTATATAAAACTTAGTTTTTCATTGGATTAGAGAAAAATTTAACCTGATGGTTTTAAATAGTAAATTAGATATCCTTATAAAATTCCTGAACAATAAATACAATTCAGGGTAGTTTATGATAAGGATCAGAACTAAAAGTAAAAAAAAATGTAGGTGATAAAATGTAGAGATTATTGAGACATTTAATGAAATTCTTTTTTGTATAAAAAATTATTTAACAATAAATTTTTGTTCTTTATCAGAGAAATTTGTTCCCAAGACAAAGACAAATCCAGACTCACAGCAATTCATTTTCTTTTTTTCTATTATTATTATTATTATTTTAAGTAAGCCCTACACCCAACTTGGGGCTTGAACTAATGACCCCAAGATCAAGAATCACAGGCTCTATGAACTGAGCCACCCAGGCACCCCTGCAATTCACTTTCTTACTATCTTCCTGACTCTTAGAGAAAGACTCTTATAATCTGTGCTCAATTATTTTCAAACATTTGATTCCTTCTCAGTAATGAAGGGAAATATTTTGTACGGAATACTAACACTATGATCTGAGTATTTTCACCTCTTCAGAGTTTCTTGTGTATTGCTCTTTTACTAACACTTTTTGACAGGCTTTTAACTGCTAAATCAACTCCCTAATGTGGAAAGAAAACATAAGGAATCTGTTAAGAGACACCTTGTCTCAATGTCAGTGTACTGCACAACATTAATTTGATAGGGAAGGTGTCTTGCCCTATTTTACTCTGATAAGTTTTAGAGTGTCAGTGACATACATCATAGTTTTCCAGGAAGACCAAAAGAAGGAAAGGCTACAGATCAGAAATTTAGGTTTTATCCCATAGATTGTTGAAAGAGCTTGAAAGTCCTTAAAATATATAGATTATTTGTCTTACCTTTAAACTTAGACATTTTTAAGGTTTTAGTAATGAAATTAATACTTAGGGTATTAAATTAAAATCAATAAAAATTTTCAGTTGAGTAGTTTGAATAGTTTTCTCAATTACCAATTTTATTTGACCAGATGTGTTCAGTTAGTTTGGATTCCTTAAAAAAAAAATTCTGAACATTATCTCCAACAACAATAACAATTCTCCAACAAGAAGTTCAGCAAAGAATTCCTTCATTTAAAAGAAGATGATGTAGAATCAACAAAGGAATTTATAAACTTTTATAAGCTGAGAAAGTAGCAGCAAAATCAATAATAAGAACAAAAAGAATTTAGGACTATCTTAATGAAAACAATTATTGCACAATAACTAAAACTGTTTCACAGAAATATATTATGTAATTTTTAATAACAGAACATTATATAACAAGTTATAAGCAATGCATTACCTATAAATAACCATTACCTGTTTTAAGTATTCATTGGAATAAAAAATAATTACATGTACATTTAATTTATTCATATCTTTACTTCAACTTCTGATTTCTTCTGCTTACATTCTTCTCATTACCAGCAAATTGGGTAATCTACATGGACTGCAACTCTTTCTCATTTTCAGTTTAATCCTCAACCTATTTAGTCTAAGTTGCACTAGAGTGCAGTTCTTTCAAAGTCAATCAATGGCCATCTAATTGTTAACCACTTTTTCAGATTCCACACTTGTTATCTCTTTTTCCTACTCATATGTCCTGGAGTTTCCCAAGGTTTTTGTTGTATATCTGGTAATGCTTTACCCTTTGAATTGTCTTTGAAAACAATCTTTTTACTCTTAGTTTCTATTGCATGAAAAATGTCAAAAACAAAAAAAATTAAACAGTTACCCAAAAGCAATCAACAATCCAATAATTCCAT
Organism: Ailurus styani; assembly: GCA_002007465.1. Classification (NCBI taxonomy): domain Eukaryota; kingdom Metazoa; phylum Chordata; class Mammalia; order Carnivora; family Ailuridae; genus Ailurus; species Ailurus styani. Next base: position 1,535,415 of record LNAC01000013.1, on the reverse strand, counting down.
TCGACTTTTTGAATGGCTTTATTTTGTTACATATTTCATTGTTAGTTTAGAAGACACAAACTAAATATATATATATATGTAAATATATATATGTGTATATATATATATATATATATATATATATATATATATATA
>LNAC01000013.1:1379914-1535116 GCA_002007465.1 Ailurus styani | reverse complement strand
TATATATATATATATATATATATATATATATATATAAAACCCATGCATAATTCCATTCCTCAGTGAAAACCAATGTTAATAGTAGTCTGGTGTATAATTGTCTAGTGTTAATGTGATAATGGCTTTCTATGTGTATTATCATACTGTATTTTAATTTTTAAACAATCATTATTATAACAATATAGATGAGATTATCCATGTTGGAGATTCTTTTTCTTGAATTTTTTAATCTTTGTGTCATTAATCATACCCGAAACTCACTGCGAGTATATATTTGATGAATAATTAAATGAAAAAGAAAAGGTAGATTTCATCCCTTTTTCAGGCTTTAACTAATGTTTGTATGCCTATGACTCATGTATTGAATGGTTTTTAGTTTCATTTTATCACCATAATTTTAAAATCATATTCCCACTGCCAGCTCATATAGAGATAGTTTGCAGGGAATTTAAATTCAACAAATCCATGTCCAACTTTTTCTGTTTAAAAGATGAGAAATGTTTTATATGTTGCTATGGCAAACTACTTACTGTGTCTTCTAAGTGAGAAAACTAAAAATGCATCTCTGGTTCCATAACTTTCATTCAGTCTTCTAAGAAAATAATTATTCTTCAGCGATATCTCTGCTACCTGGTATTTACTCTCCATGTTTCAAACTTATTTCTTTTTTTGTCTAGATTATGTATAATGTCACAAACAAGTTTCTTCATTTTTATTTTCTCCCATCTTAAATGTCTCCTCTGCAAAGCTCCCCTTGTTGCTTTTGTAATATATATAAAGTATATTTTCCCTTACTTTATATAACAGAGACAATGATACCTACCCATCAAATGGTTTTCCCTTTTCTCTTGGGCATAACTAAACACTCTATTCCCCCCATACTTTTGTCAAATGGTTTTATGTGAATGTGATGCATTCAATGTAATATTAAAAGAAATGGTGCAAGCCAACACTTGAACTAGACTCTGAAAGGTTGCATACGATCTATTTCTTCTTTCTCTATATTATCCATAATACTGGAAGGGAAGAAATGCAAAATCATAATCAAAATGAGGTATTCAGATCTCCTTGTCATCAATTTCAGAAGGGATGTTTGGAGAGAGGGGAACAGCTAACTGTTATTCGTACAGTGCCATGAACGAGTAATAAATTTTATTGAGTTAAATCTTTAAGAGTTGTAGGTTTATCTATTATGTCAACATAGCTGAGTATCCTGAAATAGCTATCAGGATAATGATGATGTTTTGACTGAAAACTAAATACTTAGCATTAACTTAGCGTTTAGGCAGTGGGTGCCTAGGAAACAAATACCAGAAGCTAGAAACTTTATGATCCATGTTATATAGTGGCAAAACATTTGTTAAAACTGTCATCTACGATAATTTTGGAGACTGAGAAATGTGCTTGCTTGCCTGACAGCTTTAAGAGAAGAGCTAGAAAATAGAACGTTTAAGTAGTGTGTGCTGGCTACTAATGACTATTTTGGAAAGATGTTTCAGGAGATGGATAGGCTCAAGAGTGTGCTGACTGGTTACAAAAAGTTCAGAAGTTTAATACTTTACAGGACGGGAAAAGTTTCTGTTCTGTACTGAGGGAAATAAAATTGAAAAGAAATTTTGAATAACAAAGACCCATTAAAAGCTATAAGCTGAATAAGTGACTTGGGTAAAAGTCCATACATATATTAAGAGATTTTTTTATGGAAAAAAGTCAGGCTGCACTAAAATAAATTATAGGAATGTGTCAGAAATTCAAGACAGCTAGCCTGAATGGGTTTACATTGACTAACAGAATAATCTGGGAATGAACATAAGTAATTTGGGAATGAACATGATACTAATGGATTATAATCCATCAAATAAAGTAAGATTCTTTGTGTCCTCTATATGAAAAATTTAAAAAAAGGAAAGAAGGAAAATACCTTTTTTACAGTAAAATATTAATAAAGATAAAAGAAATAATAATTATTATGTAATAAAAGGTAAGAACAAATTATGGAAAAATAGATGTTAAAACTAATAAATAAAACTTTGATGATGGACAAGATACTCACCTTGTCTTAAAGTATAACTTCATTCCCATTTCTTAGTTATTACACAATTAACAATAGTTATTTACAGAGAATAATCTGGAGTATACTACTTAAACAAATGATCAAAATTTACATTGCCAACATGGAACAAACTGATATCATCTACCTGATATGTTGCACTGATGAAGGAACACTTATATAGTATATTTTTTTAAGATTTTATTTATTTATTTGACAGATAGAGAGAGATCACAAGTAGGCAGAGAAGCAGGCAGAGGGAGGAGGAAGCAGGCTCCCCACTGAGCAGGGAGCCCGACACGAGCCTCGATCCCAGGACCCTGAGATCATGACCTGAACCGAAGGCAGAGGCTTTAACCCACTAAGCCATCCAAGTGCCCTGGAATACTTATATAGTATAACTGTCCAAAATGCATATTCTAAACTGAATGATAAAGAACCATCAGACACATCCAAACCAAAGGACATTAAACAAATAAATGGCCTATGGTCTTCAAAATATCAAAGTTCTGAAAGGAAAAAAAAATTACAGATGAATCAATCCAGATTAATGCAGACAAAAGAGTAAGTAAAGAGAAAAGTAAATGCGATGTGTGATATTGAACCAGAAAAATTCTAAGAGGAAAATTTGGGGGGAAATTTGGCAAAATATGAATAAAATTTTAGGATGGATAATAGTATTGCAGCAATGTCAAATTTCCTATTATTATCATGGAATATATATTGACATGTTTAAGGTAAAAGTATCATGATGGGATGCCTAGGTGGTTCAGTTGGTTAGGCAGCTGCCTTCAGCTCAGGTCATGATCCCAGTGTCCTGGGATTGAGTCCCGCATCGGGCTCCCAGCTCGGCAAGGAGTCTGCTTCACCCTCTGCCTCTGCCTGCCACTCTGCCTGCTTGTGCTCTCTCTCTCTCTGACAAATAAATAAATAAAATATTAAAAATAAATAAATAAATAAAGTGTCATGATGTTTGCAAGTTATCAAGTGATTCTGAAATAATGGTAAAATATATATATGTATCTATACTTACATATATATGCATGTACACATGATATGGGAGAAAAAGAGAGAGATTGAGAATAACTCATAGCAAAATATTTGCACATTAATCTTGAAAAATATTTGGGAGTTTTGGTACTAAACTTGCTACTTTTCTCCAAGTTTAGATTTGTTTAAAATTATTTTAAAAGTTAGAAGCTTCATTTAATTATTCCTCTCTTTAGTTCCAAGGTGTTATAATCTTGAGATTCAATTAGTGCAATTTGAGGATGACAGGATAAGCAGGGAGTTTATGAATTCAGTAACAATAATAAAAACAACAACTATAAAAGAGGAATAATACTTTAAGTAAACAATTGGTATCATAATTTAAGATAAATACTATTTGTTGTTAAGTCACATTTATTATTGAAATGTTTTACTCATTTTTGGTATATATCAAGATGCTTTAAGTTAGTGAGAAGGAATTTAAAAAATAATAATAAGGTTTCATACAGTAGTAGGAGTAGAATTCAGTGAAATATCCTGAGAAAGAAATGTCAGGATTTCTAAAGCTCTTTTCCAATGTGCAGCTGGCCTAGAGGAAATCACATCACACTAAAATTTGTTAGGAGTTCATTAATGAGATCTGTGTACATTTCAGCCCAAATTAACTTTGACGTTGGTCTACATGTCCCAAAACTGGTTCTCTGCTATCATCAGAGGGAAACACTGTCTCTATGTGCATGAAAATGAAACAAGTTAATTGCAAATATTAAGAATGTAAGAACAAAAGAAATATAGAGATTGTTATGACAAAATAACACTTTCTTTTTTCTTAAGATTTTATTTATTTATTTGTCATAGAGAGAGAGCACAAGCAGGAGAGCAGCAGGCAGAGGGAAAAGCAGGTTCCCAGCTAAGCAAGGAGCTAGATGCGGGACTCAATTCCAGGACCTTGGGATTATGACCTGAACCAAAGGCAGTTGCTTAACTGACTGAGCCGCCCAGGTGTCCCAAAATAACGATTTCTAATATTATTTCAAAACATCCCAGATTCATAGTGCAAAAAATAGATTTGAATAATTTCTTTAACAGACTTTAAAGTAACTATAAAACAAATGCTAATACTCATGTTTTCAATGTGCACTAGCAATTCCTAGGAATTGGAAATTAATGTTATCATAGCCTTTCTAATTATAAATATATTAATTTCTCTATCATAGATATATATATTTGTCAATTAATCTAATCAACACATTTAAGTGGATATTTTCTTCAGACTTATAAACAATAGTATTTACATACTAAGTAAAATATAGATGTATTGATTGCAAGTGCTTTTATATAATGAATAAGATTTATAATTAATTTCAAGCAGTTGTGTATTAAACTGATTAAAATATGAATAAAGTTTAGTGACAAAAGTTACATTTTATCCTTCACTGAAATGTTATATATAAGTTTTTTCCCTATGTGATTAAAATTCTATCACTATATCTGAAATAAAATAGGTTCTATTTTTTCTAAGTTTGACAATATATGACAATCCATGACTGCTTCTCATTTATTGAAAACTCAAGTTACAAGACAGTCAATTGTTTCCCCTTTTTCTGTGCTAGAAAACTGTATTAAGGTAAGTGTAGAGAAGGAAATAACCATACACACCACATTTGTTGTTTTAAATCTACTTTATAAACAACACTTGTATCCTTTACAGACTTTGATTTTATTCTATTCTAAGTACCAAACAGCCCTTAAAATATTTTATTCCTAAAATATTCTCTATATTCTAGCCAATGTTAGAAATAAAGGCAATAAGTAAGAAAATTAATCAATAAATATAATAAGCAAAATATAAAAAAAGATTATCAATTTTAGTAAAAATTGGTATTACATACCAATATCTCTCTTACTTTTGAAATATATTTTCACTTTCATGATTCAGAAATTAGTGTTCATGGAGCTATAATTGCCCACATAAAGTAATAAACTGTGGTGAAAAATTGACAATCATCATGCTAATTAAATCAATTAAATTGGATACCTCAATATTCTCTCCTCATTCATATTAAATAGTATCTAGATTATTTAATTGGTTGTCAACATTAGTCACATCACTGAAGAAAACTTGATTCTGAAAATGTAAGTCAATCCCATCTGTGATGTGGACAAACACTATTTCTCTCCATGGAAACACCCTGTTCTATTTTCTGATATAGTATTAGATACAGAACCTGATCAGCATGTGCTTGAGCATTGCAAAGTTAAGCTCACAATATTTTTTGTCATATGAGTGATGGATAATGCCTAACACCAGCTGTCTTTTCAGCTGTGACCTGCCATCTAGACTGTCAAATAGCTCAATCAAAAAATCAGTATGATATGCTATTCCTTTTACTGAGACAAATGCCTCAAGTCATAAAGTTTCACAAAACCCTTCGGTGATTTACATAAAACTGTTTCCACACCACGTTTTCTTCTTCTCTTATTGATGTTAGGTAATGGCAGGTTTATATAAGGCTCATTTTGATCATCATTAGACACTTTCACATTTTTCTTTTACTTATTTATTAGTAGACCCATTATATCATCTTACAGAAGGCACCAATGTATCAAAGAGCCCTAATGACTATTAAGCCAAAATTGTTTGACAGATCTGTTTAGTTAGTATTCAAGTATAAGAGACTGCAAAATAAATCAAGGCATTTTGTTTTCTGATTAATTCTAACTCCTGAGACAACTCTGTAAATATAAATGTTGAAGTCTCAAAATGGGAGTAATGAGATCCTCACCTTTCTGTGTAGGTAAGATGACCATTCCGTAGATACTATACTATGTAAATAATTCAATTTTAAATTTTCCAGGAACTTCATAAACAAGAATGTATTTCCTCTGCCTCTTATTTTTTTACTTCATCTTTTTCAGGCAGTCCATTAGCACTGTGAAAAATTAATGAGTGCCATACTTTATTGATATACATGTTAAACTTTATGAACCATGAAGTATATTTTTACTTCTCTTCCACTTCCATTAACAGGGACATTGTGGGGCACCTGATTGCCAAGCAAGAAGGACTATATTAAAAGTCATCATTTTTGAAAGTGTTATCAGTTATAAATTATACATGTGGTCCATGGATCGCATTTTAAGAAATATTACTGAATTAGCCTACCATTTTGAAATTTTTAAATTTTTTCCAATATGGTACATGATCATAGTAGAAATTTGGTAACCATTGCACTTAGTCAGATTCTGCTATAAAAGTAATAGAGAAATCCCAGTTGAAGTATCAGGTCAGATCTCTTTATTCACTTAATTAAATAAAATTCAAGATGTTCAGTTTTTCTTCAGTTTCAGCTTTTCACATTTTTTTAGAGCAGTTGTTTTAGATTTATAACAAAATCGAGAGGAAGGTACTCTCAAGATTTCCTAAATATCCCTTCCCCTACATGTGCATGACCTCTCCCAGTATGAGCCAGAATGGTAAGTTTTTTTAGCAACGGGTGAACCTACACACTGACACATTATAATCACCCAAGTCCATAGTTTACCTTTAGGTTCACTTTTGATGTTATACATTCTATGGGTTTAGACAAATGCATCATGGAATGTAACCATCATTATACTATTATACAGAGCATTTTCACTGTCTTTAAAATCCTATGTGCTCTGCCTATTCATCCCTCCCTACCACTTCACCTCTGGCAGTCAGTGATCTTTTCATCATCTATATAGTTTTGCCTTTTCCAGATAGCATATGGTTGAAATGATATAGTATGTAGTCTTTTCAAGTTGGCTTCTTTCACCCAGTCATATGAATTAAAACCTTCTTTATGTGTTTTCATGGTTTGCTAGCTCATCTCTTTTCATTACCAACTAACATCCTATAGTCTGGATATACCACAGCTAATTTATCCATTCACCTGCTAAAGAACAACTTGGATACTTCGAACTTTGGGCAATTATGAGTAAAACTCCTATAAAGGTCTATGTGCAAGGTTTTGTGTGGACATACTTCTCAACTCCTTTGGGTAAACACCAAGGAGTATGATTGCCAGATCATATGGCAAGGGTATATTTAGGATTATGAGTAGGTTAGGTCAGTTTATGAAACTGAAAAACTATGGTAATAATATTTTGCATTTGCACCAGCAATAAATTCTTGTTGCTTCTCAACATGGCCAGATTTTGATGCTGTCAGTTTCTAGATTCTGGCCAATCTAATAAGTGTGTAGTGGTACCTCATTGTTGTATTATTTTGCCTTTCCTTGATAACATATCATGTGGAGTATCTTTTCATGTTTATTTGCCTCCTATATTTCTTCTTTGGTGAAGTGTCTAATAAGGTCTTTTCCCCATTTTTTAATTGGGTTGTTTGATTTTTATTATTGATTTTTAATAGTTCTTTGTATATTTTGCAAATAGTCTTTTGTTCAGTGTGTCTTTTGCAAATATTTTCTCCCAGTCTGTGGCTTGTCTTTTCATTCTCTTGATACTATCTTAGAGCAATTTTTTTAAATTTTAATAAAGTCCAATTTATTATTTATTTCTTTCGTGGGTTGTATCTTTGGCATTGTATCCAAAAATGTATCACCAGTTTCTTAACTTTTTAATGTTCCTATCAATATAAGTCGAATGAAGGTTAAAATACATCCCTTTCTTAGTACATGCAGTCATTAATTCATGCATAGACTTTATGCATTCAATCAATATTCAACATGCTTTTTAGAGCACTAACTGTGGGAAAAGTATTATGTATGTGGAAAGAATAGGGAATAGAAAAATTCACATGTAAAGGTTTGCTTGGTATAAGCTTTAGATTGAGAAGTGAAATAAAGACCTTTCTCAAATTTGTTCTAAAATACCTTACCAGTTAAGATCTAATGCTCTAAGGTAAATAGATATTTTTGCACTTCATTTATTGTATGGAACCAATGATTTAGTGGAATGGCCTGAAACAAAGTGTCTTTTTATCTTTTTAGTTGTTCTCATTTCATTCTTACTGAATGACACGTTAGGAGCTTGAAGGACAAAATCTAATTCCCTCAGTCTTCTGTATTTCCACTAGCAAATTTGCTCTTCTACAGTTAGAAAAATATTGACCAGATTTATTATAATTATTCTGGAAAAAATAACACTTTTTAAGAATCTTAAAGAAAAGTAGGAAAGGTAATCTGGAATTAAATTATGGTCTTAGTTAATTTTTAGAGTTTTTAAAATAGATTGGGATGAGCCAGATAGGATTGCTCTCTGAATATATGCAGAGGGAATTCCACATGCTGTATAGCATTTGCTGCCTCAGATCATTTGCTTTTTAACATCTGATAAAAGTTTACTGGGGAGAAAGGACAACTTTGATGAACAGTTTTTCTACATTAGTCCATCTGGTTCTCTGAGTTACTATCTTTCAATCATATCAAATCACCATAAAGCCATATGCTTGAATCATATTATATAGTTTCCCAAGTATAGGACTTAAGCAAACTCCTTTACAGTATATAGACATCATTTTAATAAATAATGAATATGCAATTTCTCAGTTTCTTTTTCCTGTATCTCACTATCACAAGAATATAAATAACCCTATGAGATATTTTCTGCTTTCCCAGAGTAACTACTTCAGTGATTACCATTGAGGCAGCTGAGCTGATACTGCCCTACATTTATCTTAAGGCTGTACTAAAGCTTCATTTTATTTATTTATTATTTGTTTTTATTTTTTTGAAGATTTTTATTTATTTATTTGACACAGAGAGAGAGATTGCAACTAGGCAGAGAGGCAGGCAGAGGGAGAGGGGGAAGCAGGCTCCCTGCTGAGCAGAGAGCTGGACGACACAGGACTGGATCCTGAGATCTTGACCTGAACCAAAGGCAGAGACTTAACCCACTGAGACACCCAGGTACCCCCTAAAGCTTCTTTTATTCACCAAGGGACACCCAAGCTTATAATACAAAACTGAAAGTTTATTTTATACTAAAAATTCTGTAGGGAAGTAAGGAGATAAATTCCTTCATTTGACAAATATTTACTGAATTTCCTTCAAGTATTAGGATATAAGAGTAAATAAAACAGGTTCTATGCTTTTATGAAGAAGACAGACATTTTTATGTGGAAGAAAGACAGTAATAATAAACAAACTAAACAAATAAATATCATATAGCAAAAGGTGATAATAACTATGAAAAAAAAATAAAGCAAAGTGAAAGAGATCACAGAGGGTGGTGAAATTTCATGTGGGACTATCAAGGAAGTACCCCTTGATATTTAAGCAGAGAGTTGGAGGAAGTGATAAGCTAGTTACGTGGATGTCTAGGACATATAGGAAACATGTACAAAGGGTTTGAATTGTGAGTGTACTTGGAATATTTACAGAGCTGCAATGATTACAGTGTAGCTCGGAGCAATATAAGTCATTGTGGAGGTGATGTATGATGAAGCATGTTCTTGTCCACTGTGCCTGGTCACCCAACTGTCTGTGTCTCTTCCCCCCTCTACATGCTTAGATGTCACTCCTTTCCTGCCTCAGCCTCTTTAAACATTTTTCCTGGCCTTTGTTCACAGAGTCAGACTGAAGGATCATTTCCTCTGTTCTGCCTCCTGTGCTTGTGCATAAGCCCCCGTAAAAGTCTTGCCTAGAATACTTCCTTGACCCCAGTGTATTTCTATTGAGTGGAGGACCCTGGGATCCAAGTTGGTAATAAAATCATTTACAGAAATCTACCCCCCTTACTTTCCAAAGTTTCAGTGCCCTGTTATCATCCTTTACCCAGAAGCAGATGATCCTCCTCCCGACAATTGCCAGAAGGTCATTAGTAGCCTAATGCTACCCTCCACTGTGTCACAATGCACACCTCATCCACTTCATTTCATCCCATCAGAGAGCATTTCATCTTCTCACAGCATCAAAAGAAGGGTGAATATAGTACAATAAGATATTTTGAGAGAGACAGAGACCACATTCGTATAACTTTTATTATAATATATTATAATAATTTTATTTTATTAGTTATTACTGTTAATCTCTGTGATACCATGATTTACAAGAAACATATATTTGGTCATTCGGATGAACTTTGTGTACCATTTCTGGCTCACAGATCCCCAAAACTGTTGAATTTCTTAAGTGTGAAGGGCAAAAGTTATTTTTGTTATGTCAGTGAAGGTTACCCCACCTCTGGGAAGGGGCTGGAGGTTGAAGCAGCCAATGGCCAATGATTTTGTCAATCATGACCATATAGTGAAGCCTCTGTAAAAGTACAATAGGACAGGATTCAGAGTTTCCAGGTTGGTGAACACATCAACTTTGGAGATTGGGGAGAATTGGGCAGAGTGTTATACCACTCTCCCCAATCTTTCTAACCGAAACTCCATGCCCTTTCCCCAGAGTTTGCCATATGTAGTAGCTCTTTATCTGGCTGTTGATTTGCATCCTTTATCATAGAAAATTCCATGCTGTTTTTACCTAATATTTCTCATGAGCAAAATGAAAGATTAGAACTAAGGTCATAAAAATTATTTGGTTCTTCAAGATTAACTTTTGATTGTTTCCCTAAACTTTCTTCCTACTTCCAAGTATTATATCACATAATTTACTTTCCAAAACTGAAATGCAAAACAAAACAAACACATCAGTTAAAAATGGTATGTTTCTGTGAGGGGGAGCATTTTGTGCTTCACAGAATAAGATTCTTTCTATATTCTTATGCTTCTCTCTGCCCCACTTTATTTTCTTTTAAGATTTTATTTATGTGAGACAGAGAGAGAGTGAGAGAGCACAAGTAGGGGGAGAAGCAGAGGGAGAGGGAGAAGCAGGCTCCTTGCTGAGAAGGGAGCCTGATGTGGGGCTCCATCCCAGGACTCTGGGATCAAGACTGCACAGATGCTCAACCAGCTGAGCTACCTAGGCACCCCAAGACACCAGATCTTATTTAAATCTTATGTTTTAGAAGGTCTTCTCTACACTGGGTGAAGGTTGGTGCCCCCTTATTATTGCCACGTGGGGGTGAAAGTCCAGGTTCTATTCTTGACCTCCTGGGCTCCACTAGTCCTCAGACATACCCTGCAGAGAAGGGGAGGGGAACCTCTTCATTACAAGACTTTGTTGGAGGAGTTGAAGGGGTAGTCTAGTCTCCTCATGTTCTGTCCCGCTTTTTAGAAAACTTCCTAACTTCCTCCTTGTTCAATGTCTTTATGGGGCTTATGTGTTTTTATTCTTAGCCATTTAATAACTTTGGGGAAGTAATAAGATGATTACTAGCTAGCAGTTCTTAACTCAACATTTTAGTTTTGTGACTGACAAATATATTAAATGACCAAAGTTTTAATTAAGCTTTATTGATTCCATTGATCTTAATCTACATCAGACACAGATAGATTTGACCTGTGAGTGCATTCCCCCACTTCTGTCTTGTATTTTATAGGTCTAAATTACATAGTAGAAGTGAATGGATGTATATTTCTGTTTATCTTCTAAAATATCATCACCTGTCAAAATATTTGTTTTATAATAAAATGCTAGAATAACATTTTCTGAAATTTTGAGAGACAGGGTTTCATGAATAAATAGCAGCTAGTATATTTACCTTGTCTGGAAGAGAAGTAACAGAAATGCTTTTTGTCAATCAATATGAAAATGTAATTTAATCCAATGAGACAAAAATCAATTTTCCCTTTTCAAAGTTTCAAAGTAGTTAAATATCACCTGTTCTGCTTAATTAGTTTTTGATATTTGTACAAACTCACCTTTAAACTTCATAACAATACAGCTTTTGTTTGAGCTTCAGATTTCTTTTCTCTCTCCTAATTGCATTCTGTGTTAGCTGGTTAGAGAGAGGAAAGAAAAGTCCTTTTTTGCAGAGAAAGCTTGTAGTCTTCATGGTAGTGCATAGGACTTTCAGGCTCCAATGATCAGAATAGCCTTCTGCTGCATTCTCAACTGCTCTAGTAGTAAATGATACTTTGCCTGCAAATTACAGTTTACCACAAACCTGCCATGCATTTTAAAAGAGAATATTTGAAAGTTATATTGTTCCTGGTGTTTATGAAAGCAGAAAGGAAAGAGGAACCTCCACAACTATCAATTGCCATATCTGAGTAATTTAAGAATTCAAAATTTGATTTGAAATGTCAGATCGAATGCCTTATGAGAATTAAGTAAAGTTGAGAAAGGAGACATAAGTTTGAATGGACTTATCCAAATGTACCACATTGTATGATCTGGTACTTCTAAGGGCAAAATCAACTCCAGTTTAGGGAGGATAATCCTAGAGCTCATTATTATTGCCAAAGTTAGTTTGTATGTCTCAGGAGAGAAACAGCTTCTATGGATATGGAGAAGTAAAAGCCAGACTAAGAAAGAATGTATTGTCTAAGCTCCCCATAACCTTCAGCTATCACAACTTTCAAGATGGCCTCAACTGCAGAGAGTACTTTTGTTCAAGGTCATCTCCTTTCTGGAGTGACCCATAAGTAATGATTAATAGAATTTGGGGGGACATGGGAGTGAAAGGATGGAGGGTTTGGGGCTTCATTATTTTCTGTTCAATTTAGGACAGCTTAGATGGTCATTTCAATTCAAGAGTTTCTCAGAACTTGGCTGAGTTTGTTGCATTTGCCTTACCTTGCTTTGCCTGTTTGTTTTTGTTGTTGTTGTTTTCCCCCCCATAAGTGTGAACAACAAGGGTTATTTTCTAAGAAACATCCTGATCCTAAACTCTGACTCACATTTGGCTTCCCTCAGAATATGACCTATGGTTGTTATGGACCACAGAATATCATTGATTCCTAAGAGATGTGTGCATCAATTATAGTGACTTTTTTGTGTTGTCAGCCAAATGTTTTATTGGTCATAGGATATAGTAAAACAAAGTGATAATAATAGGTAGATTCCATGAAGTTTTATTTGCTAGCAAGTACTGTCATTTCTCTGGGACTATACATTATTTTCTTTCCCTCTAAATTAATAAAACCTATTTTAGAGAGATGTGGTTAGGATTACAGAATTTAGTAAAACTGTACAGACACTAATTAAATAGATACTTTTAGAAAGAGAAAGAAAACAAAAGCATTGTTGTTAAGAAAATGTACTCTGTGTTACTCTGATTTTGTTCAAGGAATACTTGGCCCCTTGATGATAATGGGTCCTTGACAAATTGTTAGCCTCAGTTACCTGTTCCACAAAATTCAGATGAGAGGAAACCAAAAATATCAATGTTTTGTGGAAATGAGTAAATTGAATAATGTATATAAAATTTTTATATGGTATTTGGCTCATAGTAAGCCCCCAATACACAGTAGGCATTTTTTAAATAAAAACAAGGGAATGTGAATTATAAGCCTTACTAATATTAACACTACATGCTTAAAAATGTGGAGTTTGTGACATATAAAAACAATGCTGATCAATTATTAGATAGTAATGTTAGCCCTGTTCTAAGAAATAGGGGGGAAAAAGGGCACTGTAAGTTTTCCATCCAACAGAAGTTTAAGGAATTATGAATGGAGCCTTTCTTTTTTGAGACTAAAACATGTGCGTGTTGGAGAGGAATTCACATCATTCTACATGCTAACGTAAGCACTGTTTGTTACAATTCTCCCTTCCAAATTACCATCAAAGTGACTTAAAGGTACAAAATTTTGGAGAGAAATCTGTAGATAGACCAGAAATCAGCAAGGGCGTTCTACCAGTTATTCTCAATTTGGCCTATACTCCTAATTTCTGACTGTCTTTGCCTTGCTCTGTACATAAAAAGCTATATCCCATTGTATATATGAATGGAATATTACTCAGCCATCAGAAAGAATGAACACCTACCATTTACATTGACATGGATAGAACTGGAGGGTATTACACTGAGTGAAATAAGTCAATCAGAGATAGACAATTACCATACAGTTTCACTCAGGTGGGATATAAGAAACAGCAAGGAGGATCATAGGGACAGGGAGGGAAAACTGAATGGGAAAAAAATCAGAGAAGGAGAGAAACTATGAGAAACTTGACTCTAGGAAACAAACTGAGGATTGCAGAAAGGGAGGTGGGTGGGGGAGGGGCATTAAGGAGGGCACGTGATGTGATAAGCACTGGGTGTTATACGCAACTAATGAATCATTGAACATTACATCAAAAACTAATGATGTATTACATGTTGGCTAGTTGAATTCAAATTTTAAAAAATGTTAAAAAAAAAAAAAAAAGGTTATATCCCAAAGACCAAGTGACAAGGATTTCCTGACCAGCAGCTGGCTTCCTGGAAGTTGAGGAGGTTGGGAGGTACTTACAGGTTAGAGGAGACAGAGAGGAGAGAGATTTTTTATTTTTATTTTATTTATTTATTATTATTTTTTAAAGATTTTATTTATTTATTTCACAGAGGGAGAGAGATCACAAGGAGGCAGAGAGGCAGGCAGAGAGAGAGAGGGGGAAGCAGGCTCCCCGCTGAGCAGGGAGCCCGATGCGGGCCTCGATCCCAGGACCCTGAGATCACGACCTGAGCCGAAAGCAGAGGCATTAACCCACTGAGCCACCCAGGCGCCCGAGGAGAGAGATTTTTTAAAAAATATTTTGCTCGTTTTTGATTTTTCTTCTCTCTTCCTATTTCTTTATATGATCTCTAGCAATAGCTGTGTCATTTTCAGACTGAAGTCCTTCCTCCACAGTGCCCATTCTCACTGATCTCCAGTAACCCTAGCTGTTCTCTGGGTTCAATTTATTTTTAATTTCCTTTAAGATTTTATTTATTTATTTATCATAGAGAGAGAGAGAGAGAGAGCGTACAAGTGAGTGGGGGGGGGTGGCAGGCAGAGGGAGAAGCAGGCTCCTCACTGAGCCAGGAACCTGATGCAGGACTCAATCTCAGAACACTGGTATCATGACCTGAGCTGAAGGCAGATGCTTAACCTACTGAGCCACCCAGGCATCCTTTCCCTGGGTCCCTTTAGTCTGGGGATAGTTTGGGTTTTCCACTAATGATAATTATTGATTACCTAATAATCTTTGCTTACTTCTTTAAGGCTATCTCTGCCTATGAGAGGGGTCCTTCTCTTGCAATCCTTTGGTTTGCACCATATGAGGTGAATTGTGGTTCAGGTCACATCATCCTCTGTTTATTTACATACGAATATTTGTTGACATTTTGGGATTGTACTGTAGCACTTCAGACATGGTAATTAGACTAATATTGTTTTTTTTCTTTCATTCTTTGAACCTAAAATGACATTTATACATAACAGAAAATATTTAATAATAGATATACTCTCTCATTACAGGTTAGTGTAATATCTTTTTTATATGAAATAGTATAAAGATTATATTATTATTACATAAAAAAAGATATATTATGGGTATTTAGCTCTCTACTACATGTCTATACATTTTGATTCTCTCAAACTGAATCTCATCTCTAAGAAAACTGTTTTTTAAATTTCACTCACATTAAAAAAATTTATACAACAAGTTGATTTCCAAAAATAATAAATATGCCACCAGCTCAAAACTAAAATAACAGAATTTTTACCTGCTTTCAAAGGGCTCTTTTATTTGACTGAGGAATCTTGATTCATAGTAGTTTTCATATTTTGAATATGAACGAAATTGACGAGGTATCATAATCCATATTTTTTTATTAAAGAATTCTAATTTGCTTTGATCATTCAAATCTAAACAAATTGTAAAATTGGGTCTCCACACTTCTAAAGTGATAGAGTGATTAATCACACTTATTCATCATTCTTTTAAAAAATTTGTATAATATTACTGCTAAGTAAAGATTCAGGAGAAAAATTATGATGGTGACTCATGCTGGAAAACAATGACACTAAAAGCTAAATATATATATTACAGTATTTAAAATTAGAACTACAGCAAAGAAAACCATTTGCAGAGTCTCACATTCTTAGTGGATTCAATATTGTTTTTCCAGCTTAAGTTCATTATTGGGAGGTCTCAAAATCCAACTCAGTGAAAAATATTCACTAAGTTAAATATTTACTGACTAGGAATCGTGTATTACCTCATTCACTATAAATAGAAACCCAAGAATGTTTATTTCTTTAACATATTTTCTGTTTAAATACAAATATTTTAAACAATGGGAAAATTTAAAAACATGAATGAGTTCAACTTCTCGACAGTTTTCATATTAAAGGATGCCGGAGTCCAGCTCCAGCAGCAGTCAGGGTCCCCGAAGGAAAGGACGGCGTCGGCAATGAGAAATGAGGAGACGGACATGAACGATGTTCAGGAGTCTCCCAAAACTCAGGGCTAGGGGTGTTTTATTTATATCATTGTAACAGAGGATGACCAAAGACATAACCAAGATGATTATTTACTGGTCAAAGGAACCTTTGTAGATGCACCTGGTGGTTTTTTTCCCCAGAGGCTTGATAGATGAAGCCTGTTCTGCTTATCTGTATTGTGTGCCCTTTTTTATGGTTACTCCTAGTTTTGTTTAAAATCATGGGTTTTGTGCAAGGTTATTTAGCCCCAAGGCTAAATGCTACTTGTCCTGGGGGAGGCGCAGCAGAGCGCCAGACTCTATTTCTGGCAGTCATCCCGGACTGTACTCGGTCCTGTTTATCTATAGAAAGAGTAAATTATCTGTATCTAGAACAAGTGAATTATTTATAATCAGACTATGTTTTTTCTAGTAACTAGGTTTATATTATATATATTTATGTTGATTAATAATACGGGATCTACAAATAGCAAATCCAACTTATGCTTAACAAATCTATTCTGTTCTTACCCCTCATATTAATATGCATCATTTGAACTGCAAGCTGCTTTTAACTGGAAGGGGGTGATTAATGCTTTACCCATTGCGATTCTCCTTGCCTTGCAGGAGGATGGTGCCCCATGCCTTGCAGAGGGGGTTCACCGCTTCTACCATGCAGATGGCTTACATGAAGAGGACACATAATAACAAAATAATGTCACAAATTCATAGCATTTACTGTAAAATAATGCCAAATTATTCTTATAAATAAGCAATATTCATATAAGGAATCAACTGTATTTTAATTGGGTCTCTATGAGAAATATGTATTCATTTAACTATAATGTATAACTCATTAAGTAAATGTCATTGAAATATAAAAGTCATTATGTTGAAATATAAAGTAACTAGGAAAATTTGATCAGATTTCACATCTGATGAATACAGAACTACACGTTTCATGTTGTGTAAACTTCTGCTTAGTGAGAATGACAAACCTGGAATGATTGCTCACTAACATTTTTCCTTAAAAATTACATATATCTATACTTACATATATTATATATGTATGTATATATGTACTATGTACATGTATACATACATATATGTACATATATGTATGTACAGATATGTATATATTATATATAATTATATATATTTATATATATTTAAATCTTTTATATTACAAGTATTTGCTAGATAATTTACCTGTATAAATTCATGAATTCTATGAAAGCCTCATGAGAATCTCTGTAACTAATTATGACTGATCATGAAAGACTGCCTGGCCTTTCAGTTTCCTAAATATTAGAGGCAATTATTTGAGTTTGTGTCTAACTGAGGTCAGAAGAGGACATCTTTAACTTGATGGAGCAAGAGATCAGAGCAGTGAGCTGAGAGGGTGAGTGCTGACAGTTATCTTGGGGTAGCAGAGGCCAGAGAAGAGGTGAAATGGCAAAAATAGAAGCAATTGAGGCCAGCGGCTACCCCAGTCAGAAACCAAGTTTGCTTTCTGAGATCATCTTAGGCTGTTTTTGGGGATTCCCATTTACACATTGGAGAATTCTCAGTTGGGGTTAATACTGAAGCTCAGATATCATTTGATTGTAAGTTTATACAAACAATTATGAGAAATGTGGATATTTTATATATATATATATATATATATATATATATATATTAAGATTTTATTTATTTATTTGACACAGAGAGAGAGATCACAAGTAGGCAGAGAGGCAGGCAGAGAGAGGAGAAAGCAGACTCCCCGCTGAGCAGAGAGCCCAATGTGGGGCTCAATCCCAGGACCCTGGGATCATGACCTGAGCTGAAGGCAGAGGCTTTAACCCACTGAGTCACCAGGCGCCCCAAATATTGATTTATTTAATTAAACATCATTATTATCTCATTGACTAGAACACAAAAGTTACAATATAGGTTTTGTATCTTTTTTGATAAAGTAAAACATTTTTGCAAAGTACCATAGAGAAATTTTATGAATATCAATCTTTTTTTTTAAGATTTTATTTATTTATTTGACACAGAGAGAGAGAAATCACAAATAGGCAGAGAGACAGAGAGAGAGGGGGAAGCAGCCCCCCTGCTGAGCAGAAAGCCTGATGTGGGGCTAGATCCCAGGACCCTGAGATCAAGACCTGAGCTGAAGGCAAAGCCTTAAACCAATGAGCCACCAAGGTGCCCCATGAATATCAATCTTGTAACATTTTAAGACATGTAGACTTACAAGAAATGGGCTCCTATTAAAAAAAAAAGACATAGGCTCCTATTTCACTAATAACATTCTATGATGTATAACAAGTATTTCACATAAAGGAAGTACTCGCTTAATAATACTTAATAATAGATATTTCCTTCATGGAATAGAAACACTCTTTTCACTTTTAAACCATGTAAGCTATGAAGCCATGTAAGCTACTTCATCATTTGAAAATAAAAATAACTACAAAATATACAGGAAATGTTATGTTCTATTTCTGAAAAATAATAGGTAATTAGCTATGACAATTATGACTCAGAGAAAACTATGAATTTAGGAAGTCATACAATTTTAGAATTTCTTTTACAGATCATTTAAAATATGAATAATAAAGTTTCTGCTACCTTATGCCTAGCTTCTCAGTCGCTTTTTAATTTAAATTTGGTCTTTGTACCAGAAAAAAAAGTTAGTTTTCTTTACTTCTCCCTCCAATCAATGAAAACTATAATTTTCTTTCTTTTCATGCTTACCTAACATTGAATAAATCATCTTTACCTAATAAATTTTAGTAAGGTTCTATTCAGTGATAAATTCAGTTAAAAAACAATCATTTTTACATACTGCATATAGTAACTGCAACAAAATGTGTTACTGCAAGCATTTCTTAGTGGAAACAAAATAAAAATTTATTAGCACTTATAAAGTAGATGATTTGGGGTTTAAATTCAGGGGCTGGGCGCCTGGGTGGCTCAGTGGGTTAAAGCCTCTGCTTTCGGCTCAGGTCATGATCTCAGCGTCCTGGGATCGAGGCCCGCATCGGGCTCCCTGCTCAGCGGGGAGCCTGCTTCCCCCTCTCTCTCTCTGCCTGTCTCTCTGCCTCCTTGTGATCTCTCTCCCTCTGTGAAATAAATAAATAAAATCTTAAAAAAAAAATAAATTCAGGGGCTGAGAAGTAGAATCAGAGATTTTATTGGCTGTGACAGCTTTGTAATGTCTCACTTTCTTGCTATGCTGATCTGCGTTTCCCAAATATCCTCTCCCTGAATGTTTCCATTTAAGATGGGCCACATAAGAAGTCTATGCAAGATCTGGAGGGCTGAAATGGAGCAGTAGCTATGTTTTAGTACACACAGGTGGTCACCAATCTACTGGCTCATCTCCTTAGCATGAGGCTGCAGATAGAACTGCAGTTGGTCCACCATCCTTGGATCCTCCTTCAACTTTTTCAACTTTTGGCCCACTTACTTAGTTCCATGAGGAAAGTACCTCCTGCATGCAGGACACTCATACCCATAATGTCAGAGGTGGCAAAAACTGTCATGCCTTTCAGTCTATCCTGATGGGGTCCTGCTTGACTTAGTTCTCCAGCATCATACACATGCGTCCTCTGTCCTAACTTGGAGACTTCAGGCTTCTGCACCAGACATGGACACAGTAACCTTACAGAGAATGCCCAAGCAGCTGCCACAATTGTGTTAGATCAAAGCCCTTGACAAATTCTGTTCCATAATCATAAATATCTTCTCGTGGCTTAGCTCCTCTTATTGAACCTTGACATATTGGCTCTCACTATAAACCCCTGAAATGTTTATATGCTTTAAAGCTTCAGTAATAAAACATTTATTCTCTCTGAAGAATTTTAAATTAAATTGTTTGAAATAGTTTAATTTCAATTAAATATATTAAAATACATTTACTTGACAATGCATTAGAATGTATAGTTGAATTAATGATAAAATCCACTGTAAGTCTTAACGTCATTTGTAAAACTGCATGAAAATAGCTTTCCCTTTAGGTTACCTTGCTTCTGGGCCTATTCACAATATCCAGTTTTAACATGAAATGTGTAATTTGCTGTTTCATTATGTGGAGATAAGCTCTAGAATTATATTTTCTTTATTATAAAGGGTTTTTTAAAGTCCTTTGAATTACAAGTACGTTTTCTTTGTTGAGAGCTTTGAGAACATAATCAGTGGACTGAGCTAAAACCGCAGAAGAGACATAGATTTGTTTTAAAGAAATATATATGGGACGAATTAGTCCAAAAGGTATAGTCACTCATAGAAATAACTTTGGTAAAGTTTTATTTTGATTTCCTCATAAAGTAATAAATCTGCAGAAATTTCAAGTTGTTGTCAAAAGAAACAAGGCAAATCAGATAGCTCTTTTTCACCCTTTTTAAAGACTGTAGCTTATCTATAGGAATAGGTGGATCTGAAAGTCACACAGCCTGGTAGGGAAAACTTAATAGAACAAAATAGTTACAGAAACAATTTTCATAAACTGAAGACTCATTTATCTTTTTATTCTAGTTGCAAACTTCAGGTTTCACATGATAGTTCTGAATGTGGAAAGAAAATATCCTTGTGAAGTTATGGTAGTGGGAATTTCAGAGAAGTGAAATAATTTTGCCTATGTTCAGTATCTAAATTAAAATCACAGACTAGGGCGCCTGGGTGGCTCAGTGAGTTAAAGCCTCTGCCTTCGGCTCAGGTCATGATCTAAGGTCCTGGGATCGAGGCCCGCATCGGGCTCCCTGCTCAGCGGGGATCCTGCTTCCTCCTCTCTCTGCTTGCCTCTCTGCCTACATGCGATCTCTCTCTGTCAAATAAATAAATAAAATCTTAAAAAAATAAAATAAAAAAATAAAATCACAGACTAGCAATGCAATTGTATTATAAAGTCAGAAGAGAAATTGGGACAAAATTCAATAATATCAATATAAACAGAGTACCTATTTCCTGAAGGTCTCTCTTTGATATGTATGGTCAGACCCAGCTTCAGTTTTTCTTCAGTGTGGTTAGCTTTGAACTCTACCCATTTACCCGGCCCTCAGACAATTTGTTACATTCATCCCTTATGAAAAAGTATAAAGAATATTTGTCACATTCTTTCACTTATTCATTATTTCAATTTTCTTCTTTCCTTTGCCAAGACTGAGGACACAGACATATTTTCTGTGTTGAATTTAAAAAGATCAAAATTCCCAAAAAACATACTTTTTAACATACTTTTAACAAATTCTTCTCCTTAGCAAATTGTCAGTAAAAAAGACTTTTCAACTTGTCAAAGGATTTTCAGACACTGAAGTTGTCTTGCTCAGAGCCTCTGAAGCCCTAATACATAGAGGAACTCTAAGCACAAAGCCATCACTGTGTACTGGAATTTTGTGGAAAGAATATACATCTGAGTAATAGCTTTGAAAAATAAATTAAACAAAAAGAGATAAAGGGAAGAAATGAGAATATTTATATAGCAAAGAGAATATTTTAACATAAAATATAAACTTAAGTACTTATTTAAATGCAATACACAATAAGAAAAACCAGCTATTTTTTCATTATTGGTATGGGGAAGGAGACAAACCATAAGAGACTCCTAATCTCACAAAACAAACTGAGGGTTACTGGGCGGTGGGAGGGTAGGGATAGGGTGGATGGGTTATGGACATTGGGGAGGGTTTGTGCTTTGGTAAATGCTGTGAAAGATGTAAGCCGGATGATTCACAGACCTGTACCCCTGGGGCAAAGAATAAAAAAAATAAATTAAAAAAAAAAAGAAAAACCAGCTAAAGAGTTGAATACCCTAGAGAGGCAATCTCTTTTAAGAAACTCATCCATCTTTAGTTTGGGGCAATTTTTACTGACTGGAAATGATAAGAAGGCCTAACGCACTGCCAATGCCTACTTTAATGTCAAATGGTTTCATTTTATATGATTTTTTATCACTAGATGACAGCTTTGTCATGGTAGAGCAACTTAGAGACTTATCTTCTGGCACTTAGAACAAAGGGTATTATTAGTGCTTAACTAATTTTATTATTTTATCAACCACATTTTGTTCTGGAATATAATTTATTTCTATCCCAGTCTGTGTCCAGTGAGTGATCAAACTACTCTAAGAAATGTATATTATCTCAAGAAGTCTTTCAAAACTCAATCAAATATTATTGAATAGAAAGACAAATGTTAATGGGATTTAATGTAGCCAGAGTTTGGTAGATTTGTTTTAGTACTCATGTGTTAACAGAAAGAGTGACATTTCCATACAGATGTAGATTTTCTTCAGTGAATCATAACAACCGCCTTTTTAGTTGCCTGTATCCTGTTCTAAGATTAATTACAATAAATACTACCACTAAAAGATCTTATCCACAGATACACCTGAAAGCAGGTCCTCATTTAACATAGTGCTATTCATTTTTATGTTTTATGTCTTCCTAAATAAACTCTTTGAGAAAATATATGAACCTCCAGGTGATCCCCATTTCTGTCTTAAAGAGACAGGACATAATTGCTTTTCACGTTTCCCATCTATCACCTCTTATTTTAACATTTAATCCTTCACTTATTAAAATAACTGCTTGAAGATGGCATTTCTTGTTGGAAAGTTGTAGATATGCTAAGTGGAGTGTGACAAATGAATTCTATAATTTGAAAACTTAGTAGCTATCAGGTAGTAAGCAATGACTCTTGCCAGTTTTATTGACTATTAAAGAGACAAGATATAGCACATGCTGCTCTAGATACTCTATTTCCAAGTTAAATCTTGATGTGCTACAGTCTACATTGAGCCTTTTGACATGATCATTCTTGAGCCAAGTCTTACATTTGTGGATAAAAGTTGTTGTTTTCCACCACCTGCCCCCAGAAAGAGCACATTTTCTATGGCTATATTATACATATCAGTACCAACTCGGTATTTTAGAAATGCCAATCTTGGTAGATTTTTTTTTTAAATTAGAGAACATAAACATAGATATGTGTTAAAGTATGTGTTAAAGATTATTTTCACAAATTGGTAAGATTTTATTTTTATTTATTCTGTAAGAAATGACATAGTCTCCCTTCAAGTTACTTGATGATTTTCTCTTTAAGCAGTTCTCATATTGCAATACAGTTCTTTACATGGAGTTATGTGGGGCCTGATAGCAAGTCTTAATAAATGCAATGATTTGAAGGTACATGGTGTATTACAGAAAGGTCTTGGAGTTGGGACTATAGCACTTTGTTTACTAATTTTGTGTCCATTCCTCTAAAAGTCTCAAGTGTCTCACAAGTATTGTATGGTTGTGATGAAGGTCACATTACATAAAATACATCACATATATTTTTTGTTATTGTTTTGTTGTTGTTGTTTTATAGAGAGAGAGTGAGTGTTTGGGGGGAGGGTCAGGGGGAGAGGGTTTGAGAGAATCTTAAGCAGGTTCCATGCCCCAGCACACAGCCCGACATTGTCCCACAACCCTGATATCATGACCTGAGTTGATATCAAGAATCAGAGGCTTAACCCACTGACCCACCCAGGTGTCCCAAAATATATCATATATTTTGAATGGTGGCTGACAAATAATAGGCCTTTAATAAATATAAATCACTCTCCACAAGTAC
Source organism: Ailurus styani (assembly GCA_002007465.1). Classification (NCBI taxonomy): domain Eukaryota; kingdom Metazoa; phylum Chordata; class Mammalia; order Carnivora; family Ailuridae; genus Ailurus; species Ailurus styani. The sequence goes on along the minus strand of LNAC01000013.1, from coordinate 1,511,262 downwards.
TTATATATCTAGATAACTCAATCATGCTTTTAAATGTTTCATGAAAGAAATAAATACCTATTTTTAATTCAAATCTCTTCCTCTTATAATCATTCCAAGAGATGTGCTTACTCACAAGATTTAAACAAAATTATAAGGAAGTGATTTAAAGAACTATTGGTAAATGATTCTTTTAAGGAAGATAATACTAGCATTAGTGTGAAATTTAATTATGTGTCTCCTTTCTCAAGATTACAAACATATAATAAAAAATAAATTAAAAACAAACAAAAACAAAACAAGCAAAAAAAAGATTACAAGAACAAACTTTTTCTTTTTCAATTAAAATATGACACTTATTTTCAAGTTATCTTTTTATTGCACTTAAGGTGAATTGCAGCTCTAATTACATGATTTTTTTTGAGGCATAAATAGCCAATATTTTAAAAAATCATATTTGCAATTCCTGGTGAAAAGTATAGTCACTATATTAATGAAATGTGGATTGTGTATTTATATTTAAGATAAAAGTCAACAGCATTAATGTACGTTAATTTTGTAAAGTTTACCGTAATGATCTATTGGTACAACAGTCATTTCATTAGAGACTTTTGCCATGTAGGCTTTCTAAAAAAATGAATTATTTAAAAGTTTATTGTCAGCAAATGGAATTTTCGCTAAATCCATGAGATACTCCTATGAGCACGATCAGTATATAGTGTAGGACTGGTAAATGTGGGAGTAAAAGAGGAAACAGGATGTGTATACACAACTAAAAAGGCTATTTTTATCACTTCAAATAACTATTTTTGAAAAGGAGGTAGCATTTTAAAGAAAGCATATCTTTTAATAAAATTGTTCATAAAACTATAAGACCAGGGAGAATTATATGATTTCAAAGAGATCTTAGTTAATCTATGTTTATTTAAAAAAAATTCAGACATTGCAAACTCATTAACAATCTGTGGGGAAAGGCTTATTTCTACATTAAAAAAAAGACCAACTATATAATGATGTTAAAGTTTTTACAGATATTTTTTATCTTTCTGTGCTAGAAAAGTTGGGATAAAGGCCTAAACAGGAACAACTTCATCATAACATTGATGCTGGATGAGTGGGAGAAAACAAGATATTTTCTATCCTTAACTTTGTAGTGTTTACACCATCATTTCAAAGAATATATACTTATGCATTTATTGTCTATTCAATACCTTTTATTTATTCTAGACCTCAAAAATTAAATTCCATTGCTTAAAAATAAAAATAAATAAATTTTAAAATATACACATAAATATATTAAATAGCAATTTCAGAATCTACAAATATTTATTTTACCCACATAGTTATATTTTTAAAATACAAAATTATTTCTCAAACTATTTGTTTCTTTCTTTTTTCTTAAAGATTTTATTTAATTTGTCAGAGAAAGAGAGCACAGCAGGGGAGAAGCAGGCAGAGGGAGAAGTAGGCTCCCTGCTGAGCAAGGAGTCTGATGTGGGACTGGATCCCAGGACTCTGGGATCAGGACCTGAGCCAAAGGCAGCTGCTTACCAACTGAGCCAGTCAGGCATCCCATGGTTCTTGAAAAGAAATATATTTCCAACAAGACTTTCTTTGTTTAGTGAAAGAAATAGATAAAGCTTATAATGACTTCTTAATTATAATTAATATACTTACTTTCATGTAATTTTGACAATTATTTCCAGCTGAATTCCAAAGACACTTTTTCCTTTTAGACATGCAACCAATTCTTTTAAAACAGCTCAAGTAAAATAATGTAAAACAAGAACTTCTAAAAGAGCCTATTTATGAAATATCATATAGATAAAATACTTTTTAGCCACTCTAAAGTGTAGCTATGGGAGAGTTCCAACCTGTGGTTTGGAAATTGTCTTTAAATTTCCATAATGATGTCTGTTGAAGCACTACCAAATTTCTAAAATCTTTACATGTGTCAGGTGCCATATACACCCAATTGTTTTCTAGAGATATAACAGTAGATGATAGACTGTAACAAAAATATTCCGTGGAGTAGGAGAATTGTAAAGTACCATACACAGATATGACTAAGGTTAACATATTTCAAACAAATCATCTCAGATAGAATATGTAACTATATATTTACTATCACCCCATATCATTTCAGCTTTATTTGTACAAAGAACTTAAAACTTTTATTTTGTTCAAAAGCTTGCTGCACTAAATTTAAATACTGAGATTAAAATAAAATAAAACAAAAAAGTTTGTGTTTATAAACATTTTATATTTGTGTGTTTATAAGCACAAACAATGCTGAAGTTGGCTGCAAACAAAGCATCCTTAACTTTGTTTGTTTGTAAGATTTTATTCATTTATTTGAAAGAGTCCAAAAGAGAAAGAGCACAAGTAGGGGAGAGGAGCAGGAGTAGGGGAGAGGGATGAGTGGGGAAAGGAGCAGAGGGGGAGGGAGAAGCAGACTCCCCACTGAGCAAGGACCCCAATGTGGGGCTTTATCCCAGGACTTGATCCTGGGACTATGGGATCATGACCTGAGCTGAAGGTAGATCCTTAACCAACTGAGCCACCCAGCTGGCCCCTTAACTTTTAATTTTAAAAGGTTATTTATATGGTAATGATATCCCTTGTCTACTCTTCACATTTTAATTTTTTTACATTCTTATTAAATATTTCCAAACAGCATTTTATTCTTCTTTTTTTCCTGATTTGTTCAACTTACATACAGATTAATAGGGACCAAGATTTACAATTATGTTTATATTTACAATGTATATTGATGATAATAGTGACAATGATAGTTTATACTTACTGAGCAAATACCATGGTCTGGCATCATGTTCAACAGTTTGCATGCTTCCTTACTTAAATCGCCACAACTTTTTTTTTTTTTCTTAAGATTTTATTTATTCATTTGTCAGAGAGAAAGGGAGAGAGCACAAGCTGGCAGAGTGGCAGGCAGAGGCAGAGAGAGAAGCAGGCTCCCTGCTGAGCAAGGAGCCCAATGTGGGACTTGATCCCAGGACCCTGGGATCATGACCTAAGCCAAAGACAGATGCTTAACAACTGAGCCATCCAGGTGTCCCAAATCCCCACACTCTTATAGTGTAGATTCTATTGTTACTTCAAATTTACAGGGTAAGAAACAGTTTTGGAGATGTTAACAAGTCAACCAAGTCAAACATTTACTAATGCTAACCATTTGACACTAACATCTAAGTTCTCAAAGTCATTATTTGGTATACTTTATTAAACAAGTTTATTCTCGCTATTGAGTAAGATTGTATTGCTTTAATTTAAAAATTTTATAAACTTTTAGTTTATAAGTATAGAAAAGTATACATGCAATAAACAATGAACACTCATATACTTATCAGTTGGCATAAGGATTTATCCTTATAGTAAAAATGAAATTCACTGCTTATACTACTCATGATATCACTCCTTTCCTCCTGACATCAGTTGAGAAGTATCTACTTATATGTACATACTCTGAAAAAAATACATACAGTTTTGCTTTTAGTATTAAAACAACAGCAGATCACATAAGAATGGTATTATGCTATATAATTTGTATTTCCTTTGCTACTTGTTTTGTTGTTTGGCTTGATATGTTTGTGACATTCATTTTTGTCAATTTGTGTGGTTCCAGTTTATTTTTTATTTATTTATTTTTAAAAATTTATTTTAGAGAGAGAGAGGGCAGGAGGGGGACGAGGGGCAGAGGGGGATAGACTCCCAAGCAGTCTCCCGACTGAGCACAGAGCCTGACACAGGGCTGGATCCCAGGACCCTGAGAACATGACCAGAGGTGAAACCACGAGTAGGATCCTTCACTGACTGCCACCCAGGCACTCCTGTGGCTCCAGTGTATTTATTTTCATGGTTTGATAGCACACACTTACATGAACAACCAAATAATCTAATTGTCCTTACCCTCACTGAGAAACAGCACTTTTTACTATAACATGGAATGAAGCTCTGATTATTTGTGTCTATCCATCCTCATTCAAACATGTGAGAGCTTCTCTAGGATATGTAACTGAGAGCTGACCTTGGTCATGATTTGGGGGTATCTTTTACTCTATTAGATGATGCCAAATTAGTTACCAATTACCTTACAGATATTTAAATTCTGAAACATATACTTCTATTTTCTATTTCTCAACATTTCTACCAGCAAGTAGGATTACAAATATTAACTTTTGGCAATCATCTTGGTATATAATTTTGTCGATAATTTGTCCACCCTTAATAAGTAGTAATATGGAAAATCTTTTCAAATACTGTATGTAGATCATACATGCCTCGCTTCTTTGAATTTCCTTTCTGTATGGCTAGCCATTATTTTTTTATTGATCTGATGCAACTTTTCATGTAACTGGTAAATACCACACTGTTATTTACTTTTTACATTGTATGGTGTCCTTTGATAAAGTTGTAAAGTTTTATATGATATAGCCATCTTCTACTTATGTTTTGTGATGTTTTTGTCTTGGCATGGACTGTCATTGTATATTACATTAACATATAATATAGCATATATTTTCAATAGTTGAGAATATTTTTATCTGAAATAATAAAGATAATTTATCATGTAATTTATAAGCTTTAGAAAGACTGCTTTCCTCATTTAGATCTTTAATTGACATCAATAAGTTTTGTGTATGTTGTTCAGTAGCTATCAAGTTCTTTCACCCACAGAGGTAACCAATTATCTTAGCACCATTTATCATATATTTATGCTTTTTTCACTACTCTACATTGTCTTTGTGTCCTACAACTGTATGTGTGGGTCTGCTTCTCAGCTCTGTACAACCTTTAACTGATCTGTTTACATAATCTGGTGTTAATGGCATAGAATTCATTACTTCTGACCTAACATATTTTAGTATATATTAAAGAAATTTCCCAGTCTTCTTTTTGTTTATTATGAAGTTCTTTGTTTCATTTAGATGTTGCTTTACTACATAAATTTTAAAATTGGCTTTTTAGCTTACATATAAAATTTCTGTTAGAATTTCTTAATTGGAGTTGCATGGTTTTTATTGATGAGATTTTGACATTCATATTTATTGTAAGGAAACTTCCTACTCATTAATATGATTTAGCTTTTATTTTTTTTTAAATATTTTATTTATTTATTTAACAGAGAGAGAGAGAGAGAGAGAGAGCACAAGCAGGGGGAGCAGCAGGCAGAGGGAGAGGGAGAAGCAAGCTCCCTGCCAAGCAAGGAGCCCTATGCCAGACTCAATCCCAAGGACCCTGGGATCATGACCTGAGCTGAAGGCAAATGCTCAACTGACAGAGCCACCCAGGTGCCCCTGTTTCTTTTTTCTGGAATGATATTTTTAAATCATTCACCCTTTCACATTGAAACTGATAGTATGATTCTTGTATATTTCTTATTCCTATTTCTATTCTTATTTCTTACTAATTTTTATTTCATGATGAGTGATTTAATTTTCTTTTACCTTCCACTGACCATTCTTATTCCAATATTGCCTTCTTCAATCACTGTATCTTTTATATATAATTTATTATCTGGTAGGACAAATCCACCTTCATTGCTGTTCTGTATAAAAACTTATTTTATTTTTATTCCATGATTCATCTTTTCAGAAGAATGTTTCTGATACATATTTTGTGTGTGTATATATATATATAGAGAGAGAGAGAGAAAGAGAGAGAGAGAGAATTAATTAGACTCGTATGTCAACAAATATATTCATATATATGTATGAAGTATGTAAGCAGTTGATCTAATTATAATGAAGTCACTAAAAATGGCATATTTCCTCATTCTATGTATTAAACTGATTCTTAGACATTTTTATAAATAACATTTTGATACAGGGATACACTTAAAATTGATGATGCCGCAGCATCATTATTTTGTGTTCTATGATGCTAGTAGTATATAGAATAAAAGTGTCTCTTTCAAAAGACTCATTTTAGATAAAATGAGTTAATTTTTCTTAATCTTCAGAATGCTTTCCATTCTATCTTCTACATATTGTTTAATTTTTCCCATATATTTATAACATTATTGCTATTACAAGTAGGATCTGGATATGGGTTTTCCGTGAATGTATGTACACACACCGTGTATGCACTGATGGCTTCTTTCTGCTTATATTGTGCTGAACCCTTCTTACAATATATATTAGACATTTAAAAAATGTTTTACCCTTCTGATTTCCTTTTATTTCTATAGGGCAAAGTCTTTTCAATTCTTTGTATGATTTTTAATTATAATATGTTAAAACATCTGTTGATATTTTCTCTAGAAATTTCAAAGAAGAAAGAAGAAAATATGCATGTGTTCAAATTGTCATCTTGACCAGACTGTTCAATAATGGGAAGAAATAAATATCACCATTTTTTATTTATTTTCTAGCTTAGAGTTAAGTGTTGGTGTTGTCATTCTGCAATTGAATGAAATCGATCTAATGTCTAATTAGAAGATCTCATCTTTAGACTCTCAGGAGAGTGGGACTGCTTCCACGCTGCTGTTCAGCATGGCAGGTGCCAAGTACGTCCATTTGGCAGTGTCTGCTTACATATTGGTGCTATCCAGGTCTTTTTGTGCATGCTGTGGTAACTGTCTGTGACTACTTCTGTCTCCTAGAGCTAGCATTCTTCCCACAGGGCTATCACACCGAGATTAATGCAAGAAGGTGATTACTCCACTCCATTTTATCAGTAGGCAGTGAAAATAAAAAAGTGAGACAGCCTACAAGAAAACAAATTTACTTTTTTTTTTTGCTGAGGAAGTTTTTGTAAAGTAGGTCTCTTGAAACATTTCCTGTTTGTGTTCATATAAATTTGAAAGCAGTTATGATAAGATAAAACATAAATAATGTGCAATTAAGTGGCAATTAAGGGAAACTTAACTCTTCTTTAGATGGCAAGTTACTCATTTAGAATGGGTTTTCACATGACTTGTGCTGATGCTGTCATTGGTAATGTTATTGCTGATGTAGTTAGCGTTAGCCCATCTGTTGCTGATCACAAATTCAAAAAGTTATATAAAAATTACTTCAAAATATTTTTGAATGATTGAAGGGTAAAAAAAATAAAATAACTAAGCTCAAAGCTATAAAGATCACACAGAAACTAGCTGAGAATTCCAGAGGCTGATTTACTTTAAACTAAATAAACTATTTGTCTAATGGAATATCAGTTGGACTGATGGAAAACGGGAAAATTTCCCCTTGGTTCAACCAGCCTGATTTCCTTAATTAATTCCAATCAGTCAAAAACTGCTGAAACCTGTGTCTTTCTCATTTTGTGGTGTGATTTTGGTTTTTACATGGCATTAGCCTCTCTACAGCAGACCTAGAATTCACTGTGCCTGAGGTGACCACAGTAGGCCTGCTACTATGTCATACAGTGTCAAAAATCCATTAATAGCAAAAGTAAAACCACAAGATCAATAACATAGTATTAAGTAAGAGTATTCAATATATTGTGTATACATTAACATTTCACAAATTGGAAACTCAAGCCAATGGTGGAAGGAGGCTTGGAGGTGCACTGTAAATAGGACAGCTTGCACAGTGAAAATGCCGAGGCTCTTCTTCTTTAAAATAGTTAGTTATAGCATTAGAATTTTCCTAGGACAGCCATGCTGCTGCAGGTTAAAAATGGTCACCTCATGCCAATTTGGAGAAACAGCTGAAGTTTCATTTATGATTTTCAGGGAAAAAGAAACAACCTAAGTTTCATGTAGGTTCATGAAATAAGCTAGATTTAGTTTTGCTTATGTGATTTATATGGTTTTATCCACTTAGGAAATTTACAAGTCTGGTCTTCCTTTTGTGTTTAATTTTAACAATGCACTGATGCTTGTCTCACTTTTCTGATTTATGTTTTACTTTTTCTTGGTAATAGAACCTTACCCTGAACCCTGGCCTTCTTTATTTGGAAGTAGCTGGAAGCTTGCCTGTTTTCTCGGTGTCTTTTCCTCGATGCCTTATTGTCTCAAAATACTTTAATTTTAGGGAGGATCATAACCATATCCTTACTCTTCTGGCCACCACAAGGAATTGTACTGCTACCCATCTTATATTTAGTATTGCCTGCCAGACAAACATGCTATTCTCTACTATACTGAACATACTGGATATAAATCACACACACACACACAATCAAAGAAGTACAATATAAAATCAAAAGTTGACAGAATGGAATTATGACTTTTACAGCTAAAAGGGCAGACCAGAAACTGTTGCAGTTCCTAAAATCTCAATTCTTACTATTTCTGAATGAGAAGTCCCAGAATGCTTCTTGATCAAGCAGTGATTAGATCTTTTCTTGGTTATATTTATATTTAAGAATTTTAATTCCAGAATCCTATCCATAGTCCTAATATGTCCTTCAAAAAGTGTCCAATATGTGACACAGTTTCTCATTATTTATTTTTATATTTTTACATAGCCCACCTGGATTAGAATACAATTCTTACCTTAAATCTGTCACATCTATCTACTTTAAAGTGTTAATGTGTTTTTTTTCTTTTAACAAATAATACAAATGCTTTGTAGATAAAATCTAATTTTCAACATTTACAAATATATCCTATAGATATTCTATTTGGTCTCAGAACTATTTTTTTTTAAGATTTCATTTATTTATATGAAAGAGAGAGAGAGAGAGAGCACAATCAAGTTGAGAGGCAGGAGGAGAAGGAGAAGCAGACTCCCTGTTGATATAGGAGCCTGATGAGGGCCTGGATCCCAGGACTCTGAGATCATGACCTAAGCCCAAGGCAGACACTTAACTGACCCAGCCACCCAGGCACCTCTTGGTTTCAGAACTATTAACAGAAGAAAAATAATAGGTACAAAATGCAATGATTTTGAAATCTTATTTTACATTGATAGATGAGAAAAATAAGTCTGTAGGCTGTCACCTATACACACTTGTGCATGCTTTTGAAATATTTATTTAGGATCTATTATTTGGTAATGTAGATCAAAGTAAAATAAATCCAGAAACTTAGTCTTCCAATTTTTAATCTAGCACTCTGATCATAGAAGATCTACTACTGTATTTGCAGCCATAATTGGTTCTGGTCTATTGGCAAAAGGTTGTATTATGAATAGTTTTGGTTGCAAATAAATGTTCATTCTTCGACACCTTCATCCTTCTAAATATGGCTCAAAGTTACTTTATAATTTCTACACATATCACTGTGTAAATACCATGTAACCTGGAAAATATTAAATATAAGTATATTTGATTTGTTATCAAAAATAATAAGCACCATCAATTTTTTGTTTCATCTATTGGGCACATTTAATTAATAGAAATATTTATCATATATATTTTTTCTGTTAATAATTCAAAAAGTTCTTTAAAAAGTACTCAAAGTTTCTATTCAAAGACTAACCTTAGTTTTGGAAGGTGATTTCAAACTCTGTCTAACCAAGTAACCCTAGAATACTGATAATTACAGTATAACATGGAATATATATCTATGATTTATATATATTGTCATGTATGTATTTAATATGACAATAGTATTTACAATGAAACAAATATGAACAAGCTCAAAATATATTTTAATGGAAAAGGATTTGATCAACTATTAGAAATGACTAGATAGTAGCTGATTAATTTCCTTTTTAATAACATATTTATTTATTTATTTTAGAAAGAGAGAAAGAAAGAGTGTGCAAGCAGGAGAGGGGGAGAGGGAGACAGAGAGAGAGAGAGAATCCTTAAGCAGACTCCAGACTCCCCACTGAGTGGAGAGATGTGGGGCTTTATCCCAGGATCATGAGATAATGACCTGAGCCAAAAATCCAGAGTCAGACACTCAACCAAGTAAGCTACCAGGAGTCCCTAATTAATTTCCTATTAAATCTCCTTAACAAGTATTTTTAGGAAGTGCCCTATTTAAATTAGGTCAGCAGATACGTATTGCATATTGTAACAGCTACTTTATAAAACATCTCATCAACGTTTTCAGGGAAATATTTTAGATTAAATTCTCCATTAGCCTATTAAGTGAAAGATAACCGACTATTCCTGTGTTATAACATTTCTAAATCTAACATAGGTAAGTGAATTTTACTGATCTGCTCTTAGGAATGAAGAATATATAATGTCAATGAGAATATGTATATATTTATATATATAACATATATATAATAATGAGGAATATATAATATTTTCTCTAAATTGTAAAAATTACAGTGATTCTCATACACGCCAGAAGCATTAAATCTTTATCTTCTGTTATAAAATCTGTTTTATAGTAGCACTAGGGAGGCTACTTTCATTTATACATTAATTGAAAAACAATAGTGGAAAAATGTTAGCAAGATGACAAAAAGAAGCCTATTTATTTCACCTAAACTTGGGTGTCACTTGCTCATTCCTATTAGATAGGAAAATAACAAGGCTATCGAATTAATTACTTGCATAGATTGAAATTTTGGAGCTATCTCCTGGCAAAAATGAGAAATCTATTAATCAATGAAAGTGAAATGAATCATAAACTCTCCTGCACCCTATGCACCATTTTAATTTTTGTCTGATATGGGCTGGACGTTTGTATAGATCTGAAGATGAATAAGCTTATTTATTTAGTTAGATTTCATTCATTAAATTGTTCCAAAGGTCTCTGCATTATGATAGTAAAGTACTCTAGATAAAATCTTATTCAGTTTTTTAGACAACAGGCTTATTATCCCTAAAGGATGGCTAGAATGTTGAAAGTCAGTATGTGATATGTTTATAAGTCCCTTGTTTTCAGCATAATTGAGAAAATACTATTTATAAAGCAGAGGTAGCAGTACTACTGCATATAATTAATAATATTGAAAAAATTTATGGTGAAATTATAGTGATGTTTCCTATCAAATAACTTTGTATGTGTGGATAAGATAGTCTAGCTAACTGTTTTGCTAAAGAAAACTACCTATCAATTTCCTTTTAGTAGGAGAATATAGTATTTGTAGGGCCAGCCACACTTACTGCAGGTTGATTGTCTTCTAAACTGCATATTTTTATTTTTCTTTTATCTTTGAAATAGCCTGATCAAACGTCTCTCATTCAAATCTGTAGAGAATTCTGTGCCTGAGTGTAACCATAACTTCAATATTCTATCAAAATAACTATATCTATATAATTCTAAGTTTCATTATAGAAATGATTGCAATTTAGAAAGGAGAAAAATAAAAAAATGCCAGACCCTTCTATAGTATTAAAGGTAATGTAATTGACTTGAGCAAACTATCAAAAGCCAAGTTGAGAGGATCATAGATAAATATTAGTTGTTCTGAGATAAAAATTAACTAGAAATATTAAATTGCTATCTCTGTGATTTTATATAATCTGTTAACATTGAATAAACCCATAGATATATTTTGGAGAGTTCCATCAAGTCAATTAGAAACTTTCCCCCTAGTCAGGCCTCTTAACAAAATTTTGAAATTAAACAGTAAGAAAGGAAAAGTATGTAAAGCCAGTTGCTAGTCATTTCATGATATATCCTAGAAAAATTGTTTTTATTGTGCCAAACTTTAAGGGCAAGGTGTTCAGGTCTGCTTAATACAATCAACAACTGAAAAGACTCTGAAAAACTCATCAGCTCTTATGTCCCCCACTACTTCACCTCCATAATGTATCCACACAGATCTCACTGGGATTCCTCTTATTTCTCTGACTACTTCAGGTCCACTAGCTCTCTTTGCTATTTCCATGTTACTTCTATGCTTAAAATAATTTTTCTTCTGTTCCAGCATTGGTAAACTTGTAAGGCTAGGATCAGTCATCATAAATGCAGAGTAAATTCCCTCTTACCTAGATTACTGCTTTATCCTTAGAGCTTTTTCTTATAATTGAAATGATATCCTGTGTTTCAAATTGCACAGTGTTTCTGAAAGTTGTAGTTACTCCTTGGTGTTTGATCTGTGGTCTAAATATTTCTAACGTTAATATTACAATATAACTCTCATCTACCCCTCCATTCATCCATCCATCCATCCATCCATCCAACCTTCTTCCTATTATTTTAACAATATTTGTAGAGCATCTACTGAATGTTATGCTATGTTCCTGGTGCAGGGACTACATAACTACACAAAGCAGATAAAGTTTTTTTTCCATCATAATCTCACATTCAGGTGTGGAAAGGAATAAACAAATACATTATTGCAAGAAACGAGTGTTGGTGAGGATTTGGAGAAAAAGAAACACTCTTGCATTGTTGGTGGGAACGCAAACTGATGCAGCCAAAGTGGAATACAGTATGGAGCTTCCTCAAAAATTTAAAAATAGAACTACCCTACAATCCAGAAATTGCAGTACAGGTATTTACCCAAGGACCACAAAATCTCTAAGACAAAGGGATACATGCACCCCCATGTGTACAGCAGCCATTATTTATAATAACAAAATTATGAAAGCAGCCCTAATGTCCAGCAACAGTAGAATGGATAGAGATTATTCAGTCATCAAAAAAGAATGAAATCCTGCCATTTGCAAAGACATGGATGGAGCTGGAAAGTATAATGCTAAGTTAAATAAGTCTGTCAGAGAAAGACAAATACCATATGATATCACTCAAATGTGGAATTTAAGAATCAAAACAAATGAGCATAGGGAAAGAAAGAAAGAGAGAGCAAACCAAAAAACAGAATCTTAACTATAGAGAACAAACTGATGGATACCAGAAGGGAGGCTGGTGGGAGGATGGGTGAAATAGATGATGCGGGGGGCGGCGCCTGGGTGGCTCAGTGGGTTAAAGCCTCTGCCTTCAGCTCAGGTCATGATCCCAGAGTCCTGGGATCGAGGCCCCCATCGGGCTCCCTGCTCAGTGGGGAGCCTGCCGCATCTTCTCTCTGCCTGCCTCTCTGCCTACTTGTGATCTCTTTCTCTGTCAAGTAAATTAAAAAATAAAATCTTAAAAAAAAGAAAAAGAAATAGATGATGGGGACTAAGGAGGGCACTTGTGGTGATGAGCACTGGGTGATGTATGGAATTGTTGGATCACTGTATTGTATACCTGAAGCTAATACAACACTGTATGTCAACTATACTGGAATTAAAATTAACAAAAATATTTTAAAAAATTATGTGTGCCATGTAATTATGTGATGCCTGCTAATAGGGATAAGGAATGTTAGGTGTGTCTGACTATTTCATAGAGGGCAATCAGGCAGAGTCTCTATGACAAGGTCACATTGCAGCAGGTTAACAAAAAGTACAGGAGTGAACACCTGTGGTGGCATCAGGAGGGTTTCAGAGAGACAAAAGGGTAAGTGCAGAAGCCTTGAAATAGGAATCTTGGTGATTTCCATGCCCAGAAAAGCAGCAAATACTACTGAAGAAGAATAAGCGTTGGGAAAAAAGGTGGAAAATGAAGTCAAAGAACCAGATATGTGGTAGGGAGAAGACTGCACATAGCTTTGTAGAGCATTATAAATACTTTGATTTATACCCTGAATAAAATGGGAGGTTGTTGTAGTACTTTGTAGACTGTTAATATAATTTTATTTTGTTTTTAAAAGTTCTCTGACTGCTATGTGGAGACTGAATACTGGAAAGAGAGAACAGTTAAGAGAATATTGAAATAATGCAGTGACAGATTACTTCAGTTTGAATCAGAATAAAAAGGGTGATTGGACTGTGAATGTGTATGTGTGTGTGTGTTTGCAAATTTTGTGAAGGAAACATTTTGTGGATATTAAGATGATTTGAATGTAGAGTGAAAGAGAAGGGGGTCAAACATAGTTTCAGTTTTGTGAGTGTATTCTTATGTCCCTTTATGTGCGTGAATGTGTGTGCCACCGTATCTAGTTAATGTAGTGTCCATCAACTGAAGGGTCAGATTGTGAGAGAATAGTTTTACTGAAAGGATATCTTCTGTCCTGGATTTTTAAGTTTGACGTAGCTTCTAAATGGAGATACCAAATTTGCAGTTTGACACACAAATCTGAGTTTAAAGGTAGAATCTAGTGTGAAGAGGCAAAGTTTGAAATCCTTAGCATGCTAATAATATTTACAGGCACAAAATTAAAAAATACTCAGTGTTGCGTACAAGTAAAAAACAACGAATGGCCCCTCTAAGATGTAGAGGCCGATGTCTTAGAAATTGGTTAAGAATCTACAGAAGAGGCTGAGTAGAAGTCACACATATTACAAAAGAACCAAAATGAATAGTGTTCCAAAATTCACATGAAGAAAGTTTCTCAAGAAGGAGGGTATGATGAACTTTGTCAAATACTCCTGACAGTTCCAGTAAGATGAAAGCTAAAGGTTTTGCATTAGATTTGGCAATATAGAAGCCACTTGTGACCTTGACAAGAAGTTTCTTTAAACTAGCAAGCAGGAGGGTCTGACTAGAATAAATTCAAGTAATAATTGGAGGTGAAGAAATAGAGATAGTGAGTGTGATGATGTTTATTTAAGTGTTTGGCTTTCAAAGGGAGATGAGAAGTGAGGTTGTTGCTTAGAGGAAAAGCAAGATCAAGAAAATATATATTTTTTCTTTTGGTATGTAGGAGATGTTATAGTGTCCTTTATTATTATACCTATAGCATTTGTTTGTTCAATCAGAATGATTGTTAAGAGGAAGAATATAATTCCTAGAGCAGTGTCCTGGGTGTGCAAGAAGGGATGAAATCAAATTTACAAAGAAGGCTGTTGTATAAGCGTTTACCCATCCTAACAATACTTAAAACAATTTACGTGGAAGCAAATTTATTTATGTGTAAAAATAATATGTGGAATGTCTTTTTTAATTGCTCTTATTTTCACTGAAAAATAAGTAGCATGTTTATCAATAGAGTTTAGGGGCAGAAGCAGAATTTCTGGAGGGTTGAAGCGATAACAGAATTTGTAAAAAAGGCATCTAGGAAAGTGGGAGTGGAGTAGAAAAATGTGGTAGACAAACTGGGAAACACATAGAACTTATTGGATATTTTTGGTCTTGAATATAAAATGAGTGCAACCAGTATGGTTTTCTGAGTTTTTCAAACGTGCACACCCATCTAGAACTAGGTACAAAGTAAGTAATACTTTGGAGTTAATCAGAGTAGGGATGAAGATAGGCAAAAAGAATGGTAAAATTGATACTTGTGACTTATAATTGACCATTTTGTAAGCTAAACTGAACAGACTTTGATATACTTTTATATTAAAAATAAATGTGAGATTATTTTTACTGGAGAATTTCTTTTTCCCTATGTCTGAATCCATAATAGCTGAGAAAGAGAGAAGAAAGAGAGGGAGGCAGGGGGGTTCCTCTTCCCTTTGTTACCATTCACAAGTTGTATTATTTTGAGGTCTGACAGAAGTAAAATCATTTTTTACCCTGACTGACTGCATTTAGGATTAATTTTCCTAATCTCATTGATGCAATTTAAGGTCAATCCCATGGCTTTTATTTTCACTTTCATATAGTAAAATTCTCCAATCTCTTTTAGTTCAAAATAAATTCATTTTATTGATTAAAATATCTACCTATTTGTAATGATTAATTTTATGTGTCAACTTTGCTAGGCCATGACCCCCAGGTATTTGGTCATAACCAAACACAACACTGTATGTTAACTATACTGCAATTAAAATAAAATTAAAAGAAAAACAGTCTAGATGTTTCCATTAAGGTATTTTTTAGATAAGATTAACATTTGAATCAATAGACTGATTAAAAATAGAACTATAACCCAGCAACTAGTTATTTATCCAAAGAATATAAAAATATTAATTCAAAGGGATACAAGCACCCTGATGATTATAGCAGCATTATCTACAATAGCCAAGATATGGAAACAGCCCACATGTCCATCAACTGATAAATGGATAAAGACACACACACTCACACACACACACATGCGCGCACTGGAATATTACTCAGATATATATATGTATGTATATATATATGTATATATATACATATATATATACACACACACAGATATATATGTATATATATACATATCACATATGTATACATATGCATATAAATGCACAATGGACTATTACTCAGCCATAAAGAGAATGAAATCTTGCCATTGGCAATGATGTGGATGGAGCTAGAGAGTATTATGCTAAGGGAAATAAGTCAGGCAGAGAAAGACAAATACAGTATGAGTTCACTCAAATGTGGAATTTAAGAAACACAACCAGTGAGCAAAGTGGGAAAAAAGAGAGAGGGGGCAAATCAAGAAACAGACCCTTAACTATAGAGAACAAACTGAGAGTTACCAGAGGGGAGGTGGGTGGGGGGATGTGTGAAATATGTGATGGGGATTAAGGAGTGCGCTTGTGATGAGCACCAGGTGTTGTATGGAACTGCTGAGTCACTAGATTGTACACCTGGAACTAATGTTACATAATCAACTGGAATTTAAATACAGACTTAAAAAAATTGAATCAATAGACTGAGTAAAGTAGACTATCTTCCATTATGTGAGTGGGCCTCATCTAATTAGCTGAAGGTTTTAATACAAAAAATAAAATTCCCTAGAGGAAGAGGAACTTTTACCAGTAGACTGCTTTTGGACTCAAACTGCAGTTCTTCCTTGGGTATGTGGCCTGCTGGCTTAGCCTGCAGAATTTAAACTTTGCCAGCTTCTATAATCACAGGAAACAATTTTTAAAAATATCCTTCTCTCTCTATTTTATAGATAGATGATAGGCAGATGATAAACACTTAGATGCACAGATATATGGGTCATTGATATATATATAGTGTATATATACACACACACACATACACACACATCCTATGATATATATACATAATACACACACTCATCCTATTGTCTTTCTTTAGAGACACCTGATTAATATAATATATTATAGGCACATTCTGAATTACATGGAGATAAACTTATATTCTCCCTCTGTGTTAGCATGCTCCATTGTAGACTTCTAAAGAGGTTGTAATCGGTGCTCTAATTTTCACGGAATGCTTTGTAGACTTTTCAGACTGTCCTCTGCTGGGGACCCCTCACCTGTGTTTCACTTAGAAGTTATATTTCCATCAGACGGCCACTTAAAATTCCTCCCTAACTCTTTTGATAGGGTCCATGCCTCTTCAGGCGATCAACTGAGAAAGATGTAAAAATAGCTGCCCTCCAGCTTTTTTTCTTTCTCCTGAGGGACAGCTCTAAACCTTCCTAACCCCAACACACTCTAGGAGCTGTCCTCAAGAAGGTGCCTCTCTGGCTTCCATTCTTCCTCCTGAAACTAACCCTTCCAGCTCTGTAAGGAGACTTCAGCAGACAAGTATTAAATTCTCTTCACTCTTTCCATAAAGTCCTTTTGATGTGAGATTGAAAATAATTCTCTCCCTTTCTCTACTGTGAGAGAAGAGAATATATTGCAGAGTTGTGATATTCACCAAGGAAATTCTAGTATTTAATTTATTAAGGTTTTAATTTAAATCATTTTTATATCCACCATTCAAATGGGCCACCAGTGTTACAAAACACAACTGTTAAAACTAAGTGAAGCAAAACTTTTCTTTTCATAATTTGTTTTCCTCTGTGTACCTTCAGAATTATAAATTCTAACTCTACTGCTATAACATGTAATTCTAAATATAAATATAAATATGTATCTGATCCTTTCTATTCCAAATAAGAATGTTAATTATAAGGTATTGTTATTTATGTTGTTTTGTTTTGTTTGTGTTTATCTCTACTTTTTAAATTTGTTCATTTCTTATATACGGATATTCTCCTTTATTCCTTTAGGGTTTAATTATGTATTTTCATTAACCACTGGGAAGAAAAGTACATAAATACATAATGAAGAAACACACAACTTAACAATTGTCTGAGGATCCTGGCAGTTTATGCTGATGATCTGAAGCAGTGATGGACTCAGAGAAGTGACTTCTTAGCCACTCACACTGGGAGAATCTAATTGGGACTTTAGTGTGAAAATGTTTGCATACAAACTGAATTTTTACCCATTAACAGGAAATATAGATTAAATTTCTCTTGGAAACTGAAATGTGTGTTTCTTTTTTTGAGGGTTAGAGTCTATTTTTTTCCTTTTTCAGAAGCCCCTAAGAATTTTGAAAAGACTTTGTAAGAAGGTATTTTGATACCTACATTTACAGAAGCCTATTTTTCTTATTGTTTTGCTGAGATTTTATAGAAAATAATTCTCAGTTGGAAAAAAATCACGAAAATATGTATTATAAACATGACCATTTTTTAAAATGCAGTTAGTGCCTCTCACAGCCTGTATTTTTATGAGAATGTAGCCACATGACTTATCTTGTGAATTTCCCCAGAAGCTAGCCTGTTTGTCAAGAAGTAGCAGGAGGTCAGGGAATTAAATTTTTATTAGTGCTATTGTACAAGCCTACGTGAGAAACATATACAAAATACATGCGTATTGATTATTTTGCTTAAATTTAAAGCAAAATGCAGAATTTTCTTAGTGTTGTATTTCCCTTAACTTATTCGAATTTTTAATTTTATATTACAGAACTAGACATTTGGAAACAAAAGTAATGATGGCATTTTATTCCATTAATAATATTTAGATAAAAGGGAATTTTTATAGGAGAAATATTAAAATTTGAGATATGTTTTGATAGTTAAAAGTTTTAGCTAAACATGACTAGTTTCAAGCTATTTAAAGGGCCCTTCATACAAGCAATTATTTGTGATAATGATTTAGTATGCACATTTAGTAGTTATCAATTAATTATACATACATTATCAAGGCTGCAAAAAAGATATAATTATTCAATTTGGAGGAAATAAAGAATACAATATATTCTCAGTCAAAGTGCTAGGTATATGGTTTTTTTCCTGGATAATTTCTTCTGACACCATTATTTTTCTTGATGCTACTTTCTATTTCCATTTTCTGTCTTGTTCTCTTTGATCCAACAACTTTATGGAACACTCCTGCTTCTAATGGGTAAGTTTAGTCTTTACAGTGAACTTACAGAGTGTCAGAGAATGGAGAAGTTGTATTCTAGACAAAATATAAGATTAAGCAAAACTTTGTGGGAGATCAAACTCTTTAGTGGTGCTCGAATAAAGCAGATGTATAATCAGCTGAACCTTGAATAAACTTTAAGCAAGTTATTATTAAAATTAAGTTATTATTAAAATTAAATCTTCATCAGATTACTGATTTTTACTGAAACATTCAGTATTTTATACATTTTTTTGAGCTTTCTCTTTGCTAGACACTGCATTAAGCATTTGTAGGATTCAAAAATTAAAGCAGACATTATCTCATAAAATTTTGTTAGTGACTAATCTACTGGAGAATCTATACTGGGGTACTACTGCCTAGGACATATAACATGTATGATACACTATGGTGTTGGAGACATTATAAATTAATAGTGATTGCATTGTAATAATTACTGGATTCTGAGTTACAGATAATTTCTGATTCTAAAAAGTACTTTATATCCATTTGGTCTTTTTAACAATTGGTAGAAAATGTCCCTTCTTTAGGATTTTTGAACTTGGAGACCAAAGGTTTATTGGTTTTATGTGTTTCTTATAGTGACTAAAGCTCTAACAGATACTAGTTGCCTGGTTTTCTGTAACATATAGAAAGTTAATGTGTAAAAAAAAAAGAAAAAAAGAAAAAAAAAGTTAATGTGTAGAAAGAAAGGAAAATGAAATGAAGCTACAGAAAAATATAGATGTCACAAGCAGATAGAAAAACCCACATTTAAACAAACTCTCCAAACCTAATTGTATTTATCAAATTCCCAGCTGTGAGTTTGCTCAATGAGATACTTTTTGCTCAACTTCCCTTTATATTTCATGAAGTACACTTGTCCCAACCATAAATCACCTTCACCCCTCCTTTTTGTTTCACATAGTTAAAGTTGATTTCAGTCACTTGCAATTAAAGTAGTATTTATCAATATAGGACATAATATTTTTATACTAATGACAAATATTTTGTGAAAACGGAATGACATATTCTGACCCAGAGGAACCCTGTCACATAATTCCAATTTCTGTTTAGTTTTCTTTCACATGTGCCATTTTTCTCAAAATAAGAATTCAAAATGAATGAACTGTAACTGCAAAGATAGTGGAACGCATTCAAATAATCTAAACAAAATGGCCTCCTAAAAGAAAAGACCTGATTCTCATGCTTCAGTTATGTTTGTGATAGAAAAGAGTATAAGTGATAGAGACAAAAATTTTGAGAAATAATCTTTAAATATATTATAGGTTTTTAATTTCTTTTGGGATGACTTGTATATTTATTAATAATATGATAACACTACTGTGAATAATTATCTTGAGTCATTATATATTCACATTGCTATAATAGATTCCAACTACCATTTGGCCCATATTTTTTAATTTGATGGCAGTATTAATATTTTAACTATTCTTTTGTTTTGCTTTTTTAATGATTTATTTATTTATTTTAGAAAGAGAGAGAGACAGGTTGCATGTGACCGGGGGGAGGGGAGACAAGCAGACTCTGCACTAAGTGGGGAATCCTCATGTGGGGCTCACAACCCCTAGATCATGACCTGAGCTAAAATCAAGAGTGGGAGGCTTAACTGACTGACCCACCCAGTTGCCCCTTGTTTTTCTTTTAAAAAGGAAAAATCAAATTGTCCAGCCTAGAGCCTTATGTCATCTCATTGGCTTCATTCTCTTTCTCTGCCTCTTTCTCAGGACTAACCCAATCCTCTTTTTGTGTTATGATTAATCATTTAGTGAAGATCTCATCATCAGTTCCAAGTGGCTTAATATTTCCTCCCAGTATATGCAATGAGCTCATCAAGAGGAATTCTAATGAATAAAGATAACTTTGCCCCATTAAAGAATTTATCAGATAATAGTATGCAAGAACCATGTGAGTCTGGTGAGGTACTGCAGTCAGTACCAATCAGGATTATTGGTTCCAAGCAATAGAATTAACTCTGGCTGATATAAGCAAGACGGAGAACTATTTTAAAGGTATGAGAATGTGAATGGGTCACTGAAAGGCCTGAGAAGTAGTTTTTAAATAGGGTCTCATCTAGCATATCTGTGGAAGTTAATAATTAAGAACAGTCAACGCATTTCACCTACTCCTGTATATTACCACTGCCAGTGGATATAACTGTCCTTGCCAGATACCTCTGAGTATTACAATTTACTCTCTCTTTCCAACTGAGTCACTCAATCAAGAACCTAAGTTGTTGGCAGGAGAAATTAGGCTATCTATCAATGTCCTGTCTGGCAAAAAAAGAAAAAAAAAAAGGAAATTGGGGAATAATGTCCAAATAATGTCCAAGGGGAATAACAGAAAATTCCGAAAACTTGTTAGAGGATTAAAATGTCCTATAGTCAAGAAATGACAAATGACTGGACCTCTATTTATAACACAAATTAAAGACATGGACAGGAAGCAATAATAAAGAATAAAATAAGTAGGAAGAATCTTATTTTTCTAAAGTATATTTAATTAAGTTTGTTTAAAATTCATCTGATTTGTTCTAATTAAAGAACATATTAAATCAGTTTAAGATGCTCTTTTATTCATAAAATGTACAGCAATTAAAAATAGCAATTTAGTATTCAGGAGTGTGAAAGGAAATAGTTACACTCTACTGGTCAGGAATGCATAAATTGAAAAAAAAAGAAATGCATAAATTAGGAAAAGCCATATTAGAAAGTTATTTGATAATAAATATAAAAATATATAAAATCTACATAACTGTTGATGGAACATTTCATGTTCAAGGGCTTATAATTACATGAGCAGAGATATGCACTATGCTTACCAATAAATATGATTTCCTGATGTCTTTGCCCGACTCTTAACACTCTCTTTCTGCAATCTTAGTTGTTCATAACAAACCTGCCAGCAATTCCTATTTCCTCTTGCACCATAATTTAAATACAAACGTATAATTTCCACTGCTGCCTCCCTAGTAGAAGTCCTCATTTTCGGCCTTGAGCATTAAAGTAACTTCCTAACTAATCTCATTGCTTTCTCTGTTAGTCCACCTATTACTCTATCCTTCACCAGATAGCCAAAATAACACTAATTCAGATTGTGCTACTCCTTTTTACCTTAAAGAATCCCCAAAAGGCTTATTGTTTCTTCCACAGTGAAAGGTAAATTCTAACTATGACTTCTAAATTTGGCATGCCCTGCCCCTCTGCTACCTCCTGATGTTATCCCCAATTGTCCCCTCCTGTCTACTTTAATCCAGCACTTTGGCCTCATCCCCATGGTATGCTGCCACTTTTGGACTTTGTACTTGCTGTTCTCTTTCTGGAATGGTCTGCCAGATATCCACGTGACTGGTTTCTGATTCATGTTTTCATCAAAGTACTTTCTCAGTAGTTTTCTTTTCTACCTTTCCTGATCACTCTATTATTCCACACAGCAAACTGCTAATCTGTATATGTCTTTCTCAGTATTTAGCACAATACAAAATATATATACACTATTCTATGTCATTTAGTGTTGGTTTCCACCAAGTAAGATTGCAAATTCTATAAGGGTAAAGATTTCTGCCTGTTTTTATCACTATTGTTTTCTAATAACAAAGCATAAGAATAGAAAGTTGGAAATACATCTGCAATTATCTGTAGATAGATAATTGGCTAAATTGGTTTTGATATATAATATAATGAAGTCACTAAAATTTCGTTGTACAATATTTACTAACTTGGAAAATAGTTTATCAAATAGGTTTGTATTACATTGTTTATGATATACTTTTTAAAATTTTACTAAAGCATAAATAGTTGAATATACTGAAATGTTAGCAGTGATCATTTTTTGGAGTTGTGTTTAAAAGTGTTTTTTGAAATTTTCATATACCACAAACTTAGTAAAATGAACCTAAATGCTAACCGAACATAAAAAACACACATTATTTTCAAAGAAAGTTAATCCTAAGGTGAACTTTTGAGGAGAAAAATGACCAAGACTTATACATAATTGAATGACATCAATTCTCACAGTCTATTAGCCTAGTTGACTTCCAAGAATGGTAAATAAAAAGACATCCATATCCAGATATATCTCAGGGAAACTTCAAAACCAAAGTTAAAGAGAGGATCTTTAGTTTTACATTTCCCTGATGACTACTGATGTTGAGCATCTTTTCATGTGTATATCAGCCATTTGTATTACTTTTTTTGGGAAAAAAATTAATGTCTATTCCAGTCTTTTGTCCACTTCTTAATCAGGTTGTTTTTAATTTTGAGCTGTACAAGTTATTTATATATATTAGGTATTTACCCCTTATTAAATATATCATTTGCAAATATCTTCTTCTATTCAATAGATTGCTTTTGTTGTTTTGTTGATGGTTTCTTTTGGTGTGCAAAAGCTTTTCATTTCAATCAAGTCCCAATAGTTTATTTTTCCTTTTGTTTCTCTTGCCTGAGGAGATGTAGCTAAGAAAAAGTTGATACTACTGATGTCAGAGAAATTACTAGCTATATTTTCTTCTAGGATTTTTTAGAGTTTCAGATCTCACATTTAGGTCTTTAATCCATTTTAGTTTATTTTTGTATATGGTGTTAAGAAGTAGTCCAGTTCCATTTTTTTCCGTATAGCTGTCTGGTTTTCCCAGCAGCATTTATTGAAGGCACTATTTTCCCCACTGTATTTTCTTGCTTCCTTTGTCATAGCTTAATCAGCCATATAAGCATGGATTTCTTTCCAGGCTATTCTGTTCCATTGATCTATGTGTCAATTTTTGTGCCAGCACCAACTTTTTGATTACTACAACTTTGTAGTATATCTTAAAATCTGGGACTATGATACCACTAACTGTTTTTCCCTCTCAAGATTGCTTTGGCTATTCAGGTTCTTTTGTAGTTCCATATAAATGTCAGGATTATTTGTGCTAGTTCCGTGAAAATTGTGGTTGTATGTTGATAGGGATTTCGTTGAATGTATTGATTGCAATCTCTGAATCTAATTTGAATTTTGATTCAAAATTGTTAGCAAAAGAGATGATCATAGGGTATTTGGGGGAAATTTTAGACCCTGACTAGCTTTTCTGATGTCAGTAAAGAATTATTGTGAGACTATAAAAAAATGTTATTAAGGAATTATTGTGAAATCTTTAGATGACAAAAGTGTTTTTAAAATATTTCTGAAGACTATTTAACTTTTGGACAGGGGTATAAAATATTTATGATGTTTGGGATTAACTGGAAAATAATCAGAAGGGGAAATGGATGGGAATAATGGATAAATAATCCATAAATAAATGCTAAATCAATAAATATTGAACCCAAATGATGAGTTCATGTGGATGTTACTTTTCTATACATTTTAATTTTTTTCTAATGTTTTAATATTAATATTAGAATTAAAAATATTAGAAAAAATTAAAATGTAATTTTTTCTAATAAAATGTTTTTTTAATATTAAAAAAGGGGCTCTTTAGAGCATCCTGAAAAAAAAAAGAAGAGGGGTTGATAATCACTTACAGAAAAATGAAAAAAAAACACTCTTACTTCCTTAACGATAACAACAGAAGCATAAACAACAAAATAATATCTTAAATAATTAAATATTATTGCATAGCTAATAAAAAAGGGGGGAAATATTTCCAGATATACAGTAACATGCAAGGCTTGTTCTGGCAAATTATCTCTGTAGAAAATTGAAGAATGAATTTAAGGAAAAAAGAAAATTCATCCAAGAAATCTGAAAACAGAATCATCATAATCAAAGGAAACAGAAAGTGTTTAAAAAATCTAAACAATTTGTAATAATACTGGATAATAATACCAAATAGTGGCATAAATAAGTTACTACAAAATAAGCATACTAGAGAATAACAGAATGAACGTTAAGAAATTAATCAGACAATATAATCTAAAATTCATTATATTGCTTCAGAACTGAGAAAATTGATCAAATAGCATTCACATTTTTAAGCTCAATATGAGTGCTAAATTTTAATCACTAATGATTATAAATAAGTGTGAAATTCCCAAAGGAAAAGAAATAAAGAGAAAAAAAATAGTGCAACAAAAAAGCAAAGAAAAGTATGCAATATAAATCAATTCAGGAAAGTGGCTAAAGGCAGAAGAGGAGAGAAAATTCCAAAAGGAATAGCAATTAATCCATATTCTTCATTCTAATATATGAAAAATGTGATAAATGTAAATGGTCTAAATTCTCCAGTTCAAGAAAAATATTACCAGAACTGTTTTTTGAAATTCAGATTTGAGGGGCACTTGGGTTGCTCAGTTGGTTAAGCATCTGCCTTTGGCTCAGGTCATGATCCCAGGGTCCTAGGATTGAGCCCCACATCAGTCTCCCTCCTCTATGGGGAGTCTGTTTCTCTCTCTACCCCTCCCCCTGACTCATGTGCACACATGCATCATCTCTCTCTCTCTCTTTTGCAAACATAAATAAGATCTTTAAAAAAAAATAAAATTCAGAATTGAGATTTCTTCTTCAAAATAAAATAGTATAATCTGTAACAGGATAATTTTTACACTGATAACAATCAGGAAAATGATTTAAAATATACAAACCACTCAATTGTTAGGCATTAGATTCTTATAAAAGGAATAGGAGGAAGGGAAGGCAAACATTTTCAATGATTGTAGAAACTCTTGGAGCTTAACTGATGACTTTAGTTTATTTATTTCATGGAGGTTTGTCTATTTCTTGCCTTGGCCAAGAATGTAAAAAGTGGATTTAGGTCCAGGCAGAGGACTACCACTAATAAGAAAAAGAAGCCAAGAGAAATGTGGTGGTCACATGGGACTGCAGTGACAAATATGGATCCTTGAAAGTATTTGGACTTCAATTCCTGAGCAACTAATGGGTCAAAGAAGATGCCAAAAGAGAAATAAAAAGTATATATTAAGACAAACAAAAATGGAAACACAGTAAAACACACCAAAATTAATGGGATATAGCAAAAGTAGTTCTGAGTAGTCTACTGCAGTAAATGTCTACACTAAAGAAACAAAACAAAACCAAACCTAGAAAACAAAAATCTCCAATAAACAACCTTGCTTTATACCTCAAGGAACTGAGAAATGAAGACTAAACTAAACCCAAAGTCAGAGCAAAAACAGATGGAATACAGACTAGAAAAATAATAGAAAGATCAACAAAACTAAGATTCGGTTTTTTGAAAAGATAGACAAAATTGACAAGTCTTTAGCTAGACTAAAAAAAAAAAAGAAAAATCAGAAAGAGGAGACATTAAAACTTATACTACAGAAATGCAAAGGATAAGAGAGACTATTACAAACAATCGTACATCAACAAATTGGATAACCTGGAAGAAAGGGATACATTTTAGAAACATACAACCTACCAAGACTGGATCATGAAGAAATAGACAATTTGAGTAGATCAATAATAAATAAAGAGATTAAGTCAATACTAAAAAGTTGCCCAAAAAAGATAAGTCCAGGACCAGACGGTGAATTCTACTATTTTTCTTTTTTAAAAAGGAATTAATGTTAATCCTTCCAAAGAAGTTATAGGAAGGAATATTTCCAAAGTTATTTTACAAGGCCAGCATTATTCTGATACCAAAGCCAGGTAAGGATACTACAAGAAAACTGCATGCCAGTATTCCTGACGAATATAGATGCAAAATCCTCAACCTGGCATGGGATTCTGGTGCCTCTAGAAGGTTTGTACTTTTCCAAATTCTAACCTTTGTTTTTAGTGGTCCCCAGGAGACTATGGTGTACCAAGTCTACTCAGTGCCCCAAAGGCAGGGAAATTCCCACATGCCCATTCAGACCTCCAGAGGACAACTGATTGCCTCCCCTGTCAGCTCCCAGATATGGGCTAATTGGAAGACTTTCTCTCAGCAGCTGTGAAATCTGGAATGTCAGATACACAGTCTACTTTCTCTCAGGGAGAAACTGGGAGCTGGGTGTTTTTTCCCAGTGGCCTTGTGCTGAGCCAGGGGGAATAGCCACTTGCACATTCCTATAAAATTGCCTCTTTGTGCCTCATGTCCCGTGGGATCCAGAAATGCCCAGTGCCCGGAGCTGTGACGTAGGGAGCAGTCCCCTGGGTGGCAGTCTTACAGGCTGTGCACATGTTCCTTCTAGGGAAAGCTGGCAACTCTTTTACTGTTGGAGTGAGCTGGGAGGAGAAGATGGGAGGCAAAGTATCTATAATTCCATTCAGTCTCCTAAGGGATCCCAGTCAGCTCCCAGATGCAGGCAAATTAGAAGCCTGAGTCTCAGGCAGCAGCTCGGAAATATACAGTCAAACCCCATCCAGGGAGAAACTGGGAGCCCTGACTTGTTCCTGTTCTTTCTGCACTGGTGCTGCTGGAGGGTTCTGTTTAACACTCTCTCTTTGTTTAACGTGGTCCCCAGGGGACTTGCAAACACAAAGCCTCATCCAGCTGAGAGCTATGTGATTTGGGAGTCAGTCCCTTGGCTGGCAGCCATGAAAGGTGAGGTGCTACATGTGTAGTCCAAACCCTTTGCCCTGCCAGAAGCACTAGGAGTTGGGGTTTCCCTCCTGATTATAAGGCTCTGCACCAGGGTTGGGGTTTAAGGTATAAGTGTGTCTCAGCTTTTCCAACCCATTTGAATGTGAACATTTTTTCAGTCACACCAGGTAGGAAACACTCAAGTATTTTTGGATTTCTCTCAAACACAGTTGATTCATGTGTAGCTGTTTACTCAGAGTGTCTGTGAGTAGAGGGACTCAGGAACTTCCCATTCCACACCGTCTTGCTTATGTCTTTCTCACCATTTCTTTTTAAAAATGAATTACAGGTGTGGCTGGGTGGTTCAGTGGGTGAAGCCTCTGACTCTTGATTTCTGCTAAGGTCATGATCTCAGGGTTGTATCAAGCTCTGTGCTCAGGGCAGGATCTGCTTGTCCCTCTCCCTCTGCTTCTCCCTCCATTCCTGCTCTCTCAAACAAACAAACAAGCAAACATAAAAATAAAATCTTTAAAAAAATGAATTACAAATCCTAACTACTGAAATAAAAAGGAAAGCCCAGGACTCAAAATACTATTATTTGCAGACAATTCAGAGAAATAGGTGAATCATAGGAAAATTATTAAAATGAACAAAAATATTATTTTTTCCAAATTTTAATCACAATCAAATTTCACAAGGAACTTAAAGCATGATTCAAAAATTAATATAAAATTGGGATGCCTGGGTGGCTCAATTGGTTAAGCGGCTGCCTTCGGCTCAGTCATGATCCCAAGGTCCTGGGATTGGGCTCCTTGCTCAGGGGGAGCCTGCTTCTCTCTCTGCCTCTGCCTGCCACTCTGCCAGCTTGTGCTCTCTCTCTAACAAACAAATAAAAAATTTAAAAGAAATTAACATAAAATAAAAGGGAGCCAAACATATACAAGATAATCCAGCAGAGCAAACAAATGAGAGGATTTGTCCTTGTTTATATCAAAGCTACTTATAAGGTTATAATAAAACAAATACCATAGAAATGGTGCAGGAACAGGCAACTTACCTATCCACAGAATCAGATCACTACTTATTTATATGGAAAATTCATACCAATAGAGCTGATATTGCAGATTACCAGGGCAATAGTGGGTTATTAAGTGAATGATGTTGGGTCCATTCATTATATGTGTGGGGGAAAATAATTATACATTATAACATAAAAATAAATTATTGGGGTGCCTGGGTGGCTCAGTGGCGTAAAGCCTTTGCCTTCAGCTCAGGTCACCATCTCAGGGTCCTGGGATTGAGCCCCACATCGGGCTGCCTGCTCAGCAGGGAGCTTGCTTCCTCCTCTGTCTCTGCCTGCCTCTCTGCCTACTTGTGATCTCTCTCTCTCTGTCAGATAAATAAATAAAATCTTAAAAAAAATAAAATAAATTCTTAATGAATTACAAAGATAGATTTAGGAGGCAAAATTTGAAAATTTTTAAATAAAATATAGAGGACAAACTTCAGTAGCTCAGCAAATGAAAAGTTTTAAAGGTCCATAATTAATTAGGCGAAGAAAAAACCTGATAAGTTAGACAACCTTCAAATCAAGAAACTAAGACGAATGAGCTATGACAAGTAAAGTCTGGTGAATATATTAACAATATACATAATCAATAAAAGATTTAAATACAGAAACTGTAAGGACCCTCTGCAAATTAAAGGAGTAAACAATTCATTAGAAAAACAAAAATCTTGAGGTGATTTTAACTAAAAGGGAAAGACATATCATCAACAAATATTTGAGAACATCTTCAATCTCGTGAATAATCTTGGAAATGAAAATTCAGGTAGTAGTAAAAAATCATTCTACACACAATAGATTGGGGGAAAATGACGTAAATGACAATATCAAAAGGAAAGAAGTTGTGGAACAATAGAAATTTTAGACGGTTCTGCTGAATGTTTATATTTATGCGACAACTCTGGAAAACAATCTTCATTTTTCAGCACAAGTGAACATGCCTGCGCTTACAGCACAGCCATTTTACCTCTGGGTGTTAAACACAAGTGAAATACTTTCATGTGTGTACCAACAGTGATGTACATGCATTTTTCATGCAAAATTGTTTGTAAAAGAAAAATTGAAAACAAAACCCCCAAACTCTGGAAAATAGGTAATACAGAGATTTAGTGTCAAATCACAAACAGGGGCGCCTTACATGGCTCAGTCAGTTAAGTGGCCAGTTCTTGATTTCAACTCAGGTCATGATCTCGGGGTCGCTAGATCAAGCCCCACTTTGGGCTTTGCTCTCAGTGTGGAATCTGCTCGTGGATTCTCTCTCTCTCTCTCTCCCTCTCTCTCTCAGCCCCTCTCCCATGCTTGTGCACACTCTCTCTAAAATAAATCTTCAAAAAAATCACAAATTTTAGTACATACAAAAAAGTGGAATGTCATATCTAATAACAGATAACCATTTTCTTCTATTGGAATTCGTTCCTGACAACATGCTTGAATATACCTAAATCTCAAAAATTGAATATTTAGCAGAACATGTGCTGCTTATAAATATTGAAAATTGGTCACCAGAAGTGCCTAGGTTGGTCAGTCATTTAAGCATTGGACTCTTGGTTTCAGCTCAGGTCATGATCTCAGAGTCATGAACCTGAGCCCAGCAACTGGCTCTGTGTTTAGGGTGGAGTCTGTCTGGGTTTTTGTCTTCCTCTGAACCTTGCCTCTAAATCTCTCTAAAATAACCAATCTTGAAAAAAAGAAAAAAAAAGCAATTGAAAAGTGATCTCTGAAACCCAAGAGAATATATTATTGAGAGATAAATAATCGGAAATTCAGGGAAAGGTTAACTGAAAGAGAAAGCAAGATGCTTTTGCAAAAGGTCACAAGAGAAGTTCAAATGTTATTTTTCTAATGCCATACTGATGAAGTTTTAGAATGTAAGTGAGGTTCAGTGGGAGGTGGAGTCCAGAGCTAAGGACCAAGAAAGAATTCTTGAGATATCTTTGGTGCAAAATAGTGGTTTATTAAAAACACTGGGACAAGGCCCATGGGCAGAAAGAGCCACTGCACTAGGGTTGTGGTGGGCAGCTGATTATAGACTATGGGGTTGGGGGAGGTAAGGAAAAAGGGAGGTTTCAATAGAACTTTCATATGCTAAAGAGGGTCTACAAGATACCAGAGTACTTGCCATTGTCAGGTTAAGATTGTTTTTCCCCTCTAGGAAGGTATTAATATTAACATAGTTGGGAGATTCCTGGAAGAATGTCACAGGTGTCCCACCCAGAAGTTGGGAGTGGGGCGAGGTCACAGGGTGTCAGCTTCTGCTTTGTCCTCAGTTTGCCTTCTGTTCCCTCATCAATATTGATGAAGTTTTAGAATATAAGTGAGGTTCGGTGGGATGAGGTCCAGAGTTGATGACCAAGAAAGAATTCTTGAGACATCTTTGGTACAAAATGGTGGTTTATTAAAGCATGGGGACAGGACCCATGGGCAGAAAGAGCTGCTGCCCTGTGATCCCCAGAAATGGCTGATTATATACTCAGGAGTTGAGGAGGTGAGGACAAAGGGGGTGTTCAGAGGGACTGACATATGGTAAAGAAGACTTTCAGGATATTGGAGGCCTGGTTATTGTCAAGCCAAGCTGTGTTTTGTTTGTTTTCTCTAATGAGGTGCCAATTAGGAGCTTCCTGGTGGAAAGTCACATTCCTCATATCACAGGTCCTTATCAATGAGATTTAGGTTTAGAAGAAATCCAGCTTGATTTAGAATTCCTTTCACCTCAGCCTCCTTTAATTTTATGGAGGGGAAGGCAATGTTAGGGCTTCCAGAACTGAGTTATGGGTCTCTGGAAATTAGGCTATTGATAAGAAAGCCTCTTCTTTGTTAATCACTAGGACATTTGTAAACTGAGGGAAACTCTTGTCCCGCAGGACTGTGATCTCTATTTGTTCTTCCATTTGCTGTTCCTGTAGGGCAGCCAGCAGGTCCTGAGGAATGTCACAGATGTCACAAGGTGGGACTGGTGTAGGGTGCCAGCTTCTGTTTTGTCCTTAGCTAGCCTTTTGCTCCCTCAATACCATGAAACTTGAATTTTTGCTTTATTAAAACACTTTAAAATGTAAAGGTATATCATATGTGGTATTTTGTATTCATGATATATTTTCCCAAAATAAAATGATTAAAACCTACATTTATATTCACATGTTTAAATATGTGTATTTCCTTGTATCTACACAATCCCCACTATACCTACATAAACATGCACAAACACAGATTGGAACCTATTACGGTTAAATCCTTAACATATCTTCCATCACACACAGACACCTCCATTTTGCTTACAAATATTTTCACTTACCATCTTCTATAGAAAAAACTTTTTGGTTGAAATACAGGGGGTCATTAAATTTTCCTAAAAACACATGGGGTCAAGCCCAGTTGTGCCCTCTTTGTCCAATTGCCTAACTACCTTGTTTTGTAGTATCAAATTTTATTTAATGAAGATAAAACTTATGACACATGATTGTTTTTGAGTTACAAGATTATTGGTAAGTAAATGAAATGGCATTACAAAAAAATGTGGCAATTTTATTTGCTGTTTTCCAACATTGGGGCACATCAAAATATATATGCATATCTATATGCTTTTCTGAAGTGCATTTTGAACTTGTGTTGACATAATTTGAAGCAAGAAAATAACTATTTCCTCCTTCTACATTAAAAGCAAGCATTATCTTGGGGCGCCTGGGTGGCTCAGTCAATTAAGCATCTGCCTTTGGCTCAGGTGATGACCCCAGGGTCCTGGGATTGAACCCCTCACTGGTCTCCTTGCTCATCATGGAGCCTGCTTCTCCCTCTCCCACTGTCTGCTGTTCCTCCTGCTTGTGCTCTGTCTTTGTCAAATAAATAAAATCTTAAAAAAAAAAAAAGCAAGCATTATCTCATAGCATAAGACTTAGTCATTTGCTAAATTAACGATGACACAATCAAAACAACACAATGTGCTGGAAGGTTTTCCACACAATGGAACTTTCAAAGTGCAACATGACCTACCACAGACAGTTGAAGATTAAAACTAATGAAAGCCAGAGCATTTATTAAAAATGTCAATTTATTTGTTCCAGATTGGTATTAGATCTTTAATTAAAGTATGTATTTATTAAGTAATTATTTTTAAAGTGTGTAATTATTAAGAAACCTAGAAGAAAACATGTATTTCAATTTTTTAAAATATATACAGTAGAATATACAATGTACATTTGAATGTACTGTTGAATATGAGGATTAAGCAATATTTTTCAAGTGAACTTAGTTTTTTTCATAATCAAATTTTGACCAGAAGAGCAACATCCTAAGACACGGATGGGTCTTTTCTGAATTCCTTTCAAACACAGAACTTAATGAATCTAGGAAAAGCAACATACATGGATATTATCTGCTCTAGTAATCTAAATAGAATATCTTTAAAAACTAGCCATACTTTTTAAAGTTGAAATTATAAGTAGTATGGAATGAGGATGTGATTCTGAGCTGCTTGCATATGTGATGAATATATTGTTTTACTGATGTAAAACTTTGACACTTTATGTAACATAATACTAGCATCTACCATAAAACCACTAGAGGTGAGCATATAAAGGAAGTAATTTTAAAGAGAAAATTCTAGAATTCAGCCTTCTGAAGCAGCCATTAGTACTAGGTTTTAACCCCCAAAATATATTGTCACTCTTCAAAATGTAAACATTCTTTATTTTAGTGCTAGGGGAATAATTTCATGACCCATGTGTTTCTTACTGTTCCAAATAGAATATTTATTTTCCATTCTATATCAAATCTCTATTTTTCATGTCAACATTCTATTTATTATTGTACTTTATCAGAGTAACTGGATTAGTAGATCATTTAGCTTTGCCAATTCAATAAGCATCAACACAGAGAATATGAAATACTAAAGAATAACAGAGGTGGATTTTCATAAGAGAAAAATGAATATTTAAAAATGTGGTGAAAGTACTGAGATATAATTATGTTGTGGATTAGGGAAAAATAAGCTGTTAGGATAATGCATTAAATAAAATAGGCATAATTTAGTAAAAGAACTGTTTCATAATTACTTTAAAAACTTTTTTAAAGAATTATGACATATAAGCATTTTTTTTTTAAATTTAAACTGTTGTTGAATGCATTAGGTAGACTGTATATGTTCTCAGAACTGAGGTGGTTTACATCCATGTTCTTTTTTCACTTAATTTTATGGAAATTCAGGATATCTATTTAGATTGACAGCCACGGAATATTAGCTCTTCTGTATTACCCTCTAGCATAATATAGTCTGCCTGAGAAAGCAAGAAAAAAACCCTAGAAACTTTTTTTTTTTCATTTTTTGAGATAGAAAGAGAGCGAGCGAGCATGTGTATGCTGGTGGGCAGCAGAGGGAGAGGGAGAAAATTTTAAGCAGTATGGAGCCCTACATGGGGCTTGGTCTTACCACTCTGAGATCATCACTTGAGCTGAAATCAAGAGTCTGTTCCTTGACCAACTGAACCACCCAGGTGCCCCTCCTAGAAACTCCTTCAAGAAGAGTCAGAGGTGTGAAAGGAACCATGTCTAGTCCAAAGGTTTTTTTATATTTTCTCCTCAACATCATGAAAAACTTACACATATATATAAGAATATATATATATTCTTCAAAAAAAAAAGAATATATATATATTCTAATAGCTATAAAACAACTCTATCTTAAGATTACTTTCAACTACAATAATCTATAGCATATTTAATTTGCTTGTTTCATATTTAATTTATTGAAGGTACATTCCATAAATATTTCTCATAAACTTACCATGTTGCTGACAATTATTCTTGGTGTCAAAGATACAAGTTAAACAAAATAGACTAATTCCTACTCTGTGGAGCTTATATTCTAATGGAGATAAAAGAAGGATAAAAACACAAAGAACTGCATACTTAATGTGTCAAATGGTGATGTGTGCTCAGAAGAAATAAAGGTGGATAAGGACTCAGACTTGTGGCCAGTAGGGATGGAATGATTAGGAATGTCCTCTCTGAAATGGTGATATTTAAGCTGAGACCTGAACAAAAATTTTTAAGTACTCTTGAAAATATCTTCTATAATTAGGAGAAAAGCAATGTTTCTTTTTATGGCATTTTTTCATAGTTCCTGGTATTTGTTATAAGGTAGTTGGTGCAATGTGAACTTTATAGTGTTTTATGGTGATTATTCGTTTCTATAACTTATTAAGTACCCTTTATATGTAGACTGCACTAAACTATAAATGATGTAATGTCGTAACAGTGAAAATCATTGTACTGAAGACTAGCCAAAGAAGCAAAACTACTAACACATTTACCAAGAGGTTAAGAGTTGCAAGATGTCACAGATTCCTGGAAAACTCCTGATTGCTATTATTTATTTATTAAATTTTGCTATCTAATATCATTGCAAATGAGGGATCACTTTAAATTAAAGGTTTGTACCCTAATATACTAATCTTTTGTCTCTTTTGAGTGTTATATATCATAACCTCTTCATTTATAACAAAAATGCTTCTTATTTTTAAATAGCTATGAGCTTAAAAAATAGTAACAATAATAATACAAAGAATACCTGTGGCCCAGATTTGCCATTTTTTGACTTGTGTATATGCCGTATTTTCCTAAACTATTTGAAATTTCGTTTAAAATACCATGGCCCTTTCCCCCTAAATAATTCAGCATTTATTTCCTTAGTACATTCTCTTTCATAACTATGATAAAATTATCTAACTTAGCACATTAAATCTTTATACAATAATGTTGTTTCATATGTAATTCATTGTTTCTTCAGTTATCTCAAATTCATCCTTTTTTATTTGAAGTACAATTGACACACTATCCTGTTTGTTACATCATAATTATTCCATATTTTTATACATTTTGATACATCATAATTATTCCATATTTTTATACATTTTGAGATGATTCTATGATAATTCTAGCTAACATGTCACCATATAAGGTTTCTATAATATTATTGACTAATTCCCTATGTTGCTATGTATACATTACCTCTCCATGACTTATTTATTGTATAACTGAAAGTTTCTACCTGATTCCACCTCTACTCAAGAATTAAATATTAATTATTGTTCATGTTTCTTGAGTCTTTTTTCATTTGGAGGTGTTATTTATTCATTGGCTTACATTGTAACTTTTGAAGAATTCAGTACAAATGTCTTGTTTATTTTTATCCGATATTTTCTTATGATTATGATTAGAGTGAGCAACTATTTTTTGGAGGAATATTACAGAATCAACACTATGTTCTTCTCAGTACATCATATCAGGGGATACAACATAACAGTTAATTGTGTTTATGTTAATGTTATAATAGTAGATCACTTATGGTGATGGCTACCAAGTTTCTTCAATGAAACATTACTTTTTCCTTTGTAATTAGTGATGAATTTATGGGGAGACATTTAAAATTATGTAAGTATCCTGTTTTATTGTCTGTTGAAAATTTTTTGCCTGAAAAAATTTTGCCATGGTAGAAAAGTGATATCTTTATAATTCTATTATTCCTTATTAGTTGATATTCAACTGTAAAGAATTGTCGTTGTTGGGGCACCTGGGTGGCTCAGTTGGTTAAGCATCTGCCTTCCACTCAGGTCATGGTCCCAATATCCTGGGATGGAGCCCCAGATTGGGCTCTTGTTCAGCGGGGAGCATGCTTCTCCCTCTGCCTCTCCCCCTCCTCCTGCTTTCTCTCTCTCTCTCAAATAAGTAAATAAATAAGATCTTAAAAAATAATTGCCACTGTTAGTTATTTATGTGATTATATAGACCACTAGAAGATACATTAGCATGGATTTTGTATCTTTCTGATAAGTGATTCCTCTTAATTCATCCAGTCTCACTCCATTCTCCATTCTACTCCCGCAGAGACAGTCATGGCTGAGTTTAAGTATGACTGTTTTCGACTGGATCTTTCTCTCCTAATATAATCAAAGGAATATTCTGGTCCACATACATTCTAACCCAATAATGATATTGACTGTACTTATTAACATAAAACTGTATTTTATCTATCTTTTTATACTGTCATAAGCATATTTTCATTTCCATTTAGTAATTTATTCATTAAACTTTATTGAATGCCTCTCATTTTTACACACTAGGTACTATGATCTATTATTTCAAAGATAGATTAAGATAAATTCTGAAACTTAAGAAAATACAATTCTTTTATAAAAACTGCATAATATATTAAATTAGATGACAGAATAAAATGACTATTCAGCACAGTGCAGTTTAATTTTCTTATATAGCAAACATAATGGCCCTTCACTGGTCTACCTCAGTCCTTAAGGAAATTGTGCTACTCTAGATATCATTCTGGCTCAGGTAAATCCCAGAAAAACTGTGATGTAGGAATGGCAGGGAAGTGACTAATGGGGCAAACTTAGAGTGAATAAAAGCCACAGGAATGTAAGCCTATGTATTGGTCAGGGGACATTACATTTGCTAGTCCATTACGAGTAAGCCGCCAAAGAACAGCACCAATTGCTCTATATCATCACACACACACACACACACACACATTTGTACACATGAACAGATGATTTCCTATGTGAAGGATCCCTAGGTTTTGAAAGTGTGCCATTGAAAAATGCATGCGTGTCTACCACTTTGCGGTCACAGCTCTGCTTTAAGCATTGAATGTGAGGATAAATAATAGGGCCTTACATACATACGTAGCTTTCTATATGTATGTGTGTGGTCATGAAAAATCATGCCAGGAAGTGATTAGTAACTTAGCCTGGTTTGTGAACACTTTTTGACTATTGCTTTTGTCAAGTTACTTAAATTCTACGTGTCTCAGTTTCTGTATCTAGAATAAACTCCACCCGATAGAGTTGCTATGTGGATAAGCATGGAGTACGCTGTCTGGACCATAAGCCTGATGTGAGCATTCTGGTATTCTGTGAATACCGAGTACTTCAGCATAGACATATCTTTTTTTTTTCCTAAGTAGATTTAAACTATGTAAATCTTGTGGTATAAGATGTATCAAAATGAAAACAATATGACAATGCCAGAGAATCTTAAAACGAGATACTTCAAATATTGATAGGCAATCTCTCTGCTTCCAGTTGAAAATGTACTTCAAACATCTCAAGTCTTATTCCTTAAATTTATTTAAATGTGGATTTAAAAACGTGAATAAAAATAATATTATTAAACTTTAAATTATGAGGATGGTTAATACCCTCACTCTGTTTGTACTGCTTCATTCTCATTTCTCTGACATATTTCTCGTTTCCTTGAAGATCTATGAAAGCAAAGAAATTCACCTGCTTCAATCCTACCACCTGAATGAAAAAATCAGCTACGTGTAATAAGAAATAAAGAAACCGAGTTCTTGATTTTCAAACTCAACCTTAAATTTTTGTTTGACCATGATTTCCCCACAACTTACCAAAGTAGAGGGGAAAAAATTGCCTAAGAAGTGTTGAATTTTCTTGCTCTTATTATTTTTTTCAGGTTCTTTTTTGAACATTGATTAAGAAGCTCTATAGTCCACACCATTCCTGACAACAAATCCCTGAAAGAAGGGTGAGAAATAGGCTTGGCCTCACCTCCCAAAATAAAGGGTAGCCTGTGCCAACACACATCAGCGAACAACTGCAATCTTAAGACAGGCTCTGGGGAAGGGCAGGCCTAAATGATCTGGAAACTCTCCAGGAATGATTCAAAGAACGCAAGAGAGGGCATAGCCAACTGTCCTAGTAAAAGCACAGTGTGCAATTAAGGGGAATGAAGCAGGCAGAGCTGACTTAGAGACTGAGATTGAATGGTTTGTGATGAGCTTGTAATTTGTATAAATGATTCAAAGGAAACATTTTAGTAAATATTCAAATCAAAATTAAAAAAACAAACACAACCAAGATAAACAGAAATGCATGGCCGGCTTGAAACTATGAAATTAAGTTCTGCCCCTCCTTTTCTTTTTCCTCTTCCATGGAAATTTAATTTTACAAAAAACCTTGAACCTTAGACACACAAGATGAGGTTATGTTTTATTCAGTTTTCTTTAAAAAATATTAAATCTCCATCAAATGGATGTGTCTTTCAATAAACCGTTAATTCCATCATAGTCTTGGTGAAGACAGATATTTTTCACTCCAATCTGATTTATTAATTAATATAATGTCATAGATTTCACAGTGCATTTTAAAATATTACTTAAGTGTCCAATAACTTTGTGAGGGAAGGACTATTATGTAGATTTCATTTGTACTTTGTTATGGCTGACTTTAAACAGGAAACAAACTTTTAAATGTTACTTGGCTACAATGCAATATTAGTTTCAGGTGTAGAATTTAGTGATTCATCACTCACATATTGGAATTTAAATAAAAACTTAAAAAAAAGATAAATAAATAAATAAATAAATAAATAAATAAATAAATAAATAAATAAATATTACTTGGAAATCATAGTCACAGGGGTCATTGGAGATCATGCTGAGATTGTACTCATTTCATGAATGTTATAACTACTATTAAAAGAGGTTACCCAGTTTATCCAATATCATGCAGCACACATAGGCAGAGTTAAAATAAGAATTTACATCTCTTTCTTTAATACCAGAGTTCTTTCCCGTATGTTTCAGCTACACTGACTTTTTGAATAGAGGAAGTATAATTTATCTATAATTTGAACTGATGCATTCACCATTATTTTTTTAATTGATAATTGGTTCAGATCAACT
Source organism: Ailurus styani (assembly GCA_002007465.1). Taxonomy (NCBI): domain Eukaryota; kingdom Metazoa; phylum Chordata; class Mammalia; order Carnivora; family Ailuridae; genus Ailurus; species Ailurus styani. The sequence goes on along the minus strand of LNAC01000013.1, from coordinate 1,472,142 downwards.
CTCCTAATCTATTGATCAAAAATGTAAAATGGAAGCTTCATCATAATAAGAATATCTGCTTTTCTCTTCTGTCCCTTTACTTCTATTTAGAGTGATTTAGTTCATGTGACCAGAATAGTTTTTCAGTTATTATATATTTTTTTCAATTATTATGTATTAGTTGAAATGTTAACATTAGTGATTTTAACCACTTAGTAATTTCAGGGCTTTCAGAAGCTTTTATAATAGATCAGGATATAAAATATTATTTTGGGAAAATTCATATCCTCTGGAGACTCAGAAAATAATTTTTTTTTGTATTACTGTCCTTCCTATCTTCTTTTAGCCTGCTGATTCAGAGCCCATTTCATAGTTCATTGGTATCGCTAAAATTGGGAAAATTGGAGAAAAAAATAAGACCATATAAACTTCATAGGGGAAGAGGATAATATACTTGCAGATATTTTGGGGAGTCAATGGAACTAGGTTAGAACACTGTCACTGTGATTATTATGAATAAATTTCATTTTCCTCTGAGCTGGTACTATAACTATTCAGGTTTAGAAAGGTAGAGGACAGAAATAATTTGAATGCTTGAGTAGGGTGATGGTGTGATGAAAGGCATAGATCTGATTTGGGGAGACATAAATCTGACTTTGGACACCAACACTGAGAAAGTACATTGTAAATATATATTGCGAGTGCCTGGGTAATTCAGTCAGTAGAGCATGAAACTCTTGTGAGTATATATTGAATGCTTTCTAATTTTCAGAAACTGCTCTGTGTACTTCATATACATTGTCCTATTTGATTTCATAAAAATTTCATGAAATTTATAACATTATCAAAGTGTGAAGTTAATGGAAAGCTTGGGATCTCATAACTATTTAATTACAAGTACATTCTTGAGACCATATTATTTCCACCAAACAATGCTATTTCCTAGACACATGTTGCTTGTTTATATGTTTGCCTAAGTCCAAGAATAGTGTATCTTGATGTATATTTTGATATTTGCTCATGCCTTAACTTCTTAAACTCAAACTCTTTGTAGCTAATATATAAGATTTTCCCATAAGCATTGACAAAAAATGTCCAGGACAGGTGGTTTGTCTTTTGCTTCCTATACTTTTGTTTTTTACCCACCTAATCTCAGGTTTAGTGTCTTCCAGAATTTACTCAGATGACATGTAGCACTGACTAAAAGCATAGTTTTATTATGAGGACATTCCTACAATCAAAGATGTTCTTAAACTCCAGTGACTACTTTATTATGATACCATTCATTAATATCCCAGTTCAGAGGGAAAAACTTCATTTAAATCATGATTTGTTTATTCAACAATGTTGGGTACTTGCTATATACCAGGAATTATACCATGCCTTAAAGGTAGAGTGATAGACAAAACCAGATCTGATCTCTGTCTCATGAAATTTAGGTGGGTGACACAGTTCTTGGTTAAATGTCACAAACATGTTTAGATGACTACAATTTCCATTGATTGATAGTCATTTGACAATAAATGTTAAATATAGAGAAGTGAACGACTCTCTACAGGAAGGAGTAACAATCATTGATCCATTGATGGGCATAAGGTCCCTTCCTTTTTTGCATTTTTGCCATTGATTCAGAGCAAAGGCATATCAGTTTTGCAAATCCCCAATCCTATGATCTTATGAGAAAATCCATTGTTATCATGCAGATATTCAAATTTGACAGACTATGATTTAGAGAATATACATGCAATTTTGGAAACAAATGGAATATCAATGATAAAAACTGAACCAAGATACAGAAAAGCCAGAATAGCCCTCACAATACTGAAGAACAAAGTTGGATGACTGACACTACTCAACATCAAGACTTGCTATAAAGCTACAGTAATAAAGACAGTGTGATGTTGGCAAAAGATTAGACAGATCAATGGAACAGAATAGAGAGCCCAGAAATAGACCTACACAAATATAATCTACCAATTATAGGCAATGCAATGGAGAAAAAGTAGTCTATTCAACAAATGCTGCTAGTACAACTAAGCACCCACATGCAAAAAGAAAATGAATCTATACACAGACCTTAAATCTTTCACCTAATTATGCTAACCAAAATAAGTCAGTCAGAGAAAGACAAATAGCATATGGCTTCACTCATATGTAGAATTTAAGAAACAAAACAGATGAACATAGGGGAAGGGGAAAAAAGAGAGATAGAAGAAGCAAACCATAAAAGACTCTTAAATATAGAAAACAAACTGAGGATTGATGGAGGGAGGTGTGTAGGGGATGTGCTACATGGATGCTGGGTATTAAGGAGGGCAGGTACCATGTTGAGTACTGGGTATTATTTGTAAGTGATAAATCACTAAATTCTACTCCTGAAACCAGTATTATACTATATGTTAATTCACTAGAATTTAAATAAAATTTGAATAAAAAAGTAACTTTTGGGATAAATTAAGTTCACTGGCAAAAAAAAAAAAAAATTCGCCTAAGTTAACACAAAATAGATCATAGACCTAAATGTAAAATGCAAAACCATACAATTTCTAGAAGATAATACAGAGGAAATCTAGGTTTTCTGTTTTGGTGATGACTTTTTAGATATAACACTGAAAACATTATGTTTATGGATTATCCATGAAGGAAAATAAAGGTAAGTTGGGCCTCACTTAAAAACTTCTCTGCAAAAGGTAATATTAAGAGAATGAGAAGAAAAGCCACATACTGGAGAAAGAGATTTGGAAAAATACATATCTGGTAAAAGACTTACGTCTAAAATATACAAAGAACTCTCAGAACTCAACAATAAGAAAAAAATTACAAAATGGACAAAAGTTCTGAACAGACACGTCACCAAGGAAGATATACAGATGGCAAATAAGCATAAGAAAATATGCTTCAAAAGATGTTTCACATCATTTGTCATTAGAAAACTGTATATTAAAACAATAAGATATCATGTCACACCTATTATAATGGCCAAAATCCAGAACTTTGACAACACCAAATTCTGGGAAGGATGTGGAGCAAGACAAACTCCCATTAATTGCAGGTGGGAAGGCAAAATGGTACAACCACTTTGGAAAACAGTCTGATAGTTTCTTACAAAGCTAAACATAGGCTTACCATTCAATCCAGCAATCACACTTCTAGTTATTTATCCCAATAAATTGAAAATTATACTCATATAAAAACCTGAACATGCATGTTCATAGCAGCAACCACGATGTCCTTCAATAAATGAACGAATACATAAACTGTGGTATATCCTTACACTAAGGTATTATTCACATATACATACACATGAAAGAGAGAGAAAGAGAGAGATCTCAAGTTATGAAAAAGCATGGAGGAAACTTAAAAGCATACCAATAAATGAAAGAAGCCACTCTGAAAATATTATATGATTTCAACTAATGTTATGGCGGAAGACAGCAAAAAGATCAGTCATTGCCAGGGGTTTCAAGTGAGCGAATTGTGGGGAAATTGGAGCACAGGACATGTTCAGGTCAGTGAAACTATTATGTATGATACTATCAAGGTGGATACATGACTTTTTACTTATGTCAAAACTCAAAGAACTGTTTTACAGACTAAACTCTAAAACAAACTACGGACTTTAATTAATAAATATCTGTCAATAATAGTTCAGTTTCAACAAAAATTCCACACTAATACAAGATGCTACTAATTGAAGATTTATGCTGTGGGAGAGGAAGGGAGTATGTGGGAATGCTGTACATTCAATTATGTATTTTTCTTCTGTAAACTACAATTGCTTTCAAAAATAAATCTATTAATTATTTAAAATAACCTAAGAAGAAATGATACTTCAAATGGAAAATGAGCTGAAATGGGTAACTTTCTGTTAGAAGTAAGTGAAAAATGTGAAGGTAAAGAAAAATAATATCTTGGGACACCTGGGTGGCTCAGTTGGCTAAGTGTCTGCATGAGGCTCAAGTCATAATCCTGGGGTCCTGGGATTGAGCCCTGCATCGGGATCCCTGCTTAGCTGGGAAACTGTTTCTTCCTCTTCCTCTGACCCTCCAACCTAACTGTGCTCTCTCTCACTCTCAAATCAATAAATAAAAAGCCTTTTAAAAAAAAGAACAATAATATTTTAACCTCCTTCCTTCATACTTTATTATAAATAAATGCAGTTAGAATAAAGACTCCTATTCCATATTGCATCTTTTTGTAAACTTATTCTGTTATTTTAAAAAAGATTTTATTTATTTGTTTGTTTATTTATTTATTTATTTATTCATTCATTCATTCATTTATTTACTTGAGAGAGAGAGAGAGAGAGCACATGAGCAGGGAGAGGGGCAGAGGAAGAGGGAGAGGGACAAGCAGACTCCCTGCTGAGCAGGGAGCCCAGCACTGGGCTCAATCCCAGAACCCGGGGATCATGACTTGAGCCTAAGGCAGATGCTTAGCTGACTGAGCCACCTAGGTGCCCCAACTTTTTCTATTTTAAATATATTTTAAATTTCAATCTATTTACCAACGTGTATCCCATGTCTAATACTAAACAAATATTAATTAAGGGTGTTATTTTCATTAGGATCCATTTAGCGATAATCTTATGAGCACATGTTAGCAAATACAAAACATTTTATTTTTAAAACTACTTCAAAAATACATAGTGCAATAAGGAATATCATAATATCTGAAGCAATTTTTTAATTTTCTCCCCAAATTTTTAACTTGAGTGATTGGTGCAGTTTGCTCTTTAAAATGTCTTCCATGGGGGCGCCCGGGTGGCTCAGTGGGTTAAAGCCTCTGCCTTTGGCTCAGGTCATGATTTCAGTGCCATGGGATGGAGCCCGGCATCTGACTCCCTGCTCAGCGGGGAGCTTGCTTCCTCCTTTCTCTCTGCCTGCCTCTCTGCCTACTTATGATCTCTCTCTCTGTCAAATAAACAAACAAAATCTTTTAAAAAATGTCTTTCATTTCCATTTTTTCTTTTTCTCCATTCCTTATTTTATATGTTGGTGCAGGTGTGTGTTTATTTTATGCTTTGCATTTTGGAATAGTTCTACAAAAACACTGTAAAGGAGGTAAGGACAGCTTTTTGTCTACTTTTTACCCAGCTTCCCCTAATTTTAACATCTTGTATAACCACGGTATATTTACTAAAATTCAGAAATTAACATTGGCACAAAACTATTAATTAAACTACAAATGGTATTCTCTTTTCACCATTTTTTCCACTACTTTCTTTTTCTGTCCCAGGAAACAATTTAGATGGCATGGCATTTTTTAATCATGTTACCATATATTCTTTTTTGATCTGTTATAGTCTCTCAATTTTTCCTTATTTTTCAAATGTTTGACAGTTTTGAAGAATATTAAGTACTGTCTCTCAATTTGTGTTTGTCTGATGTTTTCTCATGGTTATACTCAAGAAGTGAACTTTTGGAAGAATAAAGGGCGAAGCGTCTTCATCTCATGGTATCAGTGGGTACATGATATTAAAGTGACTTTTCATGGTGATATTCAACTTGACCTCTCAGATAAAATGTTTTCTATCTGCTAGTTTTCTCCTCTATAAAGTTTCTTTTTTCCCTTCCATTCATTATTTTTTGCAAGTGTGTCAATAAGTGAAACCCATACACAGGAAGAAAGTATCCGTATATACTATTTGGAATTCTTGGGTAAGGAAATCCCTTAACCCCATTTATTTATTATTTTTAATAATTTATTCATATAAGTATGGACTCATGGATATTTATAATATTCTTTGGGTTAGATTCCATTATCATCAGTATTTATTTTCTTATTTGAATTATTCCAGTTTTGTCAATGGGAGCTCTTTCAATTTGGCTCCTGTGTCCTTTAGACTATTTTTTTTAAAAACAGAAACTATATTTGAAGAGACATACAGGTTGTGTTTATGTCATTTTAATATAAGATAATAGTTCATCTGAGCATTCTGTTAGCATCACACCATTCTGCCTCCAAGATACATTTACTGATTGTTTGTTTGTTTATTTAATATATGTGTTTATTGGGGACCTACTGTGCACCAGACACTGTTGTTGGCACTGTAGATAGTGTAAGGGATGGGATCAATGATAACAAGGTGCTGATGATACAAACCTTATAGACATTTGCAGAGAACTTTAGCTTTTTTGTTTCATAAAATAGGAAGACTGCTATATGCTGAGCAGATTATTGCATTATCTGCTTTAGCATAGACCCTGACCACTCTAGCTGCTGTATTAAAGTGATTCTTGATTGGCCAGTGTTGGCACAGGGAGACTAGTTTGGAAAAGCAATACAAAAGAAATTGATGCCTTAAAGGTAGCATGGGGTGGTAAGAAGACTATGTTCTGGATTTCTGATGGATTAAACTGAGGTGTGATAGAAAGGGGGATGTTAAGGATGATTCTAAGTTTGGAGTTCTGTACAACTGGGATGATGAAATTGCACAATGTGTGTGTGTGTGTGTGTGTGTGTGTGTGTGTGAATACATGCATATGCAAAAGCACACATACACAAATATATTATCCTTATCTTCTATGCTTTCAAAAGATTAAATATTGAGTATAATGGTTGTCTAGAGGATGAAAATGACAACTGAACAATGTGTAAGTGGCTATCTATTGCATAAGGTCTGATCAAAATTAAAAATCAATATATTAGTTTGTTTAATGATAAAAGTAAATATTAGCCTTATGTAGCTATATAGATTCACCATTCTATAATTACTGATATTATTATTTTTAAGTGGGCTCCACAATACGGCGTTTGAACTCACTACCCTGAGATCAAGACCTGAGCTGAGCTCAACTCACTCGCTTAATGGACTGAGACACCTAGGAACCCCACACCTTTCTATAATTTTAACCACTTGCTTTTCATGTCATAATTAAAAATGGCATCTTGGAATACTTTCTTGTAATACCCTTTGAATCAGTGACAGTATGTTTTGAATATTTTTCAGTTGTTTCTTTTTTCTTTTTAAGATTTTATTTATTTATTTGACACAGAGAGAGAGAGAGAGAGAGAGAGCTTAAGCAGGGGGAGCTGCAGGCTGAGGGACAAGCAGACCCCCCACTCAGCAAGGCTGCTGATGCAGGACTCCATCCCAGGACCCTGGGATCATGACCTGAGCTGAAGGCAGACACTTAACTAAGCCACCCAGGCGTCTATCTGTTGTTTCTTTACCAGATATACCGGTATCTGAGTACTCAGAGTGTTTTACACAAATCTCTTTTTCCAGGTTGTTTAACATTTTCCGTTGTTCATTTTGAGACTATTTCAATTTGCTATAGTTTACTGTTGTGATAAATGTAGTGTGTATACTAATTTTGTATATAAATTCAAAGATTTTCCAATAATATATAATGTATAGAAGTGTTAAAATGAAATTTACTTCTTTTTCCTCAAGTTATAAAACGGCTTTCTACATATTCCAATTTCATGGATGACTTGCCATCTTTCTATTCCCTGTACAAAGTGAAGAATTCATCCATTTGTATCACATATACACACATTTGTATATATAAAATATATTATGTATATTACATTATATGTAACACGTTTGATATTTCTATTTTAAATAGATATGTGTTTATATATTTACATTTATGTATATGTATTTAAAACATGTCACAAATCTTTATCTTAGGCAGCAATTATAAAAAATTTTGCTATGTAATAATACAATAAGTGTTTTTAAATTTATCTAAAAGATAGCCGTATGCTAATTTTAAATACATCGAAATGTGAGTATGTGAATAATAATATATGTACTTGAAGATTAGTGCCTTCAGAATTCAAAGATAATAAAAACTCTTTCCACTCTTTTCTTGCTTTGGAATTTCAGATACTAGTGACCATATTAAGAAGCAAAGATAAAAGGAGAAAGCAAGAAATAATTGGAATGCTGGTAAAGGAATCCTCTATGCTGCCGCAATTTACAATAGCGGGTTATATATAGAAATAGATCAGTCATTGTTTTCAAGCCTGCTAAATAAAACTGAACACTTGGAAAGGCATGGCACTTGACCTTTCCCGGTTTCGCCAGCAGTATTTAAACTGGTGCAAGGCAACACACTTGTAAGTGTCTTCTGTTGACATGACAGATTCTCCTACTAGTTCACACAATGTTCAAAAGGCACAAGTCCCTTACTTCGGAACGCAAGAGAGAAATATTTTCCCGAGGAGTTACACGGTCCATACTGAAGAATGACTTGAGAAACTTTCACTGTTTGTCGCAACTTGTGCTCTCCGCAGGCCCTCTAAAATCAGCTCCAGTAGCTAAACATTCAAAAACTGCGCACTTCGAGATTGAAATACTCGATGCTCAAACAAGAAAGCAGATATGTATTGTGGATAAGGTAAGTTATATTCATTCATTAAATTTCTCTTATCTGCCCCCAAAATTATTGATCACTTGATTTAATGCTGAGAAGGTTGAATCAAAATATATTCCTGGCTTTTAATGTTAGTTTTATGAATGGTAGGGTAAATACTTCATATATTATTTCAGTAGAAGATATTTATTATGTCTTTCACAGTGGGTTTAAATGGTAGCAAATAATTATTAGTTTCTGGTGTTTATTGCTAACACTGACCATTGTCCAGAGGTAAAATTTTCAGTGCTCAACTTCTCAGCCTACATAACAAAAGTTTTATAGGTTATTCTCACCATCTACTTCATTCCATATTCAAATTATCATAGAGTTTTATTAGTGTTCATAGAAAATAACAAGCAAAAGGCGCTAAATTTACTAAACTATGATATTTAGCATATATGATAAAGTCTAGTCATTTAAAAATTATTTGGAGTCAATTGTCTTGAAAAATGAACATCTCACTTTTTATGAAAAGTTTACTTATGTCAAAGTGCTTAAGCTCCTAAAAAACAGTTTTGCCTAAAATGTTACACTTTTATATTCATATCACAGATGTGTCACTCAGGCAAAATAAAATACATGCTTCCTAGGTTAGAAAATTAACACATAAATATATGTGTACATCATGGATATACATATGTGTATATAATATCTAAAACATTTTCAGTTTTTCATAAGTTTGAAAAGTCACTATTAGTTGAATTTATTGTGAAAGATTAATATTTTATTTTATTTTATTTTTTATTTATTTATTTTTAAAGATTTTATTTTATTTATTTGACACAGAGAGAGAGAGATTACAAGTAGTGAGAGAGGCAGGCAGAGAGACAGGGAGAGGAGGAAGCAGGCTCCCTGCTGAGCAGAGAGCCCGATGCGGGCCTCGATCCCAGGACCTGAGATCATGACCTGAGCCGAAAGTAGAGGCTTTAACCCACTGAGCCACCCAGGCGCCCAAGATTAATATTTTAAAAAACAAGATATCTTCATTTATTTTGCTATAAAGACATATTAAATAAGTGTTTTGCTATTGTTCTAAAAATAAAATCCAATCACTGATTTCATTTTACTATACTCTACCTATAATTCTAGATAAGAAAGCAAGAGACAAAACTGTTTATGCTTTTAACTGCAGAAGATCATATGTACTTTCTCACTTGGTAATTATAACACTATGGACAACCTATTAATTGGGTGACACTAATTTTATTTACAGATGGAAATAAAAATAAAGAACATTTACAAGTTCATACAGGTCTTGGGTGGAATGCAAAAGATTCAGAATTATTTCTATGCAATTCTAAATCACATTCTTTTTCTATAGTACCGCTAGAATCACATATAAATGATGAATATGTATTACTAATAACACTTATCAATTTCATGCGTGTTACAATATACTTCTATTTTAGTATCTCAATAAAGTTTTGGGATTTTTAAATATCATACAGGAATAAGACAAAACAAAATGAAACAAAAAATCATCCAGAAGTTGCTAATGTTTGCATTATGTAACTCTTCAAAACTTAAAGCTTGTAAGAAAAATACAATTAAAGGAAAGGAAATAAGGTAATGAATGGAATGGATATTAAATGGTCAAGAATTCCCAAAGACCAAGATTCTAAAATGACACTGGTTTTTGTGTCCTTTCAGATAAGTGTCTAAACCTTGATGCAAAATCTACCTTAAAGTAATGAAAACCTAATAATGGGTTACAAATTATTTTTCCCATACATTTAAATTTTGGTATTGAGATTGTATCTGAAAGTAAAACATGGAGATTTACATTTTCAGCTATTACATAAATTGTCAAAATAAATAATAAATAATAAACAAACAAACAAACATATAAATAAATAAAATAAGGAGGCAGAAAGCCAGCAGCCAACCTTCTTTTAGAAATAAGGATTTGGCTTAGGAATTTTGGTTCAGAAATTTTGATTCAGGAACTTTGCCTGCATTTGAATAGTTCTGATAATTGTGTCTCCAGTGGCAAACCTTTGGGGAAATTCAATAAGCCTGCTAGGGGATTATTTCTGGATTCCACACCGGCCTTTACTTCACAATGATACTTGTATGGTGTGCAACTTACAATATAGAAGTCTTTGACTTGTCAGGAGAACTGGATTTTGTTTTGCCTCATTTTCATCTTGTAATTTGATAAATTGTCTCAATAATGCAAAACAGTTAAAAGAAAAAAATCTGGACTAATGTACATTTTTTTGCTCCATGACTCTTAAAAGTTCAAATTTTTAAACATGAGAAAGACTGATTTTGTTTGTTGTTCAAGATACTGTTTTTCTTGGACAAAGTAACAGCTATATTAGCAGTAAGTTCGTCTTAAGTGACTTTAATTGTACTTGGCTCTACTCAGTGTACTAAATAAGTATCATTTATGGCTGAGTCCCTGTCTTTTAGTGAGTACTGTGTTGAAAATCAGTAAAGTTAAAGGTCATGTACTTTGGACCTAAGTATATCTGGACTGAATCCCTGCTGCATCAGTCATATTTATCAAGGCTCAGGCAAGTTGCTGAATTGCTGATCATCACCACCTTACTTAGAAAACAGGTTAATAAAAACTATTTTTTGTAAGCTAAGACTGAAAAGTAGGAATAATATATGTAACATGCTTAGCATGGTGCCTTGAACATAATATAGAATAAGCTATATTTTCCTTAATTTTAATAATCACTTGGAGAGATAAAATTGATGTGTGTAAATATTCAAGAAAAAAAAAGTGATGAGCGTTGTGATACTGACACAGAGTTTAAATTTGACTTCTTGGTAATTGTCCATTGACATGAATTGTTATAATGTTTAGGTTAGATATAAATATTCAAATACCTTGAATGGATTTTATTTATTTTAGTAATATATGCTGAACTCTAGTAGAAATTTAGTTTGTATCTAGATACTTTAATTTAAAATTCAAAATGGACAAGGTATCTACTAAAGATGTTCATGAAACAAAGCATTGAGAGAATTCCTTGGGTTAAAGAAGATATACTGAATCATGTTCTTTTACTTAATGTCATATACATAACACACACACACACACACACACACACACACACACACACACACACAAAGAAACAAACCAAAACCTTTTGCCTTCACTATCTTCTCCAGCTTCTGCCCCATTTCTCTGACTATTTTCATCCTGTTCATTTGTCTAGCCACATTTCTCTCTTCTTATTCTATCCTAAACCTACTCCATTCAAGGATTTACCTCTATAACTTGTCAGAGTCTGAACTTGCCAATATCACCAGTTAGGCAGTGGTAAATTCCTTGCTAAATCCAGAGGTGAATTCTCACACTTTATTTTAGTGTATCAGGAACATTTGCACTGATAAGCATGTCCTCCTTCTTAAAACACATTTGCTATGTGAGTTTCAGGATAATACACATATATTTTTAAAAATCTTCCTTCATTAGTACTCCCTTTCCTCTTGCTGCTTCATCATCTGACTTACCTAGGTATGGATTGTCATTAACTCAGTCATCAGAACTTCTCTCCATCTTTACTCATTCACCTTACTGTGTCCCATAGCTTTGATTATTATCTATTGATGACTTATAAATATGTAACTGCAGCTTCTCTTTTTCTCCTGAGCTGAAAATTCATTTATCTATGTATGTATATATCTATGTATCTGTGTGTGTATTTACCTATGCATCTATGTATCTGTTTATGTACTACCTATCCATCTATAGGGATGTTTACTAGGCATCTCAAACTTACTATATCTAAAACTGAGCACTTGGTCTCACCCCCAGATTTTATCACGGAGTTTCCCAAGTCAATAAGTGGCAACCACATCCTTCACATACCTCAAGCCAAACACTTAAGAGACATCATAACTCATATCTTAATCTCACACCCCACATACAATCCATCTTCTCAGTGATACTTTCAAATATATCCGAACTGACAAAATTTTTACCACCTCTACCGCTAGCACTCTTAAATCTTTCCTCCACTTCTGTTCTTAGCACCTTCAGTACATTCCTTACATAGCAACCAGGATTAGCCTGTTATACCAGGTCAGCTAATATCATTTCCTACATAAAATTAAACTGTCTTCCTTAGATCTACTTAATTGTCACTTTTCTTTGGGGGCTTTTACTAACTCCTTTTTTTAAGTTGCAAAGTCTGCCAGTATTATCTATTACCCTTTCCTGTTCTGTGTCTTTACTACTACTTAATACCATCTAACATACTGTTTATTTTTCCTTTTTCATTTTGTTTATTATTTTGCGTTCTCCTGGTATGCCAACTTCACAAAATCTGGGGATGTGTGGGGTTTTTTTATTATTTATTTTTTTATTCCTGTATCTCCGACTTTTAGAACAGTGATTGGCACAAAGAAAGTATTTAACAAACATACACAAAAAAAGTGTTCAGCCAACATGTATTGAATAAATGATGCCAGTTCAAGAAATGTGCAGATTTGGCAATGCACTCATGTTTAACAGTGATACTTTGGGATGAAGGAGTAGGATATTTGAAAGTACTTCTACCATTCTCTAAATCAAATTACTATTGAAAAACTGTACTCACAGAAAAAGACATTTGATTAAACTATTTCACTAAATGCCGAAATTCTTTCTGGTTTGCTCCCAACAAAGATGTATAGGATTTAACTTCGTGTTAGTGCATAATTTATTGACAATCTTGCTATGATTATAAAAAAGCTAATAAGCTTTTCATAAGACAGAGAATGAATATGGGGATATTTATTTAACTAATTTGGTTATGTCCCATTGTGATTAAAATAATATGACTAATCAAGGATGATAAGATAAACAGCTGATTTAAAATATAAATATCATCCTCATTTTTATTGAACCATAAAAATATGAAAAACAGTTATTAAAACTTTAACAATGAGTTATTTTCAGTTGCTCACTATCCCTGTCTCACTTCTATTTTGTAAAATGTCAGAAGCTTATCTAGTGATATATTGATGATTCAAGAACACAACAAGAACTCTAAAAGCTAGGATTGATAAATGTTTCCAATATCTTCCCATTCCTTTTTCTTTAATCTTTTCTCCAAGGAACTTGACCTTAAGAGCCCTCTTTCTCTTATTATTTTATTTGCTCTATGTCAAAACTTTAAAAAGCGTTTAAAGACTACTTATAGGAGTGCACTTACTGTGATGAGCACTGGGTGAGGTATGGAATTGTTGAATAACTATATTGTACACCTGAAACTAGTAAGCCATTGTATGTTAAAGAAAGACACTTATAAATAAAGGAGAGCACTCAGCAATTTCCTAATGCTTCTAATGGTAAAAATATCAGTTTTTACCAGAAAATACTGAGAGAATTATAGGGTAGTCAGACTGGATAAAAATTGCAATTTTAATACTTTAGTAAATTTTTGAAATTTTGAGAATTATTAATTTCTAATATTGTCACTTAATATTTTACCTTGGGAAGCATGCAGCTAAGAATATATATGCCTCGATTTGTTCATTTGTAAAATGAGAATGGCATCTGTCTTAAAATATCTTCATGGCACTTTTTAGAATTTCATGTGTATACAAATGGCAATATCTTATTTTTCTTCTATTCTTCTCCGTCTTTCTCCTCCCTCTCTTTTTTCTTCTTCCTCTTTTCCTCCTCTGTCATTCACTTCTTCCTCCCATCCCTTTCCCTTTTTTCTTTCCTTCCACCTCAGTCCCCTCCTTCCTATTTCTTATTGTGAGCATGATATAATTGAAGCTTATGAACTTTGAATTCACATAGAGCAAAATTTTAATATGAATCTGACTGTTTTCATTTTGTCTTTGGATATAATCCAGTATCTCTGTCCTTTATTATCATTTACTGTAAAAAGGATTTAAGAATTACTCTTCATCCATTTAAAAAGGAAGAATGGTGGCACAGAGATTTGAAATGAAGAACTTAGTGTGTATTAGAACCAAGCTTTGAACTGGCCAATATATGTTCTGGGCTTTGCTCTTAACTACTATACACTACCACTTGACAGATAATAATGACTTTCATTAGCCCAAATTCTCACGTTCTCATAATTTCATGATTGGGACAGAACATCTGAATCTGACTTCTGATACAGACAATGTGCTTCAGGACAGAGGTGCTATTTTCTTTTCTTTCCTTTTTTCTCTTTTTTTCATCTTTCAATTGTCAACTTATTTTTTTTCTTTTTTTAATGTTTCAAATTTTTTTTAATGTTTCAAATTTTTATTTTAATTTATTTAGTTAACATATAGTGTGATATTTGTTTCAATAGAATTTGTGACTCAGCACTTACATATAACACCCACTGCTCTTCATAAGTGCCCTCCTTAATACCCATCACCCTTTTAGCCCATTCTCCACAACCTCCCCTCCAGCAACCCTCAGTTTGTTTTCTATAATTAAGAGTCTCATTTATGATTTGCCTCACTTTTTGTTTTTTCTTTTCCCTGTGTTCATCTGTTTTGTTAGAGGTGCTATTTTTGAAGGATGTCTATTTTCCTTTTATTTGATATGAAAGAAGTTTCCAAAGCTTTGTTTCTATTTTTTATATACAAACATAAAATGTCATTAATTGACATTCAAACCTAGAAATTAAAAATATCTTTCAAGTATCTTTAATAATAAATTAAGCAACAGATATACTCAAAATGTTTATGCCATTAAAAATTAAGGAATTGAGATGAATGATTCCTCCCCAAAGAAGTAATTAACATAATTATTTTCTAGGAGTCCAAAGAAGCCTCAATGCCCACTCCTTTTTTTGGATAAACTTGGAAATTCCACACTACAGCATGAAATTCTAATTTCAAAGGAAACAGTGTACTTTGATCTTAATATATTTTAGTACCATCTTCCCTGCATTAGATTTCTTTCAGAAAAAGTGAACCTAGTTTATTTAACAAATACATAATGCCATGAGAGGGAATGTGGTGCAGTGGTTTATGCACAGAAGTCAGACAATTGTGTCTGTATTTGTGTCTGTGCAAATTATTAATGTTTTATCATAATAACATGTTATTTATTTTTATTTTATTTTATTTTTTGACAGAGAGAGAGAGAGAGATCACAAGTAGGCTGTGAGGCAGGCAGAGAGAGGAGGAAGCAGGCTCCCTGTTGAGCATGGAGACTTATGTGGCCCTTGATCCCAGGACCCTGAGATCATGACCTGAGCTGAAGGAGGAGGCTTTTACCCACTGAGCCACCCAGGCACCCTCATCATAACATGTTATTTAACTACTCTAATTCTTGCTTTTAAAAGTAGGGTAAATTCTAAATCAAAGTACAGTAAATATCTATCTTCCAGAAGTATCTAGGGTTTTTATATTCTTGTAAATATGAAAAATATAGCAATGTGTCCACCACATGATTGGTTTTCTATAAATTAACATTATATTTTATTTATTTCTTATTTTTAAAATAATTTTTAAGAAAGATTTTGTTTATTTGACAGAGAGATAGTGAGAGAGAGAGAGAGAGAAAGCACAAGCAGGAAGAACAGCAGGCAGAGGGAGAAGCAGGCTCTCCACTGAGCAAGGAGCCCAATGTAGGTGATGTAGGGCTTGATCCCAGGACCCTGAGATCATGACTTGAGCCAAAGGCAGACGCTTAACCGACTGGGCCACCCAGGTGCCCCGAATGCTGTATTTTAGGCAGTGGCAGTATATCAGTAGTCTTATTATTCCACTGACGAGGAACAATAATTAATTAATATGTTTCTATTATAACTGTAATTTAGTCATTTTTTATGACAGTTATTATGGTTCCTTTCTGAAATGATTAGGAAACATTAGAATTAGGAAGTTTGGTCACAGGGGTCATCTTTGTAGCACCAGTTTCTAGTATTCTGTATCCAACTGTCTTACCCCAAATAATATGCACTGGGTATTTATACCATGATATACCATGAAAGATGCCAATGGATATATAAGTATTGCACATCAATATATAGTAGAGAAAAATGAATATACTTTAGAAAGTTATCCATTAATAACATTTATAAAACAAATATAAATTATTATGTGTATTTAATTAAATTATGTCTACATTTTCCATTTTCCAAATATATCACCATGTAAGAAATCTGTTCTTGTGTATGGTTAAGCTATAAAGAAGATGTTATTTTTATCTCCTCTAATATATGAGATGCAATGATACTCTTTTAGAAGGTCAACATAGATAAGTAAGTTTTGAACATTTATCTTGAAAGAGAAGAGTTGAAATTTATCAGATTCACTGGTTCTCCAATCCTATATTTTGATGTCTTACAGTGTCACAATCAATCTTTTATTAATTCATAGGTATTTGTTAAGACATTTGTCTACTGTTCTATTACATGTTAGAGATAATTCATTAACTTGACTAGATGCAATTCTTATTCTCTTTTTTTTTTTTTTTCTTAAAGATTTTATTTATTTATTTGACACAGAGAGAGAGATTACAGGTAGGCAGAGAGGCAGGCNATTCACTGGTTCTCCAATCCTATATTTTGATGTCTTACAGTGTCACAATCAATCTTTTATTAATTCATAGGTATTTGTTAAGACATTTGTCTACTGTTCTATTACATGTTAGAGATAATTCATTAACTTGACTAGATGCAATTCTTATTCTCATAGATTCTATTCTTTCTTGTGGAAGCCAAGCATTGTTTAAGTAATGTTAACTGCAAAGATATCTGGACAGTGAAAGGAAACAAGGTAATTTGAAGTGGTAAACAAAGGGAAATAATCTGTGAAACAGGATAATGTCCTTGGAGGAATGATGTTTATGTGTGGCCCAGACAGTGAATACGATGGAAGAGAAATAGGAGGATATGACAGACACAGGAGATAGAAAGAACAGGACTTGTTTGTTTGTAAACAATAACTGTCAGGGAGGATGCAGGTATGATGTTGAATTGTTATTTGAGCAACTGAGATCCTGAGAATGGTATAATTTACTGAGTCATTTTTGTTGGTTTTTGTTTATTTTTTTCCTTTTTTTTCTTTTTCAAATTTTTATTTAAATTCCAGTTAGTTATCATACAGTGTAATATTAGTTTCAGGTGTGGAATTGTTTGCTTTCTTGTTTTTGTAGAGAAGTAGAGAAGCAGGTAGAAAGCAAGAACTCAGTTTTGTTCTTTTTAAGTTGAGGTCTTTGTGAAATATCCAAAAAGAGATAACCTGTAAGCATTTGGGTATGAAGATCTAGAACTCAGGAAAGTGGTCATGCTTAAATACGTCCATTTGGGGTTACAAATGTATAGGTGGTTCTTGCAGCCATTGTAGTATAGAAGATAAAATTTAGAAAGAACAATATAATGAATAAGAAAAGAACCCATGATAAAGGCCTGAGGAATTCCAATATGTACAGATCTTAAATAAAAGGGGGATTGAAAAGGAAAATTAGGAGAAGTTTCCAGAGAGACAGAAGAAATATGGTAACACTTTCCTCACAGAAACCTAAGAAGAAATATTTAAATGAGAAGGGAAAGATCAGTAGATACAGCTAAGAAGCACAAAGAAATATAATAAGTACTCCTTGTAATTAAGTGGGATAGTGTTCATTGTTTAGTTTAATCAGATCAATTTAGGTACAGTCATTTGGGGGAAAATCCCATCTATAATGGGGATGAAAATCTATGAGTAATATGAAATTTGAGCTTCCTAGAAAGCCTTTCTTTTATAGGCAGCAGAAGTCTTGAAAAACTTAATTGTCTCAAACTCTTCATTTTCAACTCTATATTGTCTCATGTAGTCTGATTCACATACTTTGGTTTATTTTTTACCCTTCTTTATTCTTCCATTTTTAATATTCTGTATTACTCACCAGCCCCCTCAAAATATTATAAATTTCCATTCTTATTTATTTATTAAAGATTTTATTTATTTATTAAAGATTTTATTTATTTATTTGACAGAGAGGGAGAGAGAGAGATCAAAAGTAGGCTGAGAGGCAGGCAGAGAGAGAGGAGGAAGCAGGCTCCTTCCTGAGCAGGGAGCCCGATGCGGGCCTCATCCCAGGACCCTGAGATCATGACCTGAGCCGAAGGCAGAGGCTTTAACCCACTGAGCCACCCAGGCACCCTAAATTTCCATTCTTTGAGTTTGGGTAAAATTTGATTCTTCTGCCTGGGGTTTTCTGTCACAATCTTCTGTCTAATTCACATTCATTCTTCATGATCAGACTGAGATGACAACTTCTTTGTGTGACACTTATGATCCCCAATAAGTAGATATGTTATTTGTCCCAGCAACGGTTGGTTGAAATTTTCATTATATAACCTAGTAGTTGGAAATGAACATTTGTAAGCTATCCCAACAGTTTGAAAGGTTAATTTTGTGCTTGTTCAATCATATAATTTTTCTAAATGATTTTTCTGGCAATTTATTTCATTGTATTTTACAAATGTATCAGCATTTCTTAAGGAGTAGTATTTTGTCTTACATAATTTAGTAAGCATTGAACTGGATGGCATGGAAATGACCTAAATGTTATTGTACAATAAATATGTTTTGGATGCAAAATTAGAACATGTCATAGCTAGGCTCCTCTAGGATTTCATTCTAAAAATTGTATATTCTTGACAGACATGGTAAAACAATAACTCCCGGACATCTGAATTGTAAATATACTACAATAATTATAGCTGGAATAATATGTTTTTTGATCAAATAAAGTAAATAAGTCATGTTTTCCTTGGAAATGTAAAGATTGGTTGAAAAGAGAAATGTTAACCACTAGGGAAGAAAATTATGAGGGGAGTATTATACTATTAAAAGAAATCCTGTTTCCTATTAAGTCAAGGCTGAATTAAGATAGTTAATTTTAGAAACACATGTTTAAAAAAGTGCATAAGACATGGATAACAGTCTATTTAAAGAAACCATTAATGAAATTATAACTATAGTTGACTTCTGAGCAATTTGGGGATATGGGCCTCTGACCCCTATGCAGTTGAAAATCCATGTTTAACTTTTAACTCCCCCAAACTTAAATACTAGGGCGCCTGGGTGGCTCAGTGGGTTAAAGCCTCTGCCTTCGGCTCAGGTCATGATCTCAGCGTCCTGGGATCGAGGCCCACAAGGGGCTCCCTGCTCAGCAGGGAGCCTGCCTCCTCTCTCTGCCTGCCTCTCAGCCTACTTGTGATCTCTCTCCCTCTGGGAAATAAATAAATAAAATCTTAAAAAAAAAACTTAAGTACTAATAACCTACTATTGACTGGAAGCCTTACTGATAAGATAAATAGTTGGTTACACATATTTTGAATATTATATGTATTATATACAGAATTTTTACAATAAAGTGAGATAGATAAAAGAAAATATTATTAAGAGAATCAAAATGAAAAAAAATATATGTACAATACTGTACTGCAAAAAAATCTGAACAAGTGACAGCACACAGTTCAAACCCATGTTGTTCAAAGGTCAAATTTATGTCCAAGAAATGTATGTTATTCAAATTAGACATATATATATATGTATATATATATACTCATAGACATATACACATCATGAGTGGTGGACAAAGAGCATTCCAGGAAGAAGAATTAGTATAGCAAAGCCGAAGAAGCAGAAAAGTAACAAGCAAGCTTCCTGGCTTACTGTAATTAAGTCGATGGTGTGATGAAACAAAATGGAGCAAACAGAATAGATGGTTTGGCTAATGTAGAGTAGAGGCCTAGCTGACTTTCTAGCATCTGGGCTTTTTCTTTTCTTTTCACATCAGGGAGATAATATTTTAAGATACGACATTCAGCAAATCAAATCTGGTAACAATGTGGAAGATAGAATAGACAATAGAAAGACTGAAGACAGAGGTCACTAAAACTGAGAAGCACATCCTTTGGAAGCCTGTTCAGAACTGCCACATTTAGGAAGCACCATAGTGTCATGGGCTCTGCTTTGGTCTTGACGATACTCAGCCACCTCTCACAATCAGCTTGTGACATTGGGCAATGTCCTTTTTTCCTTTTCCCTTAAATTTTACTGAGACGAGCTATGTCACTGGAGTCATCTGAACAAATGCCATCTTCTAATAGGGATTTCCATAAGGAAATGCCTAGGGCCCAGGGCCTTGAAAAATGCTAACAAATTAAAATCTACAAATGTTAAAATAACATAAAAATTTTCACATCACTTAAATATATTAAAAACTATCAAATAAAAGAAGGTTTAACAAAATTTTCACACTGTAATAAAAGTGTTGAAGTTCTCAGGGGCACATGCACCTGAATGTTTATAGCAGCAATGTCCACAATAGCCAAACTATGGAAAGAACCAAGATGTCCATCAACAGATGAATGGATAAAGAAGATGTGGTATATATGTACAATGGAATACTATGCAGCTATCAAAAGAAACGAAATCTTACCGTTTGCAATGATGTGGATGGAACTGGAGGGTATTATGCTGAGCGAAATAAGTCAATCAGAGAAAGATAATTATCATATGATTTCTCTGACATGAGGAACTTGAGAGACAGGATGGGGGGTCGTGGATGGTAGGGAGGGAAAAATAATGAAACAAGATGGGATGGGGAAGGAGACAAACCATAAGAGACTCCTAATCTCACAAAACAAACTGAGGGTTACTGGGGGGGTGGGAGGGTAGGGATAGGGTGGATGGGTTATGGACATTGGGGAGGGTTTGTGCTTTGGTAAATGCTGTGAAAGATGTAAGCTGGATGATTCACAGACCTGTATCCCTGGGGCAAAGAATAAAAAAAATAAATTAAAAAAAAAGTGTTGAAGTTAATTTGTTTTCCTTTCTGTATGTCCCCATCTTTACAGACTAAGTAAAAAAACAATTTAAATCAAATATAAATCTTTGAGCACATCTTTAGGACACATGTGGGCCTTAAAGTAATAAATATATACACATATATTTCTAATTTAATCTTACTGGACAACACCCTTTATGTAATAAAAGGGAGTAATTAAGTAATAAATATACTGTAGTTTCTATCAAATATGGTTATGGTCCACATAGTTTAGACAAACGTATATATCTGGGTACAATAAAATAGAATGTGGTATTATAGGTAAAAGGAATAAGACATTTCATTACTATTTTATTTCAGTTAGGTTTGGTTTAACAGGGATTTTGCTGTTTGAACTCGTAATGAATCAAGGCAATCTTTTGTATGCAAACCTGTTATGAATTTGTCAACACACACTAAGTGGAGCACAGGGTGCCAGGTGGTGAGCCAAGCTTCGACAACAGACCACAAGAGAAGTTTATTACCCACAGGTTCTGGAGGAAGCATCCAGCGGGCTTCAGGGAGCTACGTGGGAGGTGAGAGGAGACAGGGTGCAGATATAGACAGACAGGACTGAAGGCTCATGGCTTTATTAGGGTGTGTGAGTAGAGTGCTAGGGATTCCTGGATTAAGGCCAGGTTAGTCAATTCAAACCAAAAGAGGGGGTTTTGGTAAACCCCAAGGAGTTCTTACTGTAGGAACACATTAAGAAAAGTTATTGGGAAACAGGGGAGACTGTTAGTCCCAAGGGTTGATGGGAAAGTCCTATCAGAATGGACATTTACTTGTGACTCTGAGGGCTGCTATCTTGGGCATGTTCTTGTCTGAGGGCCTAGTGTCAGGTGAAGGTCACTGCAGGCTGCTTGGTCAAACAAAACAGACACCAAAGCGACAGTATTTCAGCTTAGCTAAACTCTTGAAAAAACCTGAAGATGAGCAAAGTGTATTAGTTATCAGAAAGTTCATGATGAAGGAGTTCTTAGTTCTTTCATGATCTAACGGTTTAAACAAAAAAAGATTAAAAGTTGTGCTTACATAAGGTATTTCTGAGAAATAATTTTGTATTGGTATTTTTTTTTTGCTTTTCTTTGATTCTTTTCTCCAAATAAATTAAAAGATATTATGTTTTAGGCATGTCCAAATTAACGTTTTACTGGTACTTTTGGGTAACCTGGTAAAGAGCTATCAAAATCATTACTGAATGTTTTGCTCTGAACTTGATGTTACTTAAATACAAAATACTTTTTTTTAATAGTTCCTTTTATAGAACTTACTGCTCAAAATTGTCCAGTAAGCCTTTCTTTCATGTACTGTTACTCATAACAGTAATATTTAATAAATGAGGAATAAATTAAGGGGACATTAAGGAATCAACATTCCATTTTTGCTTTGTTTTGTTTTTTAATTATCTAAGGACCTCAGGACAAGAGGTCTGAAGGTATAATATTGCAGAACGTGGAAACTGACATTGATATCATTTAAGCCTTTTAATATCCTCACAATACACATTGTGCTTCTTAACAATGCAGAATATAGCAGTGATGAAATTTATATTTCTGTTAGAATTTGTGTAATTATACATAAATATGAGTGATCTTAGATTTATGTATGCTTACTTTACATCTTAGCATCTTCTGTGAAAACTATGCTATTTGCATGGCTACAAGATGAGAGCTTAAAGGTTTGGAGGCAATCATTGAAGGTGATATTACCCTTAAAATGTGTACAATGGGTCATCAAGTTCCTACAAGAATATCTTGGAAGGGCAGAACCCTAGACTATCAACTTTCTCTTCCTTTCCTCTCCCCTTCCTTCTTTCCTGTTTTTCTTTCTTTCTTTTTTTCCATATATATTGAAGAATACCAGTCTTCCACTGTAATAGACCCTGGGAATACCATGTGAAAACCAAACCAAACCAAACAAAAAATATGTTCCCTCCTCTTCAGACATTCTTGGTCTTTGATGGATAATCACACTAAGTAGTCCAACACAAGATAATGTGACACAACCCAAAATAAAGGCATGAACGAACTGCTGACTGAGTCCAAGTGGATGATTTTCTTTTTTACTGCAGAAACTGAGAGCAGCTTTAGAAACCTCCTTCACTTATAAACAGTCCAGGCACACTGACGGATCATCCTGAGGATATCTCTAACTGTAAAGGGCAATCTCCTAAAGTAGAAATTATCTTCTCTAAATGCCTTTTAGCCTCAGCTTTTCAGGCTTTAACTGAAGGCATATAGCTATAGAAATACCTCTGGAGAATTTGGGAAGGAAGGCAAAGATGAATTCTCTACCCACCTAAGAGTTTCAAATGTGCAAACTTTTCAGGCTCCGTAACATTAGTATGTTATATTTTATTAGTGGATTTTTAAACTGACAGTCATCAAATAATTTTCAATCCCTGTTGATCTACTGGGATTCAGCTAAGTAACCTGAGCCCACCAGTCTGTCACCACATAAAGCCTATGAATGTCACACTCATTTATTTTTCTATGAGAAGTTAGTTCTCTTTTTAGAGAGATTTATTGTGAACTGCCTACTACATCAACATATTGGATATTTTATTTTAGAATTGATCTTACTCTTAAGTCAAAAAAGCTGTACCTCTGCCTTCTTATAAATTCATCATTTTAACATCATTTGTGAAAAGCATGAATTAATTACCACCTGTCTTTTTTCTTATTGCAGTTTAAGTTTCCTTATTACACATTTTCACTGCCTCCAAAATAAATATTTTATATTACTTCATATTTGGGCGTTTCTGACTTTTCAATTATTGGCTATTTGATTTCTTAAAAATAAAAATGTAATGTAATTATAATTTCTTTTAGCAAAACATTTCATGAATTATTGGCTATATAACTGAGTCCTTCATTTGTCAGTACTGGTTTTGTGTGCCATTGAATATCTATTTATTATCTGTTTTGCATTAACTTCATTTAATAAAATCCATTTGTAATCTGAATTTAATTTAATAAGGACTTTAACAGAGAATCCCTGAGACATTCTGGAGATACGCTACTGCTTTTGTACAGATAGGAAAATTTCAAAGAGCTTTCACACTAAAATTCCTGAGAAACTACTTTTGCCTTAAGACATATTTTATGTAGAATTCTTTTAACTCAACATTTTAAGAAGCACATAAACAGCAAGAACAGCTACAAACCCTGAGCTGTTGATTGCTAAAGTGAAATCTGCTTAATTTCAAAATGAAAAGAAAAAAATCAAGTTCATTTTTCTACAACTATAAAAAAAGAGTTCCATAACTGTACTTGTTTGCTTTTACTTTCAAGCAGCATTTCTGGCACTGCACAGACATAATGTCTTCTTTTTAAATTTTTTTTATTTAAATTGGGTTTAGTTAACATATACTGTATTATTAGTTTCAGAGGAACATAATGTCTTCTTAGATCTTTGTTGGCAATAGAATTCCAGTAGCTTAAATTAATGGTCCATGCATGTCATGATTTAAATATGTAAGTACAATTTCACTAAAATACTTAATTTTCAAGCTACTTCTTCTTGGATCTATACTGTGCTATAATAGAAAAAAAATCTGGACTCACAGCTTAGCTCTGCTTCTGCACACAGTGACACCATATCCCCTCTGTCAGATTATGTCTCTTCTAACTACTCACATCATCCACCATCACATCCATCCTAAAAGGAGAGACCAACATGTGGAGTACTATAATACATAATGCATGTGTGATGGAATGTGCTATTTTTTTCAGATGGGTCCCTGCTGTTGCCTCATGGTTATTCATTTGGGAGGTTGAAGACACTAACACTCAGCAAGTGATTGCAAGATTCCATCAGTAGAGAATTCACGTGTGGAGATAATTCTTTAATGAGCTGACAGAGAAAGTCTCACCTTAGTTTATCAATCTGCTTCAATTCTCTAGAATTTCTCCCTGTCTGTACTGCATTCAATCCATCAATAAA
Organism: Ailurus styani; assembly: GCA_002007465.1. Classification (NCBI taxonomy): domain Eukaryota; kingdom Metazoa; phylum Chordata; class Mammalia; order Carnivora; family Ailuridae; genus Ailurus; species Ailurus styani. Next base: position 1,447,116 of record LNAC01000013.1, on the reverse strand, counting down.
TTGTTTTATTCTATATACAATATATCACTGAACTTTACCATCCTAGTTCAAATCATTATCATTTCTAATATACCGACTAATCTACCAAACACCCACGGTATGTGTAGCTAAACAATAAATATACTAGAGTTTGTATCTGCTGTACTTATAACTCATACATGTTCCACAGCATCACCAGGTGAAATAGAACTTACAATTTGTTATTATAGGTGAATCATTTGTTATTGGATTATCATTTTAATTATCATCTAGAGTCTGTTCAATACATAGTAGCCAGATTGATTCTTTTAAAACTTGAGTTATATCATGTCACTGCTCCGATGAAAACTCCAACAGCTATATATATCACTCAGAAGAAAATCCAAGCTACTCTCGCATATTCTAGAAGGTTAATCATTACTTCCCACCTTCATCTGTCTGGTCATGTCTTTAACCACGCTGTTCCTAACTCGCTCTGCTCCACACTGGCCTGCTTGCTGCTTCTCAAATACTCTGGGTGTGGTGATCCCTCAGGGTCTCCATCCTTGATGTTTCCTTTCTCTGGAAGAATCTTCTTCAGGCTGTCTGCATAGTTTGCTTTCTAGCTTGGTCTTTTGCTCATATTATCTTTTTCTTCCTATCAGAATCATATTTTTTCTTTCCATTATTCTGATCTCTTACCTCCTTTATGTTTTCTTCTTAGAACTTGTCATCCTTGGATATATTACATATGTATTTCTTTATTCTTTATCTCATTTCTTAAATATTAGTTATAATTGAATATTAGTTCAACGTGTGCCGTTGTGCCATAGTATTTTAGAAAGTGCTTTCAGGTATAAAACTACTCATTTTAACCCAGTTCTGCTTCTTATTGGCTATGGGACAGGACACAGATCTCTTAACATCTAAGTGCATCAGTCTCTGCTCTGTCAACCTGGGTAACAGTACCTAATTCTGGATTGTTAGGAGTTCACATGAGTTAATTGTTTAGAAAAGTACCTGGTACATATAAGACACTATGTAAATCCTGGCTATTATTTTAAAATAAAATGAGAGAGAGAAAGAGAAAGAGAGAGAGTTTTTCTACTCTGACAGACAATTTACTGAACATAAGTGGTCCTCAATTAATACTTTTGTTTTTTTTGTTTTGTTTTGTTTTTTTAAAGATTTTATTTATTTATTTGACACAGAGTGAGAGAGAGAGAGAGAGATTACAAGTAGGCAGAGAGGCAGGCAGAGAGAGGAAGAAGCAGGCTCCCCACTGAGCGGGGAGCCTGATGCGGGCCTTGATCCCAGGACCCTGAGATCATGACCTGAGCCGAAGGCAGAGGCTTTAACCCACTGAGCCACCCAGGCGCCCTCAATTAATACTTTTGAATGAAACAACAAACTCCATACATATTTACCACATCATATTAATTATTAGCTTGGATACTTTTATGTTAGTAAAATGCAAATGTTATTTGAATTTATATAACAGCTAATGATTGATTTGTAAAATAAATAAAATATAATGCTTGGAATAGATTTTATGAAGAGCAAGACATGACAGTGAATACTTTCTCAAGTGTTTTTTTTAATCCATATTAGTTAAGCTATTGGTTGTGTAACTTCAGGAAGACATTTGTATTTTATGATCACGGTTTCTTCATCTTTTAAAAAGTCTCAGTATCATTTATTTCATTAAGATTGTTTATGATGATCAAGTGCATATCTTTATAGATTGTAAAGCAGTGCTTACAATGATAAATATTCAATATATTTTCCTCCAATCCCCTACTTCATCTTTTTCACCCCCTCTATTTTTTCGTGTACCATGGTGAACAATAAGTTTTGAACCAGGCTATTTGAATTCAAAGTCCATTTTTGTAACTTGTTAGCTGTGTCCCCAGATAAATCACTTAGCCACTCAGAGTCACAGTTTTCTTTTATGTAAAATGAAGATAATAACGTTATATCTGAAGCATAAAGATGGTATGTGAATTAAATTACTTAATAAAGGTAAATGTCTTGGAATTGTGTTGGACCCTTATTAAACATTCAGTGATGTTAGTTATGACTGTTAGCAGTGTTCTTAATGGTTTTCAATGCTCTTTCTCCAATACATATTAATTTAAAACAAAAATGAGATAAATGATTTAATTACAACATTATGCTAGCTAGCAAACACACATTGGTGATGAAAAATGATGATCTATATCAAAGTAATAGATGAAAGAATAGCAAATAGTATATATCAAGCATTGAAATCGATCTAAGTTCTTGATTTCAATAATACTGTTTCTTCAGGTCCATAGTAGCTGTTTAGGACACTTTATGTCCAGAAGAGAAGTGATAGAACTCCTTACCTGTATTAACTTTTTTATCCCAGTTTCATGCTGTATTTAATGATAACATTTTGGTTACACTTAAATTTGTCTTCATTGGGATTATAAATTATATGGTTGACTTTTCTACACTTAAGACTGTGAGAAAAGTACACTCTAGACGCTTATGTCCTTCAAAACTATTTTTGAAAGAAATTGATAAAAGTTATTTTTTAAGAAATGCTAGCTTACAACAATGGGGAAAATAATGTTGCTGCGCCTTATAGTTGCCACTTTTGTACCATGAGGAACAGAGGCTAAGCTGTCTGCCATATTCAATGAAAAAGAAATTTTGATTATTTGCGGTCATGATTTTATGGACACTATGCACTGCATGACATGTTCGTGATAGAAGTAATTTTATGATTCATGTAAAAAATACTTGATCTTGTATGGAATTATTGAATCACTATATTGTACCTCAAGCTAATATACCACTCTATGTTAACTTACTGGAATTAAAATAAAAACTAAAAAAAAAAAAGGAATAATAAAAAAACGAACCGAAAAAAAAAGAGCAAAATAGTTGATCTTATATTTATTTAACAGCTGATGATCTGACCATTTTTATTTCTCTTATGTTCCCAAGAAACTAATGTCTTGGTCAAGGATTAAAACCATACATGTTATGTGAAGGAGGGTAACTGAATTATATTTCATATCCCATCTCCCCTTCCCCCCACATATTAAAGGAACCTGTATTTTCCAACTAATATAATACTAAAATAATGCTTAAATATATAATATATAACCTATCTATATATCTATATCTATTCATCAAGAAGATAGATACATAGATGAGGACATAACGTGTATATTTTGAAATCTAAGGGATATAGGGTCAAATATTTGAGGATCAGAAGGGTAAACTCTGCAAACATTAATGCTATTTATTAAGAATTTTTGGCAGGATCTTACACAGGAAATTGGTAAAATTAAACTTGTCTACTTCTTTGAAGTAACTTGTTTTGTGCTGTGAAATGGAGGTGAGAAGCAAGCATTTATTTCCTGAGGGAAGCTTTCAGAATATAATCTAATTTCACCACCTTTTCTTTTTTTAATTTCTGCCTTGGAAATAAGCAATGTTCCATATGATGTCTGCTTCTTCAGTGTAGATCCCAGAGTTAGGAAAATGTGCAGTAGATCCATCAGCCGGTCTATCATATACATGCGGTGTATGAGAAAAACAAGTGTGTGTGTTTTGAACCCCTTTTTGTGGCACAACCTATTTTGAGAATGCATTTAATGAAACGAATTAAAATGATTAAATATTTTTTAAAAAGATAATTTAATTGGTAAATATCATTTTATGATTTTGTCAGTTCATTACTAAAGATCCTTTTATCATTAGAAAAACTTACAACAAAGAGAGACGATAGTTTTCTATATCATTGTCATTTTTTTCTTCTTCCACTTGAAACTGTAAAGAAGAACTGCATCAAATTTAAAAAAAAATCTGCACAGCAAAGGAAATCATCAACAAAATGAAAAAGCAACCTATGCAGTGGGAGAAAATATTTGCACACCACATATCCACTAGGGATTTGTTTACAAAATATACAAGGAACTCATACCACTCAAAGCAAAAGAACAAATAATCCAATTTTAAAATGGGCAAAGGAGCTTAAAATAGGTATTTTTTCCAAAGAAAATATACACATGGTCAACAGACGTGAAAAGATGCTCATCATCATTAATTATCAGGAAAATGCAAATTAAAACCACAATAAGATACCACCTTGCAATTGTTACAATAGTTATCTTAAAAAAGATAAAAGATATCAAGTGTTAGCCAGGATGTGGAGTAAAGGGAACCCTGTCCAGTGTTGGTGGGAATATAAATCAGTACAGCCATTGTGGAAGACAGTATGGAAGTTTCTCAAGAAAATGAAAATAAAACTATCATAAAAAAATAGGGACACCTGTGTGGCTCAGTGGGTTAAGTGTCTGACCCTTGATTTCGGCTCAGGTCATGATCTCAGGATTGTAAGATTGAGCCTTGCCTCAGACTAGCTGGGCGTGAAGCCTCTTTAAGATTCTCTCTCCTTATGCCCCTCCCCACTCTCTTGCACTCTGTCTCTCAATAAAATAAAATAAAATAAAATAAAATAAAATAAAATAAAATAAAATAAAATAAAATAAAAAATATAGAACTATCATAGGATCCATTCATCCTGTTTTGAAGTATATATCCAAAGCAAGTAAAATTGTTTTCTCAAAGAAATATCTGCACCCCCATTTTATTGCAGCATTGTTTACAAAAGCCAAAGTATGGAAACAACCGAAGTGTCTATTGACAGTTGAATGAATAAAGGAAATATGGTGTGTGTGTGTGTGTGTGTGTGTGTGTGTGTGTGTATAAAATGGAATATTATTCAGCAACCAGAAAAAGGAAATTTTGTGATTTACAATAACATGGATAAAGCTGGAGGCCATTATGCTAAGTTAAATAAGTCACAGTGAGAAAGACAAATACTGGATGATATCACTTATGAATGGAATTAAAAAAAAATTAACTCCTAGAAACAGAGAGTAGAAAGGTGGTTTCCAGTGGCTGGAGGATGAGGGAAATAAGGAGAGGTTGGTAAAATGGTACAAAATTTCAGTTATAAGATGAATAAAGTCAGAGAATCTATTGTATAACCTCATGACTATAGCTGATAGCACTGTGTTTTATGATTGATATTAGCTGAGAGAGTAGAACTTAAATGTCCTCACCATAGACAAAAAATATGAGGTGATAGATGTATTAATTAATTCAATGGGGGAAATTCTTAACAATGTATATGTATATCAAATCCCCACGTTGCACGTTTTAAATATCTTACCATTTAATTTGTCAATTCTACTTCAATAAAGATGAAAAATATATCATAAAAATATTTTAGTTATGATCTGAAGATTATTTATTAGTAAAATAATATTTGCTTACTCAGAATACTTCCTATCCACTCCGAGTAAAATATATGCAGTATATGCAAGTACGTATTCCATTTGCTAATGTAAAACCTTCCAATGGAAATTCTTAGAGGAATATTTTTCACTTTCCTGAATTAATTAACCTTAAAATATGATTCTCCAGGGTAGTACTCTTCCTCGTGACACAAAAAACAGGAAAAAAAGCTCATGCCAGTTAGCAAAACTGCACCAGATATTTTGTGCGCGCGCGCGCGCGTGTGTGTGTGTGTGTGTATTTTCATGCCTCTGTATTTATTCATTTCTATTCAATTCATCTTTTATACTGTTTTTCTGTCTTTACTGTTGGACACATTTCTTTTCTAAACAAAGTTTACTGGCAATTTTTGGTTTATGCATTGTAATTACTGTCAAATAAATTTCAAAGAGGTTGTTGTTTTTCCTTATCCCTTAATTTTCATTTCTTTAAGCAGAATAAGCAGTATTCTGAAGACATCTGTTCATTTCAAGGAGTTTCTGAGAAAATAGCTAAAATTTAGTTCTAAAAAGTAGCAATAGTACAAAAAGAGTTTAATTGTGTAATATTGCAGTATCTGCGTAGGTGGCAAATTCAAGCAAATCCTAGATTTCATTTGAATGTGAAAAGCTTTTTCAGTCTATTAATTTAGATTGTTGGGAAAAGTAATAATGACCCAAAACTCAATCATGATCAGTTGGAATTAGAAGTAAGTTTTTGCTTCAACTAACAAACACCATTTACCTTGTCTACTTAACATTTTAAGATTAATTTTCTCTAATGAGAAAGAAACATTAATGAAGAGAATTTCAGGATTTCAGATGTCAGAATACTTATCTCTCCCATCTGCACAATTAATTGTGATTTATAAAAGTGAATAAATTTTTGTGATGATAGTTTGTCTTTTTTAAGAGGTATTAAAACTGGCTAAAATGTAGAAGTTATTATGAATACACTTCCTGATGAAGCTACAGAGACATGGATTTTAGTAATCAGAAAGTCTTATATATTCTCTTAATTATCATCTTTTCCTCTCTTTGTGCTCTGAGTACAACTGAAGGGCTGGAGGAGTTGATCAAGCACAGTCTTGTGGCTAATTGAGCAATACTGTCTGAATCATTTAATAGTTAATTATTTTTTTCTTCTGTATTTGACTAAAATTGCTCCAGCTAGGGCAATTCTCAAAGATTTATTCAAAATCAGCACTTTTCTAACATGTGAAAGTCAAATGCAATTTTTAAAAAGTAAATTAAAAACTTCGTTAAAAGCTTGCAATAACAACCCATTTCCACATGCAGGTTTTTTTTTCAGGAGAATATAATCTTAGTTTTGAAAATCTGCAAATTCAGAGAAAAAATGCATATATCAAATTAGAAGACTTTCATTTAAATTATTCTGGTAAAGCATGTAGCTTTTCCCCAGAAATCTACTTCAGAAAGACTTTTCATACCAGATTTAAAAACTTCTGTTTTCACATGACTTTGCTTTCATAGCTTTATTTCTTATTTCAACAGAAATGATTTTAAACATTATTACATGCTATATGGTGCACTAGATGAAACACGGACTATGATAACACCAGGTCATTGTCCTCAAGGACTTCAGAGATGGTTGGAACAACTAGCATGTAACCACAAGATAATATGCTTTCATCAAGTGATAGTTGAGCAAGAGTGAATTCTAAGGACTTATTGATCATGAAAATTATTTGCTTGTCCAAATATGATGGCCCTTGAAAAGAGGGGTGGACAAATAATTGATACTCCACAGTATTGATTCACACATCCACAGTATGTGGATTTTTTTTTTCAGTATGTGGATTTTAGGCATCCTTATAAGAGGAAGCAAAATATAAAATTGTTTTGTGATTAAGTAATGATAAGATAAAGCCACGAACAATGTTAAAGCACCATGTTTTAAACAAAAAAATTCAAATATAAGGCTGAATTATCAATATTAAAATGAAATATATTATGTTCAAGGTTTATAAATATATATTACCCTCTCTAAAAACTGTTTTATAAATATTTTCTAACATCATCCAAACAAGAGCAATTGTCTGAGTTATTTGGAATTTTCAAACAGATTCTTTAAGGTCCTTCGGTTATTTACAGCACTACCCAAATGGGAATTAATATTAGAACATTTTTATCTAGTAAACCATATGCATAGAAGAAATAAAAAATCTATAAATAATGTAGCACACCCTTGGTTATAAGTCTATTAATCAAAGAGTGGAATATGGTAAAATCAGTGCATTAATTGCTATACTTTTAATATTTAGTTAAATATTAAATATAATATAATAATGTTAATTAGAACTGCCTGGGGTGTTATTATGTGCCATCCTTTATGCTCTTTTATTTTCACTTCACTCTCCCAAAATAGCTGTAAGATTTTAGTGTAGCAATAAAATACACCATGAACACAGTATTTTATATGTGTTTAGAGAAAGGAACTATATTTTCTTGTATGGTCATGGATATGTCTTTGTTATAGATTTTTTTTTTAAGATTTATATTTATTTGTTTAACACAGAGAGAGAGAGAGAGAGAGAGAGAGAGAGAGAGAGAGAGAGAGATCAGATCACAAGTAGGCAGAGAGGCAGGCAGAGAGAGAGGAGGAAGCAGGCTCCCCGCTGAGCAGGGAGCCTGATGCGGGCCTCAGTCACAGGACCCTGAGATCATGACCTGAGCCGAAGGCAGAGGCTTTAACCCACTGAGCCACCCAGGCACCCTAGATCTTGAAGTATTGTTGGTTTCCTTCATAAGCCAGTGAAAGGGGCCAGAGGTAGAGAAAAATTTCAGTTTGCAAGTTTGATATGAACAAAGTCAGATGGTCAAAAAATGTTGTGATGGCTTGAGGTGTTTAAATAGAACTCTCCTCATACATTTTGCAATTCTGATGAATCTATATATCTAACATGAATAAATAATAGTAATAATAAGTTTAATTATACACCTTATATATCTAACATGAATTTTGATAGAACGATAACATTTTGGGATAGGAGATTTAATTATGTAATTAATCAGGGGCTTGGATAGGATATTTTTTCTTATGATATTTTGAAGAAAACATTTGCCTCTTTTGCCTATATAAATCAACTTCATATACTGAAGCTCCTCTGTTACAAACGCTTTTACCTTCTATCTTGTATATTTATTCATATTTTAACTGGTAGTCTCACCAGTTTGGAAACCAGAAATTGAATATTATGGGCAAAGAAGATTCAAAAATATATTTTTGAGAGGAACATTTAAATAAGTTCATGAATTAACATTATTGCATCCTACAAAATTTTTTAAAAAGGCATACTGATGCAATACTTTAAGGTTGTCAAAGCAGTAATGATTAAAAAGTCAAACAAAACACAATGGTTATTTCATAATATTTTTATACTTTAATAAATTATGTTTTCTCCTTAAAATACAGCAAATAAATACTTTTTAAAATAATTCTCTGTATATATTTTCTTTCCCTTTTTAGGTGGTGCAAACATCTACTATTCATGATGTTAAACAAAAATTCCACAAAGAATGTAAGTTTTATATATAATTTAGAATTTATCGTATAGTTTTCTCAAATTAGTTCAAATGTATTTGTAAGAGTAGGTTCAATATTAGAATGGGAAGAGCGTATGGAAACCATATTTTTACAGGAAACTCAGAAATAATATGGTATATACCTCTTGACTGTGAGCATTTTCATATCTCACTCTACTCCACAGTACTCTTAGTATTACAAAAAATTATTTTCTCCTTCATATTTGAACATTTTTATTATAACAGGAAACATTCTATTTACGAGAGATATTAATTGAGACAAAGTGTTTACTTATATGTAAGCAAAATATTAATCAAAAATTTTACTCCATGTATTTATACTGGCCAAATCTCTTTCACACAGGAATTCTTTATACAGTAAATTAAAACTATGCTATTTAATTTTTTTAATAGCTAAATTTACCTCATTAAGAGGTCTTTTTGTTATTTGCTTATAAATATTTATATAAAATTTATTTTTTTGAAGATTTTTATTTATTTGACAGGGAGAGAGATCACAAGTAGGCAGAGAGGCAGGCAGAGGGAGAGGGGGAAGCAGGCTCCCCACAAAGCAGAGAGCCCGATGCAGAGGCCCCATCCCAGGACCCTGAGATCATGACCTGAGCTGAAGGCAGAGGCTTAACCCACTGAGCCACCCAGGCACCCCAAGATTTATTTAAATTAGATTTTTATTTTATAATTTTTCAATAAAATTTATTCATAACTTAAACATCGTGAGAACATCTATAATTACTATGAAACAACTTTTATAGACTTTAATTTTAAAGTAGTTTTAGATTCATAGCAAAACTAAGGAGAAAATACACAGAGTTCTTATATACCTTCTGCTTTCACACATGCACAGACTCTCCCAACAATATTTCACATCACAGTAGTACATTTATTCCAATTCATGGACCTACACTGACAAATCATCATTTGTCCATAGTTTACATTAGAGTTACATTCTTGATGTTGTACATTGCACAGTTTCTGCTAGTGAACATTTTCAATCTCTTGTATTTAATTGAAAAATATTTCTTTTCTGAAAATCTTAAAGCTCACAATTTAATGCATCAAACTATTTAAAAATAGAGTAAAGTAGGTAGAATTTTTAATGGAACAGATAGCATATACAGTATGGAATATCATTATTTAAAATATGCTTAACCTTTTAAAATTCTTTGGGAAGGTAGGTTCTAATGTTTACCACAAAGACATGTAGGATTTGAATATCCAGAAATGAATCAGAAAGGGATTATGGTAAGGAAAAGAGAACAAAATGAGTGCAGAGATTTGTCATGGAATTTATTCTATAACTTTTAGAATGAAAATAAATTTACCTATTTATTTTTGCCAATACTTTTTAAATTAGGGAAAAGTTTTTCAAACTCCAGATTTGTGCCTCATCACATTACCTATGTTAACTTGTTATCCTGACTATTTACACGAGTATTTCCAGTTTATTTGCATACTAATGCAGTTGTTTTGAGTTATTCCTATCTTTACATAAAATATGGTCCTCAAAATGATAATTGAATTGTTATCTTTGGAAAGACTTAAAGTAAACTTATTTAATGAGGTAGCATCAGAAAGTTTAGATTGTAGTAATAAGTGGGAAGACATTTGAAAATAATGTCTTTACTATAAAGTAAAAAGTTGCATAAAATGATTGTATTTAAATTAATGATGACTATATAATAAAATGTGATTTATATTATTGTCTGGAAAAGAGGAAATGAATCAAAGGCTAATGCATGTGTAGAAGAAATGTACAATTACCTCGATGTGTAAGTCTATGGCTGCTTGTATCATAGTTTGTAATATATACAGACATATACAACGATCATAAGAAATCTTAAAAATTTTTGACTCAGAGTTCTGTATGTGGTCTAGAGCCTATTACTAGTAATAAGAAAAGCACTTTACAGAAAATATTAGAAATGTCCAGTTTCTGAACTGGATAATTAAAAATATAACAGGGGCATCTGGGTGGCTCAGCCATTGGACTGTTGGTTTCCACTCAGGTCATGATCTCGGGGTTTTGGGATTGAGCCCAGAGTCAGGCTCTGTGCTTAGCATGGAGCTTACCTGGGAGTCTCTCTCTCCTCTCTCTCTGCCCCTCATGCTCTTAAATAAATAAATAAATAAATAAAATGTTAAAAAATACATGACAATAATGTGATTAATTTTAATAGCTATATCAACTTAACTTTTTCTTTTTTAAGACTTAATAATTTCGTGATAACTATTATTTTATTTTCTCAGCCACAGTTCTAATCTTTATATGTAAATTGTGATATTTTCATTTTTTATAAAATTAGTGTTATTATAACAAGTATACCCATCACTTAAAGAAAGATAATATTCAGATAATTGTATTTATTATACTATATTTTATGTGGCCAACATGACTAAATGTTCAATATTACTAATCATGAAGGAAATGCAAATTAATACCTCAATGAGATATCACCTAGCATCTCTGAGAACGGCTATTATCAAAGAGACAAGGATAAAAAGTGTTGGGGAGCATGTGGGGAAAAGGCAATCCTTGTGCACTATTTGTGCAAATGTAAATTGGTACAGCCACTGTGGTAAAAAAGCATGGGGATTATGTAAAATATTAAAAATAAAACTACCATATGATCTAACAATTCCACTTGTGGGTATTTAACCAAACAAAATAAAAACACTAATTCAAAAAATAAATTCACCCCTTATATTCATCAGAGCATTACTTACAATAACCAAGATACGAAAGCATAATTGTCCATCTAAGTACACATCAATAGATGGATTAAAAGGTATGGTATATATACACACACAGACACACACACACACACACACACACACACACACACTGGAATATTACTCAGCCATAAAAAATCTGTAACAACACAGACAGAACTCGAAAGTATTATGTTAAGTGAAATAAGGCAATAAAGACAAATACCATGTGACTTTACTTACATATGGACTCTTAAAACCAAACAAATGAATCAAAAACCAAAACAGAAAGAGATTCATAAATACAGAAAACAAAGTAAAGATTGCCTGAGGGTAGGGAAATAGGGAGATGGATAAAGAGATTAAGAGTGAAAAAGATGGTGAATGGTGAAAGGGATTAAGAAGTACAATCCTCCATTTATGAAATAAATAACATACGGGAATGTGGTATACAGCCAATATAAAAGCATTGCATTGTGACAGATGGTTACCCACTGAGATGATCATATCACAATATATATAGGTATTGAGTCAATATGTTGCACACCTGAAAATAATGTATTATGTGTTAATTATACTTTAATAAAAATATAATATTCAGGCAATTTTCATTCTTTGTACTTTATTTAAAAAACTTATTGGTCTTTAAGTTTTACAAAGCACAAAAACATTTTTTGCTGTGTTACATTACAGAGAATTATCTGAAAGTCAATAAAATTGGAGATTCTGTTTAATGTATCTACCAAATAATAAAAGCAAGCAGAAAAGTGGTGCTAACACTAACAATTTACAATGGTAAAAATTAAACAAAACAAAATTATGTCTTGATTGCCTTAATATTTTATGTTTAGCATATTTAAAACCCAGTAACATTGAATACCTTAAGTTTCATAAATATATTCAAATAATAATAATCTTATATATACAACTATAATTGTTAGATTTCTTTTTTTTTTTTTAAGATTTTATTTACTTGACAGAGAGAGACACAGTAAGAGAGGGAACACAAGCAAGGGGAGTGTGAGAGGGAGAAGCAAGCTTCCTGCTGAGCAGGGAGCCTGATGCTGGGCTCAATTCCAGGAACCTGGGATCATGACCTGAGCCAAAGGCAGACGCTTAACTACTGAGCCACCCAGGTGCCCCAATTGTTAGATTTCTTACAAACTTACTTCTTTACTTTCTGACTCAGAATAGATTTTTTATTATGATACTTCTGATGCTGTGTACTTGCCAGCCCTGCAGTTATAATAGGAATTGTTAATCTTGTAAAGAAGGAAGCCGAGTCATCAGAGGACTGGGTTTTCTGGAGGGAGAGTTCTCCTTGCCTTTTATCTCTACTTTTTGTTCTCTTAGGTGTTTTGACTGATCTTGATTTCTGGTCTCCCTGAAATTTTTTGACTTTGTGTCAACTTTACATTTTTTCTTAGTTCTATTTTCAAACTTTTTTTTTAAAGATTTTATTTATTTATTTGACACAGAGAGAGAGAGATCACAAGTAGGCAGAGAGGTAGACAGAGAGAGAGAGGAGGAAGCAGGCTCCCTGCTGAGCAGAGAACCCGATGCGGGCCTCGATCCCAGGACCCTGAGATCATGACCTGAGCTGAAAGCAGAGGCTTTAACCCACTGAGCCACCCAGGCGCCCTATTTTCAAACTTTCTGTACTATGATTTTCTTGCCCTGTAAAATGATTATCTTATCCTCTTCAAGGTTTTATAATTTTTTAGTTTAGCTTTGTTTTAAGAGTCATTTTTAGATTACCCTGATGATACCATGGCATTCAGACTTGTGAAGAAATAGAATGGGAAGGAAACCACAATTAAAATATTAGCTGTTAAAATAAGAGGGAAAGAGCAAAGGTTTCATGAAAAATAGATTCTAATAAAACTTTAAATTATATGTGTGCACATATATGCACTTTCATCTATTTCTTTTCTTCTCGTTTGTAATCACCAAAAAATTTATGAGATGCCTCAGATGCAATATTCAGTCTTTCTGTACCTCCACACACATTTTTATTCACACTTGTGATGATTGTTCTTGCTTGTATCTTGAAGCCTCTCCTGGAGACTCTCAGAGATCATCACACTCATGGCCCTATAGGACGTGCTCTGTTTACTCTCATTTCTCACAAATGTTGTGGAGATGAATTAAACCTTGTTAAAGCTGAGCTGAAAAATTAAGAATCATAGAAGTCTAGGTAATACTCCGACTAAAACTATGTGAATTTCAAGAGATTAAAAAAAAAAAACAACAAGGGCGCCTGGGTGGCTCAGTGGGTTAAAGCCTCTGCTTTCGGCTCAGGTCATGATCCCAGGGTCCTGGGATCGAGGCCCGCATCGGGCTCTCTGCTCGGCAGGGAGCCTGCTTTCTCCTCTCTCTCTGCTTGCCTCTCTGCCTACTTGTGATCTTTCTCTCTGTGTCAAATAAATAAATAAAAAATCTTTAAAAACAACAACAACAACAACAACAACCAAACCTCTATGCTAGAAAACAAACAAAGGGCACTTGTGTGGTTCAGATGGTTAAGTGTCTGCCTTCAGCTCAGGTCATGGCCGCAGAGTTCTGGGGCGAATCCTGCATCTGGGTCTCTGCTCAGAGGGAAGTCTGCTTCTCCCTCTATTTCTCAACCCTGCTCATGATCTATCTTTGTCTTGCTCTCTTTCTGTAAATTAAATAAAATCTTTAAAAAAAACCCAACAACTCAATTATATATTCAAGTTGAGTAGCATTACCTTATTTCATGTTACCCAAATCAACAACTATTCCATGATTTCTTTATTTAAATTTAATCTAATTCTCTTTTGGGATACAATATGACTTTATTAAAACAGTTAATATTTTTAGAACATAATAGAACTTATAAAAAGCCACAGTCAACTGTGTATATACTAATTTAAATCTGTAATGTTATATTCTATTTTGTGGCTTTAATCAGTCAAAAATAAAATGTTTTCCAGAATAACAACTAATTATAGTGGAAAAATTCTGCCCGAATGTTACAAGTTAATTTGTTATGCTTTATCACACTCAAAAGTATTTAAGTTCCTATACTCTAGACTTCCCTAGAAGAGGGATGGATGCAATAGCATGGATAAAATAGAAGATATATTAATAAACAGAATTTGAAGATTTTTTAAAGCAAATGTCTAATGAATATATTCTTTCAGAACTCTGTCATTACTTGTCTTAGGAAGGAAGCAAAGAAATCTAAAGCAGAGATTAGAAAATACCATTGCTGTACAAAGTTGTATAAAGGTAGGATTTCATCTAAATAGTTTTAAAACACACCTTTTTTAAAAAACTTTAAAACCTTTTACTGGTTCTGTAGCTAAAAGTGATTTGCAATCACAACAAGATAAGGTGCTCTGAATACTATGACAATTTCATGCATAATCTCTAGATGACTTAGCCATCAAAGACTTATTGTGAATGATGACTTCTGTGATTGTTTGGTGGAGATAAATACAATAGTTACAATTAAAGTGGATGAGAGAAAAAGTCTCTAAAGACCTGATATATAAGGGAAGCTATTTTAGATTTTTTTTTAAGTTAAGAAGACTGTATATAAACTTATTTAAACCAAAAGGATGATTAATGGCCTCCCAAGCATACCTGTNTAAGTTAACAAGACTGTATATAAACTTATTTAAACCAAAAGGATGATTAATGGCCTCCCAAGCATACCTGTACACTTGCTTTATAAATGAGTGGCCTAAGGGAAAACTATCTATTCCATAGATATCAATCAATGCTCCTACTGCCTGAATTCCTTAGCACTAAAATCTGGGATTCCTGCGTATATGCTAATCTATAATCTTTTGAGCTTTTATAAGAAGTACAAAGTATATAACCTTATAAAAACTCTTTATTCTCCAGAGCACTTTCTTCTCTGTGAAGAGCATGTTTCCCCAGCAGCTATCCTAACTTAGGTCCAAATAAAACTCTCCTTAAAAATAAATAAATAAATATAAATTTTTACTTAAATTCTAGTTAGTGAACATCCTGTGCAATATTGACTTCAGGAGTAGAATTCTTTTTTTTTTAATTTTTTTTTTTATTCACTTGACAGAGAGAAAGAGAGATCACAAGTAGGCAGAGAGGCAGGCAGAGAGAGAGGAGGAAGNNTTTTTTCTTTTTAAAATTTTTTTTTTTTATTCACTTGACAGAGAGAGAGAGAGAGATCACAAGTAGGCAGAGAGGCAGGCAGAGAGAGAGGAGGAAGCAGACTCCCGCTGAGCAGGGAGCCTGATGCGGGCCTTGATCCCAGGACCCTGAGATCATGACCTGAGCTAAAGGCAGAGGCTTTAACCCACTGAGCCACCCAGGAACCCAGGAGTAGAATTCTACTAGAAGAAAATATATATCACCTACATAAAACACCTAGTGTTGTTCAAAAGTGACCTCTTTAATACCCATCACCCATTTAGCCCATCTCCCACTGACTTCCCTCCATCAGCTCATAGTTTATTCCTTATCATTAAGAGTCCCTTATGGTTTGTTTCCCTCTCTCTGTTCATCTGTTTTGTTGGTTAAATTCCACATATGAATGAAATCATATGGTATTTATCTTTCTCTGACTGACTTATTTCACTTAGCATAGCACACCCTAGCTCCATTCACATTGTTGCAAATGGCAAGATTTCATTCTTTTTGAGGGCGGAGTAATATGCCATTGTGTATATATACACACCACATCTTCTTTACCCTACCCAATGGACATTTGGACTCTTTCCATAGTTTGGCTACTGTTGATAATTTTGCTATAAACTTCAAGGTGCATGTACTCCTTCAAATCTGCATTTTTGTATTCTTTGGGTAAATAACTAGTGGTGCAATTCCTGGGTCATAGTGTAGTTCTTTTATTTAACTTTTTGAGGAAGCCCCATACTGTCTTCCAGAGTGCCTGTATCAGTTTGCATTCCCACCAGCAATGTAAGATCGTTCACATTTCTCTGCATCCTTGCCAATATCTGTTGTTTCTTGTGTTATTAATTTTAATCATTCTGAAAGTTGTGAGGTGATATCTTGTCATGGTTTTAATTTGTATTTCCTTGATGGTGAGTGATGTTGAGCATCTTTTTGTGTGTCTCTGTTAGCCATCTGGATGTCTTTTTTGGAAAAAAGTGTATTCATATCTTCTGCCCATTTCTTAACCGGATTTTTTTTTTTTTGGCATTGAGTTTGGTAAATTCTTTATAGATTTTGGACACTAACACTTTATCAGATATGCCACTGGCAAATGTCTTCTCCCATTTTGTATGTTGCCTTTTAGTTTAGTTGATTGTTTCCTTTGTCAAGCAGAGCTTTTTATTTTGATGAAGTCCCAATAGTTCATTTTTACTTTTGTTTCTTTTGCCTCAAGAGACGTGTCTAGTAAGAAGTTACTCCAGCCAAAGTCAAAGAAGTTGCTCTGTTGTCCTCTAGGATTTTGATGGTTATCTGTCTCACATTTAGGTCTTCAATTAATTTTGAGTTTATTTTTGTGTATAGTCCGGTTTCATTCTTCTGCATGTGGTTGTCCAGTTTTCCCAAAACCATTTATTGAAGAGACTTTTTCCACTGGGTGTTCTTTCCTGATTTGTCAAAGATTAGTTTTGGTATGGATAGCATTAAAGGTGTATATTACTTTGGGTAGGTTAGACATTTTAACAATGTTTGTTTTTCCAATTCTGGAGCATCAAATGTCTTTCCATTTATTTGTGTCCCTTCAATTTCTTTTGTAAGTGTGCTATAGATATCAGAGTACAGATATTTTACCTCTTTGGTTAGGTTTATTCTTAATATCTTATAGTTTTTGGTTCAATTCCAAATGGAATCAATTCCTTGGTTTCTTTTTCTGCTGCTTCATTATTGGTGTATAAAAATACAACAGATTTCTGTACATTGATTTTATATCCCGTGACTTTTCTGAATTCATGTGTTAGTTCTAGCAATTTTGGGGGGGAGTCTTTCAGGTTTTCTATATAGAGTATAATGTCCTCTACAAATAGTGAAAGTTTGACTTCTTCCTTGTCAATTCTGATGTCTTTTATTTCTTTTTGTTGTCTGACTGCTGAGGCTAAGACTTCCAATATTGTGTTAAATATAATGGTGAGATTGGATATCCCTGTCTTGTTCCTGACCATAGGGGAAATCTCTTTGTTTTTCTCCATTGAGGATGATATTAGCTGTTGGTCTTTCATATATGGCCTTCATGATATTGAGGTATATTTTATCTACCCTTGCTTTGTTGAGGGTTTTTTTTTTAATCAAGAATAGATGTTGTATTTTGTCAAATGCTTTTTCTGCATCTACTGAGATGATCATATGGTTCTTATCCTTTCTTTTAGTAATGTGGTATATCATGTTGATTGATCTGTGAATATTGAACCAGCCATGCAGTCCAGGAATAAATCCCACTTGATCAGTGTGAATAATTCTTTTAATGTACTGTTGGATATGATGTGCTAGTATCTTTTGAGAATTTTTGCAACCATGTTCATCATTGGTATTGTCCTGTAATTTTCTTTTTAAGGGGGGTTTTTGTCTGGTTTTGGAATCAAGGTAATACTGGCCTCATAGAAGGAGTTTGGAAGTTTTCCTTCCATTTCTATTTTTTGGAACAGTTGGAGAATTGGTTATTAACTTTTCTTTAAATGTTTGGTGGAATCCCCCTGTGAAGCCATCTTGCCCAGGACTTTTATTAGGAAATTTTTGATGACTGATTTCATTTCTTTGCTGGTTATGGGTCTATTTGAATTTTCTATTTTTTTCCTGTTTCAGTTTTGGTAATTTGTATATTTTAGGAATTCATCCATTTCTTCCAGATTCACCAGTTTTTTGGCATATAATTTTTCATAATATTCCCTTGTAATTGTATTTCTGTGGTGTTGGTTGTGATCTCTCCTCTTCCATTTGTGATTTTATTTATTTGGGTCCTTTCTCTTTTCTTTTTGATAAGTCTGGCTAGGGGTTTATCAATTTTATTAATTCTTTTGCAGAACCAGATCTTAGTTTTGTTGATCTGTTCTACTGTTCTTTGTTTGTTTCTATATTATTTCCTTCTGCTCAAATCTTTATTTAAAATTCTCTTATGTTTAGAGACTGAAAGTTTTGCTCATTCAGCTTTGACAAATCCACAGTTTTAAAGGTGGGGGAGGTATAAAATCCAATGAACATTTGAAGAATACTGAATGAGATTCAATCTTTATGTAATAACAAATTACATAAGATTTACTAAATGTTTCCAAAGTTACATCAATATTTATATTTTCCAACTTATATCAAAGTTTGTACATAATTGACAAGATTAACCATGCAAGATTTTGATTAATATGAGCATTTATACCAAATACTTGATGCATAGTTTCTTTCTAGATAATTCGTCAAAAATATTTTGGATCCTTATTTAACACTAAAGTTTGAACACTCTTTTTTTTTTTTAGAAAATTGTAGGTAATAAATGCTTTTTAGTGTTTCTAGACCATGTTTCTTTTTAAATTATCAAAATAAATTAGGATGTTGTGATGTTTTGATTTATAAAAAGACATGTATATTTGGTTTTCATCCTAGTTTCTGGCACAGAGCTCCTAAAAACGTTGAAATATCCTAAGTAATTATAGCAACAAAAATGTCTTTTGTATTGTTAATGAGGTAAATTTTGGAGTACACCTAAGAATGGGGGCTTGGTGCCAGCAGGTTGGGAACTTTCAGTCTCACCCCCTGGCCTCTGAGGAGGGGAAGGTCTAAAGTTTGAATCAATTATCAACAGCCAAAAGGACTGGATTCAGAGAACTTCTAGAGAACATATGAAGATTCAGGGACTATGCTTTTTTCAGACAAAGCATGGAACCTCTGAGACATTTCTCCATCAGTATTGTATTCATCTCTTCCACCTGACTGCTTCTGCATTATATCCTTTCTTAATAAACTGGTCATCTAATAAGTAAAATATTTATCTGAGTTCTGTTAGCAGCTCTCGCAAATTAATGATACATGAGGAAGGGGTCACAGGAAACTTTGTTTTACAAGCAGTTGGTCAGAAGAACAGGTGACAAACTGGACTTGCAACCGGTGTCTGAAGGAATGGATTGGCAGTCTTGTAGGACTAAACTCTTAACCGGTGGAACCTGTTGGTAACTCCAGGTATACAGAGTCAGATTTAATTAAACTGTAGGATGCCACGGTGGTGTCCCAAGCATATGTAGTTATGGAGGAACATCCTCCCTCCCCCTAACAATTGGTTGCAAAACCCAAAATAGATGTTCTAAGCTCCTCCCCCCAAAAATCAGAAATAATACCACCATGAAATTAGGATGGTATTCCATAAATTTTTCTACTCATCAATTTTTTATGGAATAGTAATATATTTGTCGAAAATTGATCAATGTCAGTATTTTAGAAAACTAGAGGAAACCATGAAGGGCAGGGAAAATGAAAAGAAAACTCTTTCCCTGTGATATTTATTTTGTTATTGTTTTCTCTCCTTTCTTCAAATCTAGGTGTTTCAATTATTAGTATCCTTGTGCTCTTCAAACACTATTCCACAAAGACATAACTCTCTTAGCTTTCATTACCATCCCTGGGCTGCAGAAATCTATTTTTATTGGAAAATCTATTTCTAAAACCTGTAAGATTTTTCTCCACATAACTGTTCCTTCATTCTTGAAACCTCTAGTTATCCTTCAAATGAATTTCTTTTTGTTAAATTTCATACTTCCTGCTAATGACTATAGCACAATTCACAATTTTTCTTTCTTTTTTTTTTTTGGACATTTGAATCAATTTAAAAATTGTTTATTAAGTTTAAATTGTCTCTTAGAGTATCCCTCTTCCTTCCCCCTCATGTTTGCTCATGTTTTTTTCTATATTACTTGGAATAATCTGTCTATCTTTGCAAAGTTCACTAAATCATCGAGATATAAATACCGTTCTGTTCTCCATGAGAAAATCTTATTTTTCTTAATTATACTTTCATTTTTTAATTGAAAGATTATAGCTGACATCAAAGTTGAGCTGTTGCTATCAGATATTGTGCCTTATAATATATTTGTATGTCCTATTCTAGTTCCTTTGCATTAACATATATAATAAAGAAAATAAATATAGACAACTTTTATCAAATAGTCATTCTTTGTTATTAATAAGCTAAGATATTTCTGTGCAGCAAATATTTAAAAATTCAACAACTTTATGATCATTTGGTAGTCTTTTAGTTTTCATTTTACAGATAAAATTCCTAGAAAAAGATTAGATAACTTGCCCAGGATCACATAGTTAGTAAGTGGCAGAGCTGGAATTTAAAATCAGGGAATATAACTCTGTAACCTGTACTCAAACCACTAATCTCCATTGCCTCTATTTTACTGAGTCATAATTTTAAATTATTTTTCTAGGCAGAAATTCAAATAATTCCTGTGTATTTTACTTCAGAAATGCTATCATTAGTCCTCATTTGCAAATAGAGAACTAACTTGAGAGTTAGTTTTAGAAATTATGTATGAATAATATTATTATATTTTTATGCATAGTTCACATTTGGTTATAAAAATTGAAATCTCTTCTAATGTCACATGGTGCCATGTAAGATCAGCTGTTAAATGAAAAACAACAGTTTATACGAATAAGAATAAATGCAAATATGGATTGAAATTGTCAATGGAATTTCCTCCTGTGAGGTTGATCTCAGAATTAGTAATACATGAACTGAAATAAAAAGTGAATGACAATCAATTGGAGTGCAATTAGTGCACTCATTCTGTTTCATCAAAGAAGTTTCTGAAAGACAAACCAAGTCATTTTACTCATGACCTATGTGCTATTAGTTGGTATCACCATGCAAAGTTTCAATGATGTTCATAATTTAACTTATTGGACTACTTGTCTCTGATTTCCCAGAGAGAGCCTGGGGTGGGGGAAGGGTGAGGGGAGTAAGAGAGAGAAACAAGAAAAGGCAGTGGAATTAGAAAAACCAATTGTACTTTCAGACACATAAAGGGATGTATAATTTATTGTGACAGTTGAAATGCATATAATTCTTTGCCAAAAGGCCAGGGGGACATAAACAATGATAAACTTTGAAAGTTTCAAGGAGAATAACTCAAAACAAAGATAACACAGTAGAAGGATTTATGACATATAGTATAGCATAGTGAGTATTCTCTAGGCAACCTGAAAGGAACCTCCTGGACAAGGCTGTAGAATTCCCTGATCTCTTTATGAAAGAAGCTTAGAAAAATGATAAATGTAAACAAGAGAAGAAGTGGTAGAATGTTTTTCTTTAAAAAGCTCTCCACTGCTAACTCTAGTTAATATTCTTTCTATAAAAGTTTCCTCAACAACAGAAATTATGAGTCTGAACAAGAATTTAGGGCACCTGGGTGGCTCAGTGGGTTAAAGCCTCTGCCTTTGGCTCAGGTCATGATCTCAGGGTCCTGGGATCCAGGCCCGCATGGGGCTCTCTGCTCCGCAGGGAGCCTACTTCCTCCTCTCTCTGCCTGCCTCTCTGCCTACTTGTGATCTCTCTCTCTGTGTCAAATAAATGAATAAAATCTTTAAAAAAAAAAGAATTTAGATAAACCTATGGAATAATTTGGCAGCTTTTTCAGTCTTGGGTTTAGAGTCTAGGTTTCATTTTGTGAAAGTTGCGGGAATTAAATGGCTATTTCCCTTCCAGAAATCTAATCACCACAGTCCAGTAAGACCCTTCACTAGTGGGCAAACATCGCACCAATTTTTTCATATAATAATTAGATTTCAAGATTGAGATACGTTAATAAATCTGTTAATACTGATGTTCTGGTCATTGAAGAAATTCTAAGGAATGTGCTAATTGACCCACAATAAAATAGATTATATAGGTCTCCCTGAGCTAGAAATAACAAAAGAGATATGTTACTTAACCGTATCCTTGATGAACTTCATGCAAAATATTTCTTTTTCTTTTAAAGATTTTATTTATTNTTTTTTCATATAATAATTAGATTTCAAGATTGAGATACATTAATAAATCTGTTAATACTGATGTTCTGGTCATTGAAGAAATTCTAAGGAATGTGCTAATTGACCCACAATAAAATAGATTATATAGGTCTCCCTGAGCTAGAAATAACAAAAGAGATATGTTACTTAACCGTATCCTTGATGAACTTCATGCAAAATATTTCTTTTTCTTTTAAAGATTTTATTTATTTATTTGACAGAGAAAGAGAGATCACAAGCAGGCAGAGAGACAGGCAGAGAGAGAGAGGGAAGCAGGCTCCCTGAGCAAAGAGCCCCCAGACACTTAACCCACTGTGCCACCAAGGCGCCCCCCTCATGTAAAATATTTCAGGAAAAGAGTGAATTTTTATGAATCATATTGAACCCATTTAAAATTTAATAGGATTTTCAGAACATCTCTTCTTTATTAACCATATTGTATATATCATTTTAACAATTTTATTCCACAAAATTGTTAAGTTTTCTTCAATAAAGAAAGAATTATTACAATTTGAAACCAAATAATATTTGGTAATTTAAAATTTTTGTTTCACAGGAAATATTTTCTAAGTTTCTACATGATTATCTAACAAAATAGTAGTTTAAGTTTTTTTGTATTTTTGATTTTATCTTTAAAAAATATTTTTCTTTTTTGGTACTTGAGTAACAAATATTATTTAATTCAACTTATTGCAACGAATACTCATTACTCAAGTTAAATTATCAGGTACTATGCTGTACTGCTAAAGATGAATATTCATTGTCTAACCATCAAGACTTTGTGGCATACAGAAACACATATGCCTACACAAGCATACATACAAAATGAACAATTTTCTAGAATTGCTTAATGTTAAATTCATTCATTAAAAATAATTAAAATTTTATTTTACATTAATGTTAGTAAATGTTATTCTGTGTGGTCACAGATGCTCTCTTGATTCTTAAAAAAAGTTGACAGGATATATCCAACTTTATTTTTCTTAAGTATATTTCAAAATAGTCAACAACTTATATATTAATATAATATAATATATATATATAAGATATATATATCTTAATATAATATTAAGAGAGAAATGAAATCTTAAAAAAAGTAATGCTGGCAGAAGTTTGTTTCTCTAATCTTGAGATTTTAGAGAGATTGATGATTAATTTGCTCAAAAGTGCCAAGTTGAGATAAAAAAAAGGAACTAAAAAATGTATCATGCACCAACATATTAAGAGCTGCATGTGTTTAGAGACACTATTTTGAGAAGAAACTACATATCAAATCTATTTCATTATAGTATATATAAGTACTCCAATCACGAAGTGTAGTAATGTGTTGTTCAAAACATGATTTCTTGGGATACATCATTAATGTTTTCTTTTATGAAATTTAGCTACTGATATATAGAATAATACAATTTTTTTTCTCTGTCATCTTAACTGACTAAAGGCCCTGGTTATAAGTTCCTCTGTTAACTTCGTTCCTTCGTTCCTTTTTTTTTTTTTTTTTTTGGCTTCAGTTCAATCATAGGATAAGCCACTGGCACATATTAATGTACAAGGTATTGAAAATAGACCGCTTTTCACTGTGACTACTTTAAAATACTGATCAAATTTACATTGCCATGTACTTAATGTCATCAGAAACTCATAGAAGTGTCAAAAATTCAATCTACCTATGTGATGCATTATTGTTTGCAGAATCTTAGGGGACTAAACTGTTAGGAAGCAATGTCCATTTGCCAGTCAAGTTTCATGTAATGCAACTGTCATAACTAATATAATTCTTAAAGTGCATGAGTATGATCTTGTTTGTAAGTTGTTTCATCTCTCATTATGGCACATTTAAACCTGTGGATTGCTCTGCACTGTTAAGGCTGTTTTGATTCATCTTTAATGACATGCTGGTATTCCCAAAGCCTGATATTATGAAATAATTTTGTTTTATAATCTCCAAAAGTCAAAGTGGTTGGGATAGAATTATTTGAACTTGAGCAATTGACTATATTATAGATTCATCAAATATTAGAAGATATATCCTATCTACAATAAATGATTGATTTCTTTTTTTTTAAGATTTTATTTATTTATTTGACAGAGAGATCACAAGCAGGTAGAGAGGCAGACAGAGAGGCGGGTGGGAAGCAGGCTCCCCGCTGAGCAAAGAGCCTGATGCTGACCCTGGGATCATGACCTGAGCCAAAGGCAGAGGCTTAACCCACTGAGCCACCCAGGTGCCCCCAAATGATTGATTTCAAATTTATATTTGAATATATGACTATGTGAGGAAATTTAAATTCAAAGGAAATAGATATCTGGACAGTGAAATATCTGGACTAGTTATGCAGCTCTTAATATATAGTTATGAACTATATGTTCTCAATAATACAAAACCAGAAAACAGATAAGAGTCCTAAAGCCACTGGTAGGAGGTCAAAGATTATCTTACAAACTTTAATAAAAAGACAATGTTCTTTTTTTTTCTTTCCCTTTCTCTTCTTTTAATTTTTTTTTCTCCTTCCTTCCTTCCTTCCTTCCTTTCTTTTTCTTTCTTTCTTTCTTTCTTTCTTTCTTTCTTTCTTTCTTTTTTTCTTTCTTTCTTTCTTTCTTTCTTTCTTTCTTTCTTTTTCTTTCTTTCGTTCTTTCTTCTTTCTTTCTTTTTTTTTTCTACTGTTCTTGTTTAAATTTCAATCATTAGCGGGATTGTGGACATAAAGTGTTGTGAGTAATATATATATTAAAAAAAAGGAAGCCTACTAAGACATAGTCCTAACAGCAGTACTCCTCTTTTTTCTGAGATTTTGTCCCTTAAGGAAATTTTCAGAAAGATGTGGGATGCATCACAGTGAAATTCTTTTTTTTTTTTTTAAGATTTTATTTATTTATTTGACAGAGAGAGAGAGAAAGATCACAAGTAGGCAGAGGCAGTCAGGGAGAGAGGAGGAAGCAGGCTCCCCACTGAGCAGGGAACCTGATGCAGGGCTTGATCCCAGGACCCTGAGATCATGACCTGAGGTGAAGGCAGAGGCTTTAACCCACTGAGCCACCCAGGTGCCCCCACAGTGAAATTCTATGTAAGCAATCTAAAGACTAGAAAATGACCTTTTAAAATGCTTTATCAATGAAGTATCATTAATACTTTATTATTACAAGAAAATTTCTAAAATGGGTTATTCGTTCTTATATATTTTGTCATCTATCTAGTTGATTAAAATAGCTTTCATTTTTCATATTTCATAAAATAGGTCATGTTCAAAGTTACTTGGATCTTATTACAAATCTGTTGAAAATATAAATATTCTCATTGTTAAGTTCAGATGTGCTAAAGTGTATCACAGTAGTTTCTATAATCCCAAAAGATATTAATGTGCAAATATCTTCTTTGCTTTTTTAAAATATTTTATTTATATATCTGAGATAGAGAGAGCATGAGTGGGGGGAGAAGAAGAGGGAGAAACAGACTCCCTGATAAGCAGGGAGCCCTACATGGGGCTTGGTCCCAGTACCCTGGGTCCATGACGTGAGCCAACAGCAGACGCTTAACTGACTGAGCCACCCAGGTGCCCACAAATATCTCATTTTTGTGTATCTTTTTGTTTGTTTGTTTGTTTGCTATATATATATAAATATATATATATATAGTTGGCAAAGCATCGGATTCATTAGATGATATTATTTTTGCACGATAACCATAGCTTCACCTTATACTATAATAAAATAATGAACATACAAGATAAATTTCCAAAAATGCAAAAACTCACAAAGAATATTATTAACATCTNTCAGGGAGAGAGGAGGAAGCAGGCTCCCCACTGAGCAGGGAACCTGATGCAGGGCTTGATCCCAGGACCCTGAGATCATGACCTGAGGTGAAGGCAGAGGCTTTAACCCACTGAGCCACCCAGGTGCCCCCACAGGGAAATTCTATGTAAGCAATCTAAAGACTAGAAAATGACCTTTTAAAATGCTTTATCAATGAAGTATCATTAATACTTTATTATTACAAGAAAATTTCTAAAATGGGTTATTCGTTCTTATATATTTTGTCATCTATCTAGTTGATTAAAATAGCTTTCATTTTTCATATTTCATAAAATAGGTCATGTTCAAAGTTACTTGGATCTTATTACAAATCTGTTGAAAATATAAATATTCTCATTGTTAAGTTCAGATGTGCTAAAGTGTATCACAATAGTTTCTATAAGATATTAATTTCCAAAAGATATTAATGTGCAAATGTCTTCTTTGCTTTTTTAAAATATTTTATTTATATATCTGAGATAGAGAGAGCATGAGTGGGGGAGAAGAAGAGGGAGAAACAGACTCCCTGATAAGCAGGGAGCCCTACATGGGGCTTGGTCCCAGTACCCTGGGTCCATGACGTGAGCCAACAGCAGACGCTTAACTGACTGAGCCACCCAGGTGCCCACAAATATCTCATTTTTGTGTATCTTTTTGTTTGTTTGTTTGTTTGCTATATATATATAAATATATATATATATAGTTGGCAAAGCATCGGATTCATTAGATGAGATTATTTTTGCACGATAACCATAGCTTCACCTTATACTATAATAAAATAATGAACATACAAGATAAATTTCCAAAAATGCAAAAACTCACAAAGAATATTATTAACATCTCTACTAAAGACTAGACATACTTCTCAATGACTATATATGCAATTTCACGTATCTTACACATTGTTCTCCAATAGCTTTTCCTATCAACATATTTTCTAGATATATTTTTGTATAAATGTATATTGATTATCACCGAAAATAAATTTTTGCTTGGATAGTTTTTAGACATTTTTTGGATATACATTCAATGTTCTGTAATAAAGAAAATTATGTTTATTTACTCAACAATGTTTGTTGAACGTTTAAAAATATTTATTGAACATTTAACATGTACCATGCTTCAAGATACTGACAAGAATAATTCATGTTTGTGACCTTCCTTAGGTGTATTTGTAAAAAAAAATAACAGAAAAAAATGCTATTATTAAAAAAACTCTTTTGAAATTCTAACATGTATTGCCAAATTTTCTTTCCTAGTTTATAGACTTTAAAGAGTATATTAGAGACCATCCTTCTTTCCTCAGTGGCCATGGAAATTAACAATTTAATAAGTTTTGATAACTGATGTGTGGAAAAAATAATTAGTATTAGATTCCATTTATTGAATCACTGGTGAATTAATTTTTTCTTATTTGAGATTTTAATGTATTTTTTTTTTGGAAATTGTTCATGGTCTTAAAACATATCTTTATCCACTTGGATGTTTTTGTTTCTTAATAAAATAGAAGATCATCTAAATTGCATAAATTAATCTTTGTTATTTAAAATTAATCTTGGTTTACTTAACAAATCTGTAGAACTTGTGAAAAATAAACAAACAAAAAATAAAATAGAAGATCTTCATGAGTTAGCATATAGGACATAGACACTTCTGCCCATTTCTGCTAGAAAAAAATTTTTATGGATTAAAATTAATTATTTATTTTATGTTTTCTGTTATGTGTACCTATTTTGAAGTACTATTTTCATCCTCTAATCTTTAGAGATATTGATTTATGCTTTATTCTGACTCTTGTAAGTTTTAGTTTTATTTTTCATATAACTTAAAAAATTCTGTCATTTATCCAGTATAGGAGATGGAGTACCGAATTCTCACCATTTTAATCATATTTTATTTTTAGGATCTTAATTCTAATTATATATTATTATTAGTGAATTTATATAGGTATTTTCTCTTTTTATATTTATTTTTATTATTTTATTCAGTTTTTTACAAAAAGATATCTAAATATTAGGGAATTATTTCCACATTACTTATTTGCCATTCTTTCATTGATAATTTTGGTTAGATAACTTCTTGATATCTCTTTCGTGTATTGTTTAGGGTGCACAAGCTTGAATTACAAACATTTTCAGGGACATGATTTTTGTATACATTATAATCCAAACATTTCTCTATTACCATTGTATTTCATTTTCCAGTAATTACCAAATCTGAACCTGCAGAGAACTCTCATCTTTCCACCAGTTACTTTAATGGGTACTAGTTCTTTATTGAAGTGGGTTAGAGTAAAATATTCCTAGAATAAATATGCTTTGATGCAGCTTTTAGTCATAGTATTTCCTAAGTGATAATAGGGTGATATTATGAGTTATCTGTATACTATACCATATGCATTTTAATATACGGATGTCAGGGTTGCTTGTGTGTGTGTGTGTGTGTGTGTGTGTGTGTGTGTGTGTGTGTTGTGTGATCATATGGTAGGGAATTGTCATAAAATATATATATAGTTAAAATATTTACCTTTCTACTGTAGAGCTGAGAAAACATAGAAACGATCTAAAATTTGTTTTCAAAAAATTAACAAATGTATTTATATGAAGAAAGCACTCCTTTCACTAACATTCTTCAGTGTATAAAAAACATTTTCAGAAACTCCAAGCAATATATATTAGAAATATTTTTTGATTAACATCTCAAAACTCATTATAGCTTTATGTTCTTAATAATAGGTTTTCTTAATTCCCTTTTAACGTCTTTTGAGTCTAAAACTTAATGTTAATAATTTCAAAAATATACATAAGCAATGTGAAAAAGTCAAAGATTTAATGTAGGAAGAATAGTTTGGATATTTTTATAGTATCTTTTTGAGATTGACCAAATGTTTATCAAGCAAAATCTATTTATTTTGTCACAATCCACAGTACAAATTTTTATTAACATATAATGTATTATTTGTTTCAGGGGTACAGGGCTGTTATTCATCAGTCTTACACAATTCACAACATTCACCATAGCACATACCCTACCCAGTGTCCATCACCCAGCCACCCCATCCCTCCTACACCCTCCCCTCCAACAACCCTCAGTTTGTCTCCTGAGATTAAGGGTCTCTTATGATTTGTCTCCCTTTCTGGTTTCATCTTGTTTCATTTTTCCCTGCTTTCCTCTATGATACTCTGTCTTGTTTCTCAAATTTCTCATCTTTAATCTAGTTTACTTTCAAAATTTGAGTCATAAAGTTTTCTTCCACATAAAATCTCCTTACTATAAGATTCATGTCATTCTAGTATATTACTATTCATTCTTCTTTGTTTTGTACTTATCTACCCAAACTTTATTTTCTTTGAGGGATCTAATAAATTCTGGCTATTAGATTTCCCCTTCACTTTAAGCCCTCTCATTACTTTGGAAATTACATCTAAAATGAAAATCCAATATGCTAGTCTAAGAACTACTTGCTTTTCCTGGAATTTTCACTTCCACTCTGCTTTAGCTACTTACCACTTGTCCACACCATGTGATTTGACATTAGTTATAATTTTAATATTTGAAGGTGAACAATAACCCATCCATCTATGATTCTAACCATTTCACTCTTTTCTGGGACTCCCAGTTTCTGGAACTCAGAGAGATATAGCCTCTAGAACACTACCTTTCCTGTGATTTATCATCTAGCTTAAGTTCTGTTTTGTACTTTATCGAAACTGAGCTCTTACTGGTTGATCCATATCAGTTTCTAACTTTAAACTCTTCTGTACATTATCTAAACTGCTCTTTTACAGATTAATTCAAATCAGACTCTTAGCTCCACTAAGCAATTGTCTCTCCAAATCTTTAGTACATTTACTCCTTTAAGTCCTATTTTTTTCCGATATCTTCAAAAGCTTCCTCAAAATTCTTTCATCAAGAATTTCCCAAATTACATATCACTTATAGCAATACCAGGACTCTTCCTTTCTCCCTCACTCAGCACTCACTTCAAAACACTTTACTTTGTCAGTATGCCAAAGACCTTTCTAGGATCACAGGCAGTTTCCCTTTTGTTAGGGCAGTGGGTCATTTTTAGTCATGAGTAACCTGAACTCTCAATGGCATTTGACTTGGTACACCACGCTGTTTGTCTCTTTCTGCTTATTTGATTCTAACTGTCCACTTGATTCTAAGACAGAGGTTTTTTCCCTTCTCTCTGACCCTTCATTCTCAGACTCTTTGAGGACTTTTCATCATTATTGGCTTCTTAAAAGCTAGTATTTCCCAAGTTCTGTTTTCAACATTCCTCCTTTTAATTCGACATATTTTCCTCTTTCTGTGTGCTCTTAACAATTCCCATGGTTTAGTAATTAACACTAATGAATGAATGAAATTAAAACTCCTTCCCAGAACTTTCAACCATATAATAAACTGCCAATGTAGCTTCTCAATATATTGTATTTTTTGCAGACACCTCAGCAGATTTCTTAGAATTTTGACACACATAGCTGAGGGAATGGATTCAATTTGGAAACATTAAAGGTGTATTCCCATATTTCAGGAATTGGTGAAAACTGAAATGAAGTAGCTCAAGGGACAACATATGACAAATTTAGCTCATACCGAATTATTTTGCAATGTAAAAATACCGTTAAAATGCTCAAGGTTTATTAAAATAGAAGATTTTAAACTTCTGTATTGTTTATCTGCCTCTGCTGAAAACTGTTTTTGGATTTCTCAGTATTTGCCACAATTTTTTTTTTTTGGCCACAATTTGATAATATTCATCCTAGGATTCTGTTTATATTGAACTACTGGATTTGGGAAATGGCAAGTTAATGTACTTGCCTAGCCCTAAAATAAATGAAATAGCTCAAATATAAGAGCAACTATATGTGTATGTGCATAGGTATGTGTGACTGTGTAGGTATATGTACATACAGCCAAATGTATGTACATACATTTATTTATTTAACTAAATCCTTGGGTTGGGCATTGAAATACAATTTTCTGAAAGGAGTGTTTAACTATTAAATAACTGACTGCTACTAAAGACAAATACCAGTTCTGTACAATTGGTATATATGAAATCAGCACATTACCTTCTCATAACCACAGTTCAAATCTTTGTAATTTTTTATGTAGATACCAATAGTAATCTTTTAGATACATTTTCCTCAGACACTGATTGGCTCTAGTATCTTATCCCTACTTACCCCTCCAGCATCAAGTTCAAGCTCCTGATGGCATATAAGGTCTTCATAATTTTCTCATACTCTATATGTATGTATGTGTGTGTGTGTTTCTTTGTGGCAGCAAATAAAAATCTGTTTAGTAGATAATTTGAAGGTTGGGGTGGGAACTGTTTTATTGGTATTGTTCCCAGATAACAACAGTATTTTCAACAACGGAGATTATTCCTATTTGATTATCTACTTGCTTTATTTATTTCTGTGACAATAATCAGTTCATATATGATTGATAAATAGGAGAATAATATTAACCTAATGTTGAATTTACAATTATTCATATACATTTTTTTTCTGAGCATAGTATCGTTTTTTTTTTTTTTTTAAAGATTTTATTTATTTATTTGACACAGAGAGAGAGAAATTACAAGTAGGCAGAGAGGCAGGCAGAGAAGGAAGCAGGCTCCCTGCTGAGCAGAGAGCCCGATGCGGGCCTCGATCCCAGGACGCTGAGATCATGACCTGAGCCGAAAGCAGAGGCTTTAACCCACTGAGCCACCCAGGCGCCCCATAGTATCGTTTTTGAAGGAGCAAGGAGAAGTAGTTAAATGCAGAGAACACAACATGAACATGTTACTTCACAGACGAATAGATACTGTATCACAATATCTATTTCTTACCTGGCTCAATTTGCCCATGTGCTCTACCTTGGAAGTGTGGATTGTCTGTTTGCCTCTTATTGTTATTCAGCTGTTGCAAATATTTCTTACACACAATTCCATCAACCTTTCTTTTACTTTATTAAAACAAGGTAAAGCCTCAAATTTTCTGTCATTCATTTTTTTTTTCATTTATTTAAAACATCTTTTCAACTGTACTGGTATTTTTATTATAATCATTACTGGTTTCTCTTAGTGATCACAGTAGAGAGTTGTACAGATTTTAAATACTATGCCTCTAATTACTTCTCATAACCCATTATTTTCAGAGTATGATTTTGCAGAAAAAGTGTTCCAAGAATGTATATATTTGTTAGCATNTCATTTATTTAAAACATCTTTTCAACTGTACTGGTATTTTTATTATAATCATTACTGGTTTCTCTTAGTGATCACAGTAGAGAGTTGTACAGATTTTAAATACTATGCCTCTAATTACTTCTCATAACCCATTATTTTCAGAGTATGATTTTGCAGAAAAAGTGTTCCAAGAATGTATATATTTGTTAGCATAAAGTCTTATATCTATACAAAGGATTGGAAGGTTTTACATTGCTTTGTTTTAAAATTAAAATTAATAAAACATTTTAACTTTGAAAACAGTATCCCATTTAACACTCACAACATCCCTAATAGTTAGATGCCTTTGTTATATATATATTTTTTAAAGATTTTTATTTATTTATTTGACACAGAGAGAGAGAAAGATCACAAGTAGGCAGAGAGGCAGGCAGNTTTTTAAAGATTTTTATTTATTTATTTGACACAGAGAGAAAGATCACAAGTAGGTAGAGAGGCAGGCAGAGAGAGAGAGGAGGAAGCAGGCTCCCTGCTGAGCAGAGAACCCGAAGCGGGCCTCGATCCCAGGACCCTGAGATCATGACCTGAGCCGAAGGTAGAGGCTTTAACCCACTGAGCCACCCAGGTGCCCCCTTTGTTATATTTTTAAAAGTTTTTTCCATTAACAGATAATAAAATTAAGATTCACAGAAGTAACTTGCCTAAAATAAATAAATGACTAGTAGATTATAGTACTAGGAGTAAAGTACAGACAATGAATGTCTACAGGATTTGCAGTTAAATAGCAAAGAAACATTGACTTTTTATGTAGAGAAAAGAATTTATTATGCAATAACTAATTTTACATTTGGTTAAATATGTATATATATAACTTTTACCAATTCTTCTTCAATAAGAGTCCACATATTTTTTTCAAATCTTGCAAAATCACATTCCTGTACACCAGGCAATCTTCTAATCATTGCATATACAATAGTAATAAAATTATCATGTCTGCCTGTTCTCATGGAGGTTGTACAACAATAAATAAAAATGTATATTAAACATCTTTAAGAGTACATAAAATAATTTTAGATAGAAAAACAGAGTAATGAAAAAAACAGTAATGATAAAAAGTAACTGGGAAATAATACAGGGATCAGACAGCTTCAGGGAGATTCTCTATGTATAGGAGTCATCCAGAAACTCAAATTTTGATACAGAAAATTGAACAGTTGATTAAAACAAGGTTTAGTGTTTGCCAGGGAGTAAGACAGAAGGAAAGTAGTGCTAAGTAGTTAAATCATTGATTAGGGTGTATGATTGCAGCTATAGACCCTAGAATTGAGCTTAGAGAGGAATGAACATGTGGGGAAAATAATAATAATAATAATAATAATAATAATAATAATAATAATAATAATAGTATGACAGTTGTTGGAAAATACTTGAAGAATCAAGGAATATTTTAGTTAGATATAGTTGGTTGGGGCTCCTAGGTGGCTCGGTCATTGAGTGTCTGCCTTTAGTTCAGGTCATATGATCCCAGGGTCCTAGGATCTGGCCCCACCTCAGGCTACCTGCTCTGTGGGAAGCCTGCTTCTCCCTCTCCCACACCCCTGCTTGTGTTTCCTCTCTGGTTGTCTCTCTCTCTTACAAATAAATAAAATCTTTAAAAAAAATTGTAGCTTAAGTAAGTAGTAAGGAGTGATGGTTGTGATAAGAAAGTAAGATGCTTGAAATTTGTGTTTAGGAGTGGTGAGCATAAGACTCAGGGAAAGAGTAAGAGAGTAGATAGAAAATCTGGACAGGAAATTAAAGTGATACTAAAATCACTAACAGTGATAAATAAGCAGTGGTGGAGAGCATGTTCTGAGCTAAAGTCATGAATATTTTAAGTGGAAAGACCAGTCCACCAGAGATAGCAACAAGAGGAAATAAAATTAGGTTTGATTGGGCGCCTGGGTGGCTCAGTGGGTTAAAGCCTCTGCTTTCGGCTCAGGTCATGGTCTCAGCGTCCTGGGATCGAGGCCCGCATCGGGCTCTCTGCTCAGAAGGGAGCCTGCTTCCTCCTCTCCTTGTCTCTCTGCCTGCCTCTCTGCCTACTTGTAATCTCTCTCTCTGTGTCAAATAAATAAATAAAATCTTAAAAAAAAAATTAGGTTTGATGATATGAAATCCACAAGGAGAATGGAGGAAAATGCTCTGGAAACAACATTTAAAAGCAAGGAGGATTCCTAACACATTTTCATGCCCCAAAATGGAAGGGTTTAGTGTGAAGAATAAATAGTTGAAAATCACGCAGAGAAGTTTTCTATTAAAGGAAGAAGATAGAGGGACACTTTTGAGTGGAAATTGATCATTTAGAAGTTTTTGCTGTTGACAGACTCCAAGTGCCCTCAAGTGCATTGGGGGAGTGTTAGAAGGCATAGAGAGGTGGACAATTGGGTCTGATTAGTGGTTGTGCAAGGCAAAATTGGAAGAAGTGTCATTATGCTGATAGATATTCTAGGAGACTTGACAGCTAATGGTGTCCAGTGTAAATGGGAATATAGGGATGATGATCAATTCTGGTAATTTCTTAGAAATATGTGGGTAATTTGGAGAACAAACTGGTTATGAATTTAAGCCAGTGAGGATACAGAAATAGTCTGGTTATACTCTGTGTGCTCCTCTCCCTGCCCCACATTATTCTTGCTTTATGCTTTGTATTTACTGTGAAATTGGCTTGTTACTTTATGCTTCTTGCTTTCATGCTCTCTTTTATAATTCTGAATATTTTTATGCAGCTTTTAAATTTTCCATTTTTAGAACCATGTCTGTTTTCCTGCAGAAGCCTTGCTTTGTGATTGCTGATTATACAGTGTGATAGCACTCTGTCTTTCTTATTTGAGCACTTCATAATAGCAAATTCTTTAGCAGATTCATTTTCTTTTCAAGGTCAGCAAAATTATATACATTGGTTGGATCTGGCTTTAGTGTTAAAATATTTTGTTGTGGTTGGGATGAGATAGGAAATGGTTCTTTTATTTTTCAGATGTATAAACATTATTGCACATATCATATCTTACTGGATTCCTTGATTCTACTTTAGCTTGATCACTTTTATGTAGGTGGCATTTATAAGACTGCAAATAAATGGTTTGCAAGGAAAAGAATGGTCCATTTAGTTCTAGTGAAGTACTGTACTGAATGAATCATTTGTACCAAATAAAACAACTGATTCAACAATATTAAATCAGCAGCCAGTATTTCAGTACATAAGGAGTTTTGTTTAATATGTTTGGAGTTTATTTCCTATAAAAAAGGAAACAGAATTCATGTGTCTGCCTTTTTGTTCTGGCTTTCTTACAGTATTATAGTGTTTGGAAAGACTATAGGAGTACAAATTAATAAAGCAATAGAACCAAAGAGACAATGCAAAGTGCATAGGACATTCTGTCATGACATCATGTTTCCTACTTAGCATTCCATTACTTGGTTGATATCTCCTGTACTTTAATTTCATTTTTTTCTTATGCTTGCATATGTCTGATATATTGTTCACTTTTAGCCCCAATTTCTTTTAAGTTGTTTCATATTTTCTTAATCATTTCATGTTTCTACTTTCTGAGTAATTTTTTCTGGCCCATCCTCCACCTAACTTTTGCAATCAGAGCACATCTTTTGCCAGAGAGGAAAAGAGACAGCTGTATACTTTGGATATTAGAACAAGGAATGTATGTGGAAGTTATTAATAAGAAAATGTTGGCTTAATATAAATATGTTTACTAATAAACTGTCAAATTTTTTTTAATTAATCTTTTGGGGAGCCTGGGTGGCTCAATCAGTTAGGTGTCTGACTCGTGATTTTGGCTCAGGTCATGATCTCAGGGTCATAAATTTGAGCCCCATGTCAGGCTCTGTTCTGGGTGTGGAGTCTGCTTAAGATTTTTTCTCTCTCTCTCTCTCCTTCTGCTCCTCCTCATCCTTTTCTAATAAATAGATAAATAAGTAAATAAATAAATAAATAAAATCTTTTTATCAAAATCTGAGATTGAACAATGTTTCCATATTCTTGTTAAATAATCCAAAGTATTTAGAATTCTCTAAGTCCAAAGAATGCTTTCAATTTTTTGAGTGCTTTCCAATTTGTATGTTTTTGTTGTCCAGTATTTTTTCAGTATATGCATATACATTATTATTACTGTTATCTATATTATTTTATATAAATGAATTATATAGATATTCTGTTATTTTATATAGAAGAATCCACATATATGCCAGTTCCTTTGTTCAATATTGTTTAGTTTACCTTATCTTTTCACCCTAGAATTAACTTATTTTTCTAAAAGTTGATCCTTTAGATATTCATCTACTAACAGGCAGAAAGGGTCTACTGAGTGTGAGATTTCTCACTCTACTAATGTCCTTAGGTTTTCTTTAAAAGATACTCCATTTAGAAGCTATTTGTTCAATACCTTTTATTGCTGCTATTTAGAAATCTACTATCAGTTTAATTGTCATCCATGAAAATTTGAAAAATGTGAAAATACGTAAAGATAATAATAAACTCTGGATGAAGTTATCTGCCTCCAGAGGTTAATTACTTTTGCTTCCTTGGGCAGGAGAGCTGGACTATGGAGATTACAGATCACTTGAATCCAAACAGGAAATGAGATGATTCAAAATTCAGCTTCAATTCTTATAAGAACTGGCTTATTTCTGATGTACCCTTATTTTACAAAACAGATTGGAATATTGAGCTTTTACCAGGGCTTCTATTTCTCAAATGGGGATATATAGTCTGTTCCTTCTGTTCCCTTAGGCTTATGAGTCTGTGGGAAATCCTGCTCAGGTTTTTCTTCCCATACAAGCTCATATTTCTAGGGGAATGTGACTTCAGTTATTAGACTCAGCTTTCTGGACTTTCTGTGCTCCAAGAGCTTGGTTTATAATTCTTCATGTTTCTAATTACTTTGTGGAGAATTTGAGAAAATATTTTGCCATACTTTTCTAGTTGTCCACAATAGGACTTATGGGGAGGAATATATAGTTTACCATTATAATTAATAATTTTTTTCTTATGCTTGCATATGTCTGATATATTGTTCACTTTTAGCCCCAATTTCTTTTAAGTTGTTTCATATTTTCTTAATCATTTCATGTTTCTACTTTCTGAGTAATTTTTTCTGGCCCATCCTCCACCTAACTAATTCTCTCTTCTGCCTGGTCTAGTTGTCTATGCTATCATCCCATTATTTTGTTATTATTAAAAATAAGTTGATAAATTTGATTTCTATAAATTGTATTCAGTGTTTTGTCAAATAAACCTCTGTGTTTATAAACAAGGATAAATTATACAAATATAAATAATATTATATATTATCTTATATACTATAATAATAATATACACATACAATTTATTTTTTCTTTCAAGTGGGATATTAGAAATAAGAGTTGATATACTTCAATTTATAATGCTATGCTTTCTTGGAGTGCTTGGCTGCCTCAGTTGGTACAACATGTGACTCTTGATTTCAGGGTTGTGAGTTCAAGCCCTACATCGAGCATTGAGATTATTTAAAAAAATAATCCTACATTTTCTTGAGGCTTATTATCTAAAGTTTTTTTTTTCCCCGAAAGGTGTAATTATTATTTTTCAGAACAGTTAGAATCTATTTCCTATCTTGTATATGTCAATTATTTGGAAAATAAGCCTTCATTGTTTCTAAATCTTTGGAACTGTCATCTTCAAGATTAACTTTGGTTGCCACATTAGTATCTAGTGGCAGGTCACAGTGAATAAGCCAGACAAATTTGCTTATTTTCTTCTACAACTCGTTCTGAATATTGAGGAATTAAGCTGAGCCATGTAGAAGCTTGGAGAGCTTCATCTTTCTTCCATTAAACTCTTGAACAGAGCCAGCTCTTCATAACATACTTCTTAGGTCTATATTCTGTTTCTATTTATTCTTTATCTTATCTCATACCAGCCATAAAGAACCCAGAATGTAAACAACAAAAATTGATCACCTTTTCATTTTTTCTCAGAAGTCTCTTGGTTCAATATAGAGGTTCCATCACATTTATTAACTTTTTTTATCCTTAACTGCTCTCAGAATTTATCCTTCCTACTGGGATCAGTGAATCAAGAGAAAGGTTGGAGTAAAGTGCAAGTTTTACTGAGGGTTATAAGTGAGGGCCTAAGTGTTCCAGGATTCATGGATTTAAAAACTTTTCAATGGTGATTCAGAATAAGAAATTATCATTGGTCTTATAAAAATAAAACATGCTTATACAATTTAAACTATTGAATAAATGTTCAAGAAACAATATTTGACCCATCTGGAATTTATTGCAATACATTGCATCCAGTGTCATGGTAATCCATCTCTACTTATTCTACTAAATTCTATTGTATTCCTTTAAGTAATGCTAAGAATAATACACTAATTCCATTTTTCAATTTATTAATGGTTCACAGCCAACAGTTTGGAAAACAAGACTTTATTAAAATAAATATATTTGAATTACATATTGAAGTATGTAAATATTGAATTACATATATTACCCATTTAGGATGTTATCCCTTGGAGTGCCTGGGTGGCTCAGTTGGTTAAGCATCTGCCTTTGGTTCAGGTCATGATGTCAGGATCCTGGGATCAAGC
The DNA here is from genome assembly GCA_002007465.1 of Ailurus styani. NCBI lineage: Eukaryota > Metazoa > Chordata > Mammalia > Carnivora > Ailuridae > Ailurus > Ailurus styani. Next base: position 1,408,000 of record LNAC01000013.1, on the reverse strand, counting down.
CCCACATCAGGCTCCCTGCTCAGCAAGGAGTCTGCTTTTCCCTCTGCCCCTCTCCCTGCTAGTAAAATAAAATAAAATAAAATAAAATAAAATAAAATAAAATAAAAAATAAAATAGGACGTTATATCTCTTACTGATATAAACTGATATAAACACTTTCAGTTATCAAGGAACGAACTATAAGTCATGGTTAGAATATGAAAAAAAGTTACACAGATCAAGTTTGGTATCCTGATAATTTTGGAGACTGGCAGATGCACTAGATCTTCTATGTAGTTACAATTCATCTGGAAGCCAGTTTTCTAACTTTAATGGACTCCACAATATAATCTTTTAGACTGTTCATCCATGCTAAAAATCCTTATGCAACATATGTTCTTTATCATTTATACTGTCTTTTTTCTGCCATTCTTTAAACCTCCCCACAAGCACAGAACATTTCAGCAAATGTATTCTTTGCTCTTTAAAAAGGTGATTGAATCTAATCTAAAGGCTTATATAGGCAGTTAATAACTATTTTTCACTAAGACACACTGTTAAAAGGTCACAACCTATAAATGCCAAGTTTATTCCAGAAGTAGATTTATAGTTTATCCATGTTGACAGAGTTAGAAGGATGTGGATTTCCCAGTACATGTTTAGAATTTCTCATTTCTCTGCTGTATTATTGTGGGTTCAGCCAGCATTCAGTCATCCTGTTCATAGACAGATCTATGGGCTTAGAATGGTAGTAAACTATGTATTTATTCCTAATGTCAGTATAAGGAAAAGATACTAAAGTCATGGTCTGCTATGATCAATAGGCTTATAATTGTTAAAGGTCAATAATATGTATTATTCCAATAATGCTTATTATGCCTGGTAAGGAAAATAACCCACTTTCAGGTGCCAATAGTTAAAAAAAAAAAAAGATAATTTTCTTTGGTTTTTAAATGAAGATGTTTAAGCATTGTATTGAAGAATAATTTACATAAAGTGCACAAGTTCTATGTCATATACCTTAGTACATGTCCACAGATTGAACATCTATGTAGCCAGTCCCCAGATTGAAAAACAGAAAATTACCACCCTAAAGCTCTCATCACAGCTACCCACCACTGCTCACCAGCACACTGCCAAGATTTTTCTCCATTTATGACATTGAATAACTACTTTATGCACTTCCTAAGATTAAATCTGTCTTTCAGCAGAAACTATTAAATTTCTTGGGGTGGGGAGGAAAATGTCTATTCATGTATTCTTCCCATCTTTTTCATTGGATTATTCATTTGTTTTTTTTTTAATTCCAGTTAGTTAACATATAGTGTAACATTAGTTTCAGGTGTACAATTGAGTGATTCAGTGCTTACATATAATACCTGGTGTTCATCACAAGTGCACTCCTTAATCCTCATCACCTATTTAACCAATCCCTCCACCTACCTCCCCTCTGGTAACCATCAATTTATTCTCTATAGTTGAGAGTTTGTTTCTTGGTTTGCCTCTTTCTCTTTTTCCCTTATGAAAATTTGTTTTGTTTCTTAAATCCCACAAAGGAGTGAAATGATATGGTGTTTGTCTTTCTCAGACTATTTCACTAAATGTGATACTCTTTAGCTCCAACCACTTTATTGTAAATGGCAAGCTTTCATTCTTTTTCATGGCCAAGTAATATTCCATTGTATATATATATATATATATATATATATACTACTTCTTTATTTATTCATCAGTTGAAGGCACTTGGGTTGTTTCCATAATTTGGCTATTGTAGATAATGCTACTATAAACATTGGGTTGCATGTTATCCATTTGAATTAGTATTTCTGTATTCTTTTGGTAAATACCGAGTAATGCAATTACTGGATCATAGGGTTAAAGACCTAAATGTGAGATCTGAAACCGTAAAAATCCTAGAGGATAACACAGACAGTAACCTCTTTGACATTAGCCATAGTAACTTCTTACTAGATATATCTCCTAAGGCAAGGGAAACAAAAACAAAGATAAACTATTGGGACTTCATCAAGATAAGAAGCTTCTGCATAACAAAGGAAACAATAAACAAAACTAAAAGGCATTCTTCAGAATGGGAGAAGATATTTGCAAATGATAGTTTCTGATAAAGGGTTGGTATCCAAAATATATAAAGAACTTATAAAACTCAATACCCCCAAAATCAATAATCCAATTAAAAAATAGGCAAAAAATATTTTTCCAAAGAAGATATCCAGATGACCCACAAACACATGAAAATGCTCAATATCACTCATCATCAAGGAAATACAAATCAAAACTACAATAAGATATCACCTGACACCAGTCAGAATGGCTAAAATTAACAAGATAAGAAAAAACAGGTGTTGAGGAGGATGCAGAGAAAGCAGAACCCTGTAATACTACTGGGAGTGTGAAGTGGTGCAGCCACTCTGGAAAACAGTATGGAGGCTCCTCAAAAAGTTTAAAATAGAATTAACTTATGATCCAGCAATTGCACTACTAGGGATCTACCCAAAGAAACTATTAGATTTTAAAATGCGTATAAACTTGTGCTGACAATTAAATGCTTTATTTTTCATGGAATAGATCCAAAGTGGTATCCTTCCCGAGTTGGCCTGCAGCTAGAACAAGGTAAGAATCAATTTTCACTGATTTATTTACTTAATTTGGAATCTCTTTTCTGTCATCAATAGCTAATATTTATTTATTACTTACTAAATAGCAGGCATTGTAGTAAGTGCTCTAAGTCAGTTATGTCAATTGATTCTGCCCATAAATTAGTGCTTCACTTTTTGCATGAGGAATTTTAGTCTCAAGGAGATAATCTCCACACATCCACTGTCATGTACATTGGAGGCAAAATCTGAATGAACATCTTTCTGTTCCTAAAAGTTTTACTGTTTTATTTTATTACCCTACTATCACTTAATATGTTCTCAGGGATGCTGCTCAATAATTTTTTCTTCCTTCCCTTCCCATTTCTATCTATCTATCTTTCTTTTTTTCTTCTTTCTTTCTTTCTTTCTTTCTTTCTTTCTTTCTTTCTTTCTTTCTTCCTTTCTTTCTTTCTTTCTTCTTTTCTTCTTTCTTCTTTCTTTCTGTTTAAAGCAGAATAAATGAATTAAGAAGGTGCAAAAATGAATGAAAATATCAGGGAAAATATTATATTCAGTATTAAGGCTCACATTTCTCAAACTGTCAAATCCTATTCTCCATTCAAAAATTTATAAATAGATACACTTAAAAGTTACTCTTGTTAAGAATCATTGTCAATGATATTACATAAACTTGACCTTAAATTTGGACTTGTTAAATAAGAGCTATGGGTAGAATATAAATTTTGGAAGAATACTTATTCAAAGTCAATAATAGTAAATTTACAAGAGACATCTATTAAGGAATTTCAATCTCTAAATATTTCCATACAGTGGTGAAATGCTTTTTTTTTTTCTGGTACCTTTGCTAATACTCAAGGCATTCTTTCTCAAATATTACCTTTACTTAAGGACAAATGATGATTTCCTTGCATCTCTCTAAAGTGTTTTGTTTGTTTTCATTGTTTCTTGGACATTCCAGGTTTCTCTGAGAACTCTGTGCTGAAAAAATAGGAATCCATGTTATTCTTGGAAGTCATACTTTCTTGATGATCTCAAATTCTTCCAAGCTCAAATGTTCAAGACAAATTCCTATCTGGTAGAGTTTATAAGAGAAGATTCATTATCTTGCTTATTTTTGCCTCTGCAGTGCCCAGTATATGCCTACAATATAAATGCCTTTCAACACATAGATGCTCAAATCATAAAATTATATAATGGCATTTTTTGTGAATTGAATCTTATGTAATGAAGACTCTAGAATGCCATAAGCATCAATATAAAATATAGTTCAATTTGAAGAACACTATAAGAAACTGGGAATTTCTGTTCAATCTTCCTGGTTAATGTGACTTTTTACTTTCTCCTCACATATATTTATTTTGTTTTGCTTTCCATACATTTACAGGGTATGATCTGAATGAAATATAGCCATTAAGTGTCCTTGAATAAGAATGTGATGACATATTTGAAAAAAAAGAGTCAATTATTTTAGCGAGCTAAGCAGGAGGTGGTACAAAGAGATTGTTTGGAGTAACATAGAATTTTAAAACCTGACTCTTCTCTCCTTACCTATCTGTAGGGTCTTCTTTCATAAAATGGAGCTAATAAAAAGCCTAACCCATGGTTTGGTTTGGTTTTATAAGTGTTAAATAAGATCATATTTATAGAGTACTATAATGATTGACACATGGTAGATACTTCGTCAGTCAGTTATAACTGATGTTATAACTATTAATATTAAGGAAAGAAAACTTAACACTAAAACAAAGCGAGGCTAAATATTTACATATATTTCCTGCCAGAATATATTTGCCAGGATGCTTATACTATGAGCAATGACATCATGCAAATTTAGTCATTACAGTTTCCTCACACAAAGACACCAGTAAGACATAAAAGAAAATAGCAAATTTTAAGAGCAAATTAACAAACTTTTTTTTTTTTTTTTAAATCAGTGGTTGTGCTGAGCTGAGCTGGACTTAGCCTTACTTGGGTGGGTCCACTCAAGAAGTTGCAGTCAGCTGGTGGGTTCTTGGTAACTGTCTGGTTTAGGATGGCCATGACTGTAGCCAGTTCTCTCTACTCTATGTGGTTTCTCATGCTTCAGCAGAATATTTGGGGCTTGTTCTCATTGTGGATTCAGGGGTACAAACAAATGAGCATACGCACTCAGGAATTCTTACGACCTAGGCTTGGAAGTGTCATATCCCTTGCCCTACATTCTGTTAGCTAAAGTGAGTGACTAGGATAACCCATATTCAAGGGAGTGGGGAAATCAACTCTTATAGGAGATACTAAAAGTCATACTGTAAATGGTGTGGATATGGGAATGGTAAGGCACTACAGTCATAATTGTAATACAAATGTCATAGAAACTGGTAACTAAAAACTCTTCTTTTTTCCAGCTTGACTAATATACTTAATAATATTCTGGAAGCAGAAAGTTGAATTTCTAACACCTAAAATCAATGGATTTCTACAATAGAAAGATGAAGCATGGGTAGACTTTGTCATTTCCTTCCCAGCCCAGGCTCTAATCAATCATACCACTTATACAAGAGCCTTGACAAACCCCTAGGTATGTACATACCCTAGTGTCTGGCCATTTTTTGGGAAGAAATGCCCAAGAAAGAAGATTTGCTTAAAATAAAAGGGCAGAAAATTTAGGGGCCTTAAGTGGCTGAAGTCTTATACCCATGGCATTGGCTCTTGTTTTAGGAGTATTTTCTTGGTCCTACACATTCTTTTCCCTTTGGTAAAGGACACAGACATCGATGGCCAAGAACAGGCTTCCCTGATTACTCAGTCTGAGTGGTATGATTAATGATATGCCTGGATTCTCTCAGGTCCTTCTATTCCAATGTCATATTGATGGGACCACATTTTAAAAATATGCCAATGGTCTGTTCCTTGAAGTCATCAAGAATGATAGAGGAGTAGAAACTAATCCCCTCCCCAAAGGTGTCAATAGATGTATTTTGGAAAAATGTTTTCAGCACTTTCAGGTGTAGAGAATGAAATGACACTTTTTCATGACTGGAGATAAAGATAAATCACAGATAGTTTGGCATAAAGAATAATAAAAATACAAACAACAATGACAATAATAATGGCATTATACTTGTGAGATTCATTTAGCCACTTTTCTTTCTGTATGGTATATATTTCTTTGAATACAACAGGATATATTTACCATTGTCTCATTTAAGATGATTTAAGGTTTTACAATTGTTTTGAAATTATAAATAATGCTAAAAAGAACATCTTTGTACATATCTTTCAGCACACACGTCAGACTTATCTAGTGTTTATTGTTAAGAATGGAACATTTCCTTTACATGTCTTCTAAGACATCAGTTGTTTATTTTTCTCTGATTTCATGAGAAACTTCTTTTCAGTAATCTTTGCTCCGTTTCTCTTATTACTTTGAAAGCCTCGTAGTGCTAGCCAGTTGTCTCAATTTCCATTTTCTTTTCAAACTGAACACTTAAATAATCTCATCACATGGCATGGCTTTAAATGTTAATGACTTTCAAATATCTACAGACACACCTACCAACTGCCTCCTTGACAGTTCCTACTTGAATGTTTAATAAATATCACACACTTAATATACCTCAACTGAAATCTTAATTTCTACCCCCAAATTATGCTCCTTCCTCAATCTTCTTCCTGCCAATTAATGAAATTACAATGTTTCTAGTTGCCCAGGCCAAAAATCTAAGAGCTGTCTCTATTTCACTGAAATACTCTCTTCTCAAGTTGAACCTGCTCTATGTTCAAAACATATATGAAATAGATGAACTTTTAACATTTCTACCAGTGCCATCTTAATCCAAAAATTCCCTTCTTGATGAATTTCCTCCTAAGTATTCTTACCTCCCTTCCTCCCAGTTTCCACACAACATCCATAGAGATCTTTTAAAACATACATCAAGTCACTCTGTTGATACTTGCAATGACCTCTAAAATTTATTTGCCCTGATTTGTCATATAACAAAAGAACTTAGAGAACAGTTGACATTGATGTTTACTGACACCCCATATTATACTTTTTTAAAAAACATTTTATTTATTTATTTTAGAGGGAGAGAGAACATGAGCAGGGGGAGTGGCAGAGAGAGAGAGGGATAAGCACTGAGCAGGGAGCCCAACACAGGACTTGATTCTAGGACCCTGAGATCATGACCTGAGCTCAACCCACTGACCCACCCAGGCACCCCCCCTAATTATAGTTTAAAAATACCTTGTATCATATTCGACTATGATATTATCTAATATTACATTTTCTTAGAACACAACAGTAGAGTAGCTAGTTGTAGACTGCACTTTGTTTAGGTAGACATAGGAAACTAGCATATATTTGAAAAATTGTTAGATATTTTATAAAATTTTATAAAATAACATTTTATTTTATTTTAAATATTTATTATACATTGCAATTTCTATGTATGATTTATCCTTAGCATTCACAATTTTTAACATTAAAATTTGTTTGTTAAAAATCGCTATGCCTCGAAATTGTATTAAAATACTTTTCCTTATTATTTAAGGTGGGCCTTTTTTGAAGGACTACATAACCATTCAAAGCATTGCAGCTTCCTCCATTGTCACTCTCTATTTTACAGACCTAGGTCAACAGGTCTGTTGGACTACAGTAAGTATTAATTTGAAGTGCAATATACATGTCCCACATTTTGATAGGAAAAATGTGTTGACAGTAGGACAATTTTTATCAAATAAATTCATAATGAAACAAAATACTGTACAGAATGGCATTCTTAGGAGGAAGAATATCTGCATTCTTACATGCTGCATTCTTATGAGGAACAGTGGCCAAAATTTCATACAAGAATGGAAAAACCCAGTTGGAAGAAGGAGAATAAATTCTTTTTGTTAATTTATTTTTTATTTTTTTATTCTTTGCCCTAGGGGTACAGGTCTGTGAATCATCAGGCTTACATCTTTCACAGAATTCACCAAAGCACAAACCCTCCCCAATGTCCATAACCCATCCACCCCATCCCTACCCTCCCACCCCCCAGTAACCCTCAGTTTGTTTTGTGAGATTAATGGGATTGGGAAGGAGACAAACAATAAATTCTTTTTTTAAAATGTCAACCTATTCTATCACTATTGGCCCTTTTTCTGCTTCCTCTATGCCTTGGATTTGTTTTGTTGAGTTTTGTTTTTTAAGATTTTATTTTTATTTATTTGAGAGAGAGAGAGAGATCACAAGTAGGCTGAGAGACAGGCAGAGAGAGAAGAGGAAGCAGGCTCCCTGCCGAGCAGGGAGCCTCATGCTGGCCTGGATCACAGGACCCTGAGATCATGACCCAGCTAAAGGCAGAGGCTTTAACCCACTTAGCAACCCAGGTGCCCACCTCTATGCCTTATTAGTTAAATAGTTATTTCTTCAGTTTTTTCCTTCTGGGAACCTGGAGATATGAAGACTCTTGACATTGGAAAAAGAGGCGACAGAATTCTAAGGCAAAGGTTTTGGAAAATCAGAATGAAGTAGTGAGACTTCTTTTAGTTAGGTGGTCATGGGCTCTCCCTGAAGGAGGAACTTTCAAAGTGGGGCCACTGAATCTAATGGCATTAGAAGAATGAAGACTACATAAAAGACATAGAGGATTAAGAAACAGAGAAAATACTTGACACTACTTCACAAGGATTGAACTATTCATGAGTTATGGAATAGATAGATGGAATAGTTTTAGTAGCAAGAGGAAATACTAGCGACATTTTGTGACAAAGAGTTAATTTGATAAATAATTTTGACACTGATAATACAAAGGATAGTGCAAACATTCTATTTTTTTCAATTCAATTGTTTTATTTATATTTTTAGAATTTTAAAGTTTTTCCAATTACATTCTATTTCATATCTGTGATGGGATTGCACTGTTAATATTTTCTATATTAAGATAGCTTTCCTTTTTGCCATCATTAATAATCCACATTTCAGACATAGTGCTTTAAGTTTTCCATGTTAACACTCAATTTTTAAAATTATTGCAAACACAGAACAATTTATTTACTATAATTTAATTCTCAAATAGAGAAATTCAAGTTTGCATTTATTAAAATGTCACAGCTTTTATTTTTCTGACAATCTCTCCTTTAATATACATTATCTTCCTGTATTTAGTTCATTATTTATATTTTGGTGTTATTGGTTAAGTAGTTCCTTTAGTTTTCAAAGTTCCTTGGTTGAACTTTGGAGTATTAATTTGTTGCACAAAAAAACCTGAGTTTAGAGTATTCTGAATCCTTGTGAAGTATAATATTTATAAAATAGCCTATTAATGCATGCATTATGTAGGCAAAGGGTTTAATACTTAAATGTGATATCAGTAGACCTTTACTAAAGGGGATTTTGGACAATTACATTCTGATATTCAAAGGTTAAAATATTCACAGTCTTTGTCCACATTTATGATGAAAAGGGAATTCTGTCTACAGAAGTTTTGTCAGGACGAGTGGCATTAATGGTGAGTCCATTAGAAATCCAGCTGCATCATTTGGATAAGCACTGAGCAGAGAAAGTGCTAAGGTGGAATTCTGGGACAATTGTACTAGAAAATTACAGCTTATTTGAAAGGAAAGTCATTTAGGTGACAAAGAGAACTCTGGAAATAGGGCGAGTATTTTTAAATCAACCCTATGCTCCACACCATCTTTTGCTGCAAATGAGTCAATCCTATTAAAATCTAAAAATATATACATTACATTGCAATCACACCCACTTTATATTTACTAAATTATACAATAAAAGCAATATTTACCACTCATAAAATTCTTGTACATTTATAAAATACTATAATAAAAGCATTATCATAGGGATGGGTTTTTTGTTTGTTTGTTTGTTTTTGTTTTTGCTTTTTTTTTAGATACAATTGCTATAGAAAGGTCAAAATAAAGATTTTAATAATATTTTTCATCAAGTAACAGTGTACTGTCATGGAATATTGTGCAAATATTTGCCTTATTAAGCTTACTGAAAGACAGGATAGAGGGTTAATATAATAATCCTCATTACACAGATCCTATTAACTAAAGATATGATTCACTTTCACCATTTTTATGTTCATTCCTGTGTGTCCAATAGTTCTTTACAATTTATCTCTTGCAAAGATTCAAGTATCTACCACCACAATCATATACAGAATTGTTCCATCCCTACAAAGGAACTCTCTCATATTAATCTCTATATTTATACACTTTTTTCCCATATCCTGGGGAAATCACCAATCTGTTCTTCATTTCTATATTTTTGTCATGTGGCAAATGCTATAAACAGAATTAGACAGTTTTTTTTTATTGATGTTTAATTTTCTCTAAGTGCAGTGCCTTTAGGATCCATCCTGGTTGTTGCATGTATCAATACTCAGTTCCTTTTATTGGTGAGTAACAGTTGGTTATATGAATGTAGCAGTTTGTTTATCCATTCACCCCCTGACAGGCATTTGGGCTGCTTTCAGTATTTCACAATAAATAAAGCTGTTATCAGTATGTGTGTAGGTATTTGTATGAATGTAAGTTTTTATTTATCACATACACACTGTTGAGTTTTAAGAGTACCTTTTACAGTCTAGATAAAGTCTTTGTCTGATAAGTGGTTTGCAAATATTTCCTCTCAGTTTTAGCTTGTATTTTCATTCTCTTAATGAGATTTACGGTTTTGTTTGTTTGTTTGTTTGTTTCTTTCTTTTTTTGTGCAAAAAGTTTTCAGTTTTAATGCAGTGTAAGTTGCCAGTGTTTTAAGAATTTTGTCTTTGCTGTCGTATGTAAGAACCCTTTGCCTTGCTCTAGATCTGGGAGTTTTCTCCCATGTTTTCTTCTCATAATATAATAGTTTTTTATGTGTTACATTTTAATCATAGTTTATTTTTATTGTGAAGAAATACCTAGCTTTATCACCAAGCTTAGTATTTTCTTTCAATTTGTTTCCTGTGTTCTATAATTCTTTTGTTCTGTTTTTATTTTCTTTCCCCATTTGGAATTAGTTGTCATATTTTATATTCTATTAGCCTCTTGGTTGTTTTGGCTATATCTTCTTTTTTACCAACTCTTCTGGTTATTCAAGAGATTACAATGTGCGTTTTTAAAATATTGAACACTAATAAAAGTTGTTTAATTTAGGTTTACTGATGTGAAGATACTTCTTAGATAATTGAGTGACTTTATGATATTTAGTCTCTTCCTGACTAATCTTCTCTTGTGGTATACTTTAATTTTCTAGGTACTGTTAAGTAAAAATCCACTACTATAATTTTATATGGTCAATATTTATTTAGATTTATAATTTTCACTCTAATTTAGTTATTTCTTCTAATGCTGAGCTTATATCTGTGAGCATTATCATTCTTCCTGAAGAACATCTTTAGTGATTTATTCTAGTTCTGCCATTGATGAATTTTCTCAACTCAGTTCATCCTAAAATGTACTTATTTAACTATTTGGGGAGAATGCTTTTGTGGAAAAAAATTCCATATTGGCAGTTATATTTGTCTTCTTTTCACGAAATTTTGTTATTTTGATTTTTGACTCCCATGTTTCTGTTGAAAAGTCCACTATGCTCTTTTGAAATAATGTGTCTTTTCTCTGGCTCATATTAAATTTGTTTTTTGTTTGATTATCACTGTTTGACTATTGAGGCACACAGTTACAATTATGTTTCTATTTATCCTGCTTTGGGTTTATAGTGTTATTTGAGTCTGCTGTTTGGTATAAATATTTAATTTGAAAAATTATCGTAATCCCTTTAGTATTCAGTTTTCCTCTATTCTCTTCATATTCTCCTCTTGGGATTCATATTTCATTTCCATACTTTTCTCCTCATAGGTTTCAAATATCTGCTGAAATACTCAAATTTGTTTTGTTTTATTTCTTTGAATATATAAAAGATCATTTTTTAAAGTATATGTAGATCTACTATGTAGAGCTTCAGTTTATCTACTATGTAGAGCTTCAGTTTATCTCTTTTGAATATCTGCTGTTTCTTTTGGATTTGAATACAGTATCTTTACTCCTGTTATACCTTTATATTTCTGACCTAGTGCAAGAAAATATATGTGAACAACTTGTTTTGTTTTGTTTTTTAAAGAATTTTATTTGTTTATTTGACAGAGAGAGAGAGAGAGAGAGTAAAAGCAGGGGGCATGGCAAGCAGAGGGAAAGGAGAAGCGGGCTCCCCACAGAGCAAGGGAGCCCCTTGTGGGACTTGATCCCAGAACCCTGAGATCATGACCTGAGCCCAAGGCAGTTACTTAACCAATTGAGCCACCCAGGTGCCCATGAACAACTTGTAAAGATAACTTGAGGCCTAGGATCATGTTACTCTGCTCTCAAACTGATTTATCATCCTGCAGATGGACTAGTGGCATTTGGTCCAGGTCATCTTAATCCAGTTGATGACTGAAATGATTTCAGGCTGAGCTTTGGTACCTGTAAAGACAATCTACTTCTGCTTCATCATGGCTCTAGGTCTTAACCCAAATCCTGGAGATTTTATAAGGCCATTTCTGTCTTTAAAAGATGCCAACCAGCAAATTTTGTCCCTCCATTCTCAGGCACCCTCAAAAGATTTAGTCTTCTCAGGATGCTATCAGACTTCAAATCCTAGTGTCAATCACTATTCTTGAGTCCTATTTAAAAAATCCTGCCCTTCTAATTCTCAATGACTCAATAGCTCTTTGAACCCTGAAAAACAGTTTGATCAATTTTTCATGCTGATCTCATTACAATGGATTGAATAACCTAGAATAAAATTCTCCAGTATATGTTATTCATATAATGGTTAAATTAAAACAAAACAAAATAAAAACTTCTCTTAGTATTATATTAGCTTCAGTGGTTCTCATTCAATACAAAGTAGTATTACTGTTGAGAAATGCTCTCTTAATTTTAATAGCTCTCCTATCATTAGAAGATTAAGGATGGTACTACTTTATTTTGTCAGTAATTTTCAACTATTTCAAATATGCAATTTGTTTTATTTTCAACTGTCAACTGCAATTTTAAAAAAAGAAGTAAAGCCAACTCCATCCCAATATTAATAGCAGTAAAAACTTTCTTTTTTTCAAAAGAGGATGAAATGCATTAAGCCCAATCTAAGCACAAAAGTTCTAATCCGTTCTCAACAAGTACAGCTGTGTGTTTCAAATTATATTTCTAAAACATCTATTGTCTTCTTCCTTTTTCAATTTAGACATTCCAAGTTGAATATTCCACAGAAGTTCCCCAAAAAATCTCAATTACCTAGGATGGCTAGTATCCTTTCCTTGTATCAGTTTAAACTTTACATTTAAAGCAGCACATTAGTTTAATACAGTGATCATTCCATAAAAGAAAAGCATGAAAATAATTTCATATTGGACATAAGTTGGAATTTAAAAGCAGTATAATAATATATATAATCATATAATCATAAATTATATGTGGTATATATGTTGTATATACCTAGAAATATGTTATATATACACTATAATTAAATATACTTTATATATACTTATCTTCAAAGTAAGAAGAAAGTATATATGCTTATTTTGAATATATCATTTTTTAAAGATTATTTATTTATTTATTTGACAGAGAGAGAGACACCAAAACAGGGAACACCAGCAGTGGGAGAGGGAGAAGCAGGCTTTCCTGCAGAGCAGGGAGTCTGATGGAGGGCTCAATCCCAGGGACCTGAGATCCTAACCTGAGCCAAAGGCAGACGCTTAATGACTGACCAACCCAGGCGCCCTTGAATATATCATTTCTACCAAACTTTTGATTTATAGTGGACTTCCTAGTCTTTGTAAATTCATCTGATTTCCTAGGGCTTACAACTGGCATATATTTGCTTATTTGGTTTGGTTTGGTTTGGGATTTGCTCCTTTTTAGTAGGAGAAGAAAAATTTATTTTTCAGAAGTGTGTCTTATTAATATTTGTCTATCTGGTCTTTTTTATTTATTTCAAAACTATTTTCTGATTACTCTCTAAGTTTAATAAAACATTTCTTTCCCTTTTTTTCCTATTTGCACCCAAATGTACTTTTATTTTTGAAAGATGCATTGTCCAAAAGTTATTTCTTTTTTAAATATTTTTATATTTTAATTTTTAATTTTTAAATTTTTTTCAAAACTTATTTCTTATCATTCTCTACTGCTTTCAGGTCAGGATATAGCCTTCATACTTTAGTACTATTTTAACCCCCATGTTTCAGCATGAACAATATTTGTGATAAAACATTGGGCCTCCCTGAACATATTACTGTAAGCCAGCAGGTTCTCCTGATTTATTTTTAGGGTATGATGAAGATAAGACAGTAGTTTAATTTCCTGATCCAAAGAAACTTCATATTTGTGATAGCATTTTTATTAACTTAATAAAGAATGACATGTGGTCAAGGTTACTATTGTTCATAACATTTTTTCTTACTGATGTATTACTAGAGGATTTGCTCAAAATTAACTTGACTAGATCAGATGGCGTTGAAATAAATATTTTAAACTTTTTGTTGTAATAAAATAATTACTCTAATTATTCAGGAGTATTAACTAAAACTCTATTTTCAGACATTCAGAAGTGGTAAACACTTTTTTCTTTACCACTGAATAGTCAGGCATGTTGTATGCCATAAATTAATACAGTTTATTAGTAAAAAAAGTTATTTTACACTGACTTTATCAGATGTTGCGTATTTGCCCTCATATAAAAGTCTTTCATGGCTAATGGGATGGAAAAACTATACCTTAAGAAACCTACATACATAAATGTTCATCCTTGTGTGTATCTATACACACAGACATAATTATATATATAAAACATACATATATATCATATATAGTAACCATGTAGCTATACAAAGTTCTCACGAGAAATAAAAACATAATTTTTAATCAACATGCATAACTGCATGTTTGAATAAAACATGTGCAGCTTTAAGTTTTCTTTCTTAGAAAATGATGAAAATTAGCAAAGACAAAGCAAAGCAGTAATGGCAGTTGAATTTATCATTGTCATGGCTGTATTCTTTCTCTTTGAACTCTCAGAGGTAAATTATTTTCCTTTTTCTGTATGAATTCCAGAATGACTTTCACCTGGTTTTAGCATCAAAAGAAAACCAATAATGGACCGTCATAAGATTTAGAAAACTACCAGAAAGCCAGTCAGCCAGTGAATTTTTATATAATCAAACAGCCTTGTTTCCAATTATCTTTCCAAATCTTATGACTATTTCTCTATAAATCGGGTATCTCTCTCCATATATATGGTTGACTCAGCTCCAGAATTCAGAAGGCAATCCTTTTAACTACCTACTCAGACTCATTAGAATTAAAGTCTAAAATTTCCAGATGAGAGAACTAAATTATTTCAATTTGAATCAATGTTAAATCAATTTAATTCAAGATGACCCAGCTGTGTAAATTAAAAAAAGAAAAAAGTCACCGAGGCCAATTCCATTCAATGATAAGAACAGTTCACATTGAAGATGGAATGTGAATGGGTCTGGGGAGACACAAACAAATATATTTATAATAGTTTTGTTTGTTAAATAAAAATGCCTGTGTACTACCTATGAAGAAATCATTACGTTAGTTTCAATATTTATTTTTATTTTAAATCCACCACTTATAATTGTCCTTTCCTTACGTCTTGGCCAGTTATTGCAAGGATGACTTCTTGTGAATTATATTAGCACCCAGTATAATTCATTTTAAAGAATAGATAATGCTATGTGTCCCTTTTATGAGTTCATTCAGTAGGCTAAGTCTGTAGACATGTTTATTATGTTTATATGTAAATCTTAATAATATATACAAAAATTCATTTTTTAAAATTTAAATCACCTTCTTATTTTCAGGTATTTTTGGCTGAATACACAGGACCTCTGCTGATATATCTCCTCTTTTATTTGAGGATCCCATACATATATGACATGAGAGAGAGCTCTAAAAGATTACGCCACCCAGTGGTACAGTAAGTGATATATATAGTACCTATAGATAAACTAGTACACAGATAAAACTTTAAAATTTGCATATAAACCAAATTAAAGTGGATTACACTTAAGAAAATATATTTTAAGTAACTTTAAATATTATATACACACCAGCTTGCAAATTTATATACAAGGAACTATTAAGTATACCTTAAAGTTGAAGTAATGTAAATTCATAATGATCACAGTAAAAGAAATCTGGAAATTTAGAAATATCACAAGAAACTTAAAATTACAAAGTTGTGAGGTCATATATAAAGGGCTCAAGATATAAAACTAAATAAAATATTAATAAAATATGTACTTATGGCAACATTTTTAGGAAAGAAACAATGACCTCATAAACAGGAAAAAGAAAAGGGTTTTATAAGTTACCTTTAGTAAGTCCAAATCCAAAATAAATGTTACCTTAAAGTAAGAAGTAAAAGTAAAGTACAGAAAATGATGAGGGCAATTATCAAAGCATAATATATAGCATACTGTGAAAATAATCTCTCTGTGTCTCTCTCTCCCTCCGCCTACCAAATTGAAAAGTAAGAGAATAATTATTATTCAAGATTCTACAGTGAGATGTGGTGTTAGCAATTTGTTAAAAATAAAAATAAAAGGAACCTGACTTAATGACTAAACTCTAAATGAATTAAGAAACAAAATTTAGGTCATAAGGATACTAGAAGGTAGAGAGTGATTTGATTCCTGACTTTCTCATCTCAAATCAATCTATCCTTTACCCTTAATTTCTGTACTACAGACACACTGACTTTCTTGTCCCTGATACCTACCATGTTCCCTTTCACTCAAGGGCATTTAAACATGCTGTCCCTCTTCTTCCATCCCAATTACCTCTTTCTTAGCTCTTATATAAACTTCAGGTAGAAGTTCAGTATATTTTACTCATGATAGCCATTCCTATTCCTCCCGAGGCAAATATACCACTGAAATGTTCTTCCTTTATCCAATTTATTACTTTAAAATTATATGTTCACATAATCACTTGTTTGTATCTTTCCCTCTATAAAGTTCTATAATGGATGTACTTTGATGTCTAGTTTATCTTTACTGCTTAATATTACCTGATTTACAGGAAACACTCAATAAAAATGTTTTGAATCAATTGGAAGATGAACCAACTATGAACATATTTATTTTACATTGAGAACTTTTAGAGTATAAAAGAGAGGAACCTGACCTGGATGGATGTACTGAGATGGCTCATCTAAGAAAGTGGCATTTGAATTATTTCTTTGTTTTCTGGAGCGATGAATCATATTTTAACAGCAAATTTAAAGAAATTTCATGTGGAAATGATCTGTGGTACAAAGAAATTTGGTGCTTTGTAGGAGCAAAAAGAAAGCTAGTATGGCAGAAGAAAAGAGAGGCAGGGGGAAATTGGTTCTTAGGGGTGATGGGCAAGTTGTTCAGGTTCTGGTAGAACTACCAATTTTCTCTCTAGTGAAGGGAATAAGGGAATGACCAATTTGTTTAGAAAATCTGGGGTGGAGGGTTCATAAAGACAATATAATTGTACTCATATTTTAGATCAGCATATAACATCTGCTAGATATATAACACATCATGAAAAAGAGAGCACTTTTTTTTCCCTAGTGGCATTCTAAGGGAATTAATTGACAGTTGGTTACTATTCTTAAACACAAACACGGCATGTTTTATAACATCTCAGCGATAACAGTTTGCACTATGTTGTTCCAAAATAGCAAATATGTTAAGTTTGTATGAAATCATTTCGGAGCAGATACACACAAACACACAAACTACTTGTGAAATTTAAGTGTCTAGCAGAAATCTATAAATAATCATATGGCTTCTAAGGCAACCCACCTTTAAGATGGGTGGTTACCATTTCTCACAGTTTCAAGAAGACCAAATTTCAAATGACATGTCCATTTTCCCCATACTCTAATGTTAGTTCTCCAAAATGGCTTTGAATCATTTCACAGAGTTCAAAAGTATTTTTCTGCTGGCTTAGATCTATATGTGACTTAACTACCACAAAATTCTTTGGATCTCTTAGGTTTCAAACCTCTACATACTGGAACTAAGGCAGTATCTCCTACATTACCTCCATCCCCATCAAACAATGAAAAGGGGATCCAGTTTGGTGAAACGAATCCAGTTCATCTTGTTTGAACTTTATTATTAATCAATAGATAGAGGACACATACTTGAAATTGTCAAGGTCTCTCCTGCCATAGGGATCAAGTGAACTAGTTGGACTGAGCCTGAGGCCACACCTCCCCTAAGGACTTCTAACTGCGTCATCAGGGATGGAAGAGCGGTCCCTGAAAACTTTCCTACACACGGCACACACAGTTGGACTATCTCCCTTGAATGAAAGAAGATACGTCTATTTGAACACTTATATCCCTGTTTAGGACCCTCACATCATTAACCTCATACTTTCAAGCCATCCTTCTTCTCTCACACAACTCAATAAACTCCACAGTCTTCCGTGTTGCTTTCACTGAGTCCTTCCAAATTCCTGGAATTCTACCTCTGCAATTCAAAGTCCATTAATAGCAAAACCTCTTGTATCTTCAGCATTTTATCTTGTCTTCATATTCTTCCACAACAGAAACCAGGCATAGCTCTATAAAATTGAGATTGTTCTTCCTTCCTTCCTTCCTTCCTTCCTTCCTTCCTTCATTCCTTCCTTCCTTCCTTTCTTTCTTTTCTTTCTTCCTTCCTTCCTTCCTTCCCTTCCTTTCTCTTCCCTCTTCTCTCTTCTCTCTTCTCTTCTCTTCTTTCTCTTCTCTTCTCTTCTCTTCTCTTCTCTTCTCTTCTCTTCTNCCTTCCTTCCTTCCCTTCCTTTCTCTTCCCTTTTCTCTCTTCTCTCTTCTCTTCTCTTCTTTCTCTTCTCTTCTCTTTTCTTTTCTTTTTTTCTCAAGATTTGATTTATTTGAGAGAGACCATGAGCTGGGAGGTGGGGAGGAACAGAGGAAGAAGGAGAAGCAGACTCCCTGCTGAGCAGGGAGCCCACTGGCCTCAATCCCAGGACTCTGAGACCAAGACCTGAGTGGAAGGCAAATGTTTAACCAATTGCCATCCAGGGACTCTGGGACTGTGTTTTTTGTTTTTGTTTTCTTTCATAGTCCTCCTATGTTGAAACATATGTGATAAGGGATAAGATATTTTTGAATATTATGATTGGGAAAAAGAATTGGACCCAAACCTATTCATGGGTGTTCAATTAGTTTAGACTGCACAGAGAAAGAGTTGATATTTGAAGGGAATTCAACCATAATTAAATAGAAATATTTGGAATGAAATCAAACATAGTAGGTGAGTTACCAATACTGTGCAAAGTAACATGTATCCAAAGAGTAAGATACAGCTGTATGTACTGTGATGGTATAGCATCAGAAATAAAGTGAACTAATTTAATCATATCATGGACTAAAATTTCTCATTTAGTGCTCTGCTATTTAGTGTGACATAACCTCACTTTATGCTTTCTTACAAAGTGGAAAATTTTATCATTCATGTATATACTCCTAAAAGAACCAAAAAGGTGGGAGAGATGTTGATTTCCTTATCAATTCTTTAAACCTACAATTCTTAAACCTTCTAAATCAGAACCTTTCCTTTTGCTTGTCTTACTATCTAGAACCCTCTGCCCCTGCATATCCTCACTTTGTTCTTTCATTTCTTACAGAATTTGTCTATTATTTAGAGAAATACACACACCGAAAATGTCTCTCCCCTAATAGGTGCACACATATTTTTTATGAATTAATGGATAATAGTAAATTCGCTGATGATTTAGGCAGGTTGGTTTGTGTTTTCCCAAAAGTCACTATTATTATTAACCAGAAATCATTAATTCATTCTGTTAAAATAAACTCCCGTAAAGAGTCAATGTTTGATTGTACATAAAGTAAATGATATGCTAATTTTTACGTTCAAACTTTATTGGATTAAGGGTGTGGTTTTTGATCCATATTGATTTTCTTGAATAGCAACCATACTCTTTGAAATTTTATATTTTTTTTCAAAATCAGTACAGATTTTAATATATTTTAAGCATAAACAAGAAAATATACTTCTGTAAATTATATCTGACACTTACTTTTAAAACAATAGTTTTACAAATGACAACAAGAGTTTCTCAACTGGAAAAGCAGAAACAAAAACAAACACACAAAGAGACAAACAAAATATTACAATTTGTTAGGTAGGCAAAAAAACATAAAACAAACTAAACCAAACAAAAGCTGCACTGACTCCATAAAAAAATGAAATTCAAACCTTTCAATGTACGGTTCTTACTAAAGGACAACCAGACAATGAAAAAGTTATTCTGAATACTATAAAATGTCAAATGAATTCTAAGTAGATTTTGGGTATTTTTTAAAACTTGTAAAATTTCCCTTCTGGCAACCGTGAGTTCATTGTATTTATAGATCTGATTCTGCTTTTTTGTGTGTTTATTCTTTTTTTTTTTTTTTTTTAGATTCCACATGAGTGAAATCATATGCTATTTGGCTTTTTCAATCTGACTTATTTCACTTGGCCTAATACCCTCTAGGTCCATCCATGTTGTCTCCAATGGCAGAGGGGAGAAGACTGAGGGATCAGGCAAAATGGGTGAAGGGGAATGGGATATACTGGCTTCCAGCTATGGAATAAATACATTACAGGAGTAAAAGACACAGCATAAAGAATACAGTCAATGATATTATAAAAGCATTCATTGTATGATGATAGATGATAAGTACAATTGCGGGGATCATAGCATAATGTAAAACTTCTTAAATCACCATGTTATACATATGAAATTAATGTAACATTGTATGTCAGCTATACAAAAAAAAGTGTACATTTTCTGCTTCATTCATGAGGCATTTTGATATGAGTACATTTATAATTATTATATATTCCTGGGGTAGGTGTGAGCATACAGATTATGACTGGTATTATAAAATATTTTGAGTGTCATCAGAAGTAAATTTATAGAGACTGTTTTGACAATACATTGTTGTGAAATAAATTTAGAAAATTTCTAGAATAAAAATATTAAAATGTCATTAGTGTTTTGATTACTGGAAACATTTCCTAATAAATATATAATATTTTAGTAAACTAACAAAAAATGTCTTACATATAAGGCAAGCCAGACCTTTGGAAAGGAACTTAATATGTTCATGTTTTATTTTCTTTCTAGCTTGGCTTGCTTCTGTCATTGTATACACTATATCCGATATCTTTTGGAAACCTTATTTGTTCATAAAGTTTCTGCAGGACATACACCTTTGAAAAATTTGATAAAGGTGGGATTGATATGTTCATAATTTTAATTATTATCGGGAAATTTTGTGTATTGGGTCATCCATAAAATGATACAATCATGTTTATTTTCCTCATGCTTAGAATTTTTCTGTTCGACTGTGTCAACATACCTTTTTTTAAATTTTTTAAAAGATTTTATTTATTTATTTGACACAGAGAGAGAGATTACAAGGAGGCAGAGAGGCAGACAGATGGAGAGGAGGAGCAGGCTCCCCACTGAGCAGGGAGCCAGATGCGGGCCTCGATCCTAGGACCCTGAGATCATGACCTGAGCTGAAGGCAGAGGCTTTAACCCACTGAAGCACCCAGGTACCCACTGTGTCAACATATCTTAAATATCTGCTCCTGAAATGCCACTTCCTGAGTGACCTATTTCACTGGAGCTACGTTCAATCAATAATCCTATATAAAAGGTTTGCCATACCCTTTTGTTACAAGACATGTGTGCTCAGGCACCCTTAATTTGGGAAATACTTAACATTGAATTCAGATTCTTTAAGTGCTGCTTGAGGACGAGGGATGTCATACATGAACCCTCCTGTAAAAATACATCTGTGATAACACTGATGAAACTACACCCCCCATATTTATGACAGTTGTCAGTGTGATGACAGTGTCTTTGTTCTTCCAAAAATGATGAATTCAGGGTGCCTGGGTGGCTCAGTGGGTTAAAGCCTCTGCTTTCGGCTCAGTTCATGATCTCAGCGTCGTGGGATCGAGGCCCGCATCGGGCTCTCTGCTCAGCAGGGAGCCTGCTTCCTCCTCTCCCTGTCTCTCTGCCTGCCTCTCTGCCTACTTGCAATCTCTCTCTCTGTGTCAAATAAATAAATAAAATCTTAAAAATTGTTGAATTCAGGAGTTAATAACTATCCCATCAAATAGCTGTCAAGAAAATGGAAAGTTTTATGAAATATTGAAGTGGAAATGTACATTGGATGACATGCTGCAATTCAATTTTCCAATTCTAATTTCAATTTATTTTAATTTCCAATTTAAAGTTTACTTCCAATAGGAAATATTTCCTTATTAAAAATGTCCTGTCTTTTTTGGCAAATATTTGTTTTGTAAAAATTTCAACAAACCTTTCTATTGTCATCATTGTAATAAAACAAAAAATTACAAAACTCTTAGGAACCTCAAAAATCATTTAGACTAGCTTCTATTCCAGCAGAAGTTATTCAAATTTATCATATCAGTACAAGATCAGTATTATAGCCTAGGACTTTTGGAACTAGGATATTTCCCTTTACAATCTATCAAGATATGTTTTACTAATGATTAAATAATTCATTATTTTATCCATCTACTGTTGAAAAATGAATGTTAGTATATTTTATGTAATACATTATTTATTATTTTATTACTTCATGTGTATTTATTACTTTAAAGACCACTCTTGAAAAATATTTCTAAAATATATTGTTACATTTGCCTTATATACTAAGTACCCATTTATATTAATAAAGGTTGAGCAAAGTAATGCCTTTCCTTAGTGACATCAAATGGGTACTTGTAAAATGGTACTTTATTGGGTGAGAGGCATTTCATTTATCTTGCTTAGAGCATACGATTTTTCATACAAAAAAAAAGCTTCAGTGTGGCATGTAAGTGTATGGGATGGTTTCAAATAATATGATAGATTATATATATTTGCTAACTTTTATTATGTTTTATTTGTAGGGCTGTGCCTTTTATTGGGGATTTACTTCTTGGATTGCCTACTACATTAATCACCCACGGTATACACCACCATGTATGTAGGATTTCTTTCTAATTAAACACATACTAAATTGACAGCATCAAAACTCTCTTCTAAACTACACAGAAATGATAAACAACCTGGCACACTTAAAAAAAGAAGCAAATAATGAAAAAAATGTCAATTTTAAATAGTTTCCATATCACACTCCATTACATTTTTATGTAGATTTAAAAGACCAAATTTGACTGACATGCTTTGATTTATTTTCTCTCCATAGGAACTCTAACAAAAATATGAGTTGATTGTAAACCTCCAAAATGACAGATAGTAAAATGAAAGAATGAAGATTAAAAAGAAAAATTCCATATAGTCACATAATCACGTAAACTCAGCTATCAGGATTTTAAAAATAAACTATAAATATGCAATTATTATATTAAATGTAATTCAATAAGAAAAAATAGAAGCAATTTGTTTCTGTAACAGTGTTCTGTTTATAACTTTATTAAATGTCCTCTTGATCATTGACTCAGATGAAGCACTTTGGTGGAAAGCACAGTGCACCAAGCCTAAATCTCAGTTCCTAAACATGGAGAAAAATAGCTGTCCTCATCAAGGAATTCCATTTCTTTTATTTGCTGTGAACTTTTCTCTCCTCAGTTTTTACTGCAGCCCTCAAGGCACACACAGGGCTCTAGTACTACAAGGGTTAAAGTTTCACTTGTAATTGACAGTTATTTTTTCTGGTCTATTTCTGGTATTTATGAAGTTTGAGATGGAAATGAATGGAGTAGTCAAGCTTAATTTTAGATTTTATAAAATAAGTTAAACAGTCTTAATATCTGTTCTTGAATTACCAACAATAGAATCTTTACTGAGATCAGCAAATCTAGTTGAGCCTGCTGAAAGCAAATCATTGCAATGTTCAAAACTTTAATTCTTCTAAATGCTAACAATTAACTATGAATACTGAAGAGAATTTCTTAATATCATATAAATCATTTTTTAAAAAATATTTTATCAGAAGATGTACCTACTAAATTTAGAACATTAACAGATATTTTTGTTCCATAGAATGTTTAAGAGTAGCCTCTGAAAAATGCTACTACATTCACATATATTTTTTTAAGATTTTATTTATTCATTTGTCAGAGAGAGAAAGAGAGAGGGAGCACAAGTGGGGGAGCAGCAGGTAGAGGGAGAGACAAGGAGGTTCCCTGCTGAACAAGGAGCCCAATGTGGGACTCCATCCTAAGACCCTGGGATCATGACCTGATGAACTGAAGGCAGACGCTTAACCGACTGAGCCACACAGACATCCCAACATTCACATATGTGATGCAAAATAATAGAAGCTGATTGTTATTAACATATGCAAAATATTTACTGAAAACTTAATGGTTGTCAATAATTGTAAAATTTCTATTTCTTTTATCATAAGAAATATTATTATGTAGGTGGTAATATTCTCTACTAGGATTATGAAAATGAGGCCTTGAAAGACTAATTTTATTTTGCTCAGGACTCGTAAATACATAAAATGTAAATAGGTCTCAAATTCTGTGAAAACATATATAACATTATGATACTGACTCCAACTGAATTCCAAGTGAATAAATACCATGTATAGTCCTATGCTCAACAGATATGACTGCATAAAATTAACAACATCTGTACATTTACACACATTAATTGAATAAAAAACAACATATTATTATGTATTTTCACCACGTATACCATTAAGGAAGTCATTTTTCATACTTCTTGAAAATATTTAAAAGTAAATAGGAAACAAATTGTCATAATTGAAAACTTCCCAATGGCAGGAATATTCGATTAACTGCAAACTGGCATGCATATGTTCAGAAAAGTTAATACAAAAATGTTAGTATCAGCAGCAACCAAAGAAAAAGAACCTGTTTTTTTCTTGCCAAAGTAATATATTATAAAAATTATGAAAATATTACAGAAAGTTTTGGGATGCCTGGGTAGCTCAGTCGGTTGAGCCTCTGCCTTCAGCTCAGGTTGTGATCCCAGGGTCCTGGGATCCAGTACTGCTCTGCCTCCTTGCTCAGCAAGGAGCTGGCTTCTCTCCCTGCCAGCCCTTTCCTCTGCTTATGCTAACCCTCTCTCTCTCTCTCCCTCCCTATCTCTGAAAAAATAAAATAAATAAATAAAATCTTTTAAAAAGTTACAGAAAGTTTTAATGATCTCTAAAATATTTTCTAGAAAGTTTGTTTCAGATTACATTTTCTGTAACTTTGCTTTTTGGAAATAAAAACTAAAAATAGTTTAAAATTATACTTTTTGTCCCTCCTTATACCTGTTTTCATCACATCATTATTTATTCTCACTAAAAATGAAAACAAGGTATGTCTTTACTGTCCTGCTACAGGAAATGTTCTGAACCCCTCTCTTGTCTATGTTAACATCTATTCACTTTCTAAATCAGAGTTCAACCATGTACTCAGAGAGACTCCCTGATCTCCCTGATTAAATCATTCGTTTTAGCTCTTACATTAAATACTATATAGATCTTTTTTAGTAAGACTTATCGGGATTGCAAATCTCCCTCTGTTATCTTTTGATTATTATTTGTTTCCTTGTCAGATAGTAATTTTTATTAAGATAAGAGTTGCATTTGGCTTAGTTTATAATTGATTTTATCCCAGGCACACAATAGAGTGCCTGTCCTTTTCCTAATAACTATTGTTGAATGAGTAAAGTCTTGCCTAGAAGTAGGTATAAATATATATATATATATATATATATATATATATATATATTGATTTAGCTAGAGGAGAATGTTTAATTATATGGCAAATGTTGCTTAGTTGTATGGGAAATATAATATTGATGAATAAGTGATTATAAAAGTGTTTTATCAGATACTATAAAAAGTGTATAACAAATATGTATATTTCCAAGGGAAAAAATCTGAATTTTAACTAATTTACCACGGATAATGGAATTTTAATGTATTTTATTTCCCTTTGCATTTTTATCTATTTTCCAAATCTTCTCCATTAAGTACTGATGTATTTTATTTCATAGTTCAATATATGCACTTTGTAAAAACAAAACTTCAAATACTTCTACATATTTTGTATATGTGTGTGTACATATACACATATATACACACATATATATGTGCTATATATGTGTGCTATATATATATACATATATATACATATATACATGCATAGATACTTATATAACTTTTGACTAAATTATCCTTTAAATTTCTAGCACATGGAACTGGAACTTCCAAAACCACTTAAAAAGGAAGATGTTTGAAGCAGTATTACTTATCATACATAAAATTAAAGTAGCATTAATTACACAGCAATTAGATAATATTTAATTTTTTTAGAGTTAATCACAGTATACATTATGATGCAGATGTCATAGCTTTTATAATGAAACTTTAATAATATTAGATNTTAATTACACAGCAATTAGATAATATTTAATTTTTTTAGAGTTAATCACAGTATACATTATGATGCAGATGTCATAGCTTTTATAATGAAACTTTAATAATATTAGATAAGCCTTTAAATGTATTCTTATAAAATATGCAAGATTTAATATGAGACACTATAATTTTGTGAATGCGTTTACATAAACANGTATTCTTATAAAATATGCAAGATTTAATATGAGACACTATAATTTTGTGAATGCGTTTACATAAACACAATTTATATGCACACACATAAAAGAAAAAGGAAATGCAACTGGTAATACAGATGAGCTTATAGAAAAATTTATTTTTGGTACTTTTGTATATTCCACCTTCTCTACCATAAGAAAGGTAACTTTAGGACAGTGTCTTAAATTCTATTTTAGTCCTTATTTTACATTACGTAACCTGTACTTTTCTTTACTTTAAGATGAGAACATTAATACTTGCCTCATGTATTTGTTTTTAGCTGAAAAATTAAAAAAACACTTAAAATATTACCTATTATAAAATATCAATGCAAGAAATAAACGTTTTTATTAATGTGATTCTTTTGTTGTTAAACAAGAGCTATCATTGGGTGCCATCATATATTATGCCATATGATGTGCTGTTAAAGTGACAAATGAAAGATTAAATCTGCCTTCAAAGAGTTTAGTAATACAAATTAAAAATAGATTCCTTTTGTATTTTAAATATAACTAGGTGGCTAGAAAAAAGTATATGTTGAAAACAAAAATATTTTCATCCCTTTAGATTGCAAATGTATTATCCCAAAGGGTCAATTACATACACCACAGTACTTTGGATTAGAGGGTAGTAATATCCAATAAACATTGCTTCAGTTATGTTCGTAGTGTGGTAATCCAAAATATGAATGTTGGCATTACATCTTCTTTTCCTACTTTCTAGCGTTTGGAACACGGCAAGTCACAGTATCTGCTATCAGTTTTTTGGTATGTATTATTTATATTACTTTATATTCATGCTGTAATTGTAGTGTTATTAAAAATGAAAAACAAATTATATTTGAGGATTTCACATGTAAAAATATGACCTATTTTTATATTATATACTTAACAATATTAAGTGAAGTCAAACGATTACCCCAAATCAAGCCATTAGCTTCTAATTTTTTTTGAACTCTCTAAATTTCTTAATCAAAATGCTCTACTCATCTATGAAGGATAATTAGAATACTTTGAAATCTAGTAAAATTTGAAAAAAATCCTGCTTAGTAATTAATCACAATCCCAAAATCACGACCTGAGCTGAAACCAAGAGTGGATGCTTAACTGACTGTGCTACCCACGTACTCCAAGAAAAGTTACTGTGTTTTAAAACACTTGTCATAGCAGTTATAGTATTTTTTAAGTGAAAAAAGAGGCATAATTGAAAACAAGCAAAATTCAAACAGTTTGTAATATACATTTTTCCACAAAGACTTTTAAAGACGTTGCCTCCTAATTAAGCTACTAGTATTTAATCTTCACACATGATTTTATTAATCAATGCTTTTTAAATGCATTTCAAATGGGGAAAAATAAGAAGGAGGAGAATTAGGCAAGTCATAAAATTTTATCACAGTTGCTGTCTTGTAAGGGCCAAGGTATCAAAATAAACAAATAGTGACAAATAGTAGCATTGTCTAAATCCAATACAGACAATAGGTAAGTGTGATAATATTAATTCCACACTTCTNATTTTTTGGTATGTATTATTTATATTACTTTATATTCATTCTGTAATTGTAGTGTTATTAAAAATGAAAAACAAATTATATTTGAGGATTTCACATGTAAAAATATGACCTATTTTTATATTATATACTTAACAATATTAAGTGAAGTCAAACGATTACCCCAAATCAAGCCATTAGCTTCTAATTTTTTTTGAACTCTCTAAATTTCTTAATCAAAATGCTCTACTCATCTATGAAGGATAATTAGAATACTTTGAAATCTAGTAAAATTTGAAAAAAATCCTGCTTAGTAATTCTTCCTATTGTCTATACACTTACAAACCTCTAAGGACAAA
>LNAC01000013.1:1293509-1375376 GCA_002007465.1 Ailurus styani | reverse complement strand
GAAGGCAGAGGCTTTAACCCACTGAAGCACCCAGGTACCCACTGTGTCAACATATCTTAAATATCTGCTCCTGAAATGCCACTTCCTGAGTGACCTATTTCACTGGAGCTACGTTCAATCAATAATCCTATATAAAAGGTTTGCCATACCCTTTTGTTACAAGACATGTGTGCTCAGGCACCCTTAATTTGGGAAATACTTAACATTGAATTCAGATTCTTTAAGTGCTGCTTGAGGACGAGGGATGTCATACATGAACCCTCCTGTAAAAATACATCTGTGATAACACTGATGAAACTACACCCCCCATATTTATGACAGTTGTCAGTGTGATGACAGTGTCTTTGTTCTTCCAAAAATGATGAATTCAGGGTGCCTGGGTGGCTCAGTGGGTTAAAGCCTCTGCTTTNAAAAATGTCAATTTTAAATAGTTTCCATATCACACTCCATTACATTTTTATGTAGATTTAAAAGACCAAATTTGACTGACATGCTTTGATTTATTTTCTCTCCATAGGAACTCTAACAAAAATATGAGTTGATTGTAAACCTCCAAAATGACAGATAGTAAAATGAAAGAATGAAGATTAAAAAGAAAAATTCCATATAGTCACATAATCACGTAAACTCAGCTATCAGGATTTTAAAAATAAACTATAAATATGCAATTATTATATTAAATGTAATTCAATAAGAAAAAATAGAAGCAATTTGTTTCTGTAACAGTGTTCTGTTTATAACTTTATTAAATGTCCTCTTGATCATTGACTCAGATGAAGCACTTTGGTGGAAAGCACAGTGCACCAAGCCTAAATCTCAGTTCCTAAACATGGAGAAAAATAGCTGTCCTCATCAAGGAATTCCATTTCTTTTATTTGCTGTGAACTTTTCTCTCCTCAGTTTTTACTGCAGCCCTCAAGGCACACACAGGGCTCTAGTACTACAAGGGTTAAAGTTTCACTTGTAATTGACAGTTATTTTTTCTGGTCTATTTCTGGTATTTATGAAGTTTGAGATGGAAATGAATGGAGTAGTCAAGCTTAATTTTAGATTTTATAAAATAAGTTAAACAGTCTTAATATCTGTTCTTGAATTACCAACAATAGAATCTTTACTGAGATCAGCAAATCTAGTTGAGCCTGCTGAAAGCAAATCATTGCAATGTTCAAAACTTTAATTCTTCTAAATGCTAACAATTAACTATGAATACTGAAGAGAATTTCTTAATATCATATAAATCATTTTTTAAAAAATATTTTATCAGAAGATGTACCTACTAAATTTAGAACATTAACAGATATTTTTGTTCCATAGAATGTTTAAGAGTAGCCTCTGAAAAATGCTACTACATTCACATATATTTTTTTAAGATTTTATTTATTCATTTGTCAGAGAGAGAAAGAGAGAGGGAGCACAAGTGGGGGAGCAGCAGGTAGAGGGAGAGACAAGGAGGTTCCCTGCTGAACAAGGAGCCCAATGTGGGACTCCATCCTAAGACCCTGGGATCATGACCTGATGAACTGAAGGCAGACGCTTAACCGACTGAGCCACACAGACATCCCAACATTCACATATGTGATGCAAAATAATAGAAGCTGATTGTTATTAACATATGCAAAATATTTACTGAAAACTTAATGGTTGTCAATAATTGTAAAATTTCTATTTCTTTTATCATAAGAAATATTATTATGTAGGTGGTAATATTCTCTACTAGGATTATGAAAATGAGGCCTTGAAAGACTAATTTTATTTTGCTCAGGACTCGTAAATACATAAAATGTAAATAGGTCTCAAATTCTGTGAAAACATATATAACATTATGATACTGACTCCAACTGAATTCCAAGTGAATAAATACCATGTATAGTCCCATGCTCAACAGATATGACTGCATAAAATTAACAGCATCTGTACATTTACACACATTAATTGAATAAAAAACAACATATTATTATGTATTTTCACCACGTATACCATTAAGGAAGTCATTTTTCATACTTCTTGAAAATATTTAAAAGTAAATAGGAAACAAATTGTCATAATTGAAAACTTCCCAATGGCAGGAATATTCGATTAACTGCAAACTGGCATGCATATGTTCAGAAAAGTTAATACAAAAATGTTAGTATCAGCAGCAACCAAAGAAAAAGAACCTGTTTTTTTTCTTGCCAAAGTAATATATTATAAAAATTATGAAAATATTACAGAAAGTTTTGGGANAAAGTTAATACAAAAATGTTAGTATCAGCAGCAACCAAAGAAAAAGAACCTGTTTTTTTCTTGCCAAAGTAATATATTATAAAAATTATGAAAATATTACAGAAAGTTTTGGGATGCCTGGGTAGCTCAGTCGGTTGAGCCTCTGCCTTCAGCTCAGGTTGTGATCCCAGGGTCCTGGGATCCAGTACTGCTCTGCCTCCTTGCTCAGCAGGGAGCTGGCTTCTCTCCCTGCCAGCCCTTTCCTCTGCTTCTGCTAACCCCCTCTCTCTCTCTCCCTCCCTATCTCTGAAAAAATAAAATAAATAAATAAAATCTTTTAAAAAGTTACAGAAAGTTTTAATGATCTCTAAAATATTTTCTAGAAAGTTTGTTTCAGATTACATTTTCTGTAACTTTGCTTTTTGGAAATAAAAACTAAAAATAGTTTAAAATTATACTTTTTGTCCCTCCTTATACCTGTTTTCATCACATCATTATTTATTCTCACTAAAAATGAAAACAAGGTATGTCTTTACTGTCCTGCTACAGGAAATGTTCTGAACCCCTCTCTTGTCTATGTTAACATCTATTCACTTTCTAAATCAGAGTTCAACCATGTACTCAGAGAGACTCCCTGATCTCCCTGATTAAATCATTCGTTTTAGCTCTTACATTAAATACTATATAGATCTTTTTTAGTAAGACTTATCGGGATTGCAAATCTCCCTCTGTTATCTTTTGATTATTATTTGTTTCCTTGTCAGACAGTAATTTTTATTAAGATAAGAGTTGCATTTGGCTTAGTTTATAATTGATTTTATCCCAGGCACACAATAGAGTGCCTGTCCTTTTCCTAATAACTATTGTTGAATGAGTAAAGTCTTGCCTAGAAGTAGGTATAAATATATATATATATATATATATATATATATATATATATTGATTTAGCTAGAGGAGAATGTTTAATTATATGGCAAATGTTGCTTAGTTGTATGGGAAATATAATATTGATGAATAAGTGATTATAAAAGTGTTTTATCAGATACTATAAAAAGTGTATAACAAATATGTATATTTCCAAGGGAAAATATCTGAATTTTAACTAATTTACCACGGATAATGGAATTTTAATGTATTTTATTTCCCTTTGCATTTTTATCTATTTTCCAAATCTTCTCCATTAAGTACTGATGTATTTTATTTCATAGTTCAATATATGCACTTTGTAAAAACAAAACTTCAAATACTTCTACATATTTTGTATATGTGTGTGTACATATACACGTATATACACACATATATATGTGCTATATATGTGTGCTATATATATATACATATATATACATATATACATGCATAGATACTTATATAACTTTTGACTAAATTATCCTTTAAATTTCTAGCACATGGAACTGGAACTTCCAAAACCACTTAAAAAGGAAGATGTTTGAAGCAGTATTACTTATCATACATAAAATTAAAGTAGCATTAATTACACAGCAATTAGATAATATTTAATTTTTTAGAGTTAACACAGTATACATTATGATGCAGATGTCATAGCTTTTATAATGAAACTTTAATAATATTAGATNTTAATTACACAGCAATTAGATAATATTTAATTTTTTTAGAGTTAATCACAGTATACATTATGATGCAGATGTCATAGCTTTTATAATGAAACTTTAATAATATTAGATAAGCCTTTAAATGTATTCTTATAAAATATGCAAGATTTAATATGAGACACTATAATTTTGTGAATGCGTTTACATAAACANGTATTCTTATAAAATATGCAAGATTTAATATGAGACACTATAATTTTGTGAATGCGTTTACATAAACACAATTTATATGCACACACATAAAAGAAAAAGGAAATGCAACTGGTAATACAGATGAGCTTATAGAAAAATTTATTTTTGGTACTTTTGTATATTCCACCTTCTCTAC
Organism: Ailurus styani; assembly: GCA_002007465.1. NCBI lineage: Eukaryota > Metazoa > Chordata > Mammalia > Carnivora > Ailuridae > Ailurus > Ailurus styani. The sequence goes on along the minus strand of LNAC01000013.1, from coordinate 1,371,215 downwards.
CATAAGAAAGGTAACTTTAGGACAGTGTCTTAAATTCTATTTTAGTCCTTATTTTACATTACGTAACCTGTACTTTTCTTTACTTTAAGATGAGAACATTAATACTTGCCTCATGTATTTGTTTTTAGCTGAAAAATTAAAAAAACACTTAAAATATTACCTATTATAAAATATCAATGCAAGAAATAAACGTTTTTATTAATGTGATTCTTTTGTTGTTAAACAAGAGCTATCATTGGGTGCCATCATATATTATGCCATATGATGTGCTGTTAAAGTGACAAATGAAAGATTAAATCTGCCTTCAAAGAGTTTAGTAATACAAATTAAAAATAGATTCCTTTTGTATTTTAAATATAACTAGGTGGCTAGAAAAAAGTATATGTTGAAAACAAAAATATTTTCATCCCTTTAGATTGCAAATGTATTATCCCAAAGGGTCAATTACATACACCACAGTACTTTGGATTAGAGGGTAGTAATATCCAATAAACATTGCTTCAGTTATGTTCGTAGTGTGGTAATCCAAAATATGAATGTTGGCATTACATCTTCTTTTCCTACTTTCTAGCGTTTGGAACACGGCAAGTCACAGTATCTGCTATCAGTTTTTTGGTATGTATTATTTATATTACTTTATATTCATGCTGTAATTGTAGTGTTATTAAAAATGAAAAACAAATTATATTTGAGGATTTCACATGTAAAAATATGACCTATTTTTATATTATATACTTAACAATATTAAGTGAAGTCAAACGATTACCCCAAATCAAGCCATTAGCTTCTAATTTTTTTTGAACTCTCTAAATTTCTTAATCAAAATGCTCTACTCATCTATGAAGGATAATTAGAATACTTTGAAATCTAGTAAAATTTGAAAAAAATCCTGCTTAGTAATTATTCCTATTGTCTATACACTTACAAACCTCTAAGGACAAAATGTTTTATGAGCCTAACAGATGAACATCTAAAAAACCCTTTGGTATAATTGTTAATTTAACTTACTCTGAATGAGAGCAGTCTGCTTTTTTGAATGAAAGACAGGTCTTTTCTAATTGTTCTCAATCCAGTTATTTAGATTATTCTATTTACCTTTACATAGGCATTATTTGAATTGGGAATACATCAATCTGAATACAAGAGATTATTATTTCTGAAATGCATTACTTCATTAAACACATATTTTCCTTCATACACCACATAATTCCACCATATAACCCATGCTTCTATTCTTTATTTATGTTCTTCTTCATTCTTGTCCTGGATAGATTAACTTCCATGATTCCTGTCCCTGATGTATTGATAAATTCCCTTGATTCATATATAAGTCTATATCCTTTGTGAAGCTGGTATTGAATAACTTATACCCCACCATTTCATAAGGGTACAAATCACACACACTTTCTTAAAAGCTCTCATGCGAACCTGTGTGTGTGTGTGTGTGTGTGTGCGTGTGTGTATTTTAATTACTACTTTAGTTAATAACATCCTCTGCTTGTTGGCTGTGGCAGGAGTAAGTCCTGCTCTAATATTTTAAGCACCTAGATTTGTGCATAGTAGAAACATCCCTGCTTGAATGAATAACAAAAATAATTTCTTTTCATAATTTCTCAAGCAAATATATTGTCAATATATCACCACATTTTAACATTGCACATGTCTATATTATTTATAGATAGCAAGGTTTCAGTTTATTTATTTTGAGCAACTGGAAGAATTAATTAGTGGATAAACAGAACAATAACCACATATTTGGTCTTTATTTTTACATATTTTTAGATTCATATCTGATTTCTCTCATTTTTCTCCTTAAAATGTTAGCCACTATACATTTTTGCAGTTTATTTCTGTTATTTCTGTGTAAATATTTACACATCTCTCATTTTATATAATATTCTTGATTTCTTTCCTTTTCTCTAATGTGGTATAGCTATGAGTTCATGGCTCCAGTATAAAAGAAAACTTTTATGAAAAGTCATAGTTTTTAAAATTTTTTTTGAGATTTATTATTTTTTTTTATTTGAGGTGGGGGAGCAGAGGGAAAGGGGGAGAGAGTTTTAAGCCAACTCTGCCCTGAGCACAGAGCCTGACATGGGGCTCAATCTTAGGTTCCTGGGATCACAATCCCAAAATCACGACCTGAGCTGAAACCAAGAGTGGATGCTTAACTGACTGTGCTACCCACGTACTCCAAGAAAAGTTACTGTGTTTTAAAACACTTGTCATAGCAGTTATAGTATTTTTTAAGTGAAAAAAGAGGCATAATTGAAAACAAGCAAAATTCAGTTTGTAATATACATTTTTCCACAAAGACTTTTAAAGACATTGCCTCCTAATTAAGCTACTAGTACTTAATCTTCACACATGATTTTATTAATCAATGCTTTTTAAATGCATTTCAAATGGGGAAAAATAAGAAGGAGGAGAATTAGGCAAGTCATAAAATTTTATCACAGTTGCTGTCTTGTAAGGGCCAAGGTATCAAAATAAACAAATAGTGACAAATAGTAGCATTGTCTAAATCCAATACAGACAATAGGTAAGTGTGATAATATTAATTCCACACTTCCAAGCACATAACAAGCATTGACTGTTCTAATCATAGACTTAAATTAAGATAAAAAGAACAACCTGTACTTTTAATTATAGATAGTGTTGTATATATGAAAAAACCTTATGAAAAGTCAAAATTTTGAATGCAATTATATTCTGTTGCAAATAGAAATTCAGAGATGAGACAGAAGGGTTACACAAGTCTCCTAAAATTATAAATTGTGATGACAAATTAAAAAGTCCTGCTACCCCTGAATTTCTTAATAATGTTCCATGTAGGCAAAACACATTTAATTTTCACAAATAAAATATGATGTGAAGATATAAGTTTTAGGAAACTAATTCTAATACAGGACGTAACAACAAGTAAGTTGTTTGAGTTTGCACATATATCATCTAAATTGAAGATGCCTACCATATCATTGTGAATATAACATTCTATTTTCAAGGTTAATTTTTTTTTCATTCACAATAACTGAATGCCTATGTGTATGACCTTCACATTTATCATAAGAAATGTATACGCAAGTGGTTTGGAAAGAAAAGCAGCTATGTTTAAGTCAAGTGTTTTTAATATTATTTTATATTAAGATTATCAGCATATAAAATAATTATTATTATGTAGACAGAAAAAAAGGGAAATTCATAGGCCAATCTTGTGTGACAAAGTTTAACCAGAAAATGCCTATCTTAATTGAAAGTGCTAATTTTTCTGCTAATGTTTGCAAAACTTCCTGTTCTCCGTTTTGTTAATATATGTACCCTCTTAATATAAAAAAAAAAATTGTCCATTTAAAGTTGATTTTGCTTCTGCTGTTGTGTAGAGCCAGATTACCACCTGGTTAGGAGATAATATATTACAATGTGTGAAATACGGTCATAGTTAATTCTTAATTACTCATGTATGAATCATTCATTTTGTGGTCTAACCATGTTTTTTTATAGTTATTCTAAGTTTTCTAATATACTAAGCAAAATCTATTGTAAGCAAAACAACACACTTTACAATGCATACTTAATGTGTTTCAAAGTGAGGTGTAATTCCTTGTGGAAAATCTTTGATTTTGGTCATGTATATACTATATTCAGAGAAGTATTTTATCATCTCACCCTTTGTGTAAATTCTTTCTGACTTTCAACTTGACTTTGTTCCCTCAGATATGTTCTGATATCACAAAATCTATAAGGAGAAAAATCAAAGAAGTAGAATCAAAAATTGGCAAATTTATAAAGACATCAGAGGATCTTTCACCGCAACTTTTAGATTTTTGTTATTCTGCTAGAAAGATAATGGAGATACACTATAATCCAGTCATATAATCATATTTCTATGATCTCTCTTCATTCTCTGAAACCAGAGTCCACCCACAAAGGAACGAAAGCACTCTTGCAAAACAAAACATGGTCTATAATTTTTAATATTTTGTTGTTTTATAAATAACAATCCTGTCTTCTTTATCCACTCTCGCTCTAAGTTTATTTTTACTCTCCTTAACCAATTTATGACGTGTCAATTCTTTGTACATTGAGCAGTTCACCAGAAGAGGAATTTTTCCTTGCATTTCTTACTGTCTTCAACAATGTAGGATATTAGAGAAATAAATAATAACATATAAGACATGGTTCGCAAAGTACTGAAAATCACTCTTCTCCCTGGTTTTGCTTCTGTGTCTTCAGTCTTACCATTAGTTATCCACTCATTCGGTTAATTTTTTTAAATTAAAATGCAAATATTCTTGGATAAGTAATAAATTATGCTCTTATCAAACAGTCTCACCTTCTCTTGTAACATTGAACTGAGAAGGACCTTGGGCACAGAACAATAATTTTTGATTAAGGGAGAGGATGCTGGGAACAATATATCACAGCTATTAACAAGGGTGGAGGAGGGCGCCTGGGTGGCTCAGTGGGTTAAAGCCTCTGCCTTCGGCTCAGGTCATGATCCCAGGGTCCTGGGATCGAGGCCCACATCGGGCTCTCTGCTCGGCGGGGAGCCTGCTTCCTCCTCTCTCTCTGCCTGCCTCTCTGCCTACTTGTGATCTCTCTCTCTGTGTCAAATGAATAAAAAAAAAAAAAATCNGGAGAGTGGGGCTGTGCTATGGAAACTGCAGTAAGGCCAGGAAACTGCTCAATTGTTGGGTTATTCGTGGAGGAGATAAATGAGGGAAGAAAAGTGTGCCAAAGGTAAGTGATTTCATTCTCAGGCAGCATGCTCTGATTTGGTCGTGACAGTTTTTTCTGATCTTTTGCCTACTTTTGATAGGTACGAATAAAAAAGATTGACAGTACTTTTTATTGGAGACTTAAAACAAAATTTAAGTACTCTATGTTTTCTCATCATTTGGCCATTTGGTTTCCTCTCAAATCCCTTCAAGTGTCTAAGTAAATAATAACATAAATAGGAATCAACTTCTATATCTAAATTTGGTTGGAGTAGTGCTTCTTCAGTAATTTGTTTAGAAAACTAGTTTTATAATTAATAATGTAAAAAAATTAAATATTTTATTTATCTATTTGTCAGGGAGAGAGGGAGAGAGCAAGCACAAGCAGGGGGAGGGACAGGCAGAGGGAGAAGCAGGCTCCCTGCTGAGCAAGGAGCCCAATGTGGGACAGGACTCTGAGATCATGACCTGAGCCAAAGGCAGATGCTTAATGACTGAGTCACCAGGCATCCCTAATAATTTAAAATTAATGCAAATATATTTTATTATAATTTATATAATTATCATTTACTTTTCAGCTAATACTGACTTACTTCTAAAAGTAGTAATAATTTAAATTAAAATAACCAGTTACTATAATGATAAAAATTATCATTGCTAAAATATATAGTATGAAAGCTAATGTAAAATAATTTCTAAAAAAATAATTATCATGTGTGTTTTGAACAATAATTTATAATAGTCAGCATTTATGAAGTATTTTTATCTTTAAAATTTTACTGTATGGCGGTATTTTTAGACTATAGTCTTGTACTGTATGTGCACATTCTTGTGTTGTATGATATTTCATGAAAGCTTTATGGATTAAAAAAATAAATCAAGTATCCCTGGAATTGTGGTAATGAGATGAGCTATAGAAATAAACTATTTTAAACATTAAATCAATTTCAAGATCAAATACTTTGAGTTACAATTTATTGAGTGAAAATCTCATCTATAGCAAGTATAACAAGTTTTATACAATAAAATATTAGTTACATGAATAAATATATTTACAAAATAACTATCAAAATTTAATTTTCCTATCCTATAATCATATAAATGCAATAGCCGAACTTTTATTTAGAACCCTACAGTTATTCATTTTCAAAAGTGAGATATATTGGTTAGAACAAAGATGTACAATAGAACAAATAAGTCATAATAAATGGTGCTGAAGCAACTAGATATATACATACAAAAAAACATGAATCTAGACACAGACTTTATACCCATCACAAAAATTAACTCAAAATGGATCACAGACCTAAATGCAGAATGCAAAACCATAAAACTCTTAGATGATGACATAAGAGAGAGCCTAGATGATTTTAAGTACCATAATGACTTTTAAGATAAAACAGTAAAGGGTGCCTGGGTGGCTCAGGTGGTTAAGTGACTGCCTGCAGCTCAGGTCATGATCCTGGAGTCTCGGGATCGAGTCCCACATCGGGCTCCCAGCTCCTTGGAGAGTCTGCTTCTCCCTCTGACTTTCTCCCCTCACAGGCTCTCTCTCACTCTCTCTCAAATAAATAAATAAAATATTTAAAAAAAGATAAAACACTAAAGAATGATCCATGGAAGATATAATTGATAAGCTGGACTTCATTCATCTTAAAAACTCTGTTCTGCAAGGAATGATGGCAAGAGAATGAGAAAGAAAAGCATAGACTAGGAAAAATATTTGCAAAATACACATCTGATAAAAGATCATTGTCAGAAATATACAATAGATTCTTAAAATGCAAGAATAAGAAAATAAACACTCAATTAAAAAATGGACAAAAGACCTTAACTGACACCTTACCAATGAAGATACACAGCTGTAAAATAAGCATATGAAAAGATGCTCCAAATCATATCCTATCAGGGAAATGCAAATTGAAATGAGCTAGCACTACACACCTATTAAAATGGCCAAGAATCTAGAAACACTGACAACACCAAATGAAAATAAGGATGTGGACCAACAGAAGGAACTCTCATTCATTGCTGCGGGAATGCAAAATGATCCAGCCATTTTGGTGAACAGTTTGGCAGTTTCTTACAAACCTAAATACACTTTTAACATATTATCCAGCAATTGTGCTCCTGGGTATTTACCCAAAGGAGTTAGAAACTTATGTCTGCACAGAACCCTACAAATGGATGTTTTTTCAACAGTTTTATTCATCATTGCCAAGACTTGGAAGCAACTAAGATGTCCCAAAGTAGGTGAATAGATAAACTATGATACAGCCAGGACAATACTGGGAATGGACTATTACTCAGTGTTAAAACATAATGAGCTATCAAGCCACAAGAAGACACAGGGAAAACTTAAAACAATGTTACTCAGTAAAAAAAGTTCTTCTGAAAAGGCTAAATACTGTATGATTCCAACTATATGACATTCTGAAAAGAAAAAAAAACAAAACTGTGGAAAAAGGGTCGGGGAAAGAGGAATGAATAAAAAGAATACAGAGGATTTTTAAGACAGTGAGAAAACTCTTTATGATACCATAATGATGGATTTGTGGCATTATACATTTGTCCAAACTCAGAATGCACAACACCAGGAATGAACTGTAATGTAAACTGTGGACTTTGAGCGATTATAATCTCTCAATGTAGGTTCATCAGTTTTGACAAATGTACCACCCTGGTGGAGGACATGGATAATGAGAGAAGATATGCATGTTTAGGACCAGGGGATATATGAAAAATCTTGGGACCTTCCCCTTGATTTTGTTGTAAACTGATCTAAAAAATAAGAGTCTTAATGAAAAAGGTGTTGGTTAGTATATTTATTTTCTGATAAACCCATAATTAACATAGTGCATATGTATATAAATGTGTTTCCTAATTTAAAAAAAGCAGAGAATAGGAATTAGAATAAATTTTTATAATGTTATCATAGTGATATGTTATCATAAGTTATAAAACTTATGATGCTGAGTGTAATATTGGCCTATATTATCAAATAGCTTGTCTATACAAATGTGTTTTATCCTTTAGAGTAGAGACTAACTTCTCAAGATTATTATTATTATTTTTAAGATTTTATTTATTTATTTGACAGAAAGAGAGAGACACAGCAAGAGAGGGAACACCAGTAGGGGGAGTGGGAGAGGGAGAAGCAGGCTTTCCCGCAGAACGGGGAGCCCCGTGTGGGGCTCCATCCCAGGACCCTGGGATTACTACCCGAGCTGAAGGCAGACACTTAAAGACTGAGCCACCCAGGCGCCCACTTCTCAAGATTATAATAGTTGATACATATCATGATGAAACTTTCTGTAACTACGTAGTGATCCAAGATTTCAAGATATTCTTGAAATATTAAGATAAGATAAATAAGACATGACTTATAATAATTATTATCATTAGAAATAGAGAAAATTAAAATAGCTGAAATTCAAAACAAACCTGATAATCAGAGTTAGAAACATTTTATCAAATTCAATTTTTTAAATTATATTAATAAAATGGCCATTACATTACTCAAATTATAAACTTATATCTGCCAATATTTAGTAATAATGATAACATCTATAAATCTTTGGGAGAGAAGATATATTCAAAAATAATATAGATCCATTTCATTCCTATAAAAATACTGTTAGATCTCAAAATAAATATTATTTATTTTTACTGTAGAAACCAAACCAGTTTTACTAAGACAAAATGACAGAGCTTATTTGGTGGTTACAAATTTTGTATTAGGGTGTTTAGATTTTATTATTATTATTTTTAAAGATTTCATTTATTTACTTAAGAGAGAGAGAGTGTAGGTGAGAGAGAGCATGAGCAGGGGTAGGGGCAGAAGTAGAGGGAGAAACAGACTCCCCACTGAGCATGGAGCTGGATGTGGGACTCAGTCCCAGGATCCTGGGATCATGACCTGAGCCAAAATCAGATACTTAATGGAGCCACTCAGGCACCCCTCGATTTTATTCTATAGACACATTGTTTTCCCCTATGTAAGTAGAGAATTTTTACTTGCTGAAGCTTGCAAGAAAGAACATTAGAGAAATTATATAAAAGTGAATCTCTGTAAGTTAGGCTTCTTCTAACACATCTGTATGTTTTACTGTATAGGATAATTTAACGTTTAAGTAGAGTAAAAATCAAACCTATTGATAGTAACTTTCTCAAAATTTATTTTTGAAATTGTTGTGTTTACGTGTAATGTGCCCAATGTAGATATCTGATTTACTGAAGAATCAGCCCAGAAGAAATGTGTAAGTCACGCTGGAAAATGTCCCAGTGTTTCCCATTTAATGTGCTTCTGAAATTTTACTCAGTGATAGGACCATATATTGAGTTTTATAGCACCGACTGAATTTTCTAATCTTACTCAGCTCTGACCCAAGAGGAAATTATATCAACCACTTTTATCTAAGTCAATTAACCTATATTGGACACATTCATTCTTCAGAATTTTAAAGCCAGTGCTTAAGGTGAAAGTTGAAAATAGTCACAATTGCTCTTTAAAATCCACTACAGATTTGCTAAATTGATGATAAACTAAGTATTTCTAAACATATAGATATAGCTGATTTTTTCCTCTCTACCCCTAGAATGTATATAGATATGCATTTCATCTGTAGACAGCAAGATGGAAAAGTTGGATAAAAAGTCTTTTTATCCCCTTGTTATTTCTTATTTAAGTGTGTTTTATGTTTTATTTGGGATCTGATGGATATGGGGCACCTAATGATAAATGATGACATTAGTATACAGCTAGTGGTCTAACTGAAGCTTAAATGCTCATTTTTCCACCCCTATAGTTTGGGTAGAAGATTGATGTTTTGTATTTAGTTTCATTGTGAAAAGTAGGAAAGAGAAAAAAATTTCATGGTTGAATGAGTTTGAAATATTTATAATGATAAAATGAATATATTTTACCAGAAGAAAAAAAACATAATTTTTAAAATATAATTTGTTCACAAAGATCTGGTAAGTTAACTTACTTATTAATAAGTATTTCAATCATATATTCCATTTTGCATTTGGTACTGTGATGATGAAAAATAAGTATGACATGAGATTTGACTGAAAGGTTAGCAAAAGATAGGAAGACCAAACAAATATGACAAATTATTAATTTAGTAATTACATGTTTTGTAGTGCTGTCATGAGAGAGAAATTTAGAGAAGTAAGATTAATCAATGTAGGGTTATTCTCTGAAGAAGTTTTTAATTGATGACATTGGTAACTAAAATTATCATAGTTTTATTGGGTAATTCATATATCCGACACTTGATTTCATTTAATCATCCTAAAATAACCATCATGAGACAGGAAGTAATATTAGCATTTAGGTGAAGAAATGGAATTTCAGATGTCTTAATCATGTAATCTCTAAAAAGTAAGAGATGAGGTATTTGAGCACAAATTCATCCAACAATGGCTCACACTCTTAACCACATTCATCTATAAATAAGTTCAACTATAAAATTAATATCTGAAAATGTAAAATTCAGCTTTTTTTTAGTTTCTTTTTTTTAATTTTAATTTTATTTTTTTTTAATTTTTTTATTCTTTGCCCCAGGGGTACAGGTCTGTGAATCATCAGGTTTACATTTTTCACAGCATTCACCAAAGCACAAACCCTCCCCAATGTCCATAACCCATCCACCCTACCCTATCCCTACCCTCCCACCCCCCCAGTAACCCTCAGTTTGTTTTGTGAGATCACGAGTCTCTTATGGTTTGTCTCCTTCCCCATCCCATCTTGTTTCATTATTTTTCCCTCCTTACCCCCCACGAGCCCCCACCCTGACTCTCAAGTTCCTCATATCAGAGAGATCATATCATAAAATTCAGCTTTTATTCCTAATGATAACTTGAGAAACTAGGAGCCTCTTTTACAATTGCAAAACTATATGTGAAGAAATCTGTACAGAAATTATTGAAAAGAACAAAATCATATATGTTAAGATATTAATAGCATTAAAGGCACAGAGTTGAAAACATGCTTAATTTATAGGACATATTATACTGAAATTTTGGCTGACTCTAAACAGTAACAGTTTTGGATAACAGTCTATTATTAATAACACAGTATTAAATTTTGAATACATACCTTGTGTTAATCAGATGAGGCATATATATGACAAAGGAAAGGATACTAATTTCTGAGGACACATGTTGCAAATTGGGAACATTATTTTTTTATAAATATTTTATTATTTATTAGAGAGAGAGATTATGAGGAGGGGGAGGGGCAGAGAAAGAAGCAGACTCCCTGCTGAGCAGGGAGCCCTATGGGGGACTCAATCCCAGGACCCCAGGATCACAACCTGAGCTGAAGGCCGATGCCCAACCGACTGAGCCACTCAGGCACCTGCAAATTGGGAACATTATTAACCCTGCCATTGGAGATGTTAGTAAGACTTAAGATTCTTAGATGGTCACAGTGGCCTATTGTCTGGGAGGGTCAGATGACAGACAAGTAGCAAGTGTCTCTGTGGGACAGTACTGCTTACACTCAGTTTTCTAAACTGAGTTGAAACCAGCTGGGCATTACACTACCACCTTTGCAGTAAGAGGGTTGCTACTCTGCTAATGAATTTGGAACATGCATACCTATGCCAAGTCTATCTTCCTTGACCTGACTTGTCTTTTCATGGCATGGAAACTTACCTATTAAACAAGTACAAAGCATATATAATCAGCACAAACTGATTTTTAACAAAGGAATTTTAACCTAGTTATCAAGAGGGATCAATAATATCTTCAAAGTTTCTAGTTCAGTATGACTCATTATTGTAATTCAATATATATCTACAATGGCTTCTTTCATTGTTAGGATACAAGTTTCCTTCTCCCTATAGTTAGAGTAATAATATATCCCTTAGATCTTTGGAATTAATATATTACATGAATATTGGTAAATTTATAGAATATGATATTTAATTTTTTTAATTTTTATTTACTTGAGAGAGAGAAGGAGCAGGGGGAGGGGTAAAGGGAGCAGCAGCGGGAGAGGGAGAAGCAGACTCCCCACTGAACAGGGAGCCAGCCCGTCTCGTGACTGGATCCTAGGACCGTGGGATCATGACCTGAGCCAAAGGCAGCCACCCAACAGACTAAGCCACCCAGGCACCCCTATAGAATATGATTTTTAAAGAGGAACATATAGATCACACTGAAAAGTTTAAAATGTTTTACAGATTTGTGAAGCTGGAAATCATTTCATCAATGTAATCTTGGCTCATCCTAATCATACAGGTTAGTCCCTTTTTCTCTTTATCTTCTCTAAACAATGTTACTCATTGTTTTTAAAAGCCTTTAGTAAATAATTTTTAAAGCAATCATTGGAAATATTAAAGACAATATGTCCCAATTCTAGCCACTGTATGCCTAAGTTTTTCAAATATTTGAACTAAATCATATTTTCTAATAATGGCTTCTCTAAAATGAAATGTGAATGCCCCCCACATCAAATGACAATCTCACTTAAAAATGCAAAAAATAAACAGAAGATTAAGAATTAAGGCAGTACAAAATCCAGTGATAAATGCCAAATTCTTAGTTTAACTCTCAATCTTGATCTAATTTACATAATAATTGATATAATCCCACTGTATTTCAAGTGACTTAAACTTTTTTCTAGTAAAAGTGATCTTTGTTTGGCAAATTCAATAACTCTGAAATAGCAATGCCTGGGAGGACATTTTGAATTTAGGAGTTAGTTAAAAGTATTTCACAAAAATCACAGTGTTTATATAAAGATAGTCTTGGTAAATCCTTTAATTCAAGTTTATTGTAGGTATGGATTCACACCGCTTTCTGTGCATGATACATAATTTAATTATAATTCTAAATGGCAATGGTCAACATTTGGAATTCATGCTGTTATCAGTCTAGTTGCGAAAGCTGGTGAAACACTTTCCAAAATTTTTTTTTCATATAATATATAGAATTACAAAGGAAATTTATTTATTTTTAAAGATTTTATTTATTTTATTTTATTGATTTATTTGACAGAGAGAGACAGCGAGAGAGGGAACACAAGCAGGGGGAGTGGGAGAGGGAGAAGCAGGCTTCCCGCTGAGCAGGGATCCCTGGGACCCAGGGACTCAGGGACTCCAGGGACCCTGGGATCATGACCTGAGCTGAAGGCAGACACTTAACAACTGAGCCACCGAGGTGCCCCGACAATGGAAATTTATTATGTTAGAACATTTGTGAATATATAAAACAGCTATAATACATAACATGTTTTATTACTACATTACATAATGCTATGATAACTAGTCAGTTTTTTGGGCACCTGGGTGGCTCAGTGGGTTAAGCCTCTGCCTTCAGTTCAGGTCATGATCTCAGGGTCCTGGATCGAGGCCTGCATCTGGCTCCCTGTGCAAGAAACCTGCTTCCTCCTCTCTCTCTGCCTGCCTCTCAACCTACTTGTAATCTCTCTCTCTCTCTGTCAAATAAATAGAAAAAATCTTGAAAAAAAAACTAGTCAGTTTTTTGACTAATGATGACCATAGAGAGATATAGATATATAGATATCTAAAATACCTACAATATGATTTGAAAATACTTGTACTTTTGCTGAAGAGTATTAGCAGATTAATGCCAGTGCTGTTGTGGTTTATGATCTGCTTTTGCATTAAAGAGGAGCCAAAAAAAAAAAAAAACCCTACATTTCATTAACTGGTTGGATGCCATTTTTATCTGATCCAAATTCATAAATTTACTGAGTTCTCTTTGGATGTATTTGAAGCCTAATTGAAAAGCTACGGATAATCTGATTTGTTTGTAGTGTAGGAATACAATCCTGTAAAAACCCTGGTATTGCCAAAGTTAGGAATATCACTAATTTAGTCTTAGCTATGAACCTCTAACAATGTTACCTTGCTCAAGTTTCTTCATCTATTTAGATTATGGTATCATGATTTGAAAATGAAAATTTTCAATCATCATGTTTCTGAAATCAAACAAGACTTTGGAATTGTTCATGTGAAAAAGATTTTTTTTCTCCTGTGTTTATTTCACCTTTTATCTTGCTTGTACGTAGCTCTTGAGAAATCAGACCCCAATCTAATCTTCTCTTCTTTATTAATTGATTTGGTCCTTTTGCCTTGAAACTCAAAAGGCTTTTTCTTTACCACTAAGTCTATTAATTTTGTCGGATATGTTTTTGAGTTCATAATTTCAGGTCAGTTTTCCCGAAAACATGATGTAGTCTTCCAGTAGATTGATTCATGTCTTTTTTTTTTTTTTTTTAGTTCTAGAAGTTAAAATTTGGTTTGTTGCATTATGGACTTTTCAGGGGGTAAATTATATATGTTATATTTTATACATTAATATCTACCATCTCTATTTTTAGCTTTTTGTTTGTTTTTGGCTGTTTTTGTTCATCTACTTAATATCCCCTATTCTAGTGAACATTCCACTCTTAGGCAAATTGAAATGTCTATATTACTAAGATTTTTTTTTTCATTTTCTACAATTTCTTTCTTGAGTACAATCACCTTTCATCTTTTTTTCTTTCTGTTTTGGCCATATCTATTTTGAGTTTTGGAATTCTTTATTTTTTTTAGACTTTTGAGGATTCTGCATTTTGTTTATTATCATTATTATTTTTTTCAGTGATCAAGATTCATTGGAATTCTTAATAGTTATGTTCTCTGGTATCTGCAAATGCTTCTTTTCAGGCATGTCCTGTTAAAATTTTTCAATTTTCTTTTTTGGGGGAGTATTTTTATCAGCATGGAGAAAGGAACTTTTTATTTTATTGACATAGAAAGCTTATATGAATGACGATCAACTTATGTTCATTTTTAAGTGTATGGATTGTCCTAAAAGAGAAATAACAAATGTTTTTTACAGATGGGATGCTTGAAGTGGAGTCCCTAAAGTGTATTCTGGAGGGGGTGGGGGCTTTCTTTTTGTATCTTTTGATTCTTTAAACACTCGTTTTTTCTAAATCCCACGATTCCCAGAACTGTTTCCTTCTTGTCCTTCTCCTATAAACCTCCAAGCAGTGTCTTCCCCATGTCTGCTCTTTGACGCTACTTTTCTTTTCTTGGAAGGAGTGCTTTCTAAGATGAAAAACTTTTAGTCTCACTACTTCCAAATCATTTCATCTCATTTAAGTTCTCCATATTCAGTGTTCTGATCTATCAAGTATCAGACCATTTCTCAGGGGAGGCCCTCTTTTTCTTATCATGAATTCTAGACTTCTATACATACAGTACATTCTTTTTTTTACATAAACTCCTTCTTAAAATATCAGTTCTTTTGTTGGCTTTGAAAAATTTCTGCTGCTCCTGAATTTTTATTCCCCATTATGGATTAATTGAACTTCGTAGTAAAATCTCATCCTTAGAAGTGCTTTAGTCATAAATTATGTATTGGGAGATCATTTAATGTTTATTATTTAAACAAGATGTCACAAAATATGTTCCCCAGGCAACACAATCTGATATAGATAAAATTTTCATGGATATTTGTTTAAGTGTTGCAGGGTCTTCTTTCCTGAAGCCCCAGGTTGTTCTTCCACCAATGAGTTTAGTGTCTTACAACTGGTTAAAGTCCAAAAACTGGGAAAGGAATTTTATATTAAGTCAGCTGCCTCAAATCTCTGGACTATTCATCTCTTATTTTACCTAAATTCAGAAATTGTACTGTTGGGTAAATATCAGCTACTCTCTAGGAACATTGCATTATTTTAACTAACCATAATGTTTTGTGGATCAAGCTTCTTCTGAATTTACTACACATTCTGGCTTACGACAGCTAAGTGCTGCAACTAGAAATGCCTTTGATTTGGGAGAAGGGGAAGGAAGGATCCTTAAATCTCAATCACTACCAGTCTATTCTAGTTCTAAGATGACATCACTTCTACTCAGCTTGGAACTACAAAAAGACAGCATTAATCAGTGCTGGTGGTGCCCCTTTCACTAAAACAGTCCTTATAGCTTCGGAAAATGGTATATCCTTTAAGTTCTAAGGAACACAGGAAAGAACATGGGAATATGGAACATGAGAAAAAAATTTCTCCCATGAAAAGGGGTCTTCCTTTTTCAGCCTTATATAAAATAACTTAGGATCCCTGCTTTTCCAAGCCATTTGATATCTTTTCCCCTGCTTGCCATGAAATTCTAACATTTCTTCCTCACTTAATGCATGCCATTACTTTGTTCATGCTTCCAGGTGCATATTAGTATGTTTGCACCATTTTAGTGGAACATTAATTCCTATATCCCAGAAGGCTGTGTCAACATAATAAACCTACCCTTGTTCAATTTTATATTTTGTCTTTCTTATCAAGCACCCCAGTGACAGTACATTTTCCCATAATTTGCTAGTTCATGGTAGCTAGGTTCTGTAAATCCACTGGAGCATAATCTTTTTTGTTGTTGTTGTTCCCCTGTCAGACCCAGAACAAACTCAGGTCGGTTATATTGTATAGTAATCCTAGCCAATAGCATGAAGTTAAGAGAGGACATCCTAGAGGGGATTTTCTTGCAACACAGTGGCATATGTATTGCCTTTAAACAAGGGGATGTGTTAATTTTTAATAGGGAAGAGTGGATGACTTCTGTAAGTTCAGGGAGTTCATTGAAATATATATATTCCAAGATTTTGTGAACAACAACCTTGGTTTAGCAGAACTAGTTTGGATCAGAGTTCTTTTTTCTTTGGAGCCTGACTACTCTTGCAAGTAAGTTCTCGGCCTGGTCTTCAGCTTTCTCTCCCTTTCTCTCATTGTAAGAGATTAGAGCTTCTCTGATGGGTCCTCTAACTTTCTCACAGCTGGATTTTAATTGCCAATTGTGAATTTCAGTTTCAGCTGTCTTTATCAAGAGCACTGAGAGTAATCACCACTTAATTTCATTGGACCAAATAAAACATTCCTTTTCACCAGTATTGGATGCCAGCACACCACTGGTTTTAAAAGGCTTTACATTTGCACAACTAGTCTTGTACCAGCAGCTATATTTTCGGACTTACCATCACTGATGGAATACTCATTGCAGGCTTCTCAGTAGATCATTCCACTTTAAAATGCCATTCCATTATTCACTTTTTGGGCCATACCTTGTGGCAGCTACTGTTGGCTCAGTTTTTTGGGATGCAGATGCTGAAGTGGAGATTAGCATTCAGGAGGTCTCTTACAGAGTGACTTTATGAAAGTGAAAAAAAATAAGACATGTTTGGGGAGGAAATTAAAAGTCATACAATTTCAAGGGGAATTTCAGATGAACCTATGGGCCATTCTACAGCTGCGATGAACAATCAGTGTTATTTTGAGTTGAGTCCTCAATTTACCATATTGATCAAATATTGGATTAAGGCTACACCAAAGACTGAACGTGATCTTGGGTAAGGTTGATCCTTTCTGCCAAACAATCTTCATAGAGGGTGCTGAGAGTTTAAAGTTTTCTGCCAGCAGTTATTCCTGAAGCTGTGGAATAAACTCTTATACCTGAAGATGACTCTGGGGAGTGCAGCACTGCAATGTAAAAAATCTTACTTTCATTTAATAGAAGTTCTATTATAAATAGTAATTATAGATTAAGAAAACTTTTCATGGGAATGCAAGTATTAAATTAGTAACATCCAGACTTACATCTTATAATTAACAGTAAATAGGTACACAAGATAGTATCTATATATATATATTTTTCTGGGTCCCAAGACATATTGGTTATAAGTCTACAAATGAGAAGAAATATGTATTTGTGGATCCCTGAACATTTCCACTACCACTAGAGGCTGAAGAGTCATAAACTAGGTTTAACCCAGATTGTCTTGTGTGGATCTTCCACCTCTGAAGTTCATTTTTTTAAAGATTTTATTTATTTATTTGACAGAGAGAGAGAGATCACAAGTAGGCAGAGAGGCAGGCAGAGAGAGGAGGAAGCAGGCTCGCCGAGCAGAGAGCCTGATGGGGGACTCGATTCCAGGACCCTGAGATCATGACTTGAGCCCAAGGCAGAGGCTTTAACCCACTGGGCCACCCAGGCACCCCTGAAATTCATTTTTTATAACATGGATAGTAGGTTATTCAGTCGCCTTTCTTCTGATGAATATATAGACGTTATATAAGGCACTTGCATGTAAGTTATCAAGAGACTCTGTAATAGTAAATGGTATATGTATTTATCCTTATGTTGAAATGAGCAGTACATGAAATCTGCCCAGTACATAAATTTTTTTTACTTTGATATTTTAACAATAGTTACAACTGTGAAAGCAAAATACTGACATTTCATTGTGATTTTTAGTACTATAACTAAAAGAGATTAGTTGATGTGTTATCTGATTAAATTTGCTATGGAGAATAAACTGTAATTTTATAATTCATATTTACTTTTACAAATGTCATTGCTCAAAGTTCAACTTGAAATCATTATTAATTTGTTATCTAAAATATTTCTTGACAGAAATTAAAAGGCAAAAAAATCACAAAAATCAAGTGACAATATGCTAAGAATAATGAAAACTGTAAATAACAATTCTGATTGCTGAAATAACTTATGTGGTATTTCTGAATATTAACTGTGCTGATATTCACTGTAATTCTCTTATGTGAGATCTTCACACTTTCCTAATATGAATGACATCCTCATAAAATTCCCTTTGGATTTTCACTAATTAAATAGAAAGGGAGGTTTGAAGTATTTAATAATCTCAACTAAAAGCATCTTCTTTGACACTAAAAGAGAAGAGGCATGTAATTGTTAAAGCACATTTGCTGATTTCACTATGCAATTCATCTACATCTATTATGCAAAATAACATTTATATATTGAATTTTAAAGAACTGATTATAATGGTGTATTCTTTAATTTTATAGCAGCATAGCTATAGATATAGAAAATGACAGGTAGATTCTGTTCGAGTCAAAAGGTCAACATTTGAAACAGGGATTCTTCTGAGTAATTTGGGAAATAGGTTTCTATAAATACATGATGACATTTTATGTAGTATAAGTTATTCTAGGGAATTTAGAATTATATAAGACATATATGATTAAATTTGCAATATGAAGCATCATTGATATTTTACTCTCTTTCTAAAAGGAATTAATGCCTGTTTTCCAAGTCCAAATTATAACCCCTTCACATGGATGTTTTTCCTGGTTTCATGTCCTAACTACACCTACGAGGTATGCTATTTATGTATGTAAATAATTAAACTTTATTCTATGATACACTAAATGCATATGTTTATGTATTTACATATATTAAAATTTAATATATATGACTATACACATTTTATTTGCAGATTTGGCACAGGGATATAAATTATGATATATTATTTCAATTCAAGTTATAAGCATAGGAAACTGGAACATTTAACCACAACTTTCCCTGAAAAAAAATGAATATTTTCACATATATTTATTTTTAGAGAAAACTTTATAATCTTCATATAAAATGTTTTAAGATGTTTCAGGATTCCTTTTTTTATCTTCAAAGTTTTTGGAACAATATCTTTCATTTTGTTTTATGAATATGATGCTGTTTATGGTATTATGACTATCATATTTAACAAAAAAATTATGTGGGGGAAATTTATTTCTACCCATAGTTTTTCTACTGTGTTTTAAGCTTTCACATAACCTATATAATATCACAAATGAAAAAAATACTAGATAAATCATAGGTATTTATTAATTTATGTTTTAATCTAACAGATTGGATCATGGATTAGTTTCACAGTCATGACACAAACATTGCCAGGTAAGACCTAGGTTACTTGACATTTAAGTAAATGTACCTTTGGGAGAAGTGGTTTCTGAGAACAAATTTCTATAGTGTTAAAATTTGGCAATTTTAAAGAGGATTTTGTGCTTCCATGTTTTTTTTTATCTTGGATATTTTTAGCAGTATTAAAATAAAATGAAACAAAATTCTCTAGGTAATTGTGGTTTAATCCAACCTAGAAAATGTAGCCCAAACATTTTTATTAAACAGCAAGAATTGGTTAATGGAAGTGGTGGTAATAATGGATTTCCCTTGAAACTCTCTCTTATGCATGAACACAGACAGACGTGTATGCGCTGTGTCCTTCAAGTGTCCATGATATCTCTGAAGGGAAGGCTGGGAGCATGAGTGTGCAATCTTAAACGTTAGGCATTTTAACATACATCAGAGAGTTAAATTGAAATTAACTGCATGTATTGGAAAGGGTATGTATTACATCCATATCATCCATTATTTGTTCCACTGTATAAAGTTTTTGAATCATAATGCAGTTTGCCAGATGCATGTGTGTGTACAGATGTATATCATATACACACAAAAAACTACTATTGAAAAATTCAGAGAGATAAAAATTCCTTATGTGGAAATACTTTGTGGCAGTGGGAAATAAAAAATAATAATGGATTTATTTTGACCTCTGCTGTGTACTTTCTATGCTTATTCAGCCATGAGATAAAAATAGTTGAACATATATTATGCTAGGCAAATGAATGAAGAAAATCAATACAGAAGTATGAAGCATTTGAGAAATATTTTAAGAGCTAAATATGATAGTTTTTCTAATATAAGTTGCTATGTCTATGAGAGGAATAAGGAAGAATAATTCTTTTTTTTCTTTTTCTAGTTGGGATTTTTACACTTCTGATGAGTATCCAGATGTCTCTGTGGGCACAAAAGAAACATAAGATTTATTTGAAGAAATTCAATTCTTATATGCATAGAAAGTCAACAATGATTCCATTCATACTGTAGGAAAAATGTATAGAAAAACAGTATAATCTCAATAAATCAGACTTGGGCAGTTTTTGATTATAACAGAATTTCAAAAACTACAGTACTTTTACTGAGTGTAAGTATTAAATGGTAGAATCTAACTAAGTTTAGAGGAATAAATCTGAGGCAAATAAAAAGTAGAAACTACAAATATGACTAATAAAAAATAGTATCCAATACATTTTCAAAAAGTTGGTCCTTGAACAAGATTTTCTTATTTCATTCAATATTTCATAATACTATTTGCTTAAGACAATTAAAACACCTTAATTCTAAAGTAAAAAATTGTGACATTTAAGTCACTTGAATTTCACACATTTTGATAGTAATTTATTATTTTATTTATTGTTCAACATATTATTGAGAAGTACATTTCAATTTCTTGTGAAAATTCTTATATTAAAAGTGAAACATGTAATTTCTCTGTCATATTCATTTATTCATACATAGATTGTATGTTGCCATTCTGAAACTATAACAATTAAAATATTTTCTTGATATTATTTACTAAAAAATTGAATATATACTGCATATTAAATATATATTTATATTTCCATATAAATCATGTTTATATATAAATATATGTTTATGCATATTTCAAATTGATTATATGTGATGACAGAGCACATTGAAGATCTTTTGAGATTAAGAGTGGAAATATTTCCTTTGTCCTCTCAAAGCTTGTTTGCTTATGTGTGAGTGTGTATTTGAATATGCATGTGTATTTTGACAGGGAGATGACTGATAGAAAAATCAAGTACACATTGGTTAAATATTTTTTTAAAAAAATTCGAGTTTTTCATTTTTAAATTGGGATTCTTTAGATTGGTTAATTTCTAGAGCCTTTCACATTTCTACATACATATCAAAATATCCTCATTAAAGCTCTTAGATTATATGCCTATTTGACAAAATATCTTTGGTTAATGTAGGTATGTAGTTATTCAGTGGGTATCTATCATTAATACATGTGTCAAATTATTCAAAAAATAACAAAAGCAACATTTTAAAAGCTTTGTTATCATTCTCAAATGGAGCATTAAAATATCTCAGAGGAAGGCAACGAACTCCTTAATATCTATTCAACAAAGTAGCATAGAATCTTGCAAAAGTCTTAAAAGGAGGTACTAATGCATTAAACCACATACACCTGATGCATCTCTGTAATAAACCACCTGTGATAATTATCTTGTTGAAAAACAAAGAAGTTTATGCATTCTTAACTAGATCCTGACTGACACCTATCCAGGAAGTTTTCACATTCTTACAGGACTAAAAGCTCTTTGATGCAGCAAGGAAGGATGGGATACATATAGGGCAGAATGTCTCTCCCCATGGTGCTACATTCCCTCATTATCTATCTCATACCAATCATTTCCTTAGAGTTGGGAATCACATCTTGGTTAATGGGTTATGAACTGCTCTTTGAAAATTACTTCTTTCTCATTTTTATTTCCTGGGGGAATCATTGCCTTAAAAAACAAAATCTGATAAACTTACACTATTTTGTTATCAACATTAATGCTGCAAATACAACCAATAATGACACTATCAGTTATTTATCCAAAGAATATAAGAACACTAATTCAAGGGGATACGTGCATCCTATGTTTACAGCAACATTATCTACAATAGCTAAGATTTGAAGTCAGCCCAAGTATCCATCAATTGATATAATGGATAAAGATTATAGGTAATATAGGTATAACTACACACACACACACACACACACATACGCACACAGGCATACTGTTCAGCCATAAAAAAGAATGAAATCTTGCCATTTGCTATGACATGGATGGAGCTAAAGAGTATCATGCTAAGTGAAAAGAGACAGAGAAAGACAAATACCATAAGATTTCACTCCTATGTGGAATTTAAGAAACAAAGCAAACGAGCAAAGGGAAAGACAATCATCTGATGGTTACCGGGGCCAGGATGCATTAAACAGCCGATGGGGTTTAAGGAATGCCCTTGTCATGATGAGTATATGGAACTGTTGAATTACTATATTGTACTCCTGAAACTAATTTAACACTGTATGTTAACTAACTGGAATTAAATAGAAACATAAATAAAATTAAACAAAACAAAATGCTTGGATCCTAGTATTTCAAAGCAGGCTATAGAATCTATCCTTAAAACACAAGAATGATAATTATTCTAAGAGACTCAGTAACGCAGCAGTCACATTGTTATTCTAAAATGGGCGAGCAGTTATGATGCCTCAGCAAAAAGGATACTGTCCAAATGAGATGTTTAAACAGCTAAGTTTACTTGGAGAAAAATTGAACAGATAAAACCTTCTGTAGGGACACAATGTCTGTGTCTTTTATTTCTATATTTCACAAATGGAAACATAAAATAAGTATTTCTTCTCCATTAACTGACATAGCAATATAGAATTACCTATCAGCCCTTCATGGTTAATAAAAACAACATAAAAATAGCCTGATGATTGTATTTTCATGAACATTCCAAAGTAATACATAAGTTCTCCAAATATCTACATTCTTATTTTAAACACCTAAAAAAATTATAAAGTTTTCTTTATGTTTTTTTTTCTTTTATTCACTGGGCTGCATGGATAAAAAGGAATGGACATTACCTCAAGCTATAAATGCCTGTTCAAATTATGGAACTGGGAATCTGATTCACATGCTCAATCTTCTCTCAGGCCACTTGTCTAATATCTTCAAATTGCTCTTCATTTCTATTACTTTTGCAGAACATACCACTTTTAAAATCAAAGCAAAAACCCAAAGTCTAAAAAATAAAAATATATCATTAATGGTTATAGATCTATAAATTCATGTCCAATGAAATCTTCATAGATTGAGTTATTTGGTGATTTACTTGATGTTTTATAAGTCCCTTCTACACATCTAGAGATGAATCAGTTTCAGGGACTTTAGGAGGATCAAACTATGCAGAGTAGAAAAGACCACCTTGGCAAATGAGTTTCACACAACGTGTCCCTCCATGAACGTAGAACTTACTATGTCTTCACAAATAAGGGCCCCATTCCCAACAAAGGCAGGAAATAAACTTAGGCAGGAGGGCAAAAATATAATCACACATTTCAGTCTCTATCCTTCAAATTGTTTAATGCAATAATTAAGATGCCCGCCAAGCTATAGCTTTGCACCCTCCATTTGGAGTTCTTAAAAATGGTAGCCAATAACATATTTCAATTTAATGTATGTAATTAATCATACGAGAGTAAGTAGGTGAACATCAGAATTTTCTGCTTGATACTGGATTTGTGATTACATATAATATCAAAAATTATAGTTCATTTAATCTATTAATCATTCTAATAGTTACTTTTTTGAATAATTTTTTGGGGTAATACTTTCTCTAACCCCAACTACGAATTTGCAGAGTGGATTTAAAATACCACATCTTCATCTCTCACACATTTCTTATAAAAAGTAGCTGGAAAAATAAAATAATCAAAAGAAAAGCAACAAAAGTTAAGTCAGCTGCTATGCCACCCCAAATTATCACAGCATAATGCTTCTGCTCTCCATCCCTTCGTCATGTCTACATCAAGCTGCTATTATAGGTGTTTTCGGTTTGTTTGCATGTGTTTTTAAAAAAATGTTTTGCCTCTAATTTTGAATAAAAATAGACCTGCAGTGCATTTTGCCTTTTAGTAAGTTTTGTGGAAACAAAAGTTGTTCTCTGACTCATACACAGACACACACAGGCAAACACACAGCAATTTAAATACTATCATTTCTTAAGAGAAAAAATATATTGGGTCAAATAATTTTTAAATAAGTGAAGCATATTCATATTTTTTAGATGTGCACACTTTATCTTCTCTATGGGAGTGTTATGTCTAATCTCTAAGGATAATCAAATCGAAAATTCAACATTATAGCTGAATTTCTTGTATATTGACCTTTAATCTTCAGTAATTAAACATATTTTCAAGGTATTTTAAGTTCAATTTTAAGTAACTAGTATTCAGTACATGTTAAGTTTTAGTAGTTGTATTTCAATTAAAACATTTATTCTCATAAGATAAAATGACGTGTGATTTGATAATAAGGGTTATTTCTACTTTTATTTTAGTAAAGAAGAAAAGAATACCTTTATGTTGCTCCTGGATATTAAAGGTGATTATAGCAAATGTTACTTTATAAGCACAGTTAAGGGCATTTATGCAGCTTTTGCATAATGAGAATAATTAAAAACCGTTTCTTTTAAAGGCTGCTTAAAAGTTAATTTTCACCCAGCTGCATATTGAAGCCTACAATTAGCCTTCCTTCAGAGGAGGTTTGGTTGACGAAATGCATAAAAGCATTTCCAGAGGCAGAAGTTTCCTGATAAAATGAGATTTTGCTTTTAAGTTTAGCTTGATAATGGTGCTTAAAATAAGTGAGAAAAAATGCTCAGACATATTGATTTTATTGAGAAGACATATAGAAGACATATTTACATACACTTTGACTATTTGAGAAATGAAGTCCTATAAGACTGATATGGGGAAAACGTTATTATTTATAGCAACTATAAGAATTGTTCAAAACAGGGGATGCCTGGGTGGCTCAGTCGTTAATCATCTGCCTTTGGTCCTGGGATCCAGTGCCACATCAGGATTCTTTTTTTTTTTTTTAAGATTTTATTTATTTATTTGACAGAGAGAGATCACAAGTAGGTAGAGAGGCAGGGGCGGGGAGGAGGCTCCCCGCTGAGCAGAGAGCCTGCACATCAGGCTTCTTGCTCAACGGAATGCCTGCTTCTAACTCTGCCAACTACTTCCCCTGCTAGTGCTCTCCCTCTCTCCCCCTCTGACAAGTAACTAAAATCTTTAAAAAGAAATTGTTAAACAGTCACAGAACATAATTTCCTGTGTATCTTGTAGTTCTACTGGCCTGAAAATCAATGTTATTTCTATGATAAATTCTTACAGTTCATTCTTCCTCTACTGATGATTTCCTACTTACTAACCATTCACCAGATTGTTTATTTTCTTCAAACTTTTTCATACTCCCTGACAGAAACTCCGAGTAGAGGAAATCATTACACTTTATCTATTTTTCAAAAGAGAATGCAATAGGATATATAATATCACTAAGGATTTTTTTTAAATCCAAGTACTGTTACTTTAAGAAGTTTATAGAAATAAAAAGTAAGTCCCTTAGGAATTATTGTGAAATATCTGACACTGGCTGAAGTTTTCCCTGTTTAGATAAGAGTTTTCCTATTTATAAAATGAGATGTTTGAAGTAAGTAACCTATAATATCGTTTCCTAATATTCTTGTAGAAAATCGTTGTTGATTCAAATTATTGTCAATTCTAATTGCTCTCAAAAATATATATCATAAAATCCATGTTTGAATTACATGGCCAATGGTTACTTTTATTAAACATAATTTCTACTAATTTATTAAATATATTTATTAGTATGTGGTATTTTAAAAACAGGTTTGAGCTTTCCTAAACAAATTAAAGATTTCTTCTTTTTTGGAGCTTTCTATTTGAGGTACAAAATTGGAATATAACAATTAAATAAATGAGTCACAAGTGAATTTAGACTGTGATCAATGGTATAAGGAAATGAATTATGTGCTGTGAGAAAGTAAAATAGCAATATGAGGGATAAGATGAGGCAAGTGTTGTGATCAAGAATTTTCTCTGTAAGGGGATGACCTTTAAGCAGACATTCAGAGTGTTTAGCAAGGTGAAGGACTGAAGAAAGAATATTTTAGACAAATGAAATTGATAAATATGACAAGTGGAAATATTAATATAATATTTAAATATTTTAAAATATTGACAAATGGAATTTATATATATATATATATATATATATATATATCACACCAAGACAGGAAAAACTTGGTATGCTTGAAGATCAGTAAGCTATGCAATATAAATGGAATATACTTCATAAGAGAATGAGTCATGCTCACTGAGTTTGGAGAAATACTGGAGACACCTGTCATGTATGACCCATAGGCCAGTCTAAATCTCACATTACTTGATGTATTATTGTGAAAACTCAATCCTGCTATAGAATATAAGAATACATATATGTTAGAGGAGACACATAAAGAAATTGTATCAAGGTAATTTACAAGAGGATAATTTTTAGATATTTTTAAAGATTATATTTATTTGTTTTAGAGAGAGAGAAGAGGGGGAGCATGAGACTAAGTAGGGGGAGGAACCAAGGGGCAGGGAAAAGGAGGGGAAAGTATCCCTGGCAGACTCTGCACTGATCAGGGAGCCTGACATGGGGCTCATCTCATGACCCTCAGATCATGACTTGAACCAAAACCAAGAGTCAAACACTTAACCAACTGAGCCACCAAGGTGCTCCAATATTTAGATTTTATTCTAATCTTAAAGAAGTCCTTTTATTGGCCTGAGTAAACAGAGCTAAAACCATTCCAGTGTCAATAAGTCTAATCTGTAATCGTAAGAGCTTCCCATGCCCCCTAACATACTTTTATTTGCCAAACATGTCCCTGAAGACATTCTGTTAGAATATGCAGAACTTTATCAAAGCCATGGGACTGCACAAATGCATCTTTCTGAAAAGCCTGGAAGGACACAAAAACTCATTTTTCTGGATACATAAACTGTCCCTAAAGAAGATACCACTCCAGAAAATTCTTATGAGTCCCATATATAAACAATTCCATATGTATTGAACAGTCTGAACTGTGCAACCATGAATACAAACTGTTCTGGAATGACTAGCCATATAATATTTCTATACAAAAAGCTGGACATAATGAGGACAAAAAGTGCTATAGCAGCTTCATAGGGAAACAATCCGGGTAAATTAATAAAATCTTAATTATTGATTTTAGGTCCAAAGAAACCTCCAGTCATTTTCTCACCAAAATCAATCAGGCTATTATTATATCCTAAAATCATGATATATATTCAAACTAAGCATTGCACATCAAGTAGTATTTCAATCTCCAGAATTGCATCTGGAAAGTATTGATACAGGCATAGTAATATATATGCATATGCATGATAACAGTACATAAGCAGACATTAAATGTGAACTAAATGGGTAACAGATCTAACAAATCAGTTCATGCTCTAAATCATGGAGTACTATGTAGCTTTAAACTATATATTCTATGAATTTTAATTGACATAATTAAATCCTCATGTGAAAGATTAAATAAATAAAAGAGTGTAAAACTAGATAAACACTTTATCTAAACCTGTAGGCATTTTACAACACCAAAGTAAAAAATAAATAAATAAGATTACCAGAGATGATAAGATCAAACTTATTTATATTTTAAGTAATAATATAAAAGCAAGACTACCACAAAAAGAGGTATCAAAATATTAAGAATTGTATTGGATTAGGAAGATTAATCTTTTTTTCTATTATTCTATGCTTTCTAGATTTTTTTGCATGTACAGGTATGGTCTATTTCACTATAAATTAAGAAAAGAATAACCATTATTAAACATACCAGACTCTTCATGGCCTGGTTCCTACATTTTTCTTCTCTAGCATCATTTCCAAATATATTTCCTCATATTTTTTATGTTCAAATAATCACTGATCAGCTTAATATGTGTTGAACTTTTCATGTGATTCTATACGGCTAAATTTCTGCATACATTGTTTTATAATATGAACACCTTTAAATTAAAGGTTTTTTAAAACTTCATATGAAGTTTACTTATATGTATATCCCAGAAATCGTACATTATTAGTATTAATGGATTTTTCAAATTAAATGTACTTAGAGTGTTGCAGAAAGAGATTACCACCAGCCCTGAATTCCCCTACTACCCACCTTATAGTTCCTATTCATCCTTTTTTTTTTTAAGATTTTATTTATTTATTTATTTATTTATTTGACAGAGAGAGAGAGATCACAAGTAGGCAGAGAGGCAGGCAGAGAGAGAGGCTGATCAGAGCCCCATTTGGGCCTCGATCCCAGGACCTGAGATCATGACCTGAGCCGAAGGCAGAGGCTTTAACCCACTGAACCACCCAGGCACCCGTTCCTATCCATCCTAAAAGTAAAACTGCATGACTTCTAATAGTGCAGATTAATTTTGTAAGTTTTGTGATTTGCTCCTGTGTTTTTTTATTCAAATCATAAAAGGTTAATAAATATTGTTGCATGTAATTTTGCATATTTTTCTTCTAATTACATGTGTGATACCTTCATCCCTTTTGATATTTTTTTATCAGTTTTAATTTTCATGGGCATTTGGATAAATTCCAGTTTTAGGTTATCACAAATAGCTCAGCTATGAACAAACTAATACTTTTTTGGATAAACACATATATACAGGCTGATTGAGTATGTATCTCATTGCTGTGTAATGAGTACCCTTATTTTTCAGCCTTAATAAATAGTATGTATCTCATTGCTGTTTAATGAGTACCCTTATTTTTCAACCTTAATAAATACTGTCACACAGTCAGTTCTTCCAACATATGGTATTTTCCATTTTGCATTTGGTTGAGCATGTATTGATATATCACAGTGTATTTAATTTGTATTTTTCTGGTAGCTAATGAAGTTAAGCACCTTTCACATGTTTAATAGTCATATGGGTATCCTATTTTGTGAATGGTTATTTGTCTTTTACCCAAAAAGCTATTGAATTTTCTTTCTTATTGATATGTAAGATATCTCAGTATTTAAGCTGTGAGTTCCTTGTTTTATATCCATCTATTCTCTATTGTCTATTTCTCCATGGATCTATGAACCTAATAAATGTATTCTCTTGTTCTGTGAGTTGCTTTTCTAGTCCCTCAATGCATATTTTAATAGCAACACTAACATTAATATAATCTAATCATTTTTCTTGTATAGTTATATTTTTGTGTCTTTTTCAAATGTTTTTTGCCTCCTCCAAGGTCTCAAACATGCTTAGGTATGTTTTCTGCTAAAAACCTTAATATTTTATCTTACACATTTGATCTCTAATCTATCTGGAACTGATAGATTTATGTTCAGATTAAGATGGAGACCAAAATACATTTTTATTACAGATAGTTAATGTCCTAAAACTGTTTATAAAGACAAAAAAATTGTGCATTGCCTTTTACCTGCCAGGAATGGCCAGCATTCCTTGTACGGATGGAAGAAAGATTATTCCATATTTTGCTTTGGAAGAGAGGAGAAGGGAAGGGGATCAATGGTCAGAGATGAAGAACCTTTGTTCTTCTTTGCTCCCACCTTTATTGGTCCTTCAGGATAAAATCATAAATCTTTATCACTGTTTCTCAAGCACGTGATGTGTAACAAGGGGTTTTACTGAACTAGGAGGATCTGTTTACAGGAAAGATATGATGTGCTAATCTGCATGTTCTAAGAGTTCTGCTAAACATAGCCTAGGGGCAATGCATACATGTCATAGATCACAGGGCTACTGTTTGGGCTACTAAAGCTTTGGGCAAGGCAACTCCGCAGGCCATTCCTACAGCAGAGTTATTACATAGGCCTCGGCATTCCAAAGGCCTATGTCCTTCTCCAAAACTTTCCATTGCCCCCAGCGACCTCCGTGTTACATTTTAGCAAGCCAGGTATTGTGGATGATTTCATGCTCTACATTAACCCCAACTTATACCTTTATAAGTTGACTGACTGTACATGTAAGTCTATTTTAGGGGTTCACAATTTTATCCCATTGGTCAGACATGCTTTTTTTGCTTGGCTTTGGGTTTAACCTTGCACTGATCTTACTTTATTTTCACTTAATCATCTTTCTACCTGACATTTGTCCTAACTCTACTTTTCTTCCTCTTCTTAAAGACTGTTTACGTTATATTTGGGCCACTATATATATATATAATATATATAATATATATATTTTGATTTTAATGAAACTTCATAAATTAAAATATCCCCTGGGATTTAAGTGGGAATTTTATTATTTTTTAAAGATTTTATTCATTTATTTGACAGACAGAGAGAGAGAGAGAGCACAAGAAGGGGGAGCAGCAGGCAAAAGGAGAAGGAGAGGGAGAAGCAGGCTTCACATAAAGCAAGGAGCCTGACAGAGGGCTTGATCCCAGGACCCTGGGATCATGACCTGAGCAGAAAGTAGACGCTTAACCTACTGAACCATCTAGGTGCCCCTAAGTGGGAATTTCATTGAATCTATAGATTAATTCAAGGAAAATTTATCTTTGCAATATTTGGTTTTATAATTCACAATCTCTCAATTTATTTAGATGGTCTTTACTTTCTATCAATAAAATTATTTCCATGTACAGATCTTTACAAATTTCATTAGATTTATTTTAGCAAATATTTTATCACTATTTTAAGTTATATCTTTTCTTTTTAACCTTGCACTTGTCAGTTTAAAAAAAATAGTACCTGTAAGTATTTGTATTATTGTTGTTGTTGTTTTTTGCTGCATTATTTCTAATGGTTTTCTGGAGATAATTTGGATTTTCTAGGCATTTAATCATGCAATGTGCAAATATATACATTCTCAAAACAATATTATATAAAATAAGAGATAATTTTCATTTTTACTTAGAAACATTTCCAATGTTTTATCATTGATTATAAGGTGTCCTTTAGGTTTTTGTAAGTCTTCCTTATCAGATTATGGAATATCCCTTCTATATCTAGTTTGTTTATGATAGTTGAAGAGGGAAAATTTCCTCTACCCTTCAATGTTCTTCTAGCTGGATGAAGAATCAAATTGACATGAGGCAGATTAACAGGAGGAAATCAAATTTAATAACAAACAAATGGGGAATTCACACAGATATGGAAATTCTAAAGACAGGCAACATGATACTTATATGTGTTCAGAGGGGGGGTAGGCGACCCAAGGATACAAAAGGGAGAAAGATCATTGTCAGGAAGGTGAAAGGAGGTGTTTCAAAAACAAAGGTCATCCTACCGTGTAGATAAGTTTCTTAGTAAAGAGGGATTTCTGTTAATAGCTCTCTTCCTGGTGCAAGCATGCAATTGAGGGGGAAGTAAAGAGATTTTCAAAAATTTGCTGGGTTTGATAGCTTTTAACTCAAAATGATGTTCATGCCAAGTGGTCCATCTTGGGGCTGCCTGCCCTTGGTTCCTACATGATGGAGTATTGAGTTTTCTCAAGTGATTTCTTCATATATTGTAATGTTCATATTGTTTTCCTTCTATTTTCTTTAAGGCTTGGGTTTTTCTGTTTTGTTTTGTTTTTATGTTTTTTTGCCCCCTTTTTTCTAACTTTCTCAGAATGGAGCTCAAATAATTTTTAACATTTTAAATTTTATAATAAGGGCGCCTGGGTGGCTCAGTGGGTTAAAGCCGCTGCCTTCGGCTCAGGTCATGATCCCAGGGTCCTGGTATCGAGGCCCACATCGGGCTCTCTGCTCAGCAGGGAGCCTGCTTCCTCCTCTCTCCTCTCTCCTCTCTCTCTGCCTGCCTCTCTGCCTACTTGTAATCTCTCTCTGTGTCAAATGAATAAATAAAAAAATAATAAAAAAAATAAAAATAAATTTTATAATAAATGTTCCACTAACCACAGCTTTTGATGTGTCACCAAAGTTTTGATATGTCATGGATTTATTATTTCCATTTTAATAAAAATACATTCTAATTTATATTTTTCTTATTTGACTCATGGATTATTTAAGAGTAGACTTTTAGTCTTTTAGTCTCTAAGAATTTAGGCTTCTTTTCTAGATGTTTAATCTAGCTTAATTCCATGTGGTCAGAAAACATACTCTAAATGATTTCTTTACTTTTTTTTTATTTTTGAAAATGTTTGAGACTTTGTTACACAGCATATGGTCCAACTTGGTAAATTCTTGTACACTTGAAAAAAATGTGAACTTTGCTATGTGTGTACATTTTATGTAAGTTTACTATACTTTTGTGAATTTTAATTTTACGAATATTTCACAATACATTATTAATATATATCATCAAATTACATTGACTTATTTGCATTTGTGAAAATTTGAATGTAATCCTGAAAAAAAATTCAGATTTTAGTAGGAAATGATATTGCTCTTATGATGCACCCAAACATCTGCAAAACAATTTTCTATAAGTTCTTCGTTTAAGCATTTTAAAACATGGGTCTCTTTTGGTAATCTATAAGGCTCACTTGCCTTATGTATTCAATATCACAGTAACTTATAGGATAACATGTTTTAATTTTTTGATATATAGCTAAAATTACAATGCTAATCTTCATTGGTTTTCCCAATAGAAATGAAAGGGAACACAAAGATAATTTGAAATGAAACCCTTGTTGGGGGTATAAAGAAAAGTTATACAGGGTAGTGGGACAATTTAGTTAGGACAAAATAATTGATGTAGTAGAGGGAATTTTGAAGTATACATAGAATAAAAGATAATTTTTAGCAGGAAAAATATATTAAAGACTTTCACTGTTTATTCCAAATGATGAAAGAGTAGAACACAAAATCTTCCCCTAAATAAAAACATGAACTTCAAAATGCAGGATAAAATCAACAAGAGTGGGGTGCCTGGGTGGCCCAGTGGGTTAAAGCCTCTGCTTCAGGCTCAGGTCGTGATCTCAGGGTCCTGGGATTGAGCCCCGCATTGGGCTTTCTGCTCAGCGGGGAGCCTGCTTCCCCTTCCCTCTCTCTCTGCCTGCCTCTCTGCCTACTTGTGATCTCTCTCTCTCTCTCTGTCAAATAAATAAATAAAATCTTAAATATATCAACAAGAATAAAGAGATAAAGTTTAAACAAATAAAATTGATAAGATTGTTTTTCTTCTCATTGACAAAAAAGCAGGTTTATGTTTGGAGTTTATCATTTCTATGGGTGAAATGCTTGATCTTACATTTAGCTTTTTACATTTAATGAGAGAATTGATAAATTTGCAATTCTAACAGAAAATAAGTTTAAAAGTCCTGATCCATCCCTAAGGTCTCAAAAAATTTGGCAGCTCAAGACTATAATGGAGTATAAACCTATGTGAATATTAATTCAAGTAAAAAAATTGATTATCAAAATTAAAGAAAATCTATATATTCACAATATTGTATTTTGTTATTATTTTATTCCAATGAGTCTTGGACATAAGTCCAAACCATGCTAAATTCTACAATGTAGTTTGCAACTGAAAATTAAGCATTAGTTTTTTATATCATTTTTGAGCTCTATTGGGAATTCAGGAATTCAGTGATTTCTAGGCTACACAACCTATATGCTGTGGCTGTTAATTACAGCAACATTCTCCTGAGCCAGAAACTTCCTAAAACATTCTCCATATTCTGAAAAGACAATTTGTCTCCTAAGTGGACTCATTAATTAAAATTAAAAAAAAATAAAGATGTTTGTGTACTTATGTGTGTACTCATGTGTGTAATAGATTAATATCTATGTAATAGATTCATATATCCTGTATATGTTTATAACTGATTTAGAGCTCCAAACTCAGAAACATTGGCATTTTCCCATAAGAAACTATAAATTTCTTCTTGTAGTTTCTTGATAAAAATAATGTTTATTTTCTTTAAATTTGGAGTTAGCATCTTTGAAATAAAATTATAACTACACACACATATATAATACTTAGAATTTATAAATGCTAAATAAAGTTGTAATCAATGAATTTTATTTTATTTTATTTTATTTTAAGATTTTATTTATTTATTTGACACAGAGAGAGAGAGAGATCAGATCACAAGTAGGCAGAGAGGCAGGCAGAGAGAGAGGAGGAAGAAGACTCCCTGCTGAGCAGGGAGCCCGATGCGGGCCTTGATCCCAGGACCCTGATATCATGACCTGAGCTGAAGGCAGAGGCTTTAACCCACTGAGCCACCCAGGCGCCCTCAATGAATTTTATTAATAAAATATTTGTGGTACAAATTGAGAATATCTGAAATATCAAGTGTATCCTTAATATATAAAATAGGAAATTTTCAAAGCACACTTAATTTTAATAATTTTAGTGCAGTCTGAATATAATAAACTGGATATTTATATCACCTCAAAATTCCTTTGCAGGAATTCTAACCCCCAATGTGATACTATGCTGTGAGGTATTTGGGAAGTGACTAGACCAGGAGAGTGGAGTTCTTATGAGTGGGATCAGTGCCCTAACAAAAGATACCCTAAAGAGCTTTCTCACATCTTTCTACCATGTGAAGTTACTAGGAGATGTTGGCAGTAGGCAAAAGGGTCCTTATCAGAACCAGACCATGCTAGCACCTGGATCTTTGACTTGCAGATAAACAAAACTGTGAGAAATAAATTTTTATTTTTCCTAGGCACCCAACCTATGGAATTTTGCTAGAGCAACCCAAACTAACTAATGCACTGAATTTCTACAAGAGTGATTATTTCCCAGTCATCATAAATATAGTTACCCCTTCCAATAACTAGAGACTAGACATAATAGGAGTTTCTTAAAATTTATCTCCATCTGAAGTTCCTTTTCTTTGATAGTAGGTCATAATCAGTTACAGTTTAGCTGAAATGCAAAGGAGTAATTTGGAATTTCACTTGTATTAAATAGAGAACTAGAAAACCCCTTATCTTCTTAGCATCTCTTTTGCTGCTCCAACAGCTATCCTCTTATCTCTCTGATTATTTATTCAATTATGATAAGTACCCCTACATTTATGATTTATTTCCATTGATTACCTTCTTTTCATTTAAGAGAATTATTCATTGGTTTCAAATTGCATAAGAAAAATTACTGTTTCCTCTTGGAGCTTTGATTTCTCCATTATCTCAAAACACAGAGTTGTACCAACTGACCTGAGTTTATCATGTCTTCTCAATCTTCTTTTCCCCAGAAAAATCTAACCTAATCATAACTCCCTTTGTTCATAATTTCTTTTTCAGACAAGTAGAAACATATGTTTATATATGTAATTAATGAAGAAAAGCCTTATGAAATATTATCTCCACAATTTACACATATTTCACAAAGTGAACAAACCACTTCTATATATTAACATATATTATAAAGAAAACATAACATAACATAAGTAGCATTAAATAGCAATCAGGAGCTACATATTTTAATTTAATATTCCCAATCATCTATTTCTGTATAAGATTCCCATATTATTGCTAAGACAGTGAGTTTATAGAGGGGATAAAGCAGTGGTTTATAACTAGAGTTGACTTAGTTCCCCAGGAAACGTTTTGCAATATTTGGGAATATTTTTGATTGCCATGACTAGGAGGTCATGACTAGACACTGGGGGACAGGAATGCCACTGAATATCCTATAGTTCACAGGATACACTCACCCAACCACCTTCCCCCCCAACACACACAAACTGAACATTACACATTTTAAAATACTAATAATGCTGACACTGAGACTCTCTAATATATAGGATAATTTGTCTATAATCACACTGTCAGTAATTAGTAGAGCTGGAATCAAAATTTTCATAGAAGGTATAAATTATTGTTTTAAAATGTATCTTGAAACTTATTTCTTAAAAGTATGTCATAAATTGCTCTTTTTCCTACATTTTGTGGTTGTTAATGTTCGTATTCTATGATATTATTAAAGCCACTTCTAGTCAACATAGAATTCTACAACAAAATGGATAGAGTGACATATGCTCGTCTGGATATATCTCTCCCTTATTTAAATCTATTAAGTGGATCTTAAGACCAAACTGGTCAGTTTTGTTTTGCTTTAGTTTTGGGTTTTGGATTATTTTTCCCTAATATTATTGAGATATAATTGACATATAACATTGTGTAGGTTTAACGTATGTAATATGGTAATTTGATACACATATATGTTGCTAAATGATTATCAGAATAAGGTTCCTTTTTTTAAAGATTTATTTATTTATTTATTTATTTATTTGACAGAGGGAGAGATTACAGAGAAACAAGTAGGCAGAGAAACAGGCAGAGAG
The DNA here is from genome assembly GCA_002007465.1 of Ailurus styani. NCBI lineage: Eukaryota > Metazoa > Chordata > Mammalia > Carnivora > Ailuridae > Ailurus > Ailurus styani. The sequence continues at coordinate 1,334,907 of LNAC01000013.1, read as the reverse complement.
TGGAGGAAGCAGGCTCTCTGCTGAGCAGGGAGACTGATGCGGGGCTCGATCCCAGGACCCTGAGATCATGACCTGAGCAGAAGGCAGAGGCTTTAACCCACTGATCCACCCAAGAGCCCCCAGAATAAGGTTAATAATTCATCATTTACCATAATAACTTTTGCATGTGTATAAGGTGAGAACATTTAAGATCTACTCTTAGCAATTTTCAAGTTTATAAGCAATCTTTGGTATGTTACTTTGGTATGTAGGTTTTTCCAAAGCCAGGTCATAAGTGTTTCAAGTTCCCACTAAGCCAGAGCAATCATATATATTTCCTTGATAATAATATAGTATTTCTAATATGTCTACTTTCTTTCATGTATTATACTTGCTTATACTACATTTAATTTCATCCCAACTTAAACATTAGGTTTATTCCTGGAAATGTAAGGATGATTCAAAAAAATAAAAATTAATGAATGTAATATACCACATTAACAGAGGTAAGATAAAACATTATTTTTACAACTGATGCAGAAAAAAAATGACAATATCCAGCACCTCTTATGATTAAAACACTCAACAAGTTACTTAATACAAGGAAACTACCTCATCATAATGTAATCCGTATATAAAAAATCCACAGGGACTATTATATTCAATGTTGAAACACTAAAAGCTTTCCTCTAAGATCAGGAACAAGGCAAATACACCAGCTTTTCCACTTCTATTAAACACAGCATTGGAAGAGGAAGTGGCAAGAAAAGGAAATAGTAGGCATTGAAATTGGAATGAAAAAGTAAAATTATCTCTGTTCACAGATGATATGATTTTATATGCAGAAATCCTTAAAGATTCCACAAACAAAAAACTGTTAGAACTAATAAATAAATTCAATAAGTTTGCAGGATACAATTTCAATGCTAAAGAATCAGTTCCGCTCTATATACAAACAATGAATAATCTGAAAAGATTTTTAAGAAAACAACTCCCTTTCAAAAGCACCAAAAAATAAAATGCTTAAGAATTAATTTGGGTTGCCTGTGTGGCTCAGACATTAAGTGTCTGCCTTCGGCTTAGGTCATGATCCCAGGGTACTGGGATTGAGCCTCACATCAGGTTCCCTGTTTAGTGGGAAGCCTGCTTCTCCCTCTCTCACTCCCCTTCCTTGTGTCTCTTGCTGTGTCTCTCTCTGTCAAATAAATAAAATCATAAAAATAAGACTTAATTTAACCAAGCTGTTAAAAGACATACATGATGAAAACTATAAAACCTTCCTGAAAGAAGCTACAGAAGTCATAAATGAATGGAAAATATATCCCATGTTTATGGATTGGAAAACTTAATATTTTTAAAATGTTATTACTCATCTTGTTTTATTAGATTAGAAGTCTCTTATGGTTTGTCTCCTTCCCCATCCCATCTTGTTTCATNTGATTTTTTATTGTTCTTGAAACAGAAAAATCCATTATAAAATCCATATAAAATCTCCAGATATCCCAAATACCCATAAAAATCATGAAAAAGAGGAACAGAGTTGAAGGACTCACACTTCCTGATTTTAAAATTTACTACACTAAAGAAATCCAAGTAGTATAGTATTGCAATAACAATAGACATATAAACTAGTGAAGTAGAATAAAGAACCCATAAATAAACTCTCATACATGGTTACATGAGTTTTAACAAAGTCTCAAGATCATTTAATGGGGAAAGGACAGTCTTTTCAACAAATGGCACTGGGAAAATTGAATATTCACATAGAAAAACATAATAAAATTGGAGCATTATCTATCACTACACACACACACACACACACACACACACACACACACAAAGACACACACAGACTCATAATGAATCAAAGACCTTGATGTAAGATCTAAAACTAAGAAACTCTTAAAAGAAAATCTAGGGCAGAGATTACAACATTGAATTTGCCAATGGTTTCTTGGATATGACAACAAAACATTGTCAACAAAAGAAAAAAATAGACAAATTGAACTTCGTGAAATTTAAGAATGTTTTGTGCATCAAAGGACACTATCAATAGAGTAAAAAGGCAAAAAATAAACAGCTTATGATTCAAAAATGGACACAGGACTTGAATAGACTTTTATTCAAAAAGTGTCAGATAAACCCAGGAAAAGATGTTTAACATCGCTAATCATTAGGGAAATGAAGATCAAACCTATAATAGATACCATCTCACACCCATTAGGATAACTACTACCAAAATAAAACAAAACAGAACATAAATGCTGGCAAGAATGTGAAGAAATTGAAATTCTTGTGTACTATTGCAGGAATGTAAAATGGTACAGCTGCTGTGGGAAAAAATAAATAAACAAGGTTCCTCAAAGAAATTGCAGTTCTGGAACGCCTGGGTGGCTCAGTTGGTTAAGCAGCTGCCTTCAGCTCAGGTCATGATCCCAGGATACTGGGATCTAGTCCCATATCCGGCTCCTTGCTCAGTAGGGAGCCTGCTTCTCTCTCTGCCTCTGCCTGTCACTCTGCCAGCTTGTGCTCTTTCCCTCTCTTTCTGACAGATAAATAAATAAAATCTAAAAAAAAGAAAGAAGAAAGAAGAAAGAAAGAAAGAAAGAAAGAAAGAAAGAAAGAAAGAAAGAAAGAAAAAGAAAGAAAGAAAGAAAGAAAGAAATTGCAGTTCTGGGGGGTGTCTGGGTGGCTCAGTAGGTTAAGCAGTCTGCTTTCAGCTCAGGTCATGATCTCTGGGTCCTGGGATTGAGCCTTGTGTCCAGCTTCCTGCTCAACAGGGCATCTGCTTCTATGTCTCTCTCCTCTGTCCCTCCCCACCATTTGTTCTCCCTCTCTCTCTTAAATAAATTAAAAGACAAAATCTCAAAAAAAAATTGCACTTCTGGGTATACCCATAAGCATTGAAGTCAAGGTCTCAAAGAGATCTTTGTACACCAGTGTTCATAGTAGCATTATTCACAATAGCTAAAATGTGGAAGGAGCCCAAATATTTATAGACAGTTGAATAGATAAGCAAGATATCATATGTGTGTGTGTGTGTGTATCTATCTATCTATATAAGTAAAATAAGGTATTATTCAGCACTAAAAAGGAAGGAAATTGTCACATATGCTATAATGTAAATTAACTTTGAGGACATTATACTAAGTGAAATAAGGCAGTCCCAAAAGGACAAATACTATATATAATTCCACTTGTATGAAGTACCTACAGTAGTTCAAATCATAGAAAGCAGAATGGCTGGGGCGCCTGGGTAGCTCAGTGGGTTAAAGCCTCTGCATTCAGCTCAGGTTATGATCTCAGGGTCCTGGGATCAAGCCCCGCATCAGAGTCCTTGCTCAGCAGGGAGCCTGCTTCCTTCTCTCTCTCTGCCTGCCTCTCTGTCTACTTGTGATCTCTCTCTCTCTCTGTCAAATAAATAAATAAAATCTTAAAAAAAAAAAAAAGGAAAGTAGAATGGTGTTTCCAGGATCTATGTAGAGAGGAGAAAGAGGAGTTATTGTTTAATGGGTACAGAGTTTTAGATTTACGATATGAAATGTTCTGGCAATTTCTGATGGTGATGGTTACACAATATGAATGTTCTAATAATACAGCTGTACTTTTTTTTTTAAGATTTTATTTATTTATTTCACAGAGGGAGAGAGATCACAAGTAGGTTGAGAGGCAGAGAGAGAGGAGGAAGCAGGCTCCCTGCTGAGCAGAGAGCCTGATGTGGGACTCCATCCCTGGATCCTAAGATCGTGACCTGAGTTGAAGGCAGAGGCTTTAACCCTCTGAGCTACCCAGGTGCCCCAGCTGTACATTTTAAGTGGTTAAGATGGCAATTTTTAAGTTATGTGTGCTTTATTTTAATAAAAATGGGAAAAATGAATGTGAAAATGTCAAATTTGGATAAAGGAAAATATAATTATTAATCACGTGACATGTCAAAATTCAATTTAGTTCCTTCAGAAGATAAACAGATACCATGTTTTAAAGAAGCTGTAAACATTAAAGAATATATTTAAGAAAATTTTTCAAAATACGGAGAATGAGGGATTGACGTGCATGAATACGTTATTTGCAGAGCTATAACATTGAAACATCAGAAAATAGCTAAATATTTATCAGTAAAGTGGAAGTTCAATAAATTACACTGTAATAACTAAATTAACTAAACATAAATTTTTCATGAAAACTATATAAATAATGAAAAATACTGTAGCTGTCCAACTCAATTTATTGTTTTAAATTTCTATTTAAAAAAATTCCTCTCTTCAGTGGAAATTTCTATGAGTTTTAACAAATACATAGAGTCATGTAACATATGCCATAACAATCAATTATACACAACAATTCCATCATGCCAAAAATTTCTGTTATCCTTCTCCTTGATTCAACTACTCCATTTGCCCTCAAACAATGGAAAGCAGGTCTCTGTTCTCTGTCACTATAATTTTGATTTTCATAGAATTTCAAATAAATGGAATAATATGATATGTATATTTTCAAGTTTAATTTCTTTCACCTTCAATGAATTTAAATTAATCTATGTTGTTTTGTGCACCACGAGTTCATTCCTCATTAATAGTCAGTAGTATTTCATATTCCTCATTAATAGTCAGTAGTATTTTATAAACTGGAAAATCAGTTTATATGTTCAATTTATCTATTCATTAATATGATCAATGCTCATATTTTCTACCTTGCAAAAGTAAGTTATGATGCTCAAAGTTCTTAAGTAAAAAAAATAGTTTTAAAATAAAAAAAAGATCTTAGATACAGTTATTCCAGTAAAGATGATCAAAAAGCACATTCTAAGTGACCATAACTGATGACAAAGAGAAAAGATGTAATAATGATTTCTAGCTCTTAATATTTGTAGTTCTTGTCCCTGGTGTTTTGTATTATATCTGTTCTGATTAATCTTAGTTGCTCATGCATACTTTTAAATATATTTTGATGGAGGAATCTTTCTCATCAGCATCTTTAATCTTACTTTAAAAGTGTTGACAATTGGAGGTACATGGGTGGCTCAGTTGGTTAAGTGTCCAACTCCTGATTTCCACTCAAGTCATGATCTCAAAGTTGTGAGATTGAGAGCCACATGGGGCTCTACACTGAGGGAGAAGTCTGCTTGGGATTCTCTTTCTCCCTCTCCCTTCCCCTGCTCTCATGTGCTATGTCTCTCTCTCACTCTCTCTCTCTAAAATAATTAAAAATCTTATAAAGTATTAACAATTGTAGTTGAATATATTTCTAAATATAAGCAATTGTTTGTGCTATTTCACTGAAAAAAGGGGTCGATTCTTCTGGCATAAAACATAAACAAAAGGAAAATGAACTTTAATCACTAAAATTTCTACACATTTCTATAGTGAATATATAGTCAAACATTTCAATAGAGTTAAAAAATAACAGTGGTTATGTTATTCTTCTTCAGCAGACCATCGCAGCTTGGAAGCACTCACATACTTATTTCACTTCAGAAAATTCATATCTTTGATATTCCTCTACTGGAGTTTTTATTTTTTCTCTTACTCTATAGCACTGAAGAGTGAATAATCCCACCCACTATAAAATTTAGCAAGTACTGTTCTTAGGTCAATCCAATAAGCCTGAGGAAAGATGGGTTGTCTGCTTCATTAGCATGAGATATCGTTCCTCTGTGTTCATTGTATATTATTGATTCAAGTATATAGGTCCAGATTCTGCTGAAATAAATTTACCTGGTAGCTGATGTGAAAATATCTGAATAGCTGATGGCTGGAATTGACCTTAGATATTTAATAGCTTGATTCCTCAGAAGGGGTCACTGATACTCATTACATCCTATTCAAACCATTAGACTGATCAATGCAGTATTGTTTTTATGATTCATTTGCTAGACTTTTCTTGAAACTGAAGTCATAGAATTTTCAAGCTAGAAGAGATTTTACAAATGATAAAACTAAAGGTACAGGAAGGTTAACCATCTTTTCTTCTATTCACTTTTCTGAAACTGGATTCGATTCTATTTTTAATTTGAATGTGATATAAGGATAATTAGAAATACGCCCTATTAGCTTTCTTCTAGCCTAGCCCAGACCTATTTGCTAGATGAACCGGCTCCAAAGGCTTGATTTTATGACTTAAAAATACTTTGAAAGAGAAAGCTATCTAAAGAACAAAATCAATCAAGCAGCCAACAAAAACTTGTTGGGGCTTTTACATAGGACATATAGGAAAAAACAGCTGGTCCTCTGGCACAGATCTTTGAAAAATTTGATTACATTATAGCACTGACAAGAATTTTTTGTAACTGTCCTATATCACAAGGTCATATGTCATAAGGAACATAATGAAAAATTCTGTCTTACAATACATTCATTTGTCACATACTGTTATTTATTGATTTCAGCAAACGACAAGGGTCTACTATCATTTCTTTTAAATCTTATTGAGTATCTTTCTGTGTGTGATATGAAAATTGTCTTTAAATGTTAATTTAAATGTTTTAAATCCAGAAGCAGAATAATTTTTAAAGTCTAAGTTACCAAAATCAAGTCAAAACATAAAGAAAAATGAAAAGTTATATTTTCAGTCCTAAAGTCATAGCAATCATTTTGCTATTAGTGATCATTTTGGTTCATCATTCCATTTTTTAATCTACTGATATCTAGATGCAGACTTTTATTCCCACCAAAAAAAACATGGCATGCACAACTGTGCATACGAATTCAGAGGATTTAAGGACACTAAAATACATCCACATATCTCAGTGAACTTCAGATTAAAAATATCTGCATGAATTAAATTCAAAGATGAAAATATCAGTATTTACTTCAGAAGGATGACATTCATTTTAAATGCCTAAAATTTAAGCTCAGTGTAATTGAACAATTGACAGCTGTAGTTGACTGATAGTGCTTTAACATTTTTAAAAATGTCATGTCACATGGAGGGAAAAAAGCAAATCTTCTTAACAAGTCACTTTTCCAAGCCAAAACAGTAATAATATAAATATTCAATAGTATTTTCACTCTCGAGTATAATTAAGAATGGATTTTGTAACTTGAAATGTAATTTTCTCAGGGAGGTATGTCATATTACTCAAAATTCACATTAGGAATATTTGCAGATTGATATTTTTATTGTTTGAGTGGCAAAAATAATGCGTGTGGATTTAAGCCAAGTAATGATCAATGCTAAGCAGTTCAGTTATGGTATAAGAAAGGAACAGCTGGTTGTCAACAGTGTTTACTGTGACTTTAACAGACAACAGCAGCTACAGAATGCAGCCTTAACGAAGGAGAAGCTCTAAAGCTGCCTGTGGATAGAATTACAAATGTTTTGGGAATGTCACAGTAATTTGTTTTCTTCTAAGGGTAACCAAATAAATCTGGGATTTCATTGCCTAAAAGAGGTGAAGTCCACAAGATGTGAATGTTAACAAATTCTTCAGGCTCTTTGAACACTAGTTTCATTTATTCTTTCTATTTTTCATTCCGTAAGTGCTATATTATTAGCATGGAGCAAAGGGAATAAATCCTCACAATTGTTTGACAAGCTAAAGTTCAGTACTATGGGGCTGCATCAATTTGAATTTCATGTACCACTATTTCCTTTGACATTTTACCATAGGGGGATCCCACACACTTACCAGCCTTCCATAATAAGTATGGGAGGATATTTGGAGCATATAATGAGTGGATACACAAGAGATTGTGAGAACTTAAGTCAAAGTAATTTGTCAATTGATATGTGGAATTAGACTTTAATTGGAAGTGAACTGAGTATTTCAAAAGCAGAAGTGCAGTATCTAAGTTATTTAGTGTCAGAAGGAAGATGCATGTGTGACAGAAATTAGGAGATGATGAATGATTAAGGCGGGGAAGTGTAATAAAATATGCTTTAACACACAGCGGTTGTGTGAGTTGAAATAGAGGAGAATCCAAAGTAGAACAGATTCTCAGATTCTCTTCTTTTCAGTTTTTAATCATGATTCTTTAAATCATAGTTTGCTAAAACAACAGCAAACTATAGTCCATAGACTAATTCTGGAGTATTAACAGATTGTTGTTGTGTTATCGTTTAAGTTTTATTAGATCACAGTGACAATCATCTATTCATGTATTGTCTATGGCTGATTTAGTATATCACCTGCCAGCCTGAGCAATTGAAACAGAGACTATATAGCCTCCAAACTCCAAAATAGTCATTGCCTGACCTTTTACAAACAAAAACAAAAACAAAAACAAAAACAAAAGTTTGCCAAACCCACTCTAGATGTATGAAAATTATTGAAGGTTTGGGGAACCTGGGTGGCTCAGTCAGTTAAGCATCTAACTCTTGGTTTTGACTCAAGTCATGATCTCAGGGTCATGGGATCAAGCCCTACATTGGGCTCTCCACTCAGAGGAGAGTCAGCTTCCCCTCTCTCTTTCCCTCTGCCCCTTCCCTCAGCTTGTGCATTTTCTCTTTCACTCTCTAAAATAAATAAATAAAATCTTAAAAACAAAAGAAAATCATTGAAGGTTTAATTTATGTTTTTTGATTTGTAGATTTCTTCAAGGTCTCTCATTTAATGATGCAGCCTCTAAGCTACAGAGTTAAAAAGAAGTTTACATTTGCTATAGATATTTTAATAAAATAAGTGATAAATTCATAGTCATATTAGTCAGAGCTTAATTAGGACAGTAGAACTACCAAAAGAATGTTATGAGGCTAAAGAGATTAGTATAGAAATTAAAACTTAACATGAATGTGAAAGGAATTGGTTAGGTGAAAGTCAGAAAGGTGAGAATTGAAAGACAAGGTGCAGTCACTGTCAATAACAGACTGAGGAGTCACTGAAATAGTTGTACAGAGTTGATCTTTTAGGAAAATCCTAAAAGTAATGAGTATTTTGCTGTCAATGGAAACCTTGAAGGGAAAACTGGTGTATATCTATGGAATTTGCTGTCTTTGAAGCAACTTCTGCAAAGGGCTTGGCAGTTGAATTGGGTCCATTCCTGGCTGCCTGGGCCAGTAGTCTGAAAGACTTCCTGGATTCTGGAGTCAGCCGAAAACCTTTATGTTTCTCTCTCAAACTGATCTGCTCTTGAGATCTTTGGAAAGTAATGGTTTCTTCATTATTTCTGTCCATTCTTATCAATTCTAGCTTAGAAATATATGAAATATATTTTTAATTTTAGAAATTTCTAATATTAGAAATATGGGAAATAGAGCTTCCAGTTTTACCTAATTAATAACTATTGATTATGCTCAGAGATTGTAAGCCAGAAATATGGAGAGGGCAGAGCAGGAGAGATTAGTCTCTGCATCTTCTGTTGAAGTTTAAAGGCGAAGAGGAAGAACCATCTGAAAACATAGTCACTTAACAATTCTGGCGGTGGTACTGGGGAAACTCAAAGAGCTAAGGATTAAGGATGCTGAAACTCCTTGGGCATCTTTATTTCACAGTATTTTGACTTTTTACAGGTCATTCAGGTGTCCCATGGCACCTTTCATAACAGTAAGGGTTCAGGTGGGAGCTTTAAGATTTTTATAACCAAGCTTCAGAATTGACTTACCATCCTTCTGCCATCCTCTACTAAAATGAATAGTCACAAGCTTCACTTGAGATAAGGGAAGCAAATGAAGACCACACCTCCTACCAGGAGGTGAGCCAATCACATCATCAGAATTTCTTCAACCCATTTGGAAAGCAAAATCTGCTACATTTTTAAAATGTGTCATTCTTTATGTAACTTCTTAACAGGTAAAGTCAAATTTAGTTTTCAGACTTTCTAATTTTTTGATACCAACACTCAAGATTAAACTGTCCTGATGGAACAGCTCAACTTATTTTAAAAATTGATTGTCTCTTGTTTGAATCATGACATATTTACAAATATAAATATCCAGAACTATAAAGTTACTTCAGAGCACAGCTTATGGTATTTTTACAATGAGATATTCTGTATCTCATGTGTTATTTGAAGTTATAAGTTTCCAAATGTATAGTTATATTTTAATTTATTCTTTCTTCACTATTATCTGTCCAAATTTTGTTATGGTTAAAACATGTGCTTTACTAATATCATTTACGTTTATGAAACTTTTAAAGTGATCCAACTTGTTTCCAGCTTATATAAAGATCTTTTTTATTCTTAAAAAGAATGTATATTCTTCAGTTGTTGATTTTATATTTTTAATACATATGCACATTTGACCAATTATGTTATTCATGTTGTTTAAACTAAGTCATTAAAAATATTGGGCGCCTGGGTGGCTCAGTGGGTTAAAGCCGCTGCCTTCGGCTCAGGTCATGATCCCAGGGTCCTAGGATCGAGGCCCGCATCGGGCTCCCTGCTCAGCAGGGAGTCTTCTTCCTCCTCTCTCCTCTCTCTCTGCCTGCCTCTCTGCCTACTTGTAATCTCTCTCTCTGTGTCAAATGAATAAATAAAATCTTTAAAAAAATGTATTGGTATCTTTTGTATTCTGAGAATTGGTGTTTATGTTTGGAAAATGTGAATGAAGAAACTCCCTTGGGGTGCCTGGGTGGTTCTGTCAGTTAAGAGTCTGACTCTTGATTTCAGCTAGGTCATGATCTCAGACTTGTGACATCGAGCCTCATGTCAGGCTATGGGCTCAGTGTGGAGTCTGATTACTCCCCGCTTCTCTCTGTCCCTTTCTTTGCTCACTCTCTCTCTCAAATAAATAAATAAAATCCTAAAAAAAAAAATTAAAAAGCCCAGCTCCCAATGAGTTTGTATTCTATAAAGACAAACGAGGAAGAATCAACATAAAAACTAACTAAGTAACTATAAATTAGAGATAATAAATCACATGAGAGAAAAACATGAGGTAGTGAGTATCGTTAATATCTGTGGGTGTGGCGATGTTGAAGGATTGCAACATTATATAAGATGATTAAGGGTGGCCTTATTGAAAGGCAACTTTTGTGTATAGATGTCATAGTTATGAGAGAGTGAGTCGAATATATTTTTTTCAGTCAGAGGAAACAGCTAATACTATTCTCTTATGGGGAATACCCCCAGCCATTTTGAGAAATAGCAAACTGGAGAGAGATAACCAAACCTGAGAAAGAGTAATAACAGATGAAGTCAGAAAAGACACAGGAAACAAGACAGTTTTTTAAGCTTTTTGGCTTTTACTTACATGAGATAATGAGTTATGACATGATCTCCTTTCTGTTTTAACATAGGATTATTCCAGTATATTGAGAACAGACTTGGTGGAAGGAGACAATTACGAGATAAGCACAGGACTACTGGAGATAGTGTGGTTCTGAATATATTTTGAAGATAGGTAGTGGAACTACTCTGTCAATGGGACTGGGTTTGAGAGAAAAAGAAAGCAATAAAGTAGGACTCTAACAATTTTGGCCTGGTCAACTGGAAGGATGATATTGTAATAAACTAAGGAAGGAAGGACTGAAGATATAGAATGTTTTAGAGAGCACCATTAGCTCAGTAATGGACATTAAGTTTTTTATGACAATTAGACTCCAGATACTAATAGAGATACTAAGTAGAAAAAAATCTGGGTTTTAAGAGAGAAGTATGGTCAAGAGATATACAATTGTGAGTTGAAAATATATAGATAGTATTTTATGGCAAGGGACCAAATGAGTTTGCCAAGGTAATATTTCCTTTTTATCTTAGAAACTACTTTTTTGTGTTGGAAGTTTATTTTATCTGTTATTAGTGTGGACATTCCATCTTTCTTATTCTTTTGGTTTATATGGTATAGAATTTTCCTTCAAGTTATTTTCAAATCATCTGTTTCTTTGTATTTAAAAGGCATTTCTCATATATAGCACATAGTTAGAATTTTATTTTTTCCATTCTGACAATTTTTATTTCATTAACATTAAATGTAATTGTCATTACAGCTTTATTTATATATACTATTTTTAAATTTCCTTTATTTATCCCTCCAGTTTTTCTTTCTGTTCCTCACTTCCTGCCTTTTTTATTATTATTAATCTATTTTAGAGTTCCTTTTTTAGTTTTTGATAGCTATGCTTATTCCTATTGGTTGCTCTGGGTATTACAATATGCATCCTTAACTTTTCATAATACACTTAGTTAAATTATTCTGCTTTATGTGAAATATAGGTACCTTGCCACTGTATAGATATACATTCCAATCTCACTGCCCTTTATGTTGCCCAGATCATATGAATTAGATCCACATATAATAGAGTATTAAATTTGCTTTTAAAGGACATAAGAATATTGTTGGAACTAAGACAAGAAAATTCATTTATATCTAGCACAATGCATGCTATTTCTGATGCTGTTCATTCACCCCTGGAGATTCAGTTTTCTCTCTGATATGATTTCTCTTCATCTTAAGGATGTCCTCAGCATTTCTCATACTGCACATCTGCTGGAGATGAATTCTCTTGATTTATTTTCATCTGAAAATGTCTTTCTCCGTAATTTTTGGTTGACATTTTGGCTCAAATCTCATTTTTCTATGTGTTTGTTTTCTGTTATCCACACCCCCCCCCAACTTCAGTAGTTTCATTGTAGTGTGCTCCATGCTTGCCTGTTTCAAGGGTCAACTAGAAACTTGGGCACAGTTTATAAGGCAGCTTGTGGGCTCAACATCAATGGTCTTCTTTTCCAAGATGTACTCACTTCCCAGGGGCCATCATTACTTCAATTCTTTCTTTTGTTCTTAATCTAGAAAGACCATGAAATATCAGAATTTTATCTGTCCCAGATAGTGCTATAGTTGAGACCTAACTTCAGGCTAAAAATCAAAGGAAAATAAAGAGAAAATAAAGATTAACCCCATGCTGATTCTGTCTTGGAATTTTATTTTTATATATGCATACAGTTTATTGATATATAATTCTCAAACCATAATGCCCTTCTAAAGTACATAATTCAGTGGTTTCCAGAATATTGATAGAATTGTGCAATCAGCACCTCCATCTAAATTTAGAATATTTTCATCATCCCCAAAATACCCTCTCTGTAAACATAAGCAATTATTCTTAAAATATATATATATATATATATATTTTTTTTTTTTTTTTATTTAGAGAGGGAGCATGCACGAGGGGCTAGGCAGAGGGAGAGGAACAAGTGGACTCCCCACTGAGCAGGGATTCCCTACGTGGAGTTGGATGCCAGGAACCTGAGATCATGACCTGAGCCAAAGGCAGACACTTAACCAACTGAACCACCCAGGTGCCCATTCAACAATCCTTATTAGACAACCTTCTAGAAGTTGCCGGCTTTGGTTGACATTCCAAAACTTCAAAGTAACTCAAGGTAATTGTTTTTGTATTTGATCCAGACCTTACTTTCTCCAATTTTTTATTTAAATTCCAGTTAGTTAACATACTGTATAATATTAGTTTCAGGAATAGAATTTAGTGATTCATTGCTTACATACAACACCCGGGGCCCAACATAAATGCCCTCCTTAATACTCATCACCCATCTAGCTCATTCCCCCACCCTCCAGAATTTGAATTACTCTATGAAGGATAGCAGATTGATTAGGCATTTATTTACAACAGTCAGATGATGAATTCCTCTCTACACCATTTTTTTTATATTTAAGGTAATCATCTTGAGAAAATACAAGTTTATATTGTTCTGTCTTCTTGTTGAATGACTTTTCCCTTACCTAGTGACTTTACTTATTAGCATTTTGTCTATAGAAGCAAATATTGATATTTACATAGCCACTAAGTTATTCTTGCTTTTTTTTGCTTGTTTTTTGCTTTTCTTTTTCTTTTTTAAAAGTTTGTATTCAAATTACAGTTAGTTAACATACAGTATAATATTAGTTTCAGGTGTACAATATAGTGATTCAACATTACCATACGTCACCCCATGCTCATCCCAAGTGCACTCCTTAATCCCCATCACTTATTTCACCCATCCCCTACCAATCTCACCTCCAGTAACTCGGTTTGTTTTCTTTTTTATTTTACTTATTTATTTATTTTTATTTATTTGACAGAGAGAGAGAGATCACAAGTAGGCAGATAGGCAGGCAGAGAAAGTAGTGGGAAGCAGGCCCTCCACTGAGTGGAGAGCCCAATGCGGGGCTCGATCCCAGGACCCTGAGATCATGACTTAAGCTGAAGGCAGAGGCTTAACACATTGAGGCACCCAGGTGCCCCTCGGTGTGTTTTCTATAGTTAAGTCTGTTTGTTTGCATCTCTCTCTCTCTCTCTCTTTTTTTTCCCCTTTGCTCATTCATTTTGTTTCTTAAATTCCACATATGAGTGAAATCATATGGCTTTTCTTTTCTGACTGACTTACTTCATAATTCTCTCTAGCTCCATCCATGTCATTGGAAATGCTAAGATTTCATTCTTTCTTTTGCAGATGAGTAATATCCCGTTGTATCTATACCACATCTTCATTAGCCATTCATCAGTTGATGGGCTGTTTCCATTATTTTACTATTGTAGATAATGCTGCTATAAACACTGGGATTGTGTCCCTTTGAATTATTATTTTTGTATTTTGGGATAAGTACCTAGCAGTGAAATTGCTGGAACATGGGGTTAAACACCTAAATATGAGACATAAAACCATTAAAATCCTAGAGCAGTACAGAGGCAATAACCTCTTTGACATCAGCCATAATAACTTCTTTCTCAATATGTCTCCTGAGGCAAAGGAAACAAAAGCAAAAATAAACTATTGGGACTTCATCAAAATAAAAAGCTTCTGCTTCTCCCCAAATTCTTGTTTTGAAACCTAATCCCAATGTGATGTGTCAGGAGGTAGGGCCTTTGGGAGGTGCCTGGTCACGTGGTTAGAATTCACAGGAAGAGGGTAACTGATCATATAAAACACAGCACGGAGAGTTCCCTTGCCCCTTCTGCCATGAGCCAAAGGACTCTATAAACCAGAAAGAGGGCCCTCACCAGAATTCAACTAGATAAGTCTAAGAGTTAAATACTCTAAGGGTACCCAGCCATGGGGGACCCCCCACAATATGGAGAGATTTACCTCCATGAGCTTAACAAGGATCTGAAAGTATATATTTGAGAAAATTCCCTCTTGCTTCCTCAGGAAGATGGGAAAGGGATGTTAGAAAATATGTCGGACCACATTTTTTTTTTTAAAGGCCTGTCTTCAGGAGAAACTTGTTAAACTGAATCTAAATTGCTAGAATATTGTCAGATACTAACTAACCTGGGAAATGAAATCCCCAACTCCAGGACGCTGGGGTGGCTCAGTGGGTTAAAGCCTCTGCCTTCAGCTCAAGTCATGATCTCAGGGTCCTGGGATCGAGGCCCGCATCGGGCTCCCTGATCCGTGGGGAGCCTGCTTCCTCCTCTCTCTCTGCCTGCCTCTACCTACTTGTGATCTCTCTATCTCTGTCAAATAAATAAATAAAATCTTTTAAAAAAAAAAATACCCAACTCGAGTCATCTCTAGCTTCACTTGGGAAAATAAAAATAACCAATTCCAGCATAGTCTAGCTATATAGGGGTGAAAAAATGAAAGAATGAGAGGGGCACCTGGGTGGCTTAGTGGGTTAAGGCCTCTGCCTTCTGCTCAGGTCATGATCTCAGGGTCTTGGGATCGAGCCCTACATCGGGCTCCCTGCTTAGCCTGAAGCCTGCTTCCTCCTCTCTCTCTGCCTACTTATGATCGCTCTGTCAAACAAATAAATAAAATCTTAAAAAAAAAGACTGAGAAACACTTATGAAGTTCATAGTCTAGAGAAATATTCTGTAAAAGGCAGAGACCTAGGTGTAGGACTATAGAATGTATTCTCTACCCCCACACCTTACTATGTATTACTAAAGTCTCACTTACAGCAATTCCTTTTACCTGGTATATCATGTCTGTTTATCAAAAAAAAAAATCCCATTCATAATAAAAGGCAAAAAGAAAAAAAAACACCATTTGAATATGGAGAAGGCATCAGAACAGGATAGGAATATTGGAATTATCAAACCAAGAGTTTAAAACACGTATATTTAATATGCCAAGGGTCTAGTGGGTAGACAACATGTAAAGACAGATGGGCATTTTAAACAGGGTGATGGAAATCATAAGAAAAAAATTAAAAAAAAAAGAAATTCTACAAAGATCACTATAACAGAAATGAAGAATGCTTTTGACAGGCTTATTAGTTGACTAGATACACCTGAGGAAAGAATGTCTGAGATTGAGGACATCTCAATAGAAACCTCTAAAACTACAAAAACAGGAGAGAGACTGAAAACAGAACATAATTTTACAGACTGTGGGACAACTATAAAAGTTGAAACATATATGTGATGGGAATAACAGTAGGAGAGGAATGAAAGGAATTGAAGAAATATTTAAATGCTAATGACTGAGAATTTGCCCCAAATTAATGTCAGGCAACACACCATATATTCAGGAAGCTCAGAGAACATTAAGTAAAACAGAAGTTAAAGAATACACCGAGGCACATTATTTTCAAATTATAGAAATTAAATAAGGAAAATTCCTGAAAAGACAATAGGATGGTGAAACACCTTACCTATAGAGGAGCAAAAGGTAAGAATCACCCTAGTTGCAACTCAGAAACCATGCAAACAAATACAGAATGGAGTGAGATATTTAAATCCTTAAGACAAAGTATTAGCAAAGTTTTTGTAGATATGACTCCAAAGACAAGGGAAACAAAAGCAAAAATAAACAAATGTGATTATATCCAACTAAAAAACTTCTGTACAGAAAAGTTGTTGGTTTGCAATCCTTTCCAGAGCTTTGAGGAAGTAATCTGAAATGCCCCCCACCCCCCACCCCCATATGAAGAAGGCAGGGAGAGGCTAAAGAAAGAGGCAGGCCACTCCAGATTGTTAGTTGGCAGTTTTAATAAACAAAGGTAACTAACATATGAGGTTTGTCTTGAGCAGCAGCCAGAGAAATGGATCCCTGCACATGCCTGCCAAGTCTCAAAAGTTTATATATAGGCTTTAACTAGGTCAGTGTGATTTAACGTGCAACACCTATGTCATTGGAGCAGACTCTGGGAGCAAGAAAGGCAAGCAGAACCCACATTCCAAGGACAAGGAAGGTGATGAGGAGCCTCCATCACCCAGGGTCAGTCATGTTGTTTCGATTAATCTCCACCAACTGAAAGAAACCATTATCAAAATGAAAAGACAATCTACTGAATGGGAGAAGACACTACTAATCATATATCTGAGAAAGCATTAATATTCAAAATATATAAAGAGGACGCCTGGGTGGATCAGTGGGTTAAAGCCTCTGCCTTCAGCTCAGGTCATGATCTCAGGGTCCGGGATAGAGACCCACATCAGGGTCTCTGCTCAGCGGGGAGCCTGCTTCCTCCTCTCTCTCTGCCTGTCTCTCAGCCTACCTGTGATCTCTCTCCTTCTGTGAAATAAATAAATAAAATCTTTAATATATATATATATATATATATATATATATATATATAAAGAACTTCTGCAACTCAATGGAAAACAATCCAATTAAAAAAAATGAGCAGGGAATCTGAATAGACATTTTCCCAAAGAAGACATATAGATGGCCAACAAGTACATTGAAATGATGCTCAACATCACTCATCATCAGGGAAATGCAAATCAAAACCACAATGATATATTGCTTACATCTGTCAGAATGGTTATTACCAAAAAGATAATACATATCAATTAAACTTCATTCAAACCAAAACCTTATCTATGTGGGTAATTTTTATAAGAATGAATGACTTAAAAAATAGTAATTTTCTTCCTTCCTTTCTTTCTTTTTTCTTTCTTTCTTTCTTTCTTTCTTTCTTTCTTTCTTTCTTTCTTTCTTTCTTTCTTCTTTCTTTCAGAAAAGTACAATCTTTAAAATTAAAATGTAGGTGGGAATGTTAATGAGAATGTCCTCATTTTTGTATTGTAAGCCAGAAAGAAAAAACACTGCATTTTATTTTTAGAGCTAGAAACATACTGATAACTTTAATTCTGTTAGAGGAGGGGTTTAGTAAGAGGAAAGAAGGAAGGTCAGGATGAACAGCAAATGAGGCTGTCATTGCTAAGCTGCATCAATGGAGAAAATGCCATGGGACATTATTCAACTAATCAGGGATAACATGAATGTCCTCATTCTGTCAGAAAATATGTACACAAATGACCTCTTCTTCTATCAGAACAATAGGACACAACAGCTTGGCCATTATTTATGTATAGATAAGGAGGATTTTTGTTGTTCTCTTTCTGTCTTTCTTTCTCAGTGTTGCATCCTTACAGCTTTTTCTTATCATCTAGTATTCTTCATGCCTAAAACATTTTGAATAAAATAGTAATAAAAATAAAAGCATCCCTCTTACTATATAGTCTTTTTTCACTAATAGGTTTTGATAAAACCTATCAAATTATGATATATAATTTTCTTTAAAATAGGCTTAAAAAGTTTGCCCTATTGTTAAATAAGATTTTTAAACTAAAAATGTATGTAGTTTTTGAAGAGATTTCTTTTTTTTTAAATTCAGTTTGCTAAAAAATAATACATCATTAGTTTCAGATGTAGTGTTCAATAATCATCATTTGAATGTAACACCCAGCACTCATCATATCACATGCCCTCCTTAATGCCCATCACCCAGTTACCCCATTCCCCTACCCACCTCCCCTCCAGGAACTCTGTTTCCTATAGTTAAAGAGTCTCTCATGCTTTGTCTTCCTCTCTGATGACTTCCCATTCAGTTTTCCTTCCTTTTCCCTATGATCCTCTTTGCTGTTTCCTATATTCCAGATATGAATGAAACCATATGATAATTGTCTTTCTCTGATTGACTCATTTCACTCAGCATAATACCCTCCAGTTCCATCCAGGCCAATGTAAATGGTAAGATTTCATCCTTTCTGATGGCTTAGTAATATAAATATCTTTTTTATCCACTCCTCTGTCAATAGACATATGAGCTCTTTCCACAGTTTGGTTATTATGGATAGTGATACTATAAATGATAGGTTGCAGGTGCCCCTTTGGATCACCACATTTGTATCTTTGAGGTATTACCTAGTAGTGTAATTGCTGGTTTATAGGGTAGCTCTATTTTTAACTTCTTGAGGAACCTCCATACTGTTTTCCAGAGTGGCTGTACTAGCTTGTATTACCACCACCAAGATGGCTTCTCTTTCTCTGCATTCTTGCCAACATTTGTTGTTTCCTGACATGTTAATTTTAGGCATTCTGACTGGTGTGAGGTGGTATCTCATTGTAGTTTTGATTTGCATTTCCCTGATGCCTAGTGATATGGAGCACTTTTTCATGTGTCTGTTGGTCATTTGTATGTCTTCTTTGGAGAAATGTCTGTTCATGTCTTCTGTTCATTTATTGACTAGGTTATTTGTTTTTTTGGGTGTTGAGTTTGATAAGTTCTTTATAGATCTTGGATACTAGCCCTTGATCTGATAAAACATTTGGAAATATCTTTTCCCATTCTGTAGGTTGCTTTTTAGTTTTGTTAACTGTTGTCTTTGCTGTGCAAAAGGTTTTTATCTTGATGGAGTCGCAATAGTTTATTTTTGCTTTTGTTTCCCTTACCTTTGGAGACGTGTCTAGCAAGAAGTTGCTACAGCTGAGGTTGAAGAAGTTACTGCCTGTGTTCTCCTCTAGGATTTTGATGGATTCCTGTTTCACATTTAGGTCTTTCATCCATTTTGAATTTATCTTTGTGTATGGTGTATAAAAATGGTCCAGTCTCATTCTTCTACATGTGGCTGTTCGAAGGGATTTCTTAGACTTTTCTGTTACTCTTTAATTATGAAGGATAAGAAAAGTATGAAGTAGGTGTCATCTTCTGCATGAAAATTTCCATATAGAATATTGTTATGATATTTTCCTTTGCAAACATTAACTATGCTTCATTCACTAAGATTCATGGTTGGATATTAAGTGGTCATCACTATCTGGTAAATAAATATTTTATTTTTGCTTATTTGTACTAAATTATCTTTCACGTAGTGAACAATAATAAATATTTCCCTATTTTCCCCTGGGTCTTAGGAAGGAAAAAAAAAGTGCATAAGAGATAAATTATTATTTTAATTGCAACATCCTTGCCCTAAAGCCTTTGGAGAAAATTAATATTCAAAATAGGATTTCTTCTTCCAGATTGTCTTTTCTTCCAGAAAAACAAAAAGAAGACTCTCAGTCCAAGTTGGGACTGCTATATTGCAAACTCTGTATTTAAATGTTTTGTGACTAAATCTTACATCACTAAGTAAAAGGAGAAATAGTCAAAAGGAATGGGGTCCTATCCCAGCAAAATGCTCTTTTAAGGGAAGACATTAATTCTCTTTTATCTTTATGCATTATCTTCTTGAAAAAGATTGCAAAGATTATACCAATAATTTATATTAATGCCTTGAAAGGAAGAGACATTGGAGACTGACACCACTGCCATCCATTCTTTGTTCTCACATAGTCATCAGTGGTCTAAATATCACAGATTCTTTTTGTACTCAGATGAAGGAAACAGAGGGCCACTTAACATATATGCAGAACTATAGTTAATGCTATATATGATCTTCCTCAGTATTCAGAGGATCCTTGCTAGAATATAGACAGAATTTGTTTTTTAGTTATTTCCCATTTGGTGTCAAAAATTATTAGTTACAAAGTGAGGAAGGAATTCTTATTTATATAATGAAGAATGAGGATAAAATTTATTTATGTAATATAAATAAGTGCATGAGAGTCCCATAGAAGAGCTCTATGAAGAGGAATCACTTTTCTATTTTGTTAACTATTATATCTTCAGTATCTGCATCTAGAATAACATCTACAAAGAGAATATCAATAAAAATGATTTTCAATGGAAATTGTTGCTGAATAAAATAATTGTCACATGAAACACAAGTAACAGACATAAAACTTGGTTGGGTAAAGTATAAATAAGAAAACAAAATATGATATGTGTGCCCAATTTGGCCATCAATTTTTTTCTTGATTTCTACTACTCTTGTCCTACTTTAATGATGTTCTTAATGGTGGTAATATTAGCTATATTAGGTATTAATCATTGTATTCAGTTTAAAATTATTATATTTAATATACTAACCAGTATCTTGTGTATAATGTTGTATAAAATAATAATACTTTTGTTCTTTGAATATTTTTAAAATATTTATTTGTTTATTAGAGAGAGAGAGAGTGGGGCAGAGGGAGATAGAGAATCCTCAACCCTATCCCCCGCTGAATGCAGAGCCTGACTCAGGGCTCAATCCCAGGACCCTGAGATCATGACCTGAGCCAAAATCAAGAGTTGGATACCTAACTGACTGAGCCACCCAGGCACCTATGTTCCTTGAATATATATATATATATATATATTTTTTTTTTTTTACTTCAAGTAAGGTCTGTCATTTACTTTTTTTTATTCAAGATCTTATTGCCACTATTTTAAGAACAAAATTATAAGATGGACTCATTTAACAATTTGTTTACTTTTGTTGAAATGTAGGATTAGATTTTTATTTTATTTACATCTTTTACAATGAAAAACCTACTAAAGTCAGAAGCATATATACAAGTTAGAAATGATTCAAAAGCAAAATAGGAGGGCTACAATTAGAAAATAAATGATTTATTTGATTAACTGAAATTCTACAACATTTCCCTTATTGGCATTTACCAACAAAAAATAAATGACAGGTCACATTTTTCCTGTAATAGATATCACTTAGTTCATTATATGAATGTCAACTTAATTAAAATCACTTGAAGTGTTCCTGGCTGGCTCAGTTGGTAAAGACCATAATACTTGATCTCAGGGTTGTGAGTTCAAACCCCATGTTGGGCATAGAGATTACTTTTGAAAATTTAGAACAAAAAAATAAGGAAATCACTTGAAAATGTGTTAGCACGATGTTTATAATTTCACATTGGTGTCTTCAATTTTTTCTTCCATAATTGTCTAATTTTCTAATTTTAAAACATAATTTTGCTTGTTAATCTTCTGTTTAACATCTGTTTGCAACAGTAGTACTAAAATACAATGTATGTGACATTGTTTGTAACACAGATATTCTGTTTTTAAGATTTTAACCTATATCTCACTGAAAATTTCTAATTCACTTTTTTACTAGATGCTCCCTTAAATATTATCATCTCTTCCTAGCCATTTTCCTAACTTCTAGTTTCTTATTCTTCCAAATTATCAAACACATAACATAAAACTTTTTTTTTTCCTTGCACCATAGGGTAGTATTTAGTGTTCCTATTTGGATAAAATATACTAGAGTTCAAGCCCTGGCTTCTAGCTTATTGAAGCTTTCTCAATTACATTATCTCTCTAAACCTCAGATGTCTGATCTACAACATAAACTAATTAACCCTGTTTCATAAGCTTATTAAATATTAAAATGATATATAAGATAGTTGATAAAATATTTGACACAATCATTTTAGTTATTTTTGTCAGAGTATTTTTAAAAAATTTTTATTCATTTGAGGGAGCGATAGGGAAAGTGCACAAAGAAAGGAGAGGGGGAGAGGGAAAGGGAAAGGCAGACTCCATATTGAGTAGGGAGTCTGACGTGGGGCTCGATCCCAGAACCCTGGGATCATGACCTGGGCAGAAGGCAGACAAAACTGACTGAGCCATCCAGGCACCCTTGTCAGAATAGTTCTATATGACTGAAGTTTCTTTGGATCTCAAGTATAAAACTAAAATCAAATTCTAAAGGCTCCCATCATTTTACTCAAAGCTATATATTTACATTTTAAATAGTAATCATTTTGTTCAATCACCTATAGTCTAAAGAAATTAAACCAAATGTCATTTTAGAATAGAACTCAATTACTGGTGCTTTGGTGCATCCATCATGTAAAATGATTAAAATTTAGCTTATCTTCAGAAAATTGAAAATAAAACATTTTGTTTTAAGCTTCAGTAGCTATGCCAATCAAATTAATCACTTCATCAGCATTCCACAATCTTTTGTCTATATTTCATATTTGGAAAGTCTATATTATGTAACATGCCTTTGGACAGAGAAGATTTTTCTTTTACATGCATGATTATATTATTGCATAAGATTTTCTGGTTCAGGAGAGATGTTTATAGAGTAAGGAGCCACAGAATGTCAACCTACTCAGCTCAGTTGAACTAATTGTTCAGTGTGACAAAACAGACCTAAATCCATCATATTTGAAGTCAAACCATTTATATATTTGTCACCTACTATATTAAATTTCATTAGAAATGACTCTACTTTAATGTCTTATCTCTGATAAGTTGTTTGAGAGCAGGGACACTTTCTTACTTTATACATTTTATATTGTCTCCCAGACAGGAGCCTTTAAAAATATTTTTTCATTAAAGAGTAATAAGAAAAATCAATTAAAAATGGTTCAAAGTAGGGGTACGTGGGTGGCTCAGTCAGCTGAGCATCTGCCTTTGGCTCTGGTCATGATCTCTGGGGAGACAAGGGACTCTAGGATGGAACCGCCATCAGCTTCCTACTCAGCAGGGATTCTGCTTTTCCTTCTCCCTCTCCCATAGCCTCTCCCCCCCAACATGTGTGCATGCTCTTTCTCTCTCAAATAAATAAATACAATAGTTTTTAAAGATTTTATTTATTTATTTGACAGAGAGAGGGAGAGATTACAAGTAGGCAGAGAAGCAGGCAGAGAGAGAGGAGGAAGCAGGCTCCCTGCTGAGCGGGGAGCCAGATGTGGGACTTGATCCCAGGACCCTGGGATCATGACCTGAGCGGAAGGCAGAGGCTTTAACCCACCAAGCCACCCAGGTGCCCCACAGTATTTTTTTTAAAGTGATTCAAATTAAAAATAGAGTAAGAGAAAAGTCCTATTTAACATAACAATAAAAATGATAAACTACCTGGACATTAAACGGAACTTTTTTTTAATAAATGCATAAGGAAGCCTCCAAAGATATACAAAATAGACTTAAATAAAGTTTAAAAAGTACCAGACCTTTGGATAGACTCAGTTATAAGAAAAAAGGTCAATCTCCCCCAAAGTCAATTTATGTACATATAACCTATTTTCTGTTTCCTCTGGAGAAAGGTTACCACGCCTCACCCATTGCCAGGTGACTTGCAATGCCATACTGAGGGAGGAGTTTATTTCCACCCCAAAATGAGAGAAACATGACCATTTTGGTCATTTGCTTTAGCCAAAAAGATTAAGGAAAATTGAGCTGTGCTATATTGCAGCAGAAACTTTAAGAGCCTTCCCTTGATTTCACCATACACTTTTTCCTGTTTCACAAAAGAAATAGGAATTTTATTCCTTTAAAGTGGTTCCAGAATAAGTAACACAGGGAACATATCCAAAGTATATATTGATGTGTGCATGACATTTGGGAATTGTTATGGACTTAATGTTTGTGGCCCCAAGATTCATATGTCAAAATCTAATCTCCACTATAATAGTATTTGAGGGGTACACTTGGGAGATAATGATATTATGACATTAGAGTCCTCATAAGTGAAATTAATGCCCATATAAGAAGAGGTGGGAGAGCCAGCCTCTCTGTGAGGCTAGAAAGAGAATTCGTGATCTGCAAACAGGAAGTAGGTTCTCACCAGACACCTAATCTGATAGCACTTTGAATTTAGACTTCCCAGCCTCCAGAATTACGAGAAATAAAGGTTTGTTATTTAAGCCAGTTTGTGCTAATTTGTTATAGCAGCCTAAATTAAGACAGAAATTGGGACTGAGAGATGGGGTGCTGCTGTAACAAATATCCCCAAGTCTTGGAACTGGATAATGGGTACAGGCTAGGAGTGTTGAACTGTATGCCAGAAAAAAGCCAGTATTGTTGGGAAGGGACTTTGAAAGGTAATTTTCGATAGGATGTAGAAAGATAAGCAGAGAGCTCTAGAGAACTCTCATCTTGCTAGAGAGTACATAGTCATGAACAAAGTGTTGATAGCAATATGGATGTTCATGGAGATTCTATTAAGGAAATGAGGAATATGCTACTAAAAACTAGAAGATGGGGCACCTAAATGGCTCAGTTCTTTAAGCTTCTGACTCATTTCAGCTCAGGTCATGATCTCATGTGTCGTGAAATTGAGCCCCAAGTGTCACTCTCTACTCAGCAGGGAGTCTGCTTGAGATTCTCTCTGCCCCCCCTGCCCCCCAACTCACGGGCATGTGTGCATGTGCTTGCATGTACTCCCTCTCTCTTTCTCTCAATAAATAATTCTTTTAAAAAATCTAGAAGGAAGGCACTGCTTGTTATAAAGCGGCAAAGACCTTGGATGAATTGTGTCCATGTTCTGGTGTTTTATAAAAGGTAGAATTTATGGGCAATGAAATTAGGTAATCAGCTGAAAAAAATTTCTAAGCAAAGTAGTGATGGAGCAGCTTGGTTTGTCCTGTCTTCTTAGAGTAAAATGTGAGAAAAAGTAAGTAGAAGACAGAATTATTAAGCAAAAAGGATAACACTTAAATTTGGAAACTCTCAGGCTATCCATATTACAAAAAAATGAGAAAGCGTGTTCAGAAGAAAACATTAGGTTCAGAAGAAAACATTAGGCCTATGGCCAAGCAACCATTTGATAAGGAGATTAGTGTGGGTGTGAACCGGGAACTTAATCAGCCTCGGCAAGAAAACCGCTAGTTTGAACTGAACAGAAAAGAGATCAGATGGAAAGAAGGAAGGTTGTCAGACCGTTTGGGTTTTATAGGACAGGACAATAATACTGTCCAGCTATAACTGTGCCCTATACCTCTAGAAAAGGGAAGAATGAAATCAGTATGAAAGGTAATTCAGACATCATCGAGGCTGCCTGCTTGGTTTCAGTAAGCCAGTTGTCCTATGCCCAAAGTTACTTGGACCTGTACCTCTATTCTCCAGAAGCCTGGTTGGTGAGGCGAAGTGGGGATGGGGCTGGAGGGCACCGTATGATGCCAAAGAGGATTTTTAGGGAGTAAATATGTTCCAAACCACACAAATAAGATCTTATTTAATGCTTAAAATTCTGTCAGTTATATATAATTTTCTCTATTTTCTAAGGATTCAGATTCCTATACAGAGTGGGCTATGATTAAAAACAGTTACTCCTTTCCATTTTTATTTGGATAAAAATGAATACTATTATTCAGGAATTATGCAGAAATGCAAATTGCTTAATGATTTATTTCTCTCCCTTTTTAAAGTAGTGTACATTCCTGTCAGTTTTCTTAAGAAAAGTCACCTTATTTTATTTAAAAAATGTTTCAAAATAAAAATGGGAATAGATAACTGTAAAATTTTATTTTTAAATCATCATGAAATATGCTTTTTGATATGCATTATACCAAGAACACATTTGTTTCAAAATGAAAAACAAAGGTTTACAAGGACAAGCATACTTCACAGGCAACATTCTCCATAATTGGTTTTCATGTATATTTCATACAAAATGCATGTTACTAGATTAGTTGCTCAATAGATTAAATTTACTCTCTTACAATTAGCACTGAAAAAAAAAATACCAGGTGTTGCTGCTTAATGGAACTGTGAGCCTATTTCTGTAATGAGCTTTACAGATACATAAATCTTATGCAATTTTTCAATTCATATTCCACATTTTATCAAAATTGTGTGCTACTAAAATCTTCAAGAGAACTACAAAGTTTAAATTGGTTCTTAATTTGAGGATCTTTTAAAAATCAGTTTTAAATTCTGTGGCATTTCTATTGAAGCATCAGGGTTATTTAAATATTTTTATTACCAATAGAAAAGAAAGTTAGTATATTCCATACTGATTATGTTTAATAACAATCCTTGGAGGCATTGAAGGATACAAACAGAGTGCATGAAAATTTCTCATTCAGCAGACTTTGTGGACAGACATAGACATTGCAAAGAATTTTTGTAGTCTTAAAACTCTATTTTCATGTTTAAATTTATTTAAGTCTTATTTCTAAGGGCAAATTAACATTTGATAATATTTGAATTATTCTACCACTAGTTTTATACAATATTAACAGACACACAATTATTAATTTCTACATTATGCTAACATTCTAAATGTAGACAACTGTAACCTTAGTTAACTTTTTGTTTCTGGTAAGTATGAAAACAATGAGGAGGAAAGAGGGATCACATCCAACCTCTAGGATACAGGGTAGGTAGTTAGGGGAAAATTGCCAGCAAGTTGGTAGTGCCAAAAGGGAAGCAGTATACTCATTGGAGAGACAAAAGGGAAAAGGGGGAAAAAGGAAAATGTAAAGAAGTTTAGGATATGAGCAAATGCTTGGATAAGCTTGAGTGACAAAGTACTCATGTTTAGCAGGGATAAGTGTTGGTCTGGGATGTTTGTGAGGAGTTAGGTGAGGACACTGGAAGAAATTCTGGGGACTCATAATCGCCCATATTTTGTAGGGCAATTTCATGAATTACCAATGAAAGTGCCACTTAGCTGAGAGATGTGAGTAGTATTAGACATCTCAGAATTGGGTGGGCCTCCCTTCCAATCCTAAGGAAAGTTATCCAATTTATAAAATTCAGTGTTTCAATTCTGAGGTTGACTTCCTTAATAGGAGTGTTTACAGTATGCTCTTGTCTTACTTATGTGTGTACTACTCCATAGCCTTCCATATTCTGCTTTTTCATGGCAGAATGAATTATAGAAGACTAAGGGCTATATTGTAGCATTATGATATATAGAGTGTTGGTTAAAAGTAACATCAGGCAAAACAGTGAAGGTTAAAAAAACTGGCATATATTGCACATACATAGAGCAAGCATCATAAAATATGCTGGGTGATCGATGAATAGAGAGATTTATTAAATCTCCCCATACTGTGAATTTTACAATACATAAGACAAGGCAGGAATTTTTAAAGAAATGGGAATGCCAGGTATAAGATATGAGGCAGTGGGAAGTGTAGGAAGTGGGTACTGTCTGTATATGTAAGCAGCTAGGATGAGAATACGATTCTTGAAGGATAAATTAAATATTGTTATAGGATACAAGTCAAGAAAAATTAAAACTATGTCTATACATATTTTATATCTTCTTTATAATTTTTGTTAAAAAATTGAGAATGAAAAGGAAGGTTTTTAGAAAAACTCAATTATAAAATGAATTATAAAAATGATTAAATGTCAATGTTCTTGGAGGAAATAGGTAAAAAAAACAAGAATTTGCAAAAAAAATGTTTTTTAGTGTTCTGACAAAAATCCTAAAAAATCAGATGTTAGATATTTCAAAAAAAACTTCTTATCACTTAAAAATATATCTAGGAGTATCTATTCTATATTCAACCTATATATAATCTCTTTGGAGCCATGTATTTGTAAAACAGATGTGACAGCAGATGGTAGTAAACAATGCATTTTTTATAACTGATTAACAACTTTTGCCAAATGCCAGTGGTAATGAACAAATCCACTTTATCTTGGACTCGGAGAAATTAAATATTCAGTGATAATAAAGGCAACTATTTTGGTTTACCTGGATATCACTCGTCTCTTTGAGTGTTGTTAGATAGTAGCAGCTTAATCTAAACTTAGTTCTACTTTCACATTGCCATTTTTTGAGCTAAGTAAGGCAGTTATTTTATTTGATGATGGCAAGATAAATCTTTAATCAATTTTGTCATGTCTTGATTATTTGCAAAACAGGATGACAGAGAGAAAAGATATAAAATCTGTCCAGCATAAGGTGAAATTTATTACTGTAATTTTACAGAACAGTCCCTTTGATGTCATAAACTGCAAGAAAAAAAGCATGAGCAGTTTATTAAAAAAACATAAGAATAGTGAGATGAGATTGCAGCCTTTATAGCACTCCACACTTTATATTGGATAATTCATTCTTGTCCCACTATAGAAAATAGTAAATTGATTTTGATTTTATATGTAGCTGTCCCATTAATTTTCAAAGCATAACCTTATGAAGATCAAACTGGTTGAGTTTGCTGACATCAGCTTTACAAGAGGGAGCTTATTACTCCCTAAAGCGAAAATGTACTGTTATCAAGAAACACATCTGCAAGTCCAGCTATTGTCAAAGAATCATGACATATAAATTATCTATGTGGCACTGCTGATGTACTCATTTCACCAAAACTATTAACAATAATAGTTTTATAAACTCAGGAAATGAGAGCCATGCCTTTAATGATATTATCAGCTTTACAGCTTTTTTTTTAATTGAAGGAAGTTTTTATTTTTTCCATCATATCATTAGTGCACTTTTACTACCTCTGTGTCAGAAATGTCTATTATGACAAAAGCTAATTTAGAAGCATTAGTTGACATTCAAATGATTGATTGAGTCATTTTATAATAAAATAATTTTCTATTGAGTTTTGATGGTTTTGTTTGGGTCAGAAAATGTGCCTTATGTCTATGAGATTTAATGTTATTCAAGACATATTTTTTTCTTAAACTAGATCAATATATAAAACTAAAAAATAGCATTCACTGAATTTATTAAATCTGTATCAGGGAGCATGTGCCCTTACTCTATATAAGGAAGAAAAGTGTTAGTCTTATTTATCCCCTTCATCTTTTCTACATATAATATTACACTTGAGGGAAGGTAGAATTGCTTAACATTTCTTTTTTTTTTTAATTTTATTTTTTCAGTGTCCCAAGATTAATTACTTATTCACCATAACCAGTGCTCCATGCCCACCACCAGGCTCCCTAATACCTCCTTAATATCCACCACCAGGCTCACACATCCTCCCATCTCCTTCCCCTCCAAAACCCTCAGTTTGTCTCTCAGAGTCCACAGTCTTTCATGGTTCATCTCCCCCTCCGATTTCCCCCAATTCATTTTTCCTTTCATTCTCCTAATGTCTTCCATGTTATTCCTTATGCTCCATGTGGTGAAACCATATGATAATTGACTTTCTCTGCTTGACTTATTTCACTCAGCATAATCTCCTCCAGTCCTGTTCAAGTTGATACAAAAGTTGGGTATTCATCCTTTCTGATGGCTGCATAATATTCCATTGTTTATATGGACCATATATTTCTTTGTCCACCCATCTGTTGAAGGGCATCTTGGCTCTTTACACAGTTTGACAATTGTGGCCATTGCTGCTATGAACATTGGGGTACATATGGCCCTTCTTTTCACTATATCTGCATCTTTGGGGTAAATACCCAGTAGTGAATTTCAGGGTCATAGGGTAGCTCTATTTTCAACTGTTTTGAGGAATCTCCACATTGTTTTCCAAAGTGGCTGCACAAACATGCATTCCCACCAACAGTGTAAGAGGGTTCCCCATTCTCCACATCCTCTCCAACACTTGTTGTTTCCTGTCCTGTTAATTTTGGCCTTTCTA
The DNA here is from genome assembly GCA_002007465.1 of Ailurus styani. Taxonomy (NCBI): domain Eukaryota; kingdom Metazoa; phylum Chordata; class Mammalia; order Carnivora; family Ailuridae; genus Ailurus; species Ailurus styani. The sequence continues at coordinate 1,304,695 of LNAC01000013.1, read as the reverse complement.
ACTGGTGTAAGGTGGTATCTCAATATGGTTTTGATTTGAATTTCCCTGATGGCTAATGATGATGAACATTTTTTCATGTGTCTGCTAGCCATCTGTATATCTTCTTTGGAGAAGTGTCTGTTCATGTCTTCTGCCCATTTTTTGACATGATTATCTGTTTTTTTGGTGTTGAGTTTGAGGAGTTATTTTTTTAAAGATTTTATTTATTTATTTGACAGAGAGAGAGAGATCACAAGTAGGCAGAGAGGCAGGCAAAGAGGGAGGAGGAAGTAGGCTCCCCACTGAGCAGAGTGCCCAATGTGGGACTCGATCCAAGGACCCTGAGATCATGACCTGAGCTGAAGGCAGAGGCTTTAACCCAATGAGCCACCCAGGCACCCCAAGTTTGAGGAGTTCTTTATAGATATTGGATCCCAGCCCCTTGTCATAAAATCCATCTATGAAAGACCCACAGAGAATATCATTCTCAATGGGGAAAACCTGACAGCCTTCCAACTGAGATCAGGAAAATGAGAAGGATGCCCACTCTCACCACTGTTGTTCAACATAGTACTAGAATTTCTAGCATCAGCAATCAAACAACAAAAAGAAATAAAAGGTATTCAAATTGGCAAAGTAGAAGTCATACTCTCTCTCTCTTCACAGATGACATGATACTTTATGTGGAAAACCCAAAAGGCTCCATCCCAAATTACTAGAACTTATACACAATTCAGTAATGTGGCAGGATACAAAAATCAGTGCACAGAAATCAGTTACTTTCTTATATACTAACAATGAAACTATAGAAAAGGAAATTGGAGAATTAATTCCATTAACTATAACACCAAGAAACCTAAGACATCTTGGAATAATCTTAACCAAAGAGATAAAGGATCTGTACTCAAGGAACTACAGAACGCTCATGAAAGAAATTGAAGAAGACACAAAAAGATGGAAAAACATTCCATGCTCATGGACTGGAAGAATAAACATTGTTAAAATGTCTTTAGTGCCCAGAGCAATCTATACTTTCAATGCCATCCGATCAAAATTCCACCGGCATTTTTCAAAGTGCTGGAGCAAACAATCCTAAAATTTGTATGGAACCAAAAAAGACCCCAAATCGCTAAGGAAATGTGGAAAAAGAAAAATGAAGCTGGAGGAATCACATTGTCTGATTTCAAGCTTTATTACAAAGCTGTGATCACCAAGACAGTATGGTACCGACACAGAAACAGACACACAGAACAATGAAACAGTAGAGATCCCAGATATGGACCCTCAAATTTATGGTCAAATAATCTTTGACAAAGCAGGAAAAAAATATCCAGTGGAAAAGACAGTCTCTTCAGTAAATGGTGTTGGGAAAAGTGGGCAGCTATGTATAGAAGAATGAAACTCGACCATTGTCTTACACCATACACAAAGATAAACTCAAAATGGATGAAAGACCTCAATGTGAGGCAGGAATCCATCAGTATCCTAGAGGAGAACATAGGCAGTAACCTCTTTGACTTCCACCACAGCAAATTCTTTCAAGACATGTCTCCCAAGGCAAAGGAAACAAAAGAGAAAATGAACTTTTGTGACTCCATCAAGTTAAAAAGCATTTGCATAGCAAAGGAAACAGTCAACAAAACAAAGAGGCAGCCCATGGAATGGGAGAAGTTATTCTCAAATGATACTACAGACAAAAGGTATTATTATTTTGAACAACAAACTGTTATCTGTAAGATCGATTAATAATAAGAAAAATAAAAGTTTTTATTTTACCTTCACTTTTTCCTTCTTTGATGCTTTTTCTTTATTTATTTAGACCTGAGTTTCTGAACTATGTTGTTTTCCTTCTTTCTCAGATACTTAATTTGTGAAATTGGTCAAGATTGCAGAAATAAAGCTCACAACATTGTTGAACCCCCCTATGACTGGGTCTTCTTGGAAATTTTAACTCTCAATTCATCAGTTACAGTTCAGATTTTCCTATCCTTGCACAGGTGTCTGTGGTGTTTTCTGTCTTTGAGTCTCTGCTAAGGTAAGCCAAGACTCCCTGTTTGCCTAGCCCTCTCTTTTGGCAGGGGGAGGAGGTATGAGAGTGGGGAGTTAGTTTGCCCTATGTCTTCCCCTCTCATGGGTTTAAGAAGAATCGTTGATTTTTCAGTTTCTTTAGCTTTTTAGTTGTTGTAATGAGGGGATAGACTCCAAGCTCTTTATATATGGAATCAGAAACTGGAAGTTCTTTATCTTTTTATTCTTCTCTCTGTTAGTGCTTAATTAAATCTTTCAGCAGTTGTACTATTTTTCTTTTTTCTTTTCTTTTTCTTTTTCTTTTTTTTTAAGAATCTATTTTTAAGTAATCTCTCCACCCAACAGGGGGCTCCAACTCATGACCTGAGATCAAGAGTCTAGTGCTCCAACAACTGAGCCAGTCAGGTGGTCAAAATTTTTCTTATGTTTTAAATCTCTGTGGTATGTTTTTTAAATTTGCTTCTGTTTTGTTGTTTTCCCTTTTGTCCTAGTATTATTTCCTGAATAGAATGCTTTTATCTGATCTCTTTATGATAATAATATAATTTGTTTTTAAATTTTGACATTTTTATTCTCCCTGAATTGTTTATATCTTGAGTTTTAAAGTTTGTTATTTTTAAATTTTTAGTCAAAGGCATTCTTCAAATGTGTGATTATTGTCTGAGGTCTTACTTTCTTTAATTAGAGAGTGGAAAGGTGATTGGAAACTTTGCGTGCAGGAAATATGGCTGCCAAGGGTGTGCCTCACTGTGAGGATAACATGCCTGGCTAATTCCCGGGATTTGGGTGTCATTTCTCTTGTTCTGGCCACTTCCTCCAAGAGCATATAGGAATTTTTCAAACTTCTTCTTAGAGAGTAAAAAGAAAGCTTGGCTATAGCTGTTCTCAAAAAATTATCAGAGGAAAAGCATTTGGTAAATAGTTCCTTTTAATTTTTCTTTTTTAGAGTAGCACCTCCATTTGTGGAGCAAATGCCTGGAATGCAGATACCCTCTGATTCAGTCATTCCAGAAAGCCATGATGAAGTCATGTATAGTTGGGCAGAGTGAGTTTGGTGAGGTGATTTGGAGAGCCCTTTGGGCAAATAAATTTGGAGAATGGATGACAGTCAACTTGTGACTGATGATGCTATAATATATAATAAGAGAACAAACCTTAGCCTGCTGGAACTTATAGTTGAGTGAACACTTCAAAACATTGTCGTAAGATTTAAATAGGATTTAAGATTTTCAGCAAATTCCCTGAAATGCTTTATTGTGTCTGTATAATATTTTTAATGATTTGTGCCATGCAAGGTGTTAAAATGACCTTTTCTTTTTAACCTTTGGAATCAAGGAACATCTCATTGTTAACTTGCTTAGACTATTTTTTACATAATTCCTTGTTCAGTAGGGAAGAGAACTATTAAACACGTATTTGGCCAAATCTCCTTGATTTAAACCAACTTACATTTTTACATTCTATTTAAAAGAAGTATAGTATTTTGTGAGAACACAACTAAATAAGGAAGTCAGCATAGTGGAAAAATGTATAAATATTTTGAGAAGGTCAGCATAAGTATATGTGCAGTTTAAATGAATTACTTTGGTTGCTGTGAGAAAAAAATAGACTGGGAAAAGATAGGATAAAGGAAAGGATAGAGAAAGGAAACAAACAGGAAGAAGCTATCAAAGTGGAAATTTGAGGAGTGGCTAATGATACAGAGACCAGGATAATGAAGACAGAGAAACCTATTAACTGTAAACACAAGTGAGTGTATTATATTCAGCTAGGTCTAAAATCTGTCAATTTGTTAATTTCTGTAAGAAGACAAAATGAATGTTTTGTTTGGGGTTTCCCACAAAATTGAGCTGAAGACAAGGACCTGGTTCCAAGTATTTTATTGGGAAGGCACTTTCAGGAAACAATGTTGAGGGATTCGAGAAAGGGGAATGGGTAAACCATAAGAGACTCTTAATCTCATGAAACAAACTGAGGGTTACTGGGGAGTGAGGGGGAGGGATAGGGTGGATGGGTTGTGGACATTGGGGATGGTTTGTGCCATGGTGAGTGCTGTGAAAGGTGTAAGCCTGATGATTCACAGACCTGTACCCCTGGGGCAAAAAAAAAAAAAAAAAGAACATAAAAACAAAAAAAGCTAATAGAAGTTTCCATTTTCAAGGATGCTGTGGTCCATGTAAGGTTCGTACCTCCAGGACTTCATGATAAATGTACAGAATTGCTCACATTCTTGGCAAAAAATGACAAACGAATACTGTAGAAGGAAATATAATTTAGGGCACCAGCAAGATCTGCTCAATTGCAGTACAAAATATACTTGGAAAATCAGCCATACATAATCACTAAATATGAAAATAAAATTAATGAGAGAATAAAAAGTTCTGAAATGGATGTAAATATGTATATGAACTTGATAATATATATGTTTCATCAAGCTGTCATTTCAAAATGTAGAGATGGGTGGAATTCTTCAAGAAATATTTATCCACATTTTATCCTAAGAACTATTATACTTATCCAAAAGTATAATTTCATAGCATGAATACTGTATGAGTTACCACATTGAATACTACCCTAATGATCAACTGGTTGCAGATTTACTTATATTCTCTTTCTTCCTTTTAAAAAGTAAACACAAAATCTATTTATATTTTAGATATTTCTAATATTAATTCCTAATTTTTGCCTAAGTCAAGAGATTATAAATAAAAATGTCTAAGATAAACGGTAAATTTTAATGGACATAAAGAACTAGGTGTTCAGTGACAGAAAAGTATTTTGTAATTTATGCTGTGGACTTGTGGCAGCCTTAGAGTTTATGTATTTTATACTTTAAATATTTATGTCTCTACAGTCAAGAAAATGTTAAGGTTGGAGTAAATATATTTACTCAAGTTTGCCAATAACAACAGTAATAAATAATGGATGTAGTAAGCTGAGTATAAAACCTGCCCAAACACATAAGACAATGGACCAACCATCACTGTGAGACTTGCTACTGTTCAGAAGCTAATTTGAACCTCAATATGTCATTTTTCATTTATTCTATTAGAATCCAATGCTTTGTATTTTCAGATAATAAATATTGCATGCTATGGTTTTATGCTTTAATTTAAAAACAAACTCTCCCCTTAGCTACTGAGTAAAATGATTGTACAAATTCACAATTGGATGCTTTATATATTATTCGGAAATTATTTCTAGTAGTCTTGAAATATTCAAATCATTAAATGTTATTAAATAGATAAAATTGAGTATTTAGAATTATCTAATCCATAATACACGCTTAGGATGGCCTGAACTACAAAATATGAACAATGAACAAATTATGTAGAACTGCCAGATTTCTCTAGCTGGTTTTGATACCTCAATCTATTTCTGAAGTTCCGTAATATGACATTGTGAAAAAATATAGTCAAATATGTACTTTGTGGTTATAAGTATGGGTTTGCTCCATTCATATGCTTAAAGTCATTTAATAATCCTGTATTTTCCTTGTCTGAGTAATTATATAGTATAAATTGATTTATAATAATAGCTGCAGATCATTTAGTTCTGAAGCAATTTCATATTGATAAAGAGAAGAACACTAGACTGGGGTGTTTGCTTTAGATATGTAGAATGTAGTTGTGTATGCTTCCATTTTTACACATTATTTTACACATTTTTGTACATCATGTTTCCCTGGTGACATTTTAGAAATCTCTTAATTAGTTGGCCTTTTGTCACTTGTAATATCACATTTTCTTTCAGTCTTATATTTACATGATTGCAAATTTAGTCACAATCTGTCAGGTTGAATTCCTTCTTAGCACTGGGATCAGGCTCATATCCTCCAGTTCAACGAAGAGTTGACCAAGGCCAGACAAAAAAAAAAAAAAAAGGAGGGGAGTGTCTAACCTTTGTGTGATACTGCTTGTGTGGTCATCTCTATTGCTTTAGGTTAATTTCTGCTTCTCTAGGTCTCTGCATTTGTGGCTGTTGCAACTAACTTAGCCACTTCTATCCTTGAGTTTTTCTTAAATGGAGTGGAAGAGAAATGGGAATACCATTTTCCTCTAATTTAATGATACCATTTATTAGCATGCTTGGAACCGCACATGAATAAATCATAACATTAGCAGAGACATCACTGCTGCAAAAGTTAGGTGCTGACATCATTCGCTTAACACATTGATTTTTTTTTCTTTCATAATATTTAAGAAGAATCTCTATAATACATAAAAATTTCTCCACTTTAAAAACACTAATAACTCAACACAGTGGATTCTTCTCACAAATGGACTCTACTCACAGTTGATTTCAAATAAAGCCTTGCATTTTTCTTGCTGAAATTTCTAAATAAGTAAAAATTCACCAGTGTTTAAGTTCTACAATTTGAATTACTGCAAACTCTCGGTTATACTTTCAGAAACTGATAAGTCTTTGAATGCTACTTAATAACATGAAGTATCCTTTACTTTATGCACTGTTGTTAGTACATGCTCAGTTTTATCAAGCAATCTGTTCAGGTAAGATCCCCCTTTTCAACACAAATAAATCATTTCAAAAATGTTAATTTTCCTATTTCCTATTTATTTTCTATTTTCTTTATTACAGCATAACTATCATTCTGATGGTTATAATTTATTTCTCCTGTTTTGAAAACAGAAGATAAATTATTTTCTACTATTTAGAATACATATGACAAATGCCATTGTTATTTGCACACCATTAGTTCATTTTCTATTCCATTCCATCTTTGATCATAAAGAAAGGAAAGACATAATTTATACTGTTCTAAATGCTAATAACATAAGAATTTAATTTAATTTATTTTAAAACATAAGAAATCTGGGGAAAATTTCCTTGATGGAAACAGTACATTTCATAAAGAGTATGAATAACATGTTAAAAAACAAGAAATATTAAAGGTGCATACTTTTTTTTCTTAAAGATTTACTATTTATTTTAGGGAGGGAAGAGGCTGAGAGAGAGGGAGAGAGAGAAGATGCATACATTTGTAATATTAAAATTTCAAATCATTATTAGGGTCAATGAAGAAACATAAATTACCATTCATATAGTAGAGTTTATTTGATATTATTTATGCCATCAGAAATTCATTCATTCATCATTCATTCATTCATCCAGTAATTAATGTATCTTTATACACTATGTTAAAAATCCACACCATGGGCAATACAAACTTCTGTAGCACAAGTTTAATTTAGTGGAAGTAATGAGCTACAATCTCCTTGGCTCATTCTTAACCCACATCGGGCTCTCTGCTCAGCAGGGAGCCTGCTTCCTCCTCTCTCCTCTCTCTCTGCCTGCCTCTCTGCCTACTTGTAATCTCTCTCTCTGTGTCAAATGAATAAATAAAAAAAAAATTAATACTAAAAAGACTCCAAAATCTCATATTTAAAAAGCTTAGAATGTAGAATCACCTGAGATGGGTAAAGGCAGAATTTTCATTATTTTTTTTTCTCACAGGATCACTCTGATTATTTATTTATTTATTTTTATTAAGATTATTTATTTATTTATTCGACAGAGGACACAGTGAGAGAGGGAACACAAGCAGGGGGAGTGGGAGAGGGAGAAGCAAGACCCCATGTGGGGCTCGATACCAGAATTCTGGGATCATGACCTGAGCCCAAGGCAGACACTTAATGACTGAGCCACCCAGGCACCCCTAAAACTTTTTTTAATTTCAGATTTCCTCAGTTTTACTTGTGTTTATTAGTGTGCCTATGTCTGTATCTAATTCTTCACAATTTTGTGACACTGCTGTTTTATATATCCACCACCACAGGAAGAGAGAATGTCATTAGCACGAGAATCACTCCTGTTGTTTTATTAGAATCACATCCTCCTTCCTTCCCCTGCCCTGTCTCTAACCCCTAACCAACCCAGTTATATCATCCTCTTTGGAATTGTGATTTATAAAAAATATTACATAAATGGAATCATGTAATATGTACCTTTTTGGGACTAGCTTTTTAAACTCAGTTAAATGCCTAGAGATTCATCCAAGTTTTTGTTTATATCAGTAGTTTGTTCTTATAATTTCTGAATAATATTCTGTGATATATAAAGAAATGAAGTGTACTACACTTTCATTAATTATTCACCCATGAAGGACATCGGTGTTGGCTCTAGTTTGTGGCTGTGAACAGTCATGTACAGGTTTTTGTGTGAATGTAAATTTCCATTTCTCTGGGATAATATCAAGGTAGAGTACAGTTTCTAGGTTTATGATAGTTTTATGTCTAGGTTTAAAAAAAAATCTGCTAAACAGGTTTCCAGAGTGGCAGTAGTATTAGATATTCCCATTAGCAATGCTTGAATGATCTAGTCTTTTTGTATCCTCACCAAGATTTTGCAGCATTATTGTTCTTTATTTGGCCACCTAATAGAAGTGTGTTATTTCATTGTGGTTTAAATTTTTATTTCTATAATGGAAAATGGTGTACATAATTTCATGTGATTATTTACCAATGGTATATTCTCAGTATTGCATGTTATATATTTTTCCCATTTTTAATTGGAGTGACAATTTTTTACTACTATGTGGTTGAAGCCCTTTATATTTTCTAGATATTATTCATTTGTCAGATCTGATTGGGAAATATTTTCTCCCTGTCTGTACTTTTTCTTTTCATCTTCTTCACAGGATCTTTTCCAGAGCAAAAATTCTGTTTTTTGAGGTCAAATTTATCAATCTCTTCTTTTATGGATTGTGCTTTTGATGTCAAGTCTATGAACTCTTTCTTAGCTTCAGAACAAAATATTCTCCCTATATTCTAGAGGGTTTACTATTTGCATTTTGCATTGAAGTCTGTGAAACATGCTTAGTTTTTGTATATAGTATGAAGTTCAGGCTAATGTTTACTTTATGGCTTATAGATGTTAAGTACTACAGAATTATTTGTTGAAAATGCTAATTCTACTATTAAGTTATTTCACACCTGGATCAAATATTATTTTTGCATATCTGGAGGAATCTATTGAAGAGTTTTCCATATTGTTCTATTGATATGCGTCTGTACATATGTCAACAACAATCAAGAAGAAGATTCTCTCCCTCTGTCCCTCCCTCGCTTCTCTCTCTAAAGTAAATAAATAAATCTTCAAAAATAAAATAAACTAATAAAATAAAATAAAATAAAATAAAATGTCTCAACATTCATTTTATGAGCTGGATTTAGATCCTGTTGTTTGAGTTCAGATATGACTTATTCTTGCTAATTTTCTGTCTAGCAGTTTTATCAGTCACTGAGTTGCAGGTGATGAAGTCCCTAGCAAAACTGAAAATGCTTCTATCTTTTTATTACAACTCTATAGGTTTTGCTTCATGAATTTTGAAACTCTGTTGTTTATTTGGGTCATACACATTTAAGATCATTATATTTTTCCAGTGGAAAGAGCTTTTTTATCATTATGAAATGGGCTACATAGTCTTTAGTCATTTTCTTTAGTCTGTAATCTATCATACATTAACCTCACATACTTTTGTAATGTTTGCATGGTAAATATTTCTTCATTCTTTTACTGTCAATTTACCTATGCTATAGAATTTGATGTCTTCTGTAAACAGTTTCTTGTCGGGTAATTAAAAAAAGTCTACTCTGATAATATTCATTTCTTATTGCTGTATTTTACTATTTATGGTTTTACATTTCAGGTAACTTAATATGCTAGAGCTTGATTCTGTCATTTTATTATTAATTTTATGCTACACTTAGTCCTCATTCTTTTGTTTCTTGTTGTCTTATTGTGAGTTACTTCAACATTTTTAGGATTACATCTTGATTCCTTTATGGTGTTTAGGGGGTATATATCCTATATAGTTTTATTATATAAATTATTTGTATATATGTACATATATATATATACACACATACACACACACACATACACACAATCATATTCTACTGATATCAGGATTCTACCACTTCAAGTGAAGTGTGAAAGCTTACTTCCTTTTAGGTGCCTTTATGTCTCCCAATTTTAAATATCCTATCTGAAGTAACATTTGGTCTTAAAGTGTTTTATAGCTTAATCATAAAATATGATTTCTAAAACTTACAAGGTAAAGGTTGGCCTTTTTAATGTACTCATATTGCTGTTCTTTCTATTGTCTCTTCTTCTTTTTGTTTTTTTTTTTAAACATTTTATTTATTTATTTGACAGAGAGAGAGAGATCACAAGTAGGCAGAGAGGCAGGCAGAGGGAGAGGGGGAAGCAGGCTCCCTGCTGAGCAGAGAGCCCGATATGGGCCTCGATCCCAGGACCCTGAGATCATGACCTGAGCTGAAGGCAGAGGCTTTAACCCTCTGAGCCACCCAGGTGCCCTCTTTTTGTTTTTTTCAAGATTCTTTATCATTTCTTCTCTGTTTGAAGAACTACCTTTTGCCAGTCTTTTAGAGTATGGCCATTAGAAACAAATTCTTTTAGTGTTTCTTTGAATGAGAAAAGTCTTCAGTTTCTCTTCATTCTAGAAAAACAGTTTCACCAGATACAAAACTTGCAGTAGTCAGCCAGCATTTGAAAAATGCCAAGCTACTGCCTCCTGGTCTCTGTGGTTTCAGAGGAGGAATCTCTTGTTCCTCACATTGGAGTTCCCCAGTATATAATGTCATTTTTCTCTTGTAGGGTCTTAAGGGTTTCTCTTAGTCTTAGTTAAATGTGTATCTTGGCATGAATTTCTTCATTCTCCTTGAGGTTTTCTTAGCTTTTTATTATTTTATTTTATTTTAAAGATTTATTTATTTGAGAGTGATAGAGTGCACACGCAGGAACACGGGAGAGGGGGAGAGATGAAGAAGAAGTAGATTCCCCGCTGAGCAGGGAATGCCATGTGGGACTGTATCCCAGAACCCTGAGATCATCACCTGAGTTGAAGGCAGCCACTTAACTGACTATAGGTTAATATATAGGTTTAACCTATAGGTTTATGTCTTTCTTCGAATTTAGATTTCTGGCATTATTTCTTGGAATACTCTTTCAGAAACATTCTGCTTTTTTTCTGGGACATCAATGATACAAATATTAAATCTTTTGTTATTGTCCCACAAATCCCTTTGACTCTGTTAACATATTTTTTAAAAAACTATTTTCTCGGGCGCCTGGGTGGCTCAGTGGGTTAAAGCCTCTGCTTTCAGCTCAGGTCATGATCTCAGGGTCCTGGGATC
>LNAC01000013.1:1120280-1292317 GCA_002007465.1 Ailurus styani | reverse complement strand
TTTTTTTTTTTTTTTTTTTTAGAGAGTGAGAGAGCATGAGCAGGAGGAGGAACAGAAGGAGAGGGAAAATCATGGGATGAGGGAAGCTCCCCTCAGCAGGGAGCCCGTTGTGAGACTAGATCCCAGGATCCTGGGATCATGACCTGAGCCTAAGGCAGACACTTAACCAACTGAGCCACCCAGGTGCCCCTTAACTACTGTTTATTTGATAGAAATTTCTCTTTATTTTTTTCCAAAAGAATTAATAATCTTGTATTAAAATATCTGGCTTCTTTAAAATCCTTGTTATATAATTGCAACATCTGATTTATCTTAGTGTTGGCTTCAATTAATTTTATCATTGAACTTGTAATTTCCCTTCTACTTGTTATGATGGTTCATTTTTATTTGTATTCTGGGCATTGTAGTCATTTTACAAGAATTTGAGTTATTTTAAAATTTTTAATTTTAACTAGCAATCACTATGTTTAGTTTTAGTATGCCAACTTTAGCCTATTTTTTGGTCTGTGTTTTCAATGAAAGTTTAATTTTAAATGTTTGCATGGTTTGTTCCCTTCAGGCTCCCACTGGACATTTTGGTGTTGACTGAAAGAGCCTGTTATTTTCCCAGGTTGGCCCAATTGGAGGGGAAAGCTGTTCTGTGGTCTGTAGATTGAATAGTGATGACCATGCCTGCCACTGATTATGATGGAATGCCCTTGTGCAGTATCCTCTGGCCACCATTTTTTTTTTTCTCCATGGAGGAAAGGAGTCTTAGGTTCGTGGGGACCAAGATATTTCATGGGTTTGATATTTGTTACAGTGTAATTTTTCTTGCCTGTTCCCCTAAGCTAGCCTGTGTTTTTTGGTTGAATAGAGTAGTCTCAGACCTAGCAAGAAAGGCAAGCACTTCAACTGGCCACTTATTGTTAGCTGATCTCCCTATTAATTCCCTTGCCAGAGCTGATGGAATCACTTGGTATTGTCAGTGAGAATCAGATTTGCTCTGGGGAAAAAGGACTGCCTTTACTTGCTAGATTTGGAGTACATAATTCAACCCTGGTGACCTTATTGTTTTGGGTCTTATTGTTCTCTTATTATTACAATTTTGTTGTCCCAGACCAGTTTGCTTTCTTCTTTTCACCTGTCAGAGTTCTTCTTTAGCATGTATTCCATTATTTCAACAGACTGGAGTTGTGCACAGTAGAGAGGAGCAGAGAGATAGGAGTCTATACATCATGCCTGGCCCAGAAGTCCTGGTCATTTTTGAAAATACAAGTCCCTAGGTACTTCCCTACAGACTTGAGTTCACTATTCTATGCAGAGTGCTTCAGGATAATCTGTATTTTTCACAAATGCTTAAGTTGAGGGAAAATGATGAAGTTAGTAACAAAAAAGTTAGTTTATGTTATGGTGTTTTACAACAGAAAGAAAAATGCAGAACTGAGAAGAGGTCAGTGTTTGAGTAGGTTATGTAGCAATGGCTATTGGTTCCTATGATGATTCCTGCTTGTCAGTCACAAAGGAGCATCGAGGCTGTGTAGTTTTTGTCTGTTCACTTATTCAAGGATTATTTTATCAAACCAATTATCATAAGTCAGCCACTATTCTAGACAATGGAGATACAGCCATTAACAGAACAAAGGTCTTGCTTATAGGAAGCTTACATTTCTCTTACCATTATTCTACCACAGATCAGAACCTTAAAACAACACACTTATTCTTTCAGTGTTCTGAAGGCTAAGAGTCTGAAATCAAGATGTCAGCAGAGCAATGCTCTCCAAGGGTTCTTGGTGAGAATCTGTTCCATGACTTTCTCTTACCTTCTTGTGTTGCCAACAGTATTGGTATCCCTTGGCTTATAGATATACCACCCCAATCTCTGGCATGGTGTTTTCCCTCTGCTTCTGTCTCTATTTCTTCTCTTATAGAGATAACAGTTATATTGAATTGGGGCCTACTCTAATGACCTCATTTTAACTTGATTACATCCGCAAAGAGCTTATTTTCAAATAAAGTCAAATTCACAGTTATGAGAGACTAGGACTTCAACATATCTTTATGAGGGACACAATTTAACCCATAACAAAGAAATTTTACTCATAATTGAACATAGGTAACAATTACAGTAGACTTCTGAGGAATCATGTAAGCAAGGAGAAAGTTATTGTTATACTTAAAATATTGCAGGAGAATAAATCTCCCCCAACATATAATCCACATGTAGCCAGATTATCTTTCAAAGAAAGTCATAAATAAATATTTCCTCATGCAAATTAAAACCTAGTGAATTTTTCACCACAGATTTTCCTGTATCTCTAAAAAGAAAAGGAATGGAGAGGAGAAAGAATAAAGACAGAGAAGAAGGTAAAATCGAATCATATAAAAATGCTCAATTAAAACAAGAAAATGCAAAAAAAAATAAGAGGAGAAACAGAACACATGCAATGAATAAAACAAACAAACAAACAAAAAATACAAACACGGTAGGAACTAACCCAATTATATAAATACTCATTTTAAATGTGAAAATATAAAAATAAAAATGAAAGAACAGAGGCTATCAGCATGGATTAAAATATAAACAAGACCTAATTATGTTTTCTATCAGAAATCCACTTTAAAGAGTCAGATAAGTTTAAAATAAGGAAGTTATATAAATATATGTATATATATATGTGTGTGTGTGTGTGTGTATATATATATATATATATATATACACACCATGATAGAACTGTATCAAAATTAATTTCAGACAAAGCAACCTGAGAATGAGGGATATTAGTGAAGAGTAGCATTTTATAATGATAAAGGGGTCAATTCTTCAAGAAGACACAAAAATCCTAAACCTATATCTACCTAACAATAATCAATATACACAACAAAACAAATGACAGAACTGAGAATAAGAATAAAAGCCCTGTTATTTTTAGAGTTAAGTCCCTTCTTTCAGTAGCTGATAGATCAAGCAGGCAGAAAAATCAGTAAGAATATAGTTACCCTGAACAGGACTGTCAATAAACTTTATATAATTAGCATTTATGGACTCTTCCATCCAAAAACAGCAGAGCACATTCATCTCAGTACACATGGAACATTCACTAAGAGAGAATACATTCAGGGTCATAAATTACTCTGTAACAAATTTCACAGAGAAATCATATAAATTATGTCTTCAGACCTTAATAGAATTTGATAAAATAAAGTATATAGCTAGAAAATCTCCATGTATTTCACTTAACTAGTACCTGGGCCAAAGGAGTCTTAAGAGAAATTTTAAAATATCTTGAATTAGGAGGAACCTGGATGGATCAGTCAGGTAAGCATTGGCCTCTTGATTTCTGCTCGGGTAATGGTGTCAGGGGTGTGAGATTAAACCCAGCATGGAGGTCCATGCTGAGCATGGAGTCTGTTTAAGATTGTCTCTCTCCTTCTCCCTTTGCCCCTCCCCTCCCTGCTTGCATGTGTACTCTTTCTCTCTAAAAACAATAACATATAAAAAATAAATAAAAATATCTCAAACTAAATGAAATCAAAATATGATACAACTTATTACAATCTATGGTACTGAGTAAAAGCAACAAAAATTAGAGTAAGTAAAGACATTATTTTTGATATTTTTATTTAATTTCCTTTTTAATTTTATTTACTATTTTTAGGTATATAACATAGTAATTCAACAAGTCTATATGTTATGCTATGCTATGCCAACCACAACTTTAACTACCATCTGTCACCATATAGTACTATTATAATACCATTGACTGTATTCCCTATGCTGTGCCTATTATTTTCATGACTTAACTTATTCCTTAACTGGAAGCCTTTACCTCCAATTCGTTTCACACATTTTGCCCATCACCCACCCTCTGGCAACCGTCAGTTTGTTCTCTGTATTTATAGGTCTGATTCCGTTCCTTGTTGCTGTTGATTATTCAATTGTTTTATTTTTTAGATTTATTATAAGTGAAATCATATAATGTTTGTCCCGTCTGACTTATTTTACTTATCATAATGCCATCCCTGTTGTCCCAAATGGCAATATCTCATCCTTAAATATTTTTAAAGCACATACCTAGTAAATGACTTCTATCTGAAATAATCCAATAATTTTTATAACTGAGCAGTTAGAGAATACGCATAATTTTAAAAATAGGCAAATATCTAAACAAACACCACCCCAAAAAAGATACACCACTGGAAAAAAAAATTCAAAATCTTCAATTGCGGCTGCATATTATAACAAAATGAGATACCACCAAAACTTATTCGAATCATTAGAATGAAATGTAAAAAAAAAATTGACAGTACTGATGGTGGAGATATAGATACACTCATTGCTGGAGGAAATCTAAAATAGATCAGCCATTTTGTAAGAGATTCAAACTTTCTTCTAAAGTTAATCATAAGTTTCTTTTTTTTTTTTAAAGATTTTATTTATTTATTTCACAGAGGGAGAGAGATCACANTTTCTTCTAAAGTTAATCATAAGTTTCTCATAAGATCTAGCATTCATACTTATAGGTATTTACTCAACTAATATCAAAATTATGTTGACACAAAAAACACAGAAAATATAATGTACATACATAGATTTACAGCAACTTTATTCATAATTATCCCAAACTGGAAACAGCCAAGATCTCCTTTAATATGTGATTGGGTATAGAAACAGTAGCACATCTGTACAATGGTATACCGTTCAGCAATTAAAAGGAAAGAGCCATCAAGCAAACATTTACATTGAGTCTTTAATGTATATTGCTAAATAAGAGATGCTAGTCTGATAAGACAACATTATTTATGATTCTATTTATATGATATTCTGGAAGAGCCAAAACTATAGGAAGTGTAAAATAATTAGTGCTTGCTATGGGTTGGAGATTGGGAATTTGAAATAAATGAAGCACCAGGAATCTATAAGGAATTGAAAGAATTCTATATTATTATATATGATTCTTTAATTGTGGATATATGACACTTTACTGTGGTAAAACCCATAGCACCTCACACTCCACAACACAAAGAGTGTACCTTAATAAATGGAAATTAAAAACAAATCATTGAGGAATGCAAGATAGTACAGTCACTTTGCAAAGACAGTTTGAATATTTCTAATGAAACTAATCATACTCTTACCATAAGATCCAGCAGTTGCACTCCTTGATATTTACTCAAACTTAAAAATTAAACTCATGCCCACACAAAAATCTGAATATTTGTTCATACTAGCTTCATTTATATTGTCAAAACTTGAAAGCAATCAACATGTGCTTCCATAAATGAATAAATGTGCAAAGTGTTATATCCAAACACTGGAATATTATTCAGTACTAAAGAAATGAACTATCAAATTGTGAAAATATATGGAGGAACATTAAATGCATATTACTAAGTGAATGAAGCCAATCTTAAAAGTGTACATACAATGTGATTCCATCTCCATGATATTATGGAAAGAGCAAAACTAAGGAGATAGTAAAAAGATTAGTGGTTGCCAAGATTTGGTGAGAAGGATGAACAAATATGCATCCACATAGGGTCTTTAGGGTGGTGAAACTGCTCTATATGATACTATAATGGTGGATATATCACATCATGTATTTGCCAAATACATAGGATATACAAGAACCTTAATGTAAACTATGAACTTTGGGTAATAATGTGTCAATGTAGGATCACCCACGGAAACAAATGTATAATTCTGATGCTGAATCGACAGGGAGGGTAGATGTGCATGTGTGTAGGTACAAGATATCTGTAAACTCTCTAATTTCCTTTTTATTTTCCCTGTGGACCTAAAGCTGCTCTTAAAAAAATCTCTTTAAAAAAATTCACTGGGGAACGCCATATGAAAGGCAGCATGTGTCCAAAAAAAAAAATCTAACTGTATTATAAATACATAAAAATTGTGAAATAATCTCCCTTAGGGGGTGGAGAAATATATTGATCTAAGAAACTGTGTAAACGAGTGGAATCTGAAAGACTGAACTCAAAGGGAACTGCACATAAGCATTGCACTATAGTTAATAAACTTTCATCTCTTGGGTACAGGTTAACAATTCTGATTCTGTTATACATACATATTGCAAATAATCAAGTAAGTAAAAAGATGGTGGGTGATGAAAGCCAGATTTCTCTTTCCTGGAGTGGGAATTTATAGATAAGCAAGAAGAGGAGGACAGGATTATCCATGTGGTAATGGATTAGTAGATTGGCGATTTCAGCATGAATGCATGTTTAGCTTAGTACAGACACAAATGGTTACATATAGAAATATTTATAGACATGTAGACATACACAGGTTGGTAGCACATATATTTTCTTTCCCTCTCAGCTGAAGGAGCCTAGAAGAACCAACACCTAGTAGCAAGGAACACACCTGTCTTCCAGATCTCGGTTTCTAATACAATCTTCAATAGAAAGAACCAGTTGATAATAGGCACCCTTGTTATGTTGTGACAAAAACAGCACTTTCTATCTGGTTTCCCATTAAAAATACATTCCCCAATCTAATCATGAGAAAAACCATAAAAAAAATCCCAGTTGAAGGATTTGCTACAAAATTTGTTACTAGTTCTTCTCAAAACTAAGGTCATCAAAAATAAGGAAATCCAAAAATTGTCACAATCAAGAGTATACTGGATGCGATCCCAAAACAGGAAAAAGGCAATAAACAACAAATAAGAAAATTAGAATTAATTATAGAATTTAGTTAAAATGTATGAATAAGATTTAATTATATAATGATAACATAAGATGTTAATGTTAGGGAAACTGGGTGAGGGATATATGGGAACTCTGTACTATCTTCAAAATTTTCTAAAAATATTAGAAATGTTCTGTAATTTTTATATTAAAGAACTTACTTCAATTATAGCATGGAGAATGAATTAGAGCCAGGTGGACAAAAGGCAAAAGTTAAAAGACTATTGTAATAATCCAAGGAGTAGATGTTGGTGGTTTCTCCTGGGAATACACCAATAAGGATGGAAAATAGCAAATATCTTCCAGAAATATTTAGGAATTAGAGTGAAAATGACTAGTTATTGATTTGGGTACACTGTCAAAGAGTTAAGGTTACACACAGATTTGGGACTGAATGAATAATATTGGCATTTATGTTTTAAGTGGGATTTGATGAATCTTGAAAAATGATTTTTTAAAAAAAGTGTATTCAAACGGTTGCCTTATCATTAGGCAAGTTAGGGCATACAACAGATTAATGTACTCAGCCAAGGTCTTCAGTTTTATAGTGTGTTTACAATATATTTACCTCTGTCATGCACACATATTCGAATGATTCAAAACTGACATATTCAATTTTCCCTTACTGAGATGGTTAGCATATTTTAAAATTGCTTTCCCATCTAAATTTGCATACATGGTTTTAATGTTTGAAACTTTTAGATAAAGATAAATAAAAAATTCAAATGGAATACAAAATTATTTTAAGGTGTCTTAGAGACTTTGAGTATTCTTTCTGGATTTTATATGAGATAATAACAGTAAATGATTGAAATGTTCATCATCATTAGCCATCAGGGAAATTCAAATCAAAACCATATTGAGATACCACCTTACACCAGTTAGAAAGGCCAAAATTAACAGGACAGGAAACAACAAGTGTTGGAGAGGATGTGGAGAATGGGGAACCCTCTTACACTGTTGGTGGGAATGCAAGTTTGTGCAGCCACTTTGAAAAACAGTGTGGAGATTCCTCAAAAAAATTGAAAATAGAGCTACCCTATGCCTGAAATTGCACTACTGGGTATTTACCCCAAAGATGCAGATATAGTGAAAAGAAGGGCCATATGTACCCCAATGTTCATAGCAGCAATGGCCATAATTGTCAAACTGTGTAAAGAGCCAAGATGCCCTTCAACAGATGGATGGACAAAGAATATATGGTCTATATATACAGTGGAATATTATGCAGCCATCAGAAAGGATGAATACCCAACTTTTGTATCAACATGAACAGGACTGGAGGAAATTTTGCTGAGTGAAATAAGTCAAGCAGAGAAAGTCAATTATCATATGGTTTCACCATATGGAGCATAAGGAACAACATGGAAGACATTAGGAGAATGAAAGGAAAAATGAATTGAGGGAAATCAGAGAGGGAGATGAGCCATGAGTGACTGTGGACTCTGAGAAACAAACTGAGGGTTTGGGAGGGGAGGAGAGTGGGGGATGGGTGAGCCTGGTGGTGGGTATTAAGGAAGGCACGTATTGCTTGGAGCACTGGGTGTGGTGCCTAAACAATGAATCTTAGAATACTGAAAAAATAAAATTAAATGAAAAAAACAAAACAAAACAAAATGCAAGGGATTCCTGGGGGGCTCCGTCGTTGAGCGTCTGCCTTTGGCTCAGGTCGTGATCCAGGGGTCCTGGGATGGAGCCCTGCATCTGGCTCCCTGCTCTGAAGGAAAGCCTGCTTCTCCCTCTCCTACTCCCCCTGCTGGTAGTCCCTCTCTAGTTGTATCTCTCTCTCAAAATAAAATAAATAAAATCTTAAAAAAAAAAGAAGAAAAAAAAAAAGAAAATAATACCAACAATGTATTTGATTATGTATACTTAGCATATATATATATGCTTATAGATAAATGAAATAAATGACAGCAATGATAAAGGGATGAAGGAGGGAGATAAAGATTATTTTGTAAAAAAAAAAGATTATTTTGTTTTTATAAAGTAGTCACACTATTCATAAAATGGTATAGTGCTATTTGAAAGTGGACTTAGACTAGTTATAAATCTTTTCTATGAGAAATTCAGTTTAAAAACCTTAACAAACACCTTGCCAAATAAGATGTACAGATGGCAAATAAGTACACAAACAAAAAAATGTTAGATATCACATCATTCAGAAAATGTAAATTGAAATAATGAGACACCACTACTCACCTATTAAAATACTCAAAATGCAGAACACTGCCAAATCCAAATGTTGGCAAGAATATGGAGCAACAGGAATTCTCATTCATTGCTAGAGGAAATGCAAAATGATACAGCTACTTTGAAGGCAGTGTGTTGGTTTCTTACAAGATTAAACATATTATAAAGTCTAAAAATAGCCTTCCTTTGTATTTACCCACCAGAGTCAAAAATTACGTCCACACAAATCTCTGCACGCTACAGCTTATAGCAGCTTTATTCATAATTGCCAAAACTTGGAAGCAACCAAAACATCCTTCAGCAAGTGAATGAATAAATAAACTGTGGTACATCCAGACAATGCAATATTATTCAGGGTTAAAAAGAAATGAGCTCACCATAGCACAACATAAAATGACATAAAAGAAACTTATGTGCATATTACAATCCAAAGGAAGCCAAACAGGCTACATACAGTATGATTCTAACTTATATGAAATTCTGCAAAAGGGAAAGCCATGGAGATTCTAAAAAGTTCAGTGGTTACCAGGGACGGTGGTGAAGAAGAAAATTAATAGATAGGTACTACACAGAAGTTTCCTTGGACAGTGAAAGTTCTCTCTAGGCTATTATAATAAATGATGGATAAATTTCATACATTTGTCCCAATTCATAGAATGTATACACCCAGAGTGAACCCTAAGGTAAACTGCGAACTTTGGTTATTTATCATATTTCAATGTAGGTTTAGCGTTAAAAAAAAAAAGGGTACATCATTCTGATTGATGTACTATTTCCGAGTGATATTGATAATAAAGGAGGCTATGCATGTTTGGAGGCAGAAAAGGAAATTCGTATCTCTCTGATTTTTTTTTGTGCACCTAAAGCTGTTTTAAAAAATAAAATATTTTGAGAATAGAATATTTAAAAAGGCAACAGAAAGGTAAAGGAAAGAAAACCATAACATTATTCTCATGATGTACATTTGAATAATATGAATGCTACAAAGGGTGAATACAATAGGAGATTAAAAATGGAGAGAAAATTAAAACTCCTATGTACTCCTCCTCAGAGTCCATGGCATGCCTCATTTTTAGTTGTGATCCACTCATGTTATATTGGAACATTTTTGGTGTGGCCTCTTTAGAAAGGGAACTAGTCTACAATCTTGAAATTCAGTTCTTTTTTTGGGCAGGGAGGGGTCTGATCATTGGGCTGCAACCTTCACCAATGTTTTTCAAGTGATCTAGCTATGTTTTTTTCTTCTAAAGCCTTACTCCCTTCTCTCATTTTAGTGTTCAAAATATGTTTTTTTAATCCTAAACCATTGTTTACTATGTCCTCTCTCTTCCCCAACATTATGTGAGACAGGAGGACTGAAGGGGCTGAGAGTGGGAAGAACTCCACTTTTCCAGCTTGTTAGGTTTCTGGCAAATTACCTTTTATTAGAGAACAGGACTTTTTTGTAGAGAATGCTCAGGGTGTATTTCATAATGATTACTTTCTCTCCCCACTGCTAGATTCAATAAAAAATTTTCCTTAGATCTTCTCCAAGAACCTGATGGGTTTTCTGGAGGTAAAGCCATGAAAGGGTAGACCACCTAATTGTTTCTAACGATTTATGCCTCCAGGCTATTCTTTTCCAGGCCAACATATCGCAACTGTATCTCTGAATGTGACTATCTTTCCAGACTCCAGGGTAGCGCTTTCTTCTCCAACTTCAGTTCTCTAATGAGTCCAAGAAAAGTCACTGATTCAGCTAGTCCATTTTGTGTGTGTGTAGTAAGATTGGGATATTGACTTCTTAATGTTAAAAAATAAACTGAGCTGCCATCAAATTTTCAAGAATTTATTTAAGTTTACATTCATTTGAATTGGGTAGCTCCAAGCCTAAAATTGATAGATGCATTCCACTGACAAGAGCTAGGGGAGAGGCTTTTACAGAGAAGATATGGGAACAAAGCAAGGACTTAATTTGGTTAGTTGGTCTTATAAACTTTCATTTTCTCATCTTCAAGTGCATTGACTATGGCTTAGGTTTTAGTTTGCTACATAGACTACCCTGTTTAATTACTTTAACACTCTAAGCATTTCAAGCATCAAAGATGAAACCAGAAGTACTCTATATTGTTATTCAAAAAATTTAATTGAGCTTTATTAAATAATATTTATATTTTAACAGCAAAATACTAAAATTTTTAAGTAGACATTTTGTTAAATATTCTTATATAGTGGATATTTATGCTGTATTCTCATACCGTATACTTATTTATGTAATATAATAAATTAACTAAAAAATCAATGTGCAAATGTAAATGCCTCTACTATTTTGTATCACAATTTCCTTGTCAAGATTTATTGCCATAAAAATATAAACTAGAAATAGGGAAAGGATTCTCTGAATCCCATAAGATGTCTACATGAATGGATTATGCAAGAACTATTCTTTTTTCTTAAAATGGATGGAATGCACATGTTAATTATGGCCAAATTTAAATCAGAACAGAATAATACCATTTTAAATGTTTTCATTTAACTTCATGAAATGTGAAGACAATCTAAAGAGCCAGAGAGTAAAGTAAATCTAAATAATGAAGAGCTCTTATTCCCTTAACACTGAACATACTGTACTACAGCAAGAAAGTCAGAATTATTTTTGCTACTAAATAACTAATGATACTATCTAAAATAATAAATTGCCAAGAAAACTCATCTTCCCCTTTTCAAATTAAGCATCAAGGGAAATGCAGTTAAATCAAAGCATTTCTTTCATTTGCTTAAACATTCATAATAGATCACAGATGGTTTAAAAATGTCAGATCATTTAAAGGGTTCTATTTTACCAAGTAGTAAAGAAAAAGCAAGAAAAAATTATGTTATATTCCGTTAACAGTAGATTTGCCCATTCATAAACATGTCAAAAACTCAGCTTTGCAGAAACAAACAAAAACTCAGCTTTGCTAATTTAGATGAGAACAATTAAATACTTATTTTTTAAGATCTATTTATTTATTTTAGAGAGAGAGAGTGTAAGAATGGGAGAAAGGGTAGGGACGGAAGGAGATAACCCCAAGCCAGATCACCACTGAGCACAGAGCCTGGATCCCATGACCCTGAGATAATGACCTGAGCCAAAAACGGGAGTTGAATACTCGTCTGACTGAGCCACCCAGGTGTCCCAAGGACAATTAAATACTTATCATGATTATATATCAACAATCCTTCCTTAAATATGAGTTATTATATTTGATCAGCAATGTATTGTACAACTTTATTGAATGGAATTTTGCATATTTTGAATGTATGATACGGGGAAGAAGTTAAGGTCTAGGTTTTCATTGAACTATCTATGAGGAAAAATTTAAGTGAAATACTGGGAAGTATCGACATAGAAAGTGAACAAAATGCTTTTATTAATATCACATTCCACTTAAAATGATTAATAGGTGAATAGAAATTATAGGAAATGAATAGCTCATTATTTGCAAAATAAACCAGTAGATTTCAAGCTATGAAAAATTATACCTATATTTAATTTTTTTTGCTTACATTTTGCTGGTGTTATAAAAATTGTCCAGGCAGAATTACCATAGGTCCGCATATGTGCATAAACATGGAAAATACTAATATATGCTGAGGAGCATTCACTGTTTACTCAAAAGATTACAGATATAAGAGTTAAAATATGTATGAATAAATAAAAAAGTCAAGCAGTCTTAAAAGTATGTATGAAGTTTGGTTTAAAAATAATATATAGATGGGGCGCCTGGGTGGCTCAGTGGGTTAAAGCCTCTGCCTTCGGCTCAGGTCATGATCCCAGGGTCCTGGGATCAAGCCCCACATCGGGTTCCTTGCTCAGCAGGGAGCCTGCTTCCTCCTCTCTCCCTCTGCCTGCCTCTCTGCCTACTTATGGTCTCTCTCTCTGTCAAATGAATAAATAAAATCTTTAAAAAATAATGATGCATAGATATTATTAAAGTATAAATATAATTATATAAATATGTTCCAAATGATATTTGGTAGCCAGAATGTACATTTGTCTATAGAGTTTTCCTCACTTGACTTTAAGCTCACTGTTGACAAATATAATTGTACCATTTTAGTGGAGATTTTGGAATTAAAGACATTTTAGTGCTCTTCATACTTCACATAATCACACCCTTAAACTTTGAGGAGTCTTTCTGTTCTGCTGACATAAATTATTTTGAGGGAAGAGAAAATGAGGCAGTGAATCTGAACTTGTAGTGAATACTTGGTTTTAGGATTACTTTTAAAAATGAGCAACAACAACAACAACAAAAATAAATAAATAAATAAAAAGGAGCAACAATTTTTTTCTACCCAGTCAAATCTTTTTCGTAACATAAATATACTTTTACCTTCATCTCAAGACCTCATCTCAAGTGTATCAACTAATCCTTACATCAAACTCAAATATGAGGATCTTATATTCTAATATGTCCACATGTGGTTCCACATTATTTAGAGACCTGTAAGTTAAAAAGACAAATATTCTTGGGGCGCCTGAGTGGCTCAGTTGTTAAGCGTCTGCCTTCGGCTCAGGTCATGATCCCAGGGTCCTGAGATCGAGCCCTGCATCAGGCTCCCTGCTTGGCAGGAAGCCTGCTTCTCCCTCTCCCGCTTCCCCTGCCTGTATTCTCTCTCTCTCTGTCAAATAAATAAATAAAATCTTAAAATAAAATAAAAAGACAAATATAATAACTCCACTCCTCCACCCTTACCTTCCATACACCCCCCAACACACATACACATTCACCCATCCAGGGATAGAACAGGGACAGAATAATCACAATAAATATTTCTGCTCAAAAGAGGGAATAGTGAGAGGCAATAGCAGACCCTGGCCTTAGTTCTGCTTGCTTGTGTGGCTCTCTAGTCCATTGTTCCTCCAGGAATTTCTTTTTTTAAACATTTTTTTTTTTTTAAGATTTTATTTATTTATTTCACAGAGGGAGAGAGATCACAAGGAGGCAGAGAGGCAGGCAGAGAGAGAGAGGGAGAAGCAGGCTCCCCGCTGAGCAGGGAGCCCGACGCGGGCCTCGATCCCAGGACCCTGAGATCATGACCTGAGCCGAAAGCAGAGGCTTTAACCCACTGAGCCACCCAGGCGCCCCCTCCAGGAATTTCTTCTTTTTCCATTCTCCTCATTGGCAACTACTTAAATGAATATTGAAAATATGCCTTTCTTGGGGTGTATGGACAAGCATAACTAGTAGCCTGATTTTTGTATGTAGAAAGTTGGGTGCCCGTATATTTTTATATGTCAAGCAAATTCAGGCTTTTTTTACAGCAGGCTGGCAGCATCTTTGCCAATACTGGACTCAAATGTTTATGGATTTTCTCTGTGGGGTTTTTTCCATTCAATTTCATGTGCCGAAAGTCAGACATAAAAGCAACATTTCTATTTAAGAGCTGCCCCTCCCTCTAGGTTAATTAAAGTGCATTTGGGTTTCCACAGACTTCACTGAACTGCACCTTTAATTTTTTAAGAGCCCTGCAATTCAAAGGTAAGGATTTAGAAGCTAACTTATTTCTTTCACAGATCTTACTAAGGGGTCTAGTGATCATATTTTGAGTTGGCCTTTTACCCCAAAGTGATTTTTTTAAAGATTTATTTATTTATTTATTTATTTATTTATTTATTTATTTATTTATTTATTTGAGAGAGCCAGCATGGGGGAGGGGGAGAGAAAGAGAATCACAAGCAGACTCCGCACTGAGCATGGAGCCAGATGTAGGACTTGTTCTCATGACCCTGGGATTATGACCCGAGCCAAAATCAAGAGTGGGACACTTAATGACTGAACAACCCAGACACCCATGAAACGATGTTTTATAGCAGGGCACAGTATATTATGGACTGTGCTTTAATGGCTATGCATTTGTCTGGGGAAATACAGTTTTACTTTCTAAACCTGAACTCTCTGGTCTATTTCCTCTAAAATCCAGCAAAAAGTACATTTCTTAGCTCATTTCTTCCTTATAGTATCTTTTAAAATCCTGTTAGCAGCAAAAAGCAATTGCTAGTAACAACTCATGATTTAAATATTTGAGTCAAAGTCTTCTCTTCCGATACTATAAGTTAAATACATCTTCCAAATTGCTTGTCTTTTCCGTTACCTCAGGAGACAGTTTGCCAAATGGTTTCTGACTATATAATACGGGCATTTTCCAACCTCCAGTAACAGTGTCCTCTGTACTCACTACCCATTTTAAAGTCTGTATTACATATTTTAGATTACTGGTACTCTCTATACTTTTGGTACAAAATTCTGTGTCAGTTGGGATTTGATTTTAAACAATTACACATGGCATCCCTTGTGAGTCTCTGCCATTTGACAGTTTCAATCTGAGCAGCTTTAGGGTAGGTAGGCTTTAAGTTGTTGTTTGGGTCTGAGTTTTTCTCACTTTCCTTGTTCTTTGTAGAGTAGCTATTACCTGAAGTCTTTAGTCTCATTCTGGAAGTCAGAAACATAGGTTGCTTATGCCCTTGCTTGAATTAATAGAGATGGTAGGTCAGAAAGGTTACTCTTTCATGAAAAGATTAGAATAAATGTGAAAATCTGGAAAAAGACATTAGGAACAATGATATATCTATAAAATATAAGTGTATTAAAATTGATACCAATTTTGAGAATAGAACACTTTATTTCATTTATTGTGTTTCATGTTCAAAAAGTGTTTTCTTTTTCTTTTTTTTTAAGATTTTATATATTTATTTGACAGAGAGAGAGGGATTACAGGTAGGCAGAGAGTCAGGCAGAGAGAGAGGAGAGAGGAGGAAGCAGGCTCCCTGCTGAGCAGAGAGCCCGATGTGGGCCTCGAACCTGAGCTGAAGGCAGAGGCTTTAACCCACTGAGCCAAGCACCCAAAAAATGTTTTCTTGATAAAATTATTTTCTTTTTTCAAAAGATTTGTTTCTTTTTATTTGAGAGAGAGAAAAAGAGAGAGGGAAAGAGAGAAAAGTTTGAGTGTGGGGAGGGGCAGGGGGAGAGGACAAGAGAGAATCCTCAAGCAGACTCTGGGCTGACTGTAGAGTCTATGGTGGGAATCATCCCAGGACCCTGAGATCATGACCTGAGCCAAAATCAGAAGTTGGCTACCTAGCAGACTGAGCCACGCAGGTGCCCCATAAAATTATTTTCTAATGTAAAATTACAAATCAATAAGACTTTTTTGTACTTGAATGTAACATTTAGACAACTCAAAGAATCAATGATTACCACAGGCACCTGAATGTATTCCTGTAATTACTATTTAAAGGCTATGATTTTAACCTCAGTATGCATGTCACTTTGCTCACGCCCATTCATTTCCTTGTAGTTAACAATTTTGTAGGGGAAAGTTGTAAAACTGCTGTTATAACGTTATGTTGTTTTAAACCAAGTCTCGTGTATAGACATCCTATATTTCAGGCATTTCACATAGTATTATATGGAACTGTTACACTGTGGGTAAAATTCCTCTATTCAGCAGTCAGGAATTTTACATAGGGATTCTGTTAGTTATTCACTGGTATTCCTTGATTGTAGAACTGGAGGTCATTCTTTGTTCTTTAGATCTTTTTTTGATTTCTTCTAGTCTTAGACAGTATAAATCCAATGAGACTGCTTTGATCTTGCAATCAAATAATCAAATCCTATTTTGATCTTATGGTGAGCCTGTCTGGATGGACACTTAAGTCTGAATTTTTGTGGAAATTTAGACCTATTTTAACTTTACATGATACTATAGTTATTTTTATGAAACTACTTTCATATAGCATTAATTATTTTCACAGTAAATGAATTTTGTGTGTTTTAAATAAAGAATATGATTTTTAGGATAAGAAACACCAAAATTCAAATTTAAGCACTTCAACTTCTTATGGACATTTGGCAGGGGATTTTACTGATAGGCAGTATTTAATTAAAAAAAACCTCATGTGATGCTTGCTATATGCTGGACACAATCTGGATAGTAAATAAGGAATTTTTCAAATATTTACTTAAATCAGTTTATTTAAAAAATGTTTACATTTAATATATTTCCTCATAATCCTCCTTGTATGTTCTTTAAAATATCGATAAGTGGTTTAAGCTGATATTTCTTATTTAAGTAAATTATTAATTTGCAAGTTATTTATGCCATGTATTTACAACATTTTAAAAATTAATGCTTTGGCTCCTGAGAAACTTCAGTTGTCAAGAGTTTCCTTGATGGTTTAGGAGTCAAGTCCATACAATAGCATTGACTGAAAGTTTGAAGCCAAGGTGTTAAAGACAGGCTTGGTTTAAAATAAGACAATCTGTGACAGCACCTCTATAAACTGTTTCTTATGAGATTATTAACTACAAGGAAATCACTGGGCATAAGCAAAGTGTCATCCTACTGTGGTTAAAATCACAGTCTTCAAATAACAATTAATGTAATATATTCTCTTGCTTTGACTAATCTTTGACTCCGAATTTTCTGAATGCTGTCCAAGTTGCAATAGGTGGTGATAACTAAACCAAATAAATATACTCTTATGGTTAGGAATTATTTATTTTAATATTGTAAAAGTTTTATTTTCTGTAGTTCTGCAGGAACTCAATTTTACATTTGCATGCACTGTAGAAAACATAATGATATTAAAAATAAACCATATGCACCTGGTGTCATAAAACTTGGAGTTAAATATCAATTTTGGCACTGCTGCTGTAATCATGAAGCAATTTGCCTATCCTATATGAACATCTCTCCTCAGTGAAAAATTATGATAATAATATAAACATTCTTATGGGGAGAATTTGAGAGATTTTATTGGATATTGGATATATGTATGAATGTCCTTGTGTCGTACTTTGACACAAAATTGTTTGTTTGTTTGTTTGTTTGTTTTAAGTGGAGCTCTATAATTTTGCCTTTGATTTGAAAATTAAATTGAGGATCATAGAAAGGGGTCAGAATATGCCATTTCTCAAAAAGGAGTTGCAAGATGAATCTCTCTCCTTAAGCTGTTTAGAAATTCATAATATGTTTCTGCACCGTAAAACATTCTATTCTCTTTTAACAAGACTTGGTGTTAACAATCATTATCAACTAAAAGGTTTCATTTTCAACCCCACTAGCAGCAAAAGTCACACAGTGCAAGTCAATCTAATTATAAAGCAACAGGCTTTCCAAGACTGTTTCAAATAATTGCTGGAATAATGCTCCAAAAATGTCCTTGTTCTTTATTTCTAGATTGATCATTTAAAACACTTTCCTACTTTCAAATTTTGAAAATTTTTAGGAAGGGGAGTAAAAAGATAACATTAAAACTACTGCAATCTTTCTTCTCTTGTAGGTCTGTTTCATGTGGTAAACCTTCCCACTAAGAGAAGGATAAAAAAAACCCAGAGAGATCTTAGGCCAGAGATATCTTTCTTTTCTAAGGGAAAATAAGATATTGTTGCTAACATATTTTTCAGAAGGATCATTATGGTCCTACTATCGGTCTAACCTTTGTGCAAGTGTGTATGTAAATCTTTTAACAATTCAGTCCTGAGGAGAACTCCTGAGGCATTCAAAATATTTCCTTTGTCCATATGGAATACGTTCCAAAAGAATACTCTATAACTGAAAACTTTTGGAAGAATTTTCTCAAATCTCATCAAATTTTTGAAGAAACAAACTACTATCCTTGAAAGCCAAATAAGTAAAAATTCACTTGTAATTTAACATTAAGCAGCCTAGCTTAAATAATGTTGCCATTGGCATTGATTTCTGGCTACTTCCACAACTTCCCTTCTTAAATATCATACTCACAATGTGATGTCATCTATCTGAACATGGAAACATACATCCTCACATAGATGTTACAATCACACCACAAGCCAGCTTAATAATTGACTCTTTTCCCTCAAGAGTGGAAGTAGTTTGTGGCTAGAAGCATTATCTTACAAATTAGTTCTCTCTGGTTCTTAGCAATAGTATGTTATCAGCCAAAGATAGATGCATAATTCTCTCTCAGATATAATAGCATATTTCTTAAAAAAATCTAAGATCCCTGCAATATTTGGAAAGTAGGGAAGTAAATCTTTTCGTAAGTGTATAAAAATCACAAATAGTATTTTTCTATTTTTTTGAAGGTTTTATTTATTTATTTGACAGAGAGAGAGATTACAAGTAGGCAGAGAGGCAGGCAGAGAGAGAGGAGGAGGCAGGCTCCGCATGGAGCAGGAAGCCAGATGCAGGGCTGAATCCCAGGTGACCTGAGCCTAAGGCAGAGGCTTTAATCCACCGAGCTACCCAGGCACCCCACAAATAGTATGTTTCTACTTTGAATACGCAGAACCCAGCACAGTATTTGGCAGTTGTAGCAAATCATTGTTTTTTTAATGTTCTTTAATTTGAAACGAAAAGATCTTATATTTCAGCTTATTTTTCCTGTATCTTATTTTGTTTTTATAAATTATACATTTTTATGATATTTGTTATATAGTTGTTTAATCTTTGTGATTATATGTTTTCATTATGAAAGCATTTCTTTTTTATCACTTTCAAATATTGACATTGAGTTTCATGACATCTTGTCATAATATTGTTATTCCTGATTTTTGTTCAATTTCCATTGTTTAATATGTCTTTACACTTCCTATGCTCTTAAGCTTCAAGTGATAATTTTAAAATGCAGTACAATGATGACACATAGTAGGTAAATAGTACTACATACTGTTAAGAACCTGAGAGTCAAACCAGAATCCAAACAAGACTGGCCTTGCCACTTACTATCAGTGTGATACGTTTAACTAGTTATTTTTCAGTTTCTTTTTTTTTAATATTTTATTTATTTATTAGAGAGAGAGAGCACATGCACACATGAATGGAGGGAGCAACAGAGTGACAAGCGACATCCTGCTGAGTGGGGAGCTCGACACAGAGCTAGATCCCAGGGCCCTGAAACCAATGACCTGAGCAGAATTAAGATGCCTGACTGACTGAGCCACCCAGGCACCCCATCCAGTTTCAGTTTATGTAAATTGAGAGTAATAGTATTCCCTAACTCACTGGGATGTAGTGAGGATTAAATGGAATTGTAAATATTAATCGTTCAGAACAGCTAATATAGATTTTGTTTTTTTAAAAAACATCTTTATCTTTATATTAATGATTGTGTACAATTTGCATTTATTAATTCCATTCCCATTCAACATATAATTATTAAGTATTTATTTTATGCCAGGGAATTTTGTAGGCATTGAGGAAATTGATAAGTTTTTGGTGATGATGCCTCATAAATTCTTATCCTCTCATAAGTGTTAAAATCCTTTGAATGGATACCTACAATAAACATTTGATCAAATAATGAACAAGATAACTTCAGATCATAGTAAATGCTATGAATGACATGTAATATATAATATCATCATGAGGTAGAGCTCGAAGAAATTATCACTGAGAAGGTGAATTTTGACCTGAGATCTGAAAAACTCAAAATATCCAAACACTAAGCATACCACAGAAACTAATTCCACACACTGCAGTTCATAGTCTGTTTCCACACAGGAACCTAAAGCGAAGTTAGGGCTCACGTTATTTATCTCCCTTCTCTCTGGGATCACCATCTTGTGTGTTGTGGAGTAGGGGAAACACATGTTTGTAGTTTGATTTGTTGCTTAAGGTAGGAAAGAATATTGTCTCTGTTTAGAATCCTCACTTGCATGGAAAACATTTTTTATTTTGAGATTTCAAACCTATAGAGGGATAAAAGTTCCCACATATTTTTCACCTAGAATTACCAATTAGAGAACTCCTTTATACTCTTTACCCAGAACAGCTATCACTAACACTTTGCAACCTTTGCATCTCTCTTTTTCTTTACACACAGACATAATTTGAATGAATCATTTTTCATAGCTCTTTACTCCTAAACACTTCACAGCCTATATTTCTAAAGGACAAAGACAATCTCATGCACAACCCCAGAACAAATCTCAAATTCGGGAAATATCACATTGATATAATATTATTAACTATATAATACTATTTCCATAATTCACTATCTATAGTACTATGACATAATTCATATTCTAATTTCACTAAATGTCCAGGAATGTCTGTTATGGACGTAGTCTCCTGATCCAGAATCCAAACCGGGATCACTTGTTACATTTAATTATCTTGTCACTTAAGTCTCTTTTTACTTGGAAAATTGTCTCAGCCTTTCTTTTTCTTTCTTTTTTTTCTTTAAGATTTTATTTATTTATTTGACAGAGAGAGAGAGAGAGAGAACAAGCAGGGGGAGCAGCAGAGGGAGAGGGAGCAGGCTCCCTGCTGAGCAGGGAGTCCGATATAGGGCTAGATCCCAGGACCCCGGGATCAAGCCCCGAGCCTAAGGCAGACGCTCAACCTACTAAGCCACCCAGGAGCCCTTCAGCCTTTCTTTTTCTTTCATGGTTAATATTTTCTAGAATAGCAAGCAATATGTTTTATAGTATGATCTTCAATTTAGATTTGCCTCTTATTTGTCATGATTAAATTGAACTCATCCATATGTGACAGAAATATACAATAAATAACAGTCTTTTTTTCTCAATACTGGCATTATTCTTTTGTTGTTCAAAATGCACTACATTTGGCTAGTTCCTTCAAGATGTCTCCTTTTGTAATGCCCCATCATTTTTCAGCATTTCCTTATTTTATGGCAAAAGACATTATAACTACTTTCATTTTTTAAAAATTTGTTCTTATTCTATCCCTAGAATTGTCCATTTTTCCAAAGCACTTGATTCCATTAGGTAGAATGGTATTTAGAAACCAAAGTCAGGATGCAAGGGATTTTTGTGTCATTGTTTCTAGGTCAATTCTGTGGGAAGAAAGAAACCAAAAATGACTTCTTATGTCATGTGTTTGTTGTTTTTCTTATTATTAGAAGATATCTTAGGGTTAGAGGTATACATTTTAGATTTGTTGGCATATGCATGATGCTTAAGGGCAATATATTTGGTGAAATCGCTTAGGGAATGCAAGTAAGAGAATAAAAGGCATATGATACTGTAATAATTAGAAATCAAAGAGACTGCCCCTAACAGCCTTTTTGACATCATCTTCTATGCCTCCCCTCTCCAACACTCCAATTAAACTGGCTTTTTTGTTGTTCCTTGAACATACTAGGCACAATCCTGCCAAAGGGCTTTAGTTATGGCAGAACTTCCTATCTAATAATAGGTACTTAAACTGGATTTTCTCATAGTTTATTCCTTGTCAACTACACATATCTTTGAGCAAATGTATCTTCTTTCTGAAGAGTTCTCTAACTTATTTAATGTGTCAGTACTCATTCCTCTTTCTTGTTCTATTTTCCTCCACATTTTTAATCATATTCTGATGTATCAGGTAACTGACTTAATTATTTTCTTTATTTTCTGTCTCTTTTGAACACAAGCCAACAAGGATAGAAACATTATTGTGTTTTGTTTATTGTGCATCACCTGTGCCTAAAAAGTTACCTGAGATACAATTAATGCTCAATAAATATTTGGATAAATAAAAGGAAGATTTCTGTGCAAATGCAAATTGTTTTAATTTTTCTTAGGAATAAAATAAAATATTTCCATTTC
Organism: Ailurus styani; assembly: GCA_002007465.1. Classification (NCBI taxonomy): domain Eukaryota; kingdom Metazoa; phylum Chordata; class Mammalia; order Carnivora; family Ailuridae; genus Ailurus; species Ailurus styani. The sequence continues at coordinate 1,269,872 of LNAC01000013.1, read as the reverse complement.
AAACTTGACTTGTACTTTGCTTGACTAATTTTCATTGAGGTTCATACCTACAGACAGCAAGAGCATGCTATTCCTTTTTTTAACACTTCACAAGGAAAACTGTTTCATCAATATTTTAATATTTATCTTCAAATAATACATTAACACCTGATCATAAAATTTAATTATAAATGTAAGCAAGAGATATAGCTCAAAACAATATTCATGTTAAACCTACAACTTGTTCACTTAGAGAACCATATGCTGTACTATTTTGGGATTAACATTGAGAACATACTTAAACAACAAACATTTACACACGAAACTTAATTCTTATAACTATATCAAAGGAAAATAAATGATTCAAATAAAATTTACTTTTCATGGTAATTCATACATTTTCATGTGTACAAAATAGTATAGTATGGAGTTGAAAAACATATTGAGATGCCATTTAAGAAACTAATTAAATATTCCTTGTCCAAATTATCAACTTCTCTAAAGCCACATCTTATCAATTCTTCATGAATGTCACATTTCTAAATAATATTTTAAATTCTTTTAGATCAAAAATGAGTAATTTAAAATACGTCCTAATTCTAAATCCTAAAATAGAACAATGTCAAGGAGTAATTTAAGCATTAATTAATTAATTAATTAAAATATTTTATTTATTTATTTGAGATAGAGAGAGAGAGCACAAACAGGGTGAAGGGGCAGAGAGCCTGCTGATGGGGTCTCAATCCCAGGACTCCAGGATCGTGACCTGAGCTGAAGGCAGATGCTTAACCAACTGAGCCACCCAGGTGCTCCTAATTTAAACATTTAGAACAGATTTAGAAAGACAATGATGGAGATCAATTGCAAGTATGGAATAACCTACTTTTAATATTTAGCTTTTTATTTTATTTACCTGTCCTTGGTGGCTAGAGTAGGAGATATGATAGATGCACTTCTTTCAAAAACTATAGTTAATTTAATAAAAATATTAAGACAAAGTTATTCTTGCAAATTTTGTTAATGTTTGGTATGAGGTGACCTATAGAATGACATGAAACTTGAATGTGCATTATGCACTGAACATAAGGAAATTATGACACAAAATTTTCCTTATTTGGCACATTGAAACAAACACAATAAAAATTAGAACCTTTCTAAGTAAGGTCACTTATGAATTTAAAAAATTGAATTATTAGATAAATCCCCTAAGAAAATTCCCTGGTAGTTAATTTTCTAGAAATGATAGTAATTTATAACCATGAACTAATGATCTTATTTTTGTTCCAGATAGTAACATATAAGCATATGTACTGAAAGGCCAGTTAAATGGCTTTAAGATGTGAAATAGAGCATGAACTGTATAGTAAGACCAATTGGAGATTAAAATATAGCATGTTTTTTTCTAACTTTCCTATTCATAAAAATGCTATATTTTAGGTAATTTGAATTTTATGGCTTTCTATATGTCTTGCTTTGATCAAGAAACAAGAAGCAATGTAGATAGGTAGAACAGAAAGGCAGAGGAAGCAAATGTCAGTGAAATCTGCCAGTGTCTTTGTGGAGATAAGAAATATTCCTGATCCCTAACAGACTCTTAATCTCATGAAACAAACCGAGTGTTACTGGGGTGGGGGGTGAGAGGATAGGCATAGGGTGGCTGGGTTATGGACATATGGGAGGGTTTGTGCTATGGTGAGTGTTGTGAAAGGTGTAAACCTAATGATTCACAGATCTGTACCCCTGGGACAAATAATAATAATAAAAAAAGAAATTTTCAGTTACCATAGAAAGTAGCCATCGGTTTTCTCATATTCCAGCAATATCAGTGGGAACATTTTGATATTGTTCACAAGGTACTGGGAAAACTATTTCTACCAGGTGCAATGGCCCATGCACTTGCCTGTCAGATCTACATAAGCAAGAAGGACATTTGCTTATAGTCTCCTCTCTAAAGCTTTTGCTAATGCGTCTCATTAGTGGAATTTAATCTGGAATCCTGCTGATCTTTTCAAAACTGAACCATAACTAAAGACTAAATAATTATAAGCCTTATATTTAATTTTAATTAAAGAACCAGTGTTTGAATTCTTGAAAAAATCTGGAGATTATCTCTACCGAGATATTTTTACATATTCTGGCACTGATTTATACCATTGAGTCTCTATTTTTGTAGGGATAATTGATGGTAGTAGAGTGAGAGCTACAAGGATTTTTTTTTTCCTTTTAAGAAAAAATGTTTAGGGCGCCTGGGTGGCTCAGTGGGTTAAAGCCTCTGCCTTTGGCTCAGGTCATGATCTCAGGGTCCTGGGATCGAGGCCCGCATTGGGCTCTCTGCTCACCAGGGAGCCTGCTTCCTCCTCTCTCTCTGCCTGCCTCTCTGCCTACTTGTGATCTCTCTGTGTGTCAAATAAGTAAATAAAATCTTTAAAAAAAATGTTTATGTTTATACGGTATACATCAATTATACTTGTCAAATACTACCTACTTTGGTCTTATTTTATCTTTGTATTTTTGATAAGGTGCCTTATGTCACACATGAAAACACACAAGGTGCATAGGACTAGACATATATGTATGAGTACACATGTGCATATGCATTGTGCATACAGCACATATGTCTTAAATATATGTCTATTCTACTGCTTTTTAGTCCTTCCAAAAACAGATAAGATCTTTTCTAGCATATTTTTATATCTGTATTCAGACTGTGTGTTCATGTAACTTGAAGACAGTTTCATTCTGATTAAAAGTGAGTCATAACCTTTGCAATAATATCTAAGGATGTTTATATAAAATTTTTAATCCTAATAGGACATACCTTGAAAATAATTGCTTTTCTTGGTTAAAATATATAATTTTCTGTGTTGCTGATATCTTGGAATTAAAACAAAATAATCACATGACTTGGCAGTTATAAATTTATTCAAAATAACATATTCATTAATTTGAGCACAGTTTTGCTTTCTGTGACTGTCACTGGAGTACTTATATCTTAGACATTCTCATTTCCATACCTGGGGACAAGACTCTTTTATGATATAGCCCAGCTTTTGAAAAAAAAATTGCTTTTCTTAGTATTTGGTTGATTTTAACTGCTTTGAATGACTTGTCTAGCAGTGGTATCGATTTGGATTGATGAGGCACTGTGGTAGATTATGGTATGCAGACTGAACTCATTAAGTCCTAGATAATAAATAGCTCTGCTTCAATAGTGTTGGCTCTTATAGTTAAAGTGCTTCAAGTGATCAAGTTATTTTAGCCCTAGGGAAAAAGTCACCTTGATTCAATTAATCAAATAATAATAATAATAAAGTCCTGGTAAAATGTGTAAGCTGTGTTAACAAGCTTGAGGCATCTCTACTTTGCATGGAGCATCTGTAACCCTTAAAAATATTTGAATAGGGATAAGGAAGCCCTCAGTGGGGTAAGAAAAATCTAAAAGCTCACCAAGAAATGAAGAAGTATTTTACTGGATTATAGCCAAGTCTTTGATATTTCAGGTATCTACTATTACAGGCAGAAATAAAACACTTCTAAGGGTTAAATGAAAGAAAGAATGACAGATAGAGAAAGAGGAAGGAAAGAGGAAAAAGGAGGGAGGGTGGAGGGGAGGAGAGGAGGAGGAGAGGGAGCGTGGGAGAAAAAGAAAAGGAAAAGGACAATAACAAAGATAAGGTTATAAGCTAATATAATCTAAATTTCTGTAAATACCTGTATAATTAAAATTTATTTGTTATGGATAATGTCAAAAATCACTCTGATCAGATCGTTTTTCTTCAGTGAAATTCTTTACTTCATTGAAATTCAAGCTTCAAAAATGTTAAATACCTTGGCTAATTATTTAAAAAATAGAAAAGAAAGAGAAAAGAAAGAGATATTTCTTTCCATCTCATCTTTTATACAGGAATAAATTAAAAAAATATTAACAACCTTGAGATACTTGGGACTTCTAGCCTCCAGAACTCTGGCAAAATAATTTTTTGTTGTTAAGCCACAGAGCTCTAGGAAGTTAATATAACCCTTGACATTATTTGAAGAAAATTTTCAACTAACACTAAGTTTACACAAAAGGAAATGTTGGAAAGATCTCCAAATTCCACTTTCTCCCTCAGTTTAGAAGTCTGAAGTTGTAGCCATAGTAGTGCCAGACACTGAAATGAAATGTATATACACACACACACATGTACACACACATATACAGACATATATACACATACACACAGTGTCACAATATTTTATTTACCTGATGTTTTGTAGAAATTACTCAGTTCTATGCTACTTTTTCCCAGATGTAGACATTTTAGGTTATGTTTATTTAACTTTCCAAAATAAATGGAAACAACTATTATGTAATTCTTGTTTTTGGAAGTATACAAAATATAAGTACTGATTATTTGTTGTATGGATGGGAGTTAAAACATTTACCATCCATTGCTATACAAAGTCTTTTCAACAAACTCTGATATTTATATACATCTGTATGGTGTTTTACTTCAGAAGAAAGCAACATGAAATATGGAATAGGATAACTCTGTGAGTAGCATTATAGGATGTACATTTCTTGATTAAAGGAGGTGCCAGCAGCCCCATAGCCATGATTAAGACAGGAATTCTGGCACAAATACCTGAAGCATTAAACATCAGATTTATCTTTAATGAAGTTCTGGACATTGCTCCTGAAAACTCATCCAGGACCTCTTCTTTTTAGCCTTTTCAAAAATGTTGTGAGTTATATTTGCTTACTGTTTGTTTCAGTCTCCTTTTAGAACATCTCTTCTTGTTTAAAATAGCTGGATTGAACTTTAATCTATGAAGCTAATTGTTTCATATATTTAATACTTATATCCACAGTAAGATCAGAGGAATGCATTCTTATAGTCCTTAACACATGACAGCTAAGGAGGCATTTCTTAAATTTTTATGTCTTAAATTTTCACAGATAAAGGATCAACTATATCGATGGGTCTACGAAAGCAGGGCAATTCATTAAGTAGAATGAATATATTCTGTTATAAATTATGGTTATGATTATGAAATTTTTAAGAACAGATGAACTGGTTGATTACTTACTTACTTCAGCTCCTATGGTGGAAAGATTAAAGAAGGAATCCTACAATTTTAAATTCTTGTATCAAAGGAGATTTTAAAAACCCCACAATCTCTATGACAGTCTGGAAGAACCCCATTTTTTTGTAGTTATAAAACGTGTAGGAGAAAGTAAGATTCTAGTTCTATGACTACTAAATTACAATAAATATATAATAAATATGATACATGTGTGGACTTAAGCTACCTGTGTGCACTCACCTAGAGAATCTGTATTTTTTAAAAAATTTCTGTCATATGTTTTTATTTTATTTTTTTTATTTTTTAGAAGATAGATTTATTTATTTATTTATTTATTTATTTATTTATTTATTTATTTATTTATTTATTTATTTATTTATTTGTCAGAGACAGAGAGAGCACAAGCAGGGGCAGCGGCAGGCAGAAGGTGAAGCAGGCTTCCTGCTGAGCAAGGAGCCCAATGTGGAACTAGATCCCAGGACACTTGAATAATGACCTGAGCCAAAGGCAGACAGCTAACTGACTGAGCCACCCAGGTATCCCTAAAGAATCTGTATTAAACATAGTAGCTGAAACAGCTGGGAATGGTAGCAATGGTTTCTTCAACTGGTAGACTGAAACTGGCATTCAATGTTGGTTTATTCTAAAATAAGTTGAGATGTCAAAAGTTATGTTGAATGATATAAAGAAATGATCCAAATACCAACAGATGTTTAACTTGAAAAAAAAATATCATCTTGAACCATTCTCTAGTCTTTAGTTATATTTCTGGAGAGGTGCCAGAGAATATTCTTTGAACCAAATCGAGGAAAACTGCATCAGCGAGAAAAACAACAGTATCCTAGAAAAGCCCTGTGCTGACTGTGCTCAGTAAGGTAGACATGTAAATGGAAAGTTCTGCCATTGAATTGGGCCCCTGTTTATTGGGAAAAACCAGAGAGAAACATTCAGTAACCAGATGCAGGATGGCACATTTGTCAGATTGGGTAGCACGTCAGAAGTGGTGAGAAATGTGGGTTTGTCGTCAGGGTTCTCTGGTAGTAGTTGGTTGTTTATTGTATCCCAAGGACCAGCTTACAAAGAACTTAGTACGTCTTATAACTGGGAAAAAATAAAAGTGAAATAATCTAACCATGGAGAACATATCAGATTTACCCTCTTTTCCTTGCTTGCCCAGTGGGTTGATATGAAAATGTTACCTTAGTGCCAAATACAAAGTTTATGCAAGGGCTTGGTTAGCTAAGCTTTATTTCACAACAGTTGATCTGGCACATAGTGTTGCAGAGGGGAAACTTCCCAGAAATTATAACCCATTCCAATATCCTGATAGAGTAATTGACACTTCTCATCTCTGAGGAGACAACAAATTGTCTTAATTGGAATAAAGGCTTATTCTGGAAATGTATTTATCTTCTTTGCCCACCGTAACTGAAGTGTAAGCTGAAGTTAAAGAATGGGATGGGAAGGGGATGAAAGACATTATACAACCAATATTTTCTAATGATTAAATGCAGAAACAAAAAATCTATAGTTTAGTTTTACGTGAATATAGCTTCATACATTTTCTTCTATCCTTGTTTTTTCATTATTATATTTACATCTTAAATTTTCTTTCTTTTTTTTTTTAATTTTATCCCTTCCCTGTATAACACAGACTGTCTTAGTTGTGGCAGGTTCTGCAATTTATTCTACAGGTCACAGAATATTATGAAAAGACTTTATCTAACCGAGAAGAAAACAATCCAGTATTATATCTTGTGTTATATACTTCCAACTGGAAGTAATTGGCAAGATTTGGGCTCATTCTTATACCATAGAATGCATGCATTCATAAATTTTCTCCCTTAGGCGCCTCTCTTAGGTCTTGTCATAGCCCAAGCCCCAATTTGTATTCATTTTAGGGTGTGATATTTTTGTTCTTGGTGTTTAAAAACATTTCAAAACGGAATTTATGGAACACTTGGGTGGCTTAGTTAAGCATTTGGCTCTTGATTTCATCTCAGGTCATGATCTCAGGGTGGTGAGATCAAGCCCTGCAGAGGGCTCTGAACTCAGCAGGGAACTTGCCTGGGATTTTCTCTCTCTCTTCCCCTCCCTCCATTCTCTCTCTCTTTCTCTTAAATAAATAATTCTTAAAAAAATGTTTAAGAAATGGAATTTATGTTCAAGTGTATGTTAACTTTTGTTAGCTAAGGAGTACAAATGAAGAGAATGCATTGCCAATTATATTGCCATTTCATCATCCAAATAGGAAAACACATCAGTATGTTTACTTAGACAAAGATTGAACATTATCAAATGCTGAAATGCTAGTAAGATTTGAGGTTTTAATGTCAAATCAGGTAAAAGCTATGGCAAGTCAAGATAATAATAGTAAAAATTTTACATTTTCCTGTAACAAGTATAAGGTCTACCCCAAGCAAGAAAACTGCATTCAGACTTTATTTAAAAAAAAAAAAATGAACTCCTAATGTTCTTGGCTTATATCCCTATGACATTAGATAAGAAGAAAATTAAGTTTATTTTTACTAATAATTATACCTCATAAAGTGTTTTTAGTGGTAAAACTTTTAAAGATTAAACCCTCCTTCTCAGACAATATCCCATAAATAACAACCCAACCCTCTATTTTATTTTTTCCAAATTTTTATTTAAATTCTATTTAGCTAACATATATATAATATTGGTTTCAATAGTAGAATTTAATGATTCATCACTTACATATTACACCCATTCGGGATCATAACAAGTGCCATCCTTAATACCCATTACCCATTTAGCCCATCCCCCACCAATTTCCCTCTATCAATCCTCAGTTTCTTCTCTTTCATTAAGAGTCTCTTATGATTTGCTTCTCCCTCTCTTTCTCTTATTTCTTCCTATTGTTCATCTATTTTATTTCTTAAACTCCAAATGTGAGTGAAATCATATGCTATTTGTCTCTCTCTGACTGATACTTCACTTAGCATACTACATCCTAGCTCCATTCACTTTGCCGTGAACGCCAATAATTCTTTCTTTTTGATGGCTGAGTAATATTCCACCATAATTAAATAAATAAATAATTAGATAGATAGATAGATAGATAGATAGATAGATAGATAGATAGATGATAGATAGATAATAGATAGATACAATAAATGTTTCATCCTGTGGGATTTCCTAGTCTTCTTTTCTAATTGTCTTGTAGAAAATAAAGGGTGTTTGTGGGAGCCTGGATGGCTCAGTAGATTGAGCATCTCCCTCTGGCTCAGGTCATGATCCCAGGGTCCTGGGATAGAGCCTGCTTCAGGCACCCTGGTTGGTGGGGGGTCTGCTTCTCCCTCTCCCTCTGCCGCTCCCACTGCTTGTGCTCTCCTGCTCTCCATTCTGTCAAATAAATAAATAAAGCCTTTAAAAAATAAATAAAGGAAGTATTGACATTATTAATAATCATTATAAGATAATTTTTATAAATACTCATCCCAAAACAGATGTTTTATAATTAGACTATTTTTATTTTCCTTGTTCATTCTTCTTAGTTTATTAAATTCAAGTATTAATTATCCCTTACCTGTTCAAATATCTATAATTTTCAAGACAGAGAATAAATCTATCTTTTCTCAGAATTTTAGGAAACCTTGGAATATACATTTCAAAATATTGTAAAAGATTCCTCACCCCTTTACCTGATACTTGATATGGGTAATCGCTCAGAAATGAACTTTTTAAACTTTTTTTAAACTATTTTTTAAACTTTAAACTTATTCAGTGCTTTATGCCACCCAAATTAAACATCAGTTACTTTGATAGGTACACACTGAACAGAACAGATAAAAAGATAAGGATATGGGAGTATTTCATAGTAATAAGTCAATTCAAATGATTTATTTTGAACTAAGAGAATGTGAGGTTTATCAGTAATATTTAGCTCCATAGCAAGTGTAAAAGCCTAACTCATCAAATCATCACATCACTCAGTCATTTCATAAGGAAAAATCCATGTGTACGATCCATTCCAACCCCCAAAATAACAGCATATCAGTGGCTAGACAACAGCTAGTGGTTGTCTATGCAGAGAATGTGAGAAATTCAGGAACTCATGTGACATTTTTTTTCATGTCTTTTTGACTTTCTTAGTATCTAGGACTGCTAAGTGCATTAATGATTATATTTTAAATACTAAGCCAGGTGTTTTGGATGGTTTCTTAATTCTGCTTCTGTCAGCTATATCCTAAAGAGATTTTTGTCATCAGAAAGAAAGAAAGAAGAAAGAAAGAAAGAAAGAAAGAAAGAAAGAAAGAAAGAAAGAAAGAAAAGGGAAATTGAAACTTTAAACAGAAAAACTTCTAGTGAAAGCTTGGAAATGCATTTTTCTCAGTAACAACAACATTATATTATATTTGTATTCCCTGTTGGTTTATTTGCAGAGAAAAAAACACACCATATATTTCTCTTAAAATAAATAAAAAATGAAAGAAATATATGAAACATCATTATCCATACCAATATAGGCAAAATAGAAGTACCAGAAGGAGAGGGAAGAAAGGAACAGAAAAAAAAATATTCAAAGAAATAATAACTGAACATTCCCAAGTTTATTGAAAAACAATAATTTATATATTTGAGAGTTCAAAGAGACCCAAGCAAGATTAGCATAGAGCAACAAACAAGACACATCACAGTTAAAATCTTGAAATAAAGACAAAGATTGAATGTTGAAAGCAGCATAAGAAAAGCAGCAATCATTAGTTACAAGAAAATGCCAATAAGATTAACAGTTGAGTGGGGCACCTGGGTGGCTCAGTGGGTTAAAGCCTCTGCCTTCAGCTCAGGTCATGATCTCAGGGTCCTGGAATCGAGCCCTTCATCGGGCTTCCTGCTTAGCAGGGAGCCTGCTTCCTCCTCTCTCTCCGCCTGCCTCTCTGCCTACTTGTGATCTCTCTTTGTGTGTCAAATAAATAAATAAAATCTTAAAAGAAAAAAAAAAAGATTAACAGCCGAGTTTTCAACAGAGACAGTGGAGATCAGAAGGCAGTGGTATAACCAAAAACCAAAATACTTTGGCACTACTTTTTTGTTTTTTCCCTGCTGTGCTCTTTCTCTTTATGACAAATAAATAAGTAAACCTTTTAAAAATGCATGCATATTTTTTGTCTTTTCATAACTAATTTAGAAAGCAAGACTGTAAAAGAATATGCACATAATGTGTTGCTGGGCCTGTAATACATAGAAACATAATATGTGTATGATATATTTGCCAGTAAGAGCACAAAAGAGAAGGGTAGGAGCAAAGGCTTGTATTGAGCTAACAAAGTAGTTACAGATGGTAAAGAAATAAGTATAGCTTTGTATTGTTGCATTTATAATATTCATAGATGCAATATATTTAATAATAACCCCACACATAGGTTGAAAACTGACTCAGATAATTATATATATATATAAATATAATATATATATAAATATATATAAATATATATAAATATATATATAAATATAATATATATATAAATATATATATATGACAAATTCTAGAGAAACTACTAAACAACCCTTGAAATGTAGTATAAATCATTTAAGAAATTAACATGATTCATTAGGAAATATTCACCTAATGCAAAAGAAAGTAGTAAAGGAGGAATATAAAGAAACAAAGACATGAGAAAAATAAAATGGAAAACATAAATCTAACCATATCCATAAAACATTAAATGTGAATGGATTAAATAATCTAATTAATACCCAGAGATTGTCAAACTGGATTAAAAACATGATCCTACCATTTGGTAGGTAGGTCTATAGGTGACATAATTCAGATCCAAAAATATAAATAGTTGGCATTCAAAGGATGCAAAAAGATACATCATAAAAATAGGCAACCACAAGAAAGCTGGAAAGCTGGAATACATATATAGATATCATACAAAATAGATTTTAAAGCAAAAAAGTTACTACAGATCAAAAATAGGAAAAACTTATAATTATAAATTTGTTCTATCAGAAATATATAGAAACATACATGTATCTGATAATAGTGTTTCAATATACACAAAGGAAACCTGTCAGAATTGAAAGGAGAAATAGACTATTCAACAATAATAGCTGGGAAACTTATTCACCCCACTTTTGATAATAGATAGAACAGTGAGGCAGAAAACCAAGAAGGAAATAAAATACTTGAACATCACTGTGAACCTACTAGGCCTAACAGACATCTATACAACATCCCATTCCATCTACAAAACAACAGAATATACATTTTCTCAAGTGCACATGGAACATTCTCCAGGACAGAGCATATGCTAGGTCCTAAAATAAGCATAATAAACTTAAAACAATAGATACAATACAAAACATACTCTTCAACTACAATGGATACAAGGCATATTCTCTGAACAAAATGGAAATTAGAAATCAATAACAGAAAAAAAAATGTGAGAAATTCACTAACATGAAGTAATTAACACATTCTTAAATAATCAATGTGTCAAAGAAGAAATGAAAAGGAAATTTAAAAAAAAACTACTTTGAGATATATTTATTATTTATGGAATGAAGTTATATCAGTGCTTCAATGGAAGTTTGTAGCCTGCATGAAGATAAGAGATCTTAAATTAATAACCTAATTTTTCTCCTTAAGATAATGGAAAAAGAGGGCGCCTAGGTGGCTCAGTGGGTTAAAGCCGCTGCCTTCGGCTCAGGTCATGATCCCAGGGTCCTGGGATCGAGGCCCACATCGGGCTCTCTGCTCAGCGGGGAGCCTGCTTCCTCCTCTCTCCTCTTTCTCTGCCTGCCTCTCTGCTTACTTGTAATCTCTCTCTGTGTGTCAAATGAATAAATAAAATCTTTAAAAAAAAAGATAATGGAAAAAGAAATAAAAATAAACCTAAAGCAAGTAACAGGAGGAAAATTATAAATATTAGAGAAGAAATTAATAAGATAGAGTAGAGAAATATAAATGTACACGGAAGTAGGACAGGTGTTCTGGATGAGAAGGTTACAGTGGAGGCAGGAGGAGATGGAATAATTTGAAATACATACTGGAGGTAAATCAGTAGTTTTGTGATGGAATGGATTCTAAGTCAAATATTAGAAAAAATTTCAAGGCTAACTCTTAGCTTTCTGGCCTGAAAAATAGCACGCTAAATAGAATGTATATTTCACTGAAATCAGTAATGATAATGGGGAAAGAGAAACAGTACGGAAAACATAGGCTAGTAAACAATATTTTCTGAACTGAAAGAAGACGAGAACAATGGAAGCATAGTGGAAAACGGTCATATTAGAGGAATTAAGTGGGGGAGCAGAGAAGTCAGGAACTCAAACAAGTAATGGGAAGGAAATAAAATCAAACAGGGAAACCAAAGTTAGATTTTCAATAGTGTAATGTTATGATTGAATGACCAGTACAGCCATCTTATGTAGAATGGATGAGAAGAAGGCAAGAGTGGGAAAAGGTAGACCTTTTAGGAAGTTATTTAGTAGTCTTGGCAAATAAATTTGAACTGAATGAAGACTTGTCAATGAGGACAAAGAAAATATGGTAGATTTAAGATATGTTTTGGAGTAAAGAGGGACTTCCCAATATTTTGGTGCACAGAGGTTGAAGGAATTGGAGCAGTCAAGGATAATATACAAGATCTGACTTTAAACATAGTGATCCAGGAATCCATTTGTAAAACTGGGATATGGTAGGTTGAATAGATTGGTTATATTTAATTTAAAAATTGGAAAATTTGAGAAACATTGCTCACATATAGGGGGAAAATGACATTCAATATATTTGCAAATCTAAATCATAAAATATGAGCTATAGGATAGAGATGATAATGCCACTTACATCCATTAGCATAAAGCTTATACTCAAAACTAAGGAATTTAAACTCATCTAGAATGAGAGTATTAAAAAATTGAAAATAAAGTCCAGTATTAGGCATGTAAACCATATTATTTACTGTTTGAAAAGAGAAAAGGAAAGAAAAAATGGGATGAAAAAATAGACAATGAGATAAGAGAAAAAGCAAGACTAAGTCATTTTGGAAAACGAATGGAGAGGAAGATGAATAGATTTAATGGAAGGGTGCCAAAGGTCATACTTCATATTCTAATAAAGAAGTGATGGAAATGAATAAGCTGTGAAAATTTTCGCTGTGAATTTTGGCTTTAAATTATTGAAGAGAGATTTACAGTAAAGGAAGATCGTATTTTATTATGAAAGTTAATAAAATATCTTTATATGATGCTTATAATAACCCAGGAAAATGGGCAAGATGGATAATGAAGAAAAGTTGGTGACCAAATGGTGATACTCCTGTGAAGCTGGAGGCTGGAAATAGGGGTACAACTAGAGAGATTGGCCTTGAGAGTAAGACAAACATTTCTTTCCTTGTAATAAGAAAGAAAGAAAATTGGGACACCTGGGTGGCTCAGTTGGTTAAGAGGTTGCCTTCAGCTCAGGTCATGATCCCATAGGATCAAGTTCCACATTACACTCCTTTCTCCTTGCTTCTTGCTCAGCAGGGAACCTGCTTCTTCCTCTCCCCTCCACTCCCCCTGCTTGTGTTCTCTCTCTTTCCCTCTTTCTCCCCTCCTGGCAAATAAATAAATAAGATCTTAAAAAAAAAAGAAGGAAAGAAAAGAAATTTGCAAGTACAGTTAGGATATTTTATTTAATATATGTTATAAATTATTATCTTTGCCAACTATTCTCAGATAGTTGCAGAACACTTTAGGAAAAATAAATAATATTTATTTGTATCTGAACTTGTGCCAAGACTCTCCTTATTATATACGTTTTAACTCATTAAAAGATCCCTGAGGTAATAATTACTCTTCCCATTTTCATATGCTAAGAAAGATTAGACACCTTTCCCAAGGGCATAGGGCTAGGACAGAGGAGGGATGAATCCCAAACCCGAAGTTTAGATATTCATTATACTGGTTTTCTTGTGATAATTATATTCAATTTGATCATAAACCTAAGTGAGGTATATAATATAAAATTTAAATGACTTAGCTTAGTTCCAAGGAAAGCAAAAATATTAGCCTTTAAAGTTGCAAGGAGGGGCACCTGGGTGGCTTAGTGGGTTAAGCCTCTGCCTTTGGCTCAGGTCATGATCTCAGAGTCCTGGGATTGAGCCCGGCGTCCGGCTCTCTGCTCGGCGGAGAGCCTGCTTCCCTTCCTCTCTCTTCCTGACTCTCTGCCTACTTGTGATCTCTCTTGCTGTCAAATAAATAAATAAAATCTTAAAAAAAAATAAATAAAGTTGCAAGGAAATAACCATGAAGTACTGGCTCTGTACAGTGTGTGTGTGTGTGTGTGTGTGTGTGTGTTAGAGAGAGAGAGAAATGATCCTAAATTTAACTGCTTTATATCATTTATGTAGAAAAATCCATTTAAAAACATGAATTGAGCAGGTTTGAAAAAGCACAAATTCAGAGATATATCTAGAATTCTAAATCTTGGCAGAATGAAATTTTAAGATTATAGTTATCAATGACTCTACCACATATCTATTCCCAACACACATGTTCAAGAAGTAGATCCAGGGAAACTTAACGTGCTGCTGTGCTAAGACATAATCAACTAAGGAGATCTATCAAGATGAAATTACTCTTTACTTATTTCATCATTAACTAAATCTTTCAAAGAAACCCAGCATACACAATCACATTTTAGACCAATATAAACATACTTTTATTTCCCAAACCAATAAATTTAGTTATATAAACATTATATAATATTTTGATTGATATTCAGAAATACAACATATCTGACATAAGAAAACCCTATTTTTAAACTATTTCTCAAGATACGCATAGCATTATAGTATTGTTGAGGTTTAGGATTAGTCTTACATGTTAACACCATTCTTTGTCGTTGTGTTTGGCTTGCTGTTAGTTTGAATAAGTAAAAGCCACTTGATCTAAAACAAACAGCATAGGCTTTTGGTCTTAGAAAGACATATGAAAAGGCACCATGAGAGAGAATATCAAGTGACTGAATGTTTTGTTTCTTTATATTGGTTTAGAATGTCCTTATTGAGTTCCCTTAAAGATTTTTCAGAAAAGGAAGGACTGTCATTAGTTTGGTTTTTGACTAAGTTAATTGACAATTGAGTGTCACTGAGGATAAAGAATAAGAACAGCAGAATGGGAAGAACTCAATCTTGGTCAATAAAAGATTCTTATTTCGTTTATATTGCCCCAGAAATTTATAAAATGCGAACTTATTGCTCGAAGCATAGTAATTCTACAAAGATATTCCCTTTCTATTAGAATAATGAGTGCCACCGGAAGCTTAACTGCACACTGGGTAATTAACATAGTAAATGAACTATTAACACATTATGGACACATGTTTATTTTGTCTTGCTGGGCACCATCAATTTGAATAAAGTATTCTATAATTTATTCAATATATACTTCTTATTTCCCACTGTTTGATTTTGGCTTAAATCGCTGGATTTAACATCAGTCATAGCCTTCATTTTTATACTATGATCATTAAAATTCAGTTTAATTAGAATGCACCAAGTTGCACTTAGAGTTGTTGATTTAGAGACTTGAAATATATTCAACCACACATCTCTGAAAAAAAAAACAACAAAAAATTTTTAATACTGACTAATTTGTTGAGACAAGTTAAATATATTTCTTAAATTTAATCCCCATGTAAATTTTAAGTCATCTAAATACTTAAAAAATAAATCTCAGTAAAGTTTCATTTCCCCTTCTACCCATCTATGTATTTATTACCAGTCCCGACTTTGGCAAGCTGGAAACAGTAAAATAGAAAACATAATATTTGATTAAAACTACATGCTATTCAGTATATAAAATCTTGATTAATAAAGAGGTTAATTTATGAATTTCAAAATATAGAAGGAAATATTTTACATATGCTGATTCATGTTATCCATCAAAGTGTTAAGTATCCGGTGAAACATGTGGAAAAATACATCCATTCTTAGGTTTAGGTATTTCATCAGGGCAATGCTACTCAAACAGAATATACAGAAGGTTGTAAGTAATAAAATCCTTTGACCTTCTCCCACTATCAAGAATTTCATTTAGAAAAAGCAGGGCAAATATACGAAGAAGAACTGCGTGTTTCCCATTATTTGTTGTAGGTGGCTACCACTTCTCTTGGGCATTAGGTTCACATTATATTTCCTCAATCTATATCTAGATTTTCACTCATTAAATTTTTTTTACTTCAAAAAATGTAAAAATGGAGGTCAGGTGCACGCAATGGTGGTATAATGTAGTCTAAAACTAGCATTAAAAATTAATGAGAGCCGGGGCGCCTGAGTGGCTCAGTGGGTTAAAGCCTCTGCCTTCAGCTCAGGTCATGATCTCAGGGTCCTGGGATCAAGCCCCACACTGGGCTCTCTGCTCAGCCAGAGCCTCCTTCCTCCTCTCTCTCTCTCTCTCTCTCTCTCTCTCTGCCTGCCTCTCTGCCTACTTGTAATCTCTCTCTGTCAAATAAATAAATAAAATCTTTTAAAAAAATAATGAGAGCTACAAAAATTAAGGAGAAAGGCATAGAATCATGAGGGAGCCTGTAACCAAAGCACACTGAGGATCATGCAATTCCATTTTTTCTAATATTCACAGTCCTGAAAGTAAGAGATTAGAACCTAGTCCGGCAGAATTGTACCAGGTGTTAGCTTTCCAAATCACAAATTGCTCTCTGCTCTTGGTATAAATTAGGATCATCTGTAGAATTTTAAAAGAATATGGAAATTGAATTCCAATACTGACTTGATATTCTATATTAATTAAAATACTAATATTTCACTAATTAAATTGTCAATACTTTAAAGACTAATGCATGCACTAGAAATGGATAATGGATTCGTTGTTGATATATAAGTAGTACAAACCTGTCTCACAAACCAATGAGTAATGAGATACTTAAATATTTTCTTATAATTATGTAAATCTGATGATATGTAACAAACTCAGATACAGGTAAAAGTTTCAACAGTGATTTGAGTCTGATTTTGAAAATATTCATGAGGAGATGTTATGAAACAAACAGAACACCAGTTTTCTTTTTTTTATTTTTTCTCTAGAGAGAAGCGTATTTGGTGTCATGTAATGCAATAATTAGTAATATAAAATGTAACTAGAGTACTTCACAATATTCATAATTTAAAAACAGAGTATCTATAGTACCTATAAGTACCTGTAACTTTCCCATTGAGAGAAAAGCCTCTGATATGTATGCTAGTGACTGAAACTAAGACAATTCCTCAAAAGGATAAATTTGACTTCCATATGAAACATCTAACAAAAAGCACATATAATATGATGGGAAGGGTGTGGTTGGTTTATATCTACTTTATTTTTTCTATATCTTTAAAATTTAAGTCAAAGTAGTGATTCCAAGAAAGATCTTGAGACAGTACTGAGCAGTCATTAAAATAAGGAAAGATCTTGTATCCAGACTTGCTGGGCTAATATTCCAGCCATGGCATTCCTAAGTAATAACGCAGGCAGGTCGGGTCTGAGGACCCAGAAGGGTCCTGCAGGATCAGCCAAGAGGTGCCTTGGCTTTGTGTAGGATGGAAGTCAAATGCCAACCAGCAGAAAGTGAGAGCAGAGTTTACTGAAGATACAGAGAGAGCAAATGCCGACGAGCCATCTGGGAGACTCAGAAAGGAAAGGAACATGAGTCTCCTCTTTGCTTGGGGCCTGTTTTTGTTTGTTTGTTTGTTTTTTTGTTTTTTTTGTGTTTTTTTTGACAATTGTGGTCTGGTTCTCATGTCCTCGCAGGCATCCAAGAACTGATCAGAACCAGGACAGGGCCCAGGACTCTATCATAAATAACTCATTTTTGGGAGCCAGGGGTCTTGGTGTTGAGATGTCTAACATCAGTGGTCTGGAATAAGCACATGATGGCCTTACCTTGTCATTCCCCATATAGTATCTGTTGTGCTGGAAGACTCCAAAGACACCATTAACTCCGTGTCTTTTATAAGGAGAACTTACATTTAAGCATATGTAGGGTGGAGGTGTAGGTTCTAGCAAAAATAGAAGTTGGAAAAAAGAAAACAAAAAAAACCCCAGCTTTTTGTTTCATGGGGTCCCTTAAAATGACCTTGGGCAGATTGCTTATCTCAGCAGAAGGTAATTGTAAAGATGAACTGAATTAATACATGGGAAGTTTTCAAAAATTTACTGGGCTCATTGTAAGCCCTATATAATTAATGCAAAATCAGGCACAGATTTAATAGAGTCCCATTTTATTTGGACCAACTTAAGATGAGCAAATAACAGTATTTGTCCCCACAAACATAGAAAGGAAAGAACCAAATATTGATGGTGGTTAAGTGACTGAATGCTATTCAGTAATTGCAGGATTGATCAGTAACCTCAGAAAACTAGTGCAGAACAAGATATTAAACACGAGATTTATCAGTCTCAGCCTACCGCTTTTTGATTTTAGAAGAATCAGCCCTAAGTTAACAGCAATTTCACTAAATGAGTGTATTTTCCTGTGAAACTATATACATATTAAGCAATCACATTATATTTTGGCTTATTAGGTAAAAAGTCATTAACAGTACTAAAGTAATTCTGTTTGCAAGTGAAGCTTTGAATCTGATTTTGGTTCAATAAAACGTATTTGGGTATAATCACACCACATTATAATTCAAAAATATGAATGTAAACATCTGGTTTTGACTGGAATATAAATGACTTCTTTGTGTTGTGAAGTGCCATGCTAATGAGCTCTCAGCTAGCAGAAGTCTGAAGCTTGTTCAAATATTACATTAGCTGAAGTTAAGCATAAGAAATATCAGTCTGGAGTTTGGAAATAAAAGGTGCTGTATTTTCTATTTATTAATAAAAAAGTTAGTGGTCGAAAAATCTGTAACAATTGAAAAAATCTAAATAATCAGCAGTTCTTTCTCACATTTAACAACTTGTTTTAGCATCAATAACATAGTATAAATATTTGTATTCTCAGTTAAACATCAAAAGCCTTTTCCAAGTTTTGAATGAGCTTTTTATTTGGTTAAAAGCTTTAAATATTCTGATAAAAATGTCAATTCTAATAACACATTGTTTCACTGCCTTTTAATATATATAATATCAAATGATAGCAATTTTTCTCCAGTTCAGTTCATGATTGGAAGCTCTTGATATAGAAAACATTTTCTTCTTTTTCCATTTCTTATTTTATTTCTTACTGCAAATCTTTTTTTATTTAATTTTTTTATTGTGTTATGTTAGTCACCATATAGTACATCATTAGTTTTGATGTAGTGTTTCAAGATTCATTGTTCGTTTGTAACACCCAGTGCTCCATGCAATCTATGCCCTCCTTAATACCCATCACCGGGCTCACCCACCCCCTCCCCCCATTCTAAAACTCTCCCTTTGTTTCCTGGTGTCCATAGTCTCTCATAGTTTGTCTCCCCCTCTGATTTCTCTAACAAATCTTATAACGACATTAGTCTAAATAACTCTTCAATTTACCAACATTATCAAATCACAAAAAATGATGAAATGTATCTGCTAGATGCTTACTGTAGTCAATTGATGGTTTGGTAAATAAAGATATTAAATGATTTAATCCCAAATTTTCATGTAGCCATCAGCACATACAATACTATCTTAATTGCTGATGGTCACTGTAAAATAGCCCAATAGAATTTCAGTGATGTGATGTAACTAATTAGTGTTTTGTTTGTTTGTTTGTTTGTTTTTGAGTCAAGCAGTGATTATGTTTTGCTGCCAAGTAATTGCAATATATATTACTTGCAACTTTGGGAGTTTATTTTAAAAAATCTGTTTTTTCATCCAAAACAACTCTAGATACATATATAAATATGTAATAAGATATCATGCAATTATTTGTATTTTTATTGTAATAAATACAGCTATATAGGTGATTTGTTTATTAAAAATATATAAATATAAAGTTAACTATAAAAAAATACAAGAAGCAATAGGAGATATATTAGAATCACCAAATCTTATTTCTTGGAAATTAAAAGTGCAAGTGGTAGTTGAGAAGGAAAAAAAGTTAAAAATATATGTATATATATTAGATAGTAGAGAGAAATAGAATAACAGAGATCAGAGAAACTAGCCTAGTGATTTTAACTTGAGCAGATTTATCCAAATATAAGTGATTCAATGCCAACAAAAAGAAGCCCCAGGGCACTGGACAAGTTTTGTATTCAATTGTCACATGAGAGAAACAGGAAAATAGAGGAAAGCAAGAGAGAAATTTGGAGCAAATTGTTTAAAACCCATCACTCTAGAGGGAGAGAGTGGATATTTTCCAAATGCTGGTTATAAGTAATCAAATAACCTTAGTTCACAAGGGAAACTTTTATGTTTAAACAGTATTTAAATAGAAAACAAAGGCACTGCCAGTTGTAGTCATCAATGGAGATCCAAAAATATCGAGACTCCATTTTAATAACTGAGATCTCATTATTTAAAAATGGTATTGCATCCAAATCTTTATTGTCTAATGTCCTCAAACTCAACTCAATTTCACTTGTATTCCTTCGATTCCCACCAAGCTTCCCAAAGTAACTTTACCCAACTAAGTTCCTTTGAATGGTGCAGGATAAGATAAATCTACCAGTCTGCAGAGCAAATGACGACAGCAAAACAGAGATTCATTTGACCGAGTGAATCTGGAAATACCCAGTCTTTGGTACCATAGAACATGAATCTCAATGGTGTAATAGCATTAGGAGAATATTGAGTCTCCATGAACAAGTAAAAATTGTATAAATTAATTATTCAAATCAGCTGATATGTGCAAGCTGCTCTAAGTGTTGCTGATAAAGTGGTGAACAAAAAAAAAAAAAAGAATCCCAGTCCCTGTTTCATCTTGCTTATATTATAGGGGGAAGAAAGAAATGAAATCAACAATATGGTTTCAAGAAGGGTAAGTGCTCAAGAGGAATAAAAAAAGTCAAGATAAAGGGTTTCACAAGAAAAAGAAGCTTCATTTTACAGAGTGGTCTCTGATACACACTTGAGAAAGGTGAGACCTTATTAGGGAACTAAGAGAAGGGAATTGAATGCTATGCAGACAATTGTGACAGGGGAAGGGTGTTGCAGTCAGAAGGCAAACCATGTATTCCTGACATGGAGCCCCCTAAGCATCTTTGAAAAGGAGCAAGAGATGAGTGAGACTGGAGAAGGGTTTGGCTTTTCTTCAAAAACAAATCTATTAGGCAGGCATGGCATGGCAGTTCTCCTCTACTGAAGCACAGAGCAGGCACAGATCATTTGACACCTTCTGAACATTCGTTGTGCCTGAATATTGTCACATTTTCCTGGAAACCTTACCACTGCCATGAAAGTTTTTTGAACAGCAAAATCAGTACAAATAGTGAGTAGATCTAAGGATCATTAGGAAAAATATGGATTTTCCATAAGATAGATTAATCATGAGTAAATTCTATTTTGGAAGTTGGTCTTTTGAAACAAATGTAATTATCATTTTGACTCACTACAAACTAAATTCAAGCAAACAATATTTGTGGTCTAATTATATGGATTATCTTTATTATTCTGATAGCTTTATTTTCTAAAGGACCCAGTGGAGGGAGAACTATATAATGTAAAATATCAGATGTTCGCAAATGTGTATAGTGAAATATGTCCATTTTAATCTAGTTTATTATTGTTATCTAAATGTAGTCTAATTTGCTATGATGTTTGCTGAGTTGATTTTTCAGTTATTATAACATTGACTTCTGTGTAATTCAGAGGCAAGAACATTGGGCTGAGAGATAAGTGACATGGATTCAAGATCAAGTTGACTATTAAATGGCTGTAGCCATGCTGTAAATAGCCTTTAAGCCACTATTTCTTCATTTATATAAAAAAGGAATACCTGTTATCTGGTTCCTTACAGAGTTATTTTGAAGAACAAAGGGAATAATGTATGAAAGTGCTCTTTGAAAATTGTAAAGCACTGTTCAAATGAAAGCTATTATTATACTAACAAATAGATGATTTAATACTGACATTTCTGTGTGATGATAGGAAGCCACTCTGTTAAGGAAATATACCAATATGTCATTCCACTAGTACAGCATTATTAAATTATCATTATTTTTAAGAAAACTGAAAGAATGCTTTCTATAATAATGTCATATTGTCAATTTAAATTCTGTTTGCTACTAGTTTTAATGAATATATTATCCTCATTATGATGCCCAATATCTCATGGCTTTGTGAAAAAAAGAAATGTAGTTACATAATTGTGAAGTTATATATTTAGGTTTAACAGGTAACTCTGTGCCTAGTAAGGAAAGGCTAAAAAGCCAGATTTTTTTTTTGCCACTTCAGAAATCTACTGATTTCTACTAAAAGAATATGAAATAAATTCATAAAAATATCTAAGCAGATGAATTTTCTGGCTTCTACAGGTCAGGCAAATTCAGGAGTTAAGAGATACCAATCACCATAGTGGTTATTACCTAAATAAGTTGAAATAATCAGTTAATAAAATATGCTTAAACTCATTATATATGTATTATATATTACATAATAAATGTTAAGCACACACACATATATATATATATGAATATTGTTCAACCTAAGAAAAGAAGGAAATTCTGCAATCATGCAGAAATTGACAACATGGATAATTCTGGAGATTGTTATACTAATTTAAATGAGCTTATCACAAAAAATTGGGCACCTGGGTGGCTCAGTGGGTTAAAGCCTCTGCTTTCGGCTCAGGTCATGATCTCAGCGTCCTGGGATCTAGACCCGCATCGGGCTCTCTGCTCAGCAGGGAGCCTGGTTCCTCCTCTCCCTGTCTCTCTGTCTGCCTCTCTGCCTATTTGTAGTTTCTCTCTCTGTGTCAAATAAATAAAAAAATCTTAAAAAAAAATTGACTACTGCAGTTCCACTTATGAGAGGTATATAAAATAGCAAAACTCATAGAAGCAGGGGTAGAATGATGGTTGTCAATGGGGAGGAGAAAACCAGGAGTTGTCCAGCATATACAACATTTCAGTTATGCAAGACAGGTTTAAGTTCTAGAGATCTAATGTCTAAATGTGATATTTAGAGTTGACAATATTACATTGTTTACCTAAATATTGGTTAAGAGAGTAATTTCATATTAAAATTTCTTACCACAATCTAAAGTATACATACACATTTATCTGTCATTATAAATGTGCTATTAAAGATAACTATATTGATTTATTCATAAGGGATTTTGTTTTCCTGTTATCATCATGTTTTGTCATCGATTCACCAAACTATCACTTATAGTAAACATATGGCTCAGTTTTCCTAGTACATATATATATATATATATATATATATATATTTAAGATTTTATTTATTTATTTGACAGAGAGAGACACAGCGAAAGAGGGAACACCAGCAGGGGGAATGGGAGAGGGAGAAGAAGGCTTTCCCAGAGCAAAGAGCAGGATGTGGGGCTCCATCCCAGTACCCCCGGGATCATGACCTGAACCAAAGGCAGATACCCAATGACTGAGCCACCCAGGTGCCCCCCAAGTACATAATTTTGTAGATAAATGAAATTTCTATTCTAATCAGCTTTCATATATGTGTGTGTGTGTGTGTGTGTGTGTGTGTGTGTGTAATCAAACTGCTTTGATTCTAGTAGCAGAAAAAGAAACAGTTTAATTTTGTTTTTCTTTTTATAATATTGGGAAATGGTTCAGATATGATCTTCACAGAAAAATATGTGTTGGCTTTTGGAATTATTGCACAAAGTTCTTTACTTGAAAGATTCAGACATTAGCGATATACCTTTACTCCCACATTGGAGATGTAGGCGATGCAAAGAGAGAAGCAAGAGAAGTTTAACCTCATTCATCTCTGAAGTGATTCATATTTTTAAGTGCTTACAGGACACTCATAATAGTATCTGTGGAAATTCTTTGAATAGAGTTTTAATAACACTTCCTATGGCTATTGTCGCAGAACATATATAATACAAAATTTAGCTTGGGCATCTCCCAACAAAAAAATCTCTAGGTGGTTTGTATATTTTAGGCCACATTTTTCTTTTTGTCTGTCACTCAACTATTGGTCTTTAAACAACAGTACATAAGCAAAACAACAACAAGGACAGCAACAACAAATCTTGCTCCTTCTTTGCCCCTTTATACTATTTTCCACCTCAGCTTAGGTTGTATCATTGTCACTTAATCTGAGGTTGTTAGGAGAATCTCTTGATGTCAAGGTAAATATGTAAGAAAGACAGCATTGTTATACGTGTTTGGGGAAATTTAACTACTTTAAAAAACTCCTGTTATTATATATATTTAAAAGACCAGTATTTATCATTAAACTTTCACAATCCATTAAACACCAGATAAACATATATATACATATATATATATATATATGTCTTGCTCAATATCACCACTCTTATTTCTTTCTAGCTTTTAGATTTTCACTCTTAAAAAGAGATTGTTAAAATTTTGTTGAATTTTAAAGTAACTCATGTTAAGATTAAAGAAAGTAAATAGTATCTCTTAAATACAACTGTATTTAATCAATCG
This sequence comes from Ailurus styani, assembly GCA_002007465.1. Taxonomy (NCBI): domain Eukaryota; kingdom Metazoa; phylum Chordata; class Mammalia; order Carnivora; family Ailuridae; genus Ailurus; species Ailurus styani. The sequence goes on along the minus strand of LNAC01000013.1, from coordinate 1,245,297 downwards.
ATAGACATATATACATTTGAAACACAGTACTAAAGGTATTTCTCACTTCACATTTCACTTTTATACACAGGAGGACTGTAGGTGAAACAGAATGATGGAGCCTTTCAAATGCTTCTCAGAATTCTGAGAAATTCTGAGAAATTATAGTTTCAGCAAGATGTTGGTATTCTAAATTTACCTGTAAGACACTTGCAATATATGACAACTTATTTGTACTTTCAACATCATAAAACGTTCAGAAATTTATGTATCCATGGTAGATACTGCATTAATTTCTCAATGTCTGGTAACCTGAGTCTTTATTTGATGTCATTGACCTCCACCTTCTGTGTACTTTTGTTCATAAGCACCACTTGTTTGCTTTTATGTATTGTTTCAAGTTTAATACATTTGAAATTCTCTCCAGGATCCTCTAGTCTTATTTCTTCCTTGCAATGTGACTTATCATCATAGGCTGTCATTACATCATGGCTATAAGATACAAGTAATTAAATAAGAATATATTTTTAAAAAGCTGTGCAATTTATAGACCCAAATCATTCTAGATATTGTGCAGTTAATTTTCACATTATGTGAAATTCCTACCTTTTGAACTCTGCCTCACACAGACACATTCACAATGTGTGAAGATAGCAAGAAATGGTACATCTTTCAATTTTCAGGAGAGATTTTAAAAATCTATTATAATTAATAATAACAAAATATATGACATTCTACAGAAGGAATACTTTCTTGTGGGTACTACTTATTACTATCTAAATTTAAAAATGCTATTGGGCAACTGGGTGTTGGATAAGAAATTGACTCTTGATTTCGAGTCAGGTCAAGATCTCAGTGTTGTGAGATTGAGCCCCACATGAGTCTCCATGCTGGGTCTAGAGCCTGCTTAAGATTCTCTCTCTCCCTCTGCCCCCCCGTCCCCCCCCGCCATGATTGTGCATGCTAATAAAAAAACTGCTAAAATTAATAACATTATGACTAGACATATAGCTTTGTTTTCTTATTTATTTTATTTTTTTTTTTTTAAAGATTTTATTTATTTATTTCACAGAGGGAGAGAGATCACAAGGAGGCAGAGAGACAGGCAGAGAGAGAGGGGGAAGCAGGCTCCCCGCTGAGCAGGGAGCCCGATGCGGGCCTCGATCCCAGGACCCTGAGATCATGACCTGAGCCGAAAGCAGAGGCTTTAACCCACTGAGCCACCCAGGCGCCCTCTTATTTATTTTAAAGAATTTTATTTATTCACATATTTGACACAGAGAGAGATCACAAGTAGGCAGAGAGGCAGGCAGAGAGAGAGGAGGAAGCAGGTTCCTTGCTGAGCAGGGAGCCTGATGTGGGCCTCGATTCCAGGACCCTGAGATCATGACCTGAGCTGAAGGCAGAGGCTTTAACCCACTGAGCCACCCAGGCACCCAGACATATAGCTTTAAATATGAGGACATATTAATATAAGTTATATATCTATAAGTAAATTTTCAATTAGCAAGCAAAATATTCACTATCACTAAATTTTCCACATTGAAAAGAGACTATTACACTTATAAATAATATGAATTTAATAGAGAAACAGAATTAAAACCTTAGTACTATAGCAGTTTTCTTGGCTAAAATATGTTGGAGTTGGAAACAGATTATTTAATATTACCATGTTAAAGATAAGAATATATCTTTTACACACACACAACAGACATATGTACTTTCCTTCCTTCCTTCCTTCCTTCCTTCCTTCCTTCCTTCCTTCCTTCCTTCCTTCCTTCCTTTCTTTCTTTCTTTCTTTCTTTCTTTCTTTCTTTCTTTCTTTCTTTTTCTTTCAGATTTTATGTCAGAAAGAGAGCACAAGCAGGGGGAGCAGCAGGCAGAGGGAGAAGCAGGCTCCCTGCTGACAGGGAGCCCGATGTGGTGTTCAATCCCAGGGCCCTGGGATCATGGCCTGAGCGAAGGCAGATGCTTAACCGATTAAGTCACCCAGGCATCCCTACATTTGTATTTTCAATTGATAAGTTAGTGTACTCTTCCCAGAAGTATAAGACCAAAGGAAAAGATGTATGTAGTCAAAGAAAAAGAGTTATAACATGTAATTTAAGGTATCAGAAAGCCAGATGGCAGGAATTTCCAGCAACTATAATTCTCAGCCTGCTTCTTCCCTGTGGAGCTAAAAAATACCACATATGTGGTAAATAGCATGCCCAGAAAGAAAAACAAGACTAACTCAAATGGAATTCTCTAATAGATTCACAAGCTACCTATTTCTTTTTCTCCAACTTAAACTACTAAGAATTTATTATGGGGCTCTTCCAAGTTCAAATATAATAATAACTGAAATGGTTTTTCATTCAGAAGAAGACATAAGATTAAATAATAAATTGATGATAACTAAAGATCTTCTGATGTTTAAATAAAAAGATGTACAACTTAATACACACACACACACAGAGCAAAGCTCAATTTCTGTAAGTGATAAAAAAGAAATATTAGGTAACATATATTGAGTAAATACTATGCAAAAACATTACCTTAAAGAAAAATAAAGTGCTTTGCTTAATATCTAGAATAAAGTAAGCGCTCAAGAATAGTTAGGAAGCCTAACTAGCGGGGAGCCTGCTTCTCCCTCTGCCTATTTTCCAGTTGTAGCAGATAGTCAGTGCTTCACTCATGGGACTTCAGGTCCATTTTCTGTGCCTGTTTCTCAGCTTCTGAATTCTTTGCTTCTAATGCCCTACATCTGATACTTTCTCCAGGGGACTACACTTAGGCTAAGGGCAGTCCTCTTACCAAATGCAGTGAAGTTACATGTAACTAGTGATACGACCAATCACTAATTGGTAGAGTAGGAAAGCCCAGCTTTCTTTCCTTCAAGTGAGACTAACTCTGAGGTCTAGTGCACATTACAGAGTTCCCATGTGACACTCTGAGTTTCCATCCTTGCCTCAAAATACATCCTTACTAAGCTTCTTTCCCCTTTCCTGTTTTGGTTACCCAATTCCCTCACAATATTCTTCTGGATACACTTCCTTAATAAAGTAAATGCATTCAAATTCTCATCTGAACATCTGTTCCTGGAGAACCAGACCTAAGGAAACTAAGCACAGAAAGCTTAAGTGATTGACTAAGATCACATATTAATGAACACAGAGAGATAGATCAAGGCTCTTCATTGCAAAGCCTGTGCTTTTCACCATTTCAATAGCAATTAATAATGTACTGTGCAACTTTAATGATTTATTATGAGGTACTATATTGAGAAATAATAAATTGAGACCAAAAAGTGAAAAATAGGTTAATTTTTATTTATTTATTTATTTATTTATTTATTTTTTAGATTTTATTTATTTATTTCACAGAGGGAGAGAGATCACAAGGAGGCAGAGAGGCAGGCAGAGAGAGAGAGGGGGGGAAGCAGGCTCCCCGCCGAGCAGGGAGCCCGATGCGGGCCTCGATCCCAGGACCCTGAGATCATGACCTGAGCCGAAAGCAGAGGCATTAACCCACTGAGCCACCCAGGCACCCGAAAAATAGGTTAATTTTTAAAGAAGAAAAATATTATGGATTGTAACATGAATGAAAATGATCTGTTAATATAAACAATGATTATCTTAGTTGACAGAAGATCAAATATTACTCATCATTGTTTCCTGGGAAACAGCTTGTGAACTAAGATACTATTTGTATATTCAAAGTCAGTCTTTTTCATTTGCTCATTCTATTTTTACTCACACAAACTCATGATTGGTAGACTTTATTTCAAAACTTTCTTATTTTATAAAACTTCATAACTTCATTCTTTCTGTACTCATGATTCTTTCTTAAATGGATATTTTTAGTAATTTGTTTTTCACTCTTTTAATTACAGTGTGTATAAATGAAAAAAATAATTTTTGAAAATATGTTTTAATCACATGAATTGTCAATGATCGATTAACTTTTCTGTGTTAAAGCATGTTGTGTGTGTGAGTACACTATATGTGTGTATATATATACATGTACACTAATATATATATATTCACACACAAATATATATATTAGTAAAGGGTCAGTAAACGATGGTAAATGGGCCATAACTAGCTGGCCATCTGTTTTGGTTTTTTTTGTTTTGCTTTGTTTTGTGTAGAGCAAAAGTTTTTAAAAATTTGAAATGGTTGAAAAAGAATAATAACAGGGAAGTAATATGTCATATAAATAAGCTTTATAGGAAATTAAAATCCAAATTTTCAGAAATTTTTACTGCAACACAGTCACATTCATTCATTTATATATTTAATGACTTTTTAAGTTTCATAATATTAGAGTTTAGTACTTGTGATAGAACTTGTGATAGTGCAGCTAGTCAATTTCGATGGCAGAATATTGTGTTTATTATATAATGAAACTAAACACTGTAGCACTCATCACATTGTTCACATATCATTGGAAAGCAACAGTTAGAAAAGTTAGAGAGTTAAAATGGAATATTGCATCATATAAGAATTTCTTTACCAAAAAAAAAGGCCTAAACGAAACAAATTTCTGAGCAGGTAATTTTTTGTTAAACAAGGGAAGATATTTGCTGATGATTTCTTTAAATGGATTTGATTGCAATAACTAGAGAACTGTATCCAGAAAAAAAAAAAGCTACTTGTTAATACTATTAGTTTTTTGCTGAGAATGGTTGTTTGAAGAGTTAAAGACATTAGAAGCAACGTCAGTATTCACTGATCATCAATATTCTTAAAAACAAGGCAAGTAGCTTTTACCAGTTTGTTTTGTCTCTTATTAAGCTGACACATGTTATCTATAATGCTAAAATGTTTACTTGAAGAGTCAGTGCAAAGTTTGAAGTGACAGAAGAATTAGACTCTACAAAATATTCTTCATGGAACAACTACATGTGAGAATATTTTCAAAGAAATTGAGAAAACAGTAATATAGTACAAATTCATGTGGAATCTGCTGAAACGTGTTATAGCTGCTTGTAAGGAAAATGTGTGTGGAACAAAAAAAGACAATTTGGAAAAATTCTCAAAGTTTCTGAAAATGGCAGGTGTTTATAGCATATGGTTTTCCACTGCCTTATTCTTGAGTAGATACTTAGTGAAAAATATGTAAATCTATCATGTGTTACTGAGCCAACAGTATCAGTGATGAGGTTCACTTTTTCCTATGGACTTAAACTTCATTAATTCCTTGAATTTTTGCAGAAAAAGAAGTTAGATATCCTTACTTGATTCACCACATAGAAATCTTATCTTTGAAATCATGACGTTTCACTGTAATTGAATTAGTTCAGGGTAGAGATTACTTTTTTCTAGAAGAGATCCACCTTTAACCTCCAATGTAGTATATTGAATGGCTTTGGAAATAAGCTTTTGCTGTAAAACTAAATTCATACTAAATGCACAAAGCAAAGGGGCACTTATATATGAAACTTATACTGCAGTAAAGTGGCCTGGACAACTTTCATTTCCAGAATCACAAATAATGCCAAGTTGCTTTATGACTTCACATGTAGTCAAAGTTTAAACAAAAAGCAAGATTTGAAGCACATATATTTTCTGACCTCACTATTGTTCTAGCATTATTTTTAGATCTTAATGCAAGTTCAAAAGAAATGTCCAGATTTCAAAATCGATTTCACTGCAATTGAGGATCTTCTATGAAACCTCCATTTGGAAGTGATTAATCCTCAGTGTTGGGCACCCAGGTGGCTCAGTCAGTTAACCATCTGCATGGGCTCCCTGCTCAGCCAGGAGTCTGCTTCTCCCTCTCATTCTGCCCCTCCTCCCTGCTTGTTTTTTCTCTCTCTCTCTCAAATAAATAAATCTTAAAAAAAAACTTCAATGTTAAGATGTACTTAACGTTGTATTGTACCATTTAAATAGAGATTTCAAAAGAAGAATTTAACAACCCTTTATAAATGCCTTTCAACAAGTCATATGCACATAGATTGATAACAATATTTGGAAGTATCTATGTAAAGGTATTTCAAAGATGAAATATGTTAAATCTCATTATACATCATTTTTAACAGATTAATATTTATAATCAACTTTGGTAGTAGGACAATTATAGAAATATTTTTTATCTCTGGTTATATCAGTACCTACATTATAGCCTCAAGTTTGCCTTTTGGCTTGAAAAGCCTAAAATATTTACTAAGGGGAAGTTTATAGAAAATAATTGTAAAGCATGTGATTTTGTTTAAGAAATATTCAATCCAAAACCATAAAAATGGACTATAGGTAAATTGTAATAAACATAAACAGCAATTGTTTATGAAAATTATAATCTATGTTGTATAATTTTATATTGACAAAATAGCTACATTCATGACTTTAGATCTATTCCTACACATGAAATTCATACGTTTGCATCCATACTTTTGAAATATTGTGCCAATGTCAGCAAATTGGAAAAAATCCCCAAGCTTGTAATTGTACTCTTTTGAATCATCTATCTATTTACCTAGATAATCCTTGGATATTGACAAAATTATATTTTTCAAAACAAGTACTCTAGATATTTTGAAATAAGCATTATCACTTTCCCTCACCTCTCTTTTTTGTTTTACTGTTTCCCTTCTCTTCTTTCCTTTCTCCTAACTTCTATTCAATTGTCTTTCCTTTTTTCCCTCCCCATTGTCTGGCATTATCTGACACTCTGCTTTCCATCTTTTCATCTCTCCACTTCCTTAAACACACATAAAAACAAACAAACAAAAATTGCACAGGTTCTTCTTATCACTATCTGGTGAAAAGTGACTCAAATTATTAAGGTTTTCTTTTCTATTTACTATAAATTTTTCCTCTTCATCTTTTATATTCATAATCTTTTTATTTTATTCTATTTTTATTTTTAAAAGCTATATTAATTTTAATTCTTATCTTCTTTTTAAAGGCATTATTCCCTAAGATTTTTTCCTTTGAAATGTCTCTTACTCACCCCAATTTTTGCCCTAACCCTTTGAGTTTGAATTAGCACCAAAAATCTACTTATATTGACTTTTCTAGGTTATCTAATGTACATTGGCTTCAATGGATGAGTCGATGATGTGGACTTTTGAGATGAAATTCCATAACCCTATAGTAGCCTGTCATTTTGTCTATCCTTACCACAATCCATACTGCATAATGTTGCAAGTCCAATAATTCCAAATCATACATTTTCAATCACTGTACCAGTTGGAAAACTATTCAATAGTACATATTTGTACCAAATAAAATAAAAACTCAATCTCAAAACTGTGTATTGATTTCACAAAACAAATTGAGGGTTTCTGGGGAGTTGGGGGAAGGGATAGCGTAGTTGGGTTATGGACATTGGGGAGAGTATGTGCTATGGTGAGTGCTGTGAAATGTGTAAGCCTGGGCGCCTGGGTGGCTCAGTGGGTTAAAGCCTCTGCCTTCGGCTCAGGTCATGATCTCAGGGTCCTGGGATCGAGGCCCATATCGGGCTCTCTGCTCGGCGGAGAGCCTGCTTCCTCCTCTCTCTCTCTGCCTGCCTCTCTGCCTACTTGTGATCTCTCTCGCTCTGTCAAAATAAATAAATTAAAAAAAAACANTGTAAGCCTGATGGTTCACAGACCTGTACCCCCAGGGCAAATAATACATTATTTGTTAATAATAATAATTATTATTATAAACATAAACAACTAACTGTGTATCAGTGTTTTCCAACAGTTGTTTTGCAACTACCAGAAATTAGAAATGATATAGAAGAAATTTTTTTAAGAAATTGTGGTAATGGTCAATTAAACTTGGGATACTTTGGATTTAACAAGTTTAGTGTATTTATTTCCCATGAAACTTCTTGAGGATTTCTATAGGGTGAAGTATGTCGTCTGTTCTCAAAGGGGATTATAAGATGCAACATTTTCTGAATTTATATAATTAACTTAGTTCTAATAATAGGAACCTGATTTTGGTTAAGCAGAACTGGCTTTACCCCAACTTTAAACCATGTGTTTATGTAATGTTAAATTAGCCCTTGCTCCGTAAATGGGTATATGTTTCAGATCTCATGTTTCTTTAGCCAGTTATTTTATCTAGATAATGGTATATGGTCTATTGAAGTTATTATGAGCTAATATATGGATTTTTGCTGGAACAACCTGAGAATGATAATCTTTTCACTGGACTAGAAAATAGGAGGATGTATTTCTGGAAGAGCTGGAAGATACTTTGTTAGCCTAGAAAAATTAGAAATGAAGCCAATGTGGAAGAGAGCAGAGACTGATTTCTGGAGTTTTCATTTGGGATTACCACAAAGGTAAGTTTTATGGCAGACTGTTTTTATTTTTATTTATTTTCTTACAGATTTATTTATTTATTTATTTAAGAGAGAGGACAGAGAGAGAGAGAGAGAGAGAGAGAGAGAGAGCATGAGGAGGAAGTGGAGGGGAAGAGGAAGGGAAAGCAGATTCCCCACTGAGCAGGGAGCCTGACACAGAGTTTGATCCCAGGACGCTGGCATTATGACCTGAGCCGAAGGCAGACACTTAACCAACAGAGCCACCCAGGCATCCCAGCAGACTCTTTTTATATGCCTTTTTAACTTAAGTCACTTTAGATTGAGCTGAGTTTCTTAAAAATTTGTAAGTAATTGATAGTTGTTTACCTATAAAATCAATCCTCTAAATGTAAATTATTTTGAAAAAATATTTCTGGTGTACTGCAGAAGCTACTTTTTGAAATGGGTATCAAAAGGTTTCTACAAACCCATTTTAAGAATATATTAAATGTTGTAAAACTAAACCACACTTCCAGCCCTCTTTATTTTATTTTATTTTTTTTAAAGATTTATTTATTTTAGAGAGAGAACATGAGCAGGAGGAGCAGAGGGAGAGGGAAAGAGAATCTCAAGCAAACTGCAACTGAGCACAGAGCCCGATTCGGGGTAATCTCATGACCGTGAGATTGGGACCTGAGCTGAGACCAATAATTGGCCACTTAACTGACTGCGTCACCCAGGTGCCCCTCACACCTCTTTAAATACTCATCATCTGAAATATTGTTCTGACCCTGTTACTTTACCCATTTATGGTATTCTTTAGCAAATCACTTCATCTCTCATAAACTGAGTATTGTATTCATTTTCACTTTCCTGTTCTCCTTAAGAGATTATTTATAGAATTTAATGTACATATGCTTTATAATTTTATTTTAGAAGTCTCTATTTGTTTATACTATACTTATTTCAGTGTCCTGCCTTGGCTTGTGTTTCCCCAACACAAATTTTCACATTCCAAACTAAACATTGTTCTATTTAAGAACTATTTGAACTCTTATTATCTTGAAAGTTTTCAAATACAAATATTACCTATATTGCTCAATTCTTACTCTGATTATTTAAGGATTACTGATTGTAATTACCAACCACAAAGCAATAAAATACCATATTGTGCTAGCAGTTCCTTGTGGCACTTGTTTTTGACACATTTCTATTTTCATTCACTTTTTCTAAACACCTAGATTCCTGAATCTTTGTAGTTTTCCTTTCTTAAGATTATCTATCTACAGAACCAAGACTATTACCTTTGTTGGGTTGTAATTAGTAGAAATAAATGAGAAAAAGAGATCGTAAATTCTTTCTTGGTTATATTCTTTCTGAATAAAATTAAAATCTTATAGAATTTATAATAGTTTGAAGCAAGTAGAATAGTAGATTATGCTCATGCTCATGCCAAAACAACTGCAATTTAGAGTAAAGTTGAATTTATTTTTCAGTATATACACATATATATATATTTTAAAGATTTTATTTATTTATTTGACAGAGAGAGAGAGAGATTATAAGTAGCAGAGAGGCAGGCAGAGAGAGAGAACAATGCTGACTCCTTGCTGAGCAGGCAGCCCAATGTGGGGCTGGATCCCAGGACCCTGACATCATGACCTGAGTCGAAGGCAGAGGCTTTAACCCACTGAGACACCCAGGCGTCCCCAGTTCTCAGTATATTTATAAGTAATTGATAGTTGTTTACCTAAAAAATCAATCTTCTAAATGTAAATTATTTTGAAAGACTATTTCTGGGGCGCCTGGGTGGCTCAGTGGGTTAAAGCCTCTGCTTTCGGCTCAGGTCATGATCTCAGCGTCCTGGGATCGAGGCCCGCATCGGGCTCTCTGCTCAGCGGGGAGCCTGCTTCCTCCTCTCCCTGTCTCTCTGCCTCTCTGCCTACTTGTAATCTCTGTCAAATAAATAAATAAAATCTTTAAAAAAAAAAGACTATTTCTGTCAATTCTTGGTCTCAGGATTCATCTGACTGCTTTATATGAAAATATTTTGCAAACCAAAAATCGTAAAAATTTTAGGTTTTATTCACAGTTGCAGGCAATATAAATTTAATTTTGTATTATATTTTAAAGTGTTTTTTTCTTTTTACCTTTTCTTATAGAAATATCATAGTATTTACAAAATTAGAAAAAATAATAAATAAAATTGAAACATAATATGTTTCTATGAACTAATCTATTTCCTAAAGATTGGGTAAAAACATGAGTTGAATCAAAAAAAGTAAAACAATGTAATTTATTGTTTCTTGGTTCAATGTAAATGTTAAAAAAATTATATATTTTTTCTTGTATAGGACTTATGCCAAAAATGAGTAATAATATTCTTGATAATAAAATTCATAAATGATGTGTAATTTATAATGAGTTTACCTTAAATGATAATAATAATTCAAATATACCTTGTACCACCCATTTAAAATATAAATATAACATAGTACCAACATGTGTTTGTATATATGCATAAATATACAAATATAAAAAATAGCATTTTAGGCTACAATTATAGATGTATCTGCGAATGAAGAATATGTACTAATCAGAAAATTGCATTGCATGATGAACAATTGGGCTAACTTTTTTTTTTTTTTAAAGATTTTTATTTATTTATTTCACAGAGGGAGAGAGATCATAAGGAGGCAGAGAGGCAGGCAGAGAGAGAGAGAGGGGGAAGCAGGCTCCCCGCTGAGCAGGGAGCCCAATGCGGGCCTCGATCCCAGGACCCTGAGATCATGACCTGAGCCGAAAGCAGAGGCTTTAACCCACTGAGCCACCCAGGTGCCCTGGGCTAACTTTTTTATCCCAAACCCTAATTTCATGCATAATTTCAAAATTTCAGCTTAGGTCATTAAAACAATGAAGACAAATTTCCTTGGTATCATTACATTTGAAAAATACTATATAAAAATAATATTGAAGTTTTTTTAAATATCCTGGATTCACATAGGAACAGGCATTCCTTGCTATTTAAAAATATTTAAATTATTTATAATTTTATAGAATATAATGCATAGAGAACCTATCACTTTTTTCAGGAATATTTAAAAAATGATGTGTGCTAGAAAATGTTTACAACGTTATCTTGCCAGGTAGATAGAACATTGTTAATAGAATTAAAATTTTTTCCCTCTGTTAATTTTATAACCTTTCTCCATTAGATTATTACCTGCCCTTTGTCAATAGCTCTCAAACAATGAACTTTTTTTTTCCCCTAGCAAAGGCAGTATTTATTAAATGACTTTTGTAAAGGTTGTCTGTTGTTATGTTGGGAATAGATAGCTATTTGTAATCCCAAAGCTCAGCAATAACATTAATTCTAAACTAAAGGTTGAAACCATAAATTTTTCCAACATCCCCTGCAGGATAAAAACTTTGCAATCAACAAAATGAAAACAATAATGCTATTTCATGACTTTTTATATTATTATTGAAACATCCTAAGATAATGTATGTCTCACACAGGAAGGTAGGCTGTTGACTTGTCATATTTCTTTATAACCCCATGTATAATCATTATTATAATGGTAAGATCCATGATTTTCATACACACATTCCAAAAATTGATCATTCTGAATTGAGTAAATTATGTCACCATTCTCCTTTTGACATTTTGTTAATATTCTCTCATTTAACAGATTTGAATTTAAGCACCCCTTTGATGTAAATTAGTCTTTGAGAAACTTACATAATACATAAACAGAAATCACTTTATAGTCATTATGGTCCAACCTTACAGTTTGTCTTAGTTTTGATACTTTCCAGAATGTTATTAATGAATGCATTCAGCTACTGAGAAATACTTAGCTAAGTTGGGAGGAAACTCGTTCATAAGCACTGTGACTATTAACTACTTCACAGTCTTTGCCAATTTTGCCAATATTAAGAGTAAGTGTAGGCAAGATTCTTGAACATATCATATAATATCAGTTAACTATAATATCAAGACCATGGATACTATTATGGTTTTTCTGCATATTTAGGATCATGTGGCATTGTACTTTTCCAAGTTTGAAATACAGAATGTTACTGAATTTGTACTCTAAAATATTCTGTACAATTAGTATACAAAAAATTTCCCCTTAGTTTACATATAATGTTTTCAATAGCACTTTAAATATGTGACCATGAGGTGATCTTAAACACATAGTCAAAAATTCTCTGACACTTCATCTATCAAGAAGTGGGTTCGGTATCTTCTCTCCTTACTTATATCTGCTCTCCCCGATAGTGTAAAATTATTACTTTGTGACTTCTGAGACTGCGTCATAAAAGTCCTTGCAGCTTCTGTCTTGTTTTGTTTTGTTCTCTTTTATCCTTGAGCCATCATGCAAGAAGCCCAAGTACTCTAAAGCTTCCATGGTGTGACGTAGTACAAATTACATGGATACATGAAAAGGTCATGTGTAGTCGCTAGTTAACACTTCCAGTTGAGTTCGCCCTTTAATTCACCACAACTCAGGCACCACGCGAAAGAGTGAAAAAATTGCCGAACGGTTTCAACCTCTGGCCCTTCCAGTTATTTTCAGGTACCTAAGTCTTCTCAGCTGTGGTGCCCAAACAGAAGACAAGTCATTTCTATCCAAATTCCTGATCCATGGAACCTATGAGCCCTTTAAAAAAAATGGTTTGTCACACATGCCCATATAAATATCTGATAATTCAAATATTTTAAATCTCTTAATACTACTTAGATCTGTGGTAAACAATATTTATAATGTGATAGAGAAAAATTTATATACAATTTTTAACTTTGGGTTAAAATTTTCTACCCAAATCATATAGAATATAACTTTCCTTCTACAGTGGAACATCTATGTTCTTTAGTATAAAGGCAGACAGTTTCAGATGACATAACCTATGAAAACAGACAGTAAAAATATGGTGGTTAGAACCAGGGAGTCCAAATATCATTTCACAAAATACTAAGGCAAGAGATACCATGTATACTTGTTAAACAAGAAAAGGAACATTAGAACATTGTTGATGCTGTAGCGTCAACTGACAATAAAGGAGGCAAATGGAGGTAGGCAATGTTGCTAGTAAGCCAGATCTCCGTATATTGTGTTTCAGGAAAAAAAAAGTATATCTAAAATTGATAAACAGATAAATAGAGCTAGTTATATTTTTTAAAATAAATATTGTTTCTTTTAAATGATGGAATGCATATCTGGTTAAAAGGAATTGGCAAAAAACAAGAAAAAGTCTGGGGAAGATTGGGATGGAGGATTTATATTTGTTCTTAGCTTTTAGCTTTTCAACATATGAATTTTTAATCCTGTGCATGCATTTTTTGATAAATATCTGTAATTCATAATCAAAGGAAATATATTAAATTCATTGATTGGAGGGATAAAGGAAGGCTCACTTAAGGTATGATAGTAAAAGTACAAGTGCAGCATAAAAGAATTAGAAGAGTATAGTGGACATGGCAACCAATTACATAAATGCTGAAGTAGATGAAAGACTAAGAAATGGAAACTGGGATAAAGAGAGACCGTTCACCTGAAATCCAATCAGAGCTAAGGGAAATGATAAGTTTAATGGAGGAATCAAGGAGAATGTATAGTCTATTTGATTGCAGGAGTGAAGGAAGGGTGAGCATTGTGTTTATTAACATGGCAGTTATCAGTTCAGGAGTGAAGGCTAACAAATGAGGTAACCTTTCTGAAGCAAAGAGAAGAATATATTTTATTTCAAGATATCATGATTATATTTCTGGAAAAGCTAGAAGGAGAAATGAAAACTCATTAGAACTAATAAAAAGTTTGGTAAAGTGGCAAGGTGCAAAATAAAAGAAAAATACAGTATTTCCTTATTTTACATAGTATAAAATGACTCTGAAAATAATATATTCATAGAAAAGAATATTAAATTTATATACAAAATTATTAATAGTTGCCGCTTCTGTGAATTAGGAGTAATGAGTAGTGTGATTTCCCTCATTTTTATTAAATGCTTTCTACATTGTACAATTTCTTTTAAAAAAAGATGACTGGGTGCCTGGGTGGCTCAGTGGGTTAAAGCCTCTGCCTTCGCTCAGGCCATGATCTCAGGGTCCTGGGATGAGGCCTGCATTGGGCTCCCTGCTCAGTGGGGAGCCTGCTTCCTCCTCTCTCTCCCTGCCTGCCTCTCCGCCTACTTGTGATCTCTCTTTGTGTCAAATAAATAAATAAATAAATAATCTTTAAAAAAAAAGATGACTTACATGAGTTATGTATGATATTATATAGTGAAAAGTATATAATGATATTACATTCAAATAAAATATTGAGAAAGAAGTGGAGAATAATAAACTAGTGACAGTTTGCAATATAACAACAAATTAAAAAAGGAATATGTGGGCCAGGAGGGCATACTAAAATTATGAAAATATAGTAATCAAAGGCACAAAATGTGAACTCAATTCTAAATGTTTAATTCTGGGAGTATTTGGGTGGCTTAGTTAGTTAAATATCTGACTCTTGATCTCAGGTTGTGAGCTTAAGCCCCAGGTTGGGCTCATGCTGGGCATGAAGATTACAAAAGAAAGAAAGAAAGGAAGAGAGAAAGAAAGAAAGAAAGAAAGAAAGAAAGAAAGAAAGAAAGAGGAAGGAAGGAAGGAAGGATGGAGGAAGGAAGGAAGGAAGGAAGGAAGGAAAGAAAGAAAGGAAATGCCTAATTCTGAAAAATATATATGCTCATGACACTGATTAAAGTTTTTTTCCTGTAACAATAAGAAATAAATGCAAAACACTTATTAAATGATAGATTTTATTAATTAGTTCAACGTTCATGTCACATACCAAAAATAAATATTTTTTTCCTGAAGAAAAAGAAGTTATTTTCCTGAATAAATGCTCTCAATTTATTCCTGTTATAAAAACTGCAGTATAAGGGAAAAAACTTGTAATGTTGAAAATGGATTACATATAACCTAGATTATGCAAGAACATTCTCCAAGAGGTATAAAGAATTGTGCAGTTTTAAAGCAATTAATTTTCAGAAATTTAAAATCTTTATGTACTATTTCTAAAATTTATCTTCCTGAGGGTGTGCTTTTATTGTACTGGCTTACTGACACTGTTTCTAATTTTTCTTGGAATCTCCCATCTCCCACTTTATAGAAGAAAGCATACCATTTACCCATTCAAATATGATTACTCAGAGGTATAAAAACTACAGGAAAAGTTGGCCACAATTTGTGCCTCTGCTGTAAAAGTGAATGACTCTAGAAACAAGTACATTTGTTTCTATCATTTTATAAGCACTGCTTATAAACACTGATTATCAGCACTGTTTCTATCATGTTATAAGTCACTGAATACAAGTGTATGTATGTGTGGTATGTGTGTGTACTTAAAAAGTTCTTACAGTGTAAACACAGAAAAAAGCGTAGAAAGTATATAATACTCTGAAGAGGCTCTAAATCAATATGGGGGAAGAAATATAACGAAAAATAGTAAAATGTGAAAAGTAAATCTATGAAAACACAAATATCCTTATTAGTAAATTCTGGTACTTAAATATGAATTTATCACATTTCAAAAGCTTGATTAATGATGGTTCAAGAGTGTGAAGTCCTGGATTGCCTTCTAAACTACTGGATAAGATTCAGCTTTCTCTTTAATTAAGTATCTTTATATTTGAATGATTGAAATGCAATTTATTTATTTATTTATTTTTTTAAAGATTTTTATTTATTCATTTGACAGAGAGAGAGAGATTACAAGTAGGCAGAGAGGCAGGCAGAGAGAGAGGAGAGAGGAGGAAGCAGGCTCCCTGCTGAGCAGAGAGCCCGATGCGGGCCTCAATCCCAGGACCCTGGGATCATGACCTGAGCCGAAGGCAGCGGCTTTAACCCACTGAGCCACCCAGGCGCCCTGAAATGCAATTTAAATAGACATAAACAGAAGTTAACTATAATGAAAAAGATGAGAAATTTTACATCAAACACAAGGTTGGAAATGTGGCTGGATCTTAGTAACAATTAGAATTGGTAACTTGCATACCCCAAGGACCTTTTCTCCACTTCTGTTCCCTTCACGAATATGCTTCTTTATTTATCCATCTATAGATGTTCTTCGTGTGCTACTTTGATACACAATGCAAGAAACACTGATTCTAGCAACTCTTTAATTTCATATCATTCTTTTTAGCCATGGCAATAATCAAGGCCAAAGTTTTTCTTCTAATTCATACCAATGAAGAGACATGAGATTAATTTGCAAATTATTTTAGGGTATTTTATGCCAGACCCAAATCTCTGGCCTGGAAGCAATTTATATAATAAAATCTTCTTGCTGAGAGCCATTAGAAGAGGGAATAGGATGTGGGTCATAGGACGGGTTCCTAGAAGAAACTATATGCCAAGAGGAAAACTCTGTTTATTTCATGACGGTCTACATGCATTTTATTATATATATTATACTCAATTGTATTATTACTTTTTGAAAATCAATAATCTATTTAAATTTTTTTAATCAAAATATTTTATGATGCAGGATGCCTTTTCTCTAACCATTATATCTAAAAATGATTTCATCTTATGTATGGGATGAGTGCTAAAAGGAGTTTCCTAATATTTTGTGTATTATGAACAATATTGGAAGTTGATTATTTAGAGGAGCGGCAAGATGGCGGAGGAGTAGGAGACCAATTATCATCAGGTCCCAGGAATTCACCCAGAGAGCTATCAAACCATTCTGAACACCTACAAATTCTACCGGAGATCGAAGAGAAGAAGAGCAGCAAGTCTAGGAACAGAAAATCGACCACTTTCTGGAAGGTAGGACGTGCGGAGAAGTGAATCTGCGGCGACGGGAAGATAGACCCCGGGGGAAGGGGCCGGCTGCCGGCAAGGGAGCGAGCAGCGGAGCACAGACTCGGAACTGTGAGAAGTCGGCTCCACTGAGGGACGTCGCCCCAGAGACCAAGCGGGGGGTGAAGCCCCTGCAGGGACAGTGTGGTCTCAGGACCCACGGGGACACAAAAAGACCAGGGGTGTCTGAGCGCGACCGAGCTCCCAGGTCTCAGAAGCCGGCGGGAGAGACGGAGCTGAGCTGAGGTGTCTCTCAGCTTGGGGTTACCTTGGGCTGGGATCTGAAGCTCAGCCGGGCCACTGATCTGTGAGCGGGGACCCCACGGGCGGCAGACCCGGAGAGACTCACCTTCCTCCTCCGGGAGCAGCAGTGTGCGAGCGGCTCAAGGATCTGCCGGGTTTGGAGATTCTAAGCGGGGCCGCACCAGAGATAGAGACACTCAGTCACAGGCCGGGTGAGCTCGGAGCGCGGCCGGAGACCAGGAGACGGGAGGGACTGCTTTTCTCTGAGGCGGGCTGAGGGCTGAGGCCCCAGGCTCTCGGCTCCTCCGGGTCGGAGACTGGGAGCCGCCATTTTCAGTCCCGTCCTCCAACGAGGTACGGAAAGCGTTCAGGGAACAAAAGCTCCTGAGAGCGAACCCGAGCTGATTACTTAGCCTGGCCCCTGGCGAGGGCGGTGGGAATCCGCCTCGGGCAGAGACACTTGAGAATCATAGCAACAGGCCCCTCCCCCAGAAGACCAAGAGAAACAAACAAACAAACCATCCAGTCAAAGTCAAGTTCAAGACGGCTAAGCGTTGCGGAACCCCAGAACTACGGAAAAGCAACGGAGACAATTCATGGCTTTTTCCCCATGATTCTTCAGTCGTTCAAAGTTCATTGATTTTTTTTTCTCTTTGAAATTTTTTCTTACTTTTTTCTTTTAAAATTTTTCCCTTTTCCTATTTTAACGTTCTTAACTCTTATATCGTATCAACACTTTTTATTCTCTTTTTTTAAAATTTTCATTGTTATAATCATATTTTATCCCTTCATTGTTTTTAACCTTATTTTTTTGGATACTTATAGGGTCTGTTCAATTCACCAATCTAATAGAGAGAGATAGAGATAGATAGAGATAGAGATAGATATAGATATGGAGTCATAGACATAGATATAGAAACAGAAATAGATAATATAGATACAGGATTTTGTTTTATTCATTTTTGTTTAGTTTTTGTATGATTTTGGGTTTTTGGGTTTTTGTTTGTTTGTTTGTTTGTTAGTTTTTGGATTTGGTTTTTTTTGTTTTTTGTTTTTTGTTTTTGTTTTTTTTTTTTCCCTCTTACTTTTCTACCCAGTTCCAGGTCTCTTCTGAGTAGGTTAGTGTATATTTCTCTGGGGTCATCGCTACCCCTTAGTATTTAGTTCTCTCATCCATCTATTCCTATCTGCATAAAATGACAAGGCGGAAAAAATCAACACAAAAAAAAGAACAAGAGCCAGTAATGACGGCTAGGGACCTAATCAATGCGGACATTAGTAATATGACAGAACCAGAGTTCAGAATGACGATTCTTAAGGTGCTGGCTGGGCTTGAAAAAAAAATGGAAGAAAATAGAGAAGCTGTCTCTAAAGAAATAAAAGACCTTTCTGGAGAAATAAAAGAACTAAAATCTAACCAAGCTGAAATCAAAAAAGCTATTAATGAGGTGCAATTGAAAATGGAGGCTCTTACTGCTAGGATAAATGAAGCAGAAGATAGAATTAGTGATTTAGAAGACAAAATGTCAGAGAAAAAAGAAGAGGATGAAAAGAGAGACAAACAACTACTGGACCATGAGGAGAGAATTCGAGAGATAAGTGATGCCATAAGACGAAACAATATTAGAATAATTGGGATCCCAGAAGAGGACGAGATTGAGAGAGGGCCAGAAGGTATATTGGAGCAGATCTTAATACAGAATTTCCCTAATCTGGCAAAGGGAACAAGCATCAAAATCCAGGAGGCACAGAGAAGCCCCCCCAAAATTAATAAAAATAGGTCCACACCCCGTCATCTAATAGTAAAACTTACAAGTCTTAGTGACAAAGAGAAAATCCTGAAAGCAGCTCGGGACAAGAGGTCTATAACATACAATGGTAGAAATATTAGATTGTCAGCAGACCTATCCACAGAGACCTGGCAGGCCAGAAAGAGCTGGCATGATGTATTCAGAGCACTAAATGAGAAAAATCTGCAGCCAAGAATACTATATCCAGCTAGGCTCTCACTGAAAATAGAAGGAGAGATAAAAATCTTCCAGGACAAACAAAAACTCAAGGAATTTGCAAACACCAAGCCAGCCCTACAGGAAATATTGAAAGGGGTCCTCTAAGCAAAGAGAACCTTAAAGAAACATAGACCAGAAAGGAAGAAACACAATATACAGTAACAGTCACCTTACAGGCAATACAATGGCTCTAAATGTATATCTCTCAATAGTTACTCTGAATGTAAATGGACTAAATGCCCCAACTAAAAGACACAGGGTATCAGAATGGATAAAAAAACAAGACCCATCGATATGCTGTCTACAAGAAACTCATCTTACACGCAAAGACACCTCCAGATTTAAAGTGAGGGGATGGAAAACAATTTACCATGCCAATGGACAGCAAAAGAAAGCTGGAGTGGCAATCCTTATATCAGATAAACTAGACTTTAAGGCAAAGAATATCATAAGAGATGAAGAAGGACACTATATCATACTAAAAGGATCTGTCCAACAAGAAGATCTAACAATCATAAATATCTATGCCCCTAACATGGGAGCAGCCAATTATATAAACCAATTAATAACAAAATCAAAGAAACACATTGACAAGAATACAATATTAGTAGGGGACTTGAACACCCCCCTTACTGAAATGGACAGATCATCAAAGCAAAAGATCAACAAGGAAATAAAGGCTTTAAATGACACCCTGGACCAGTTGGACATCACAGATATATTCAGAACATTCCATCCCAAAACAACAGAATACACATTCTTCTCCAGTGCACATGGAACATTCTCCAGAATAGACCATATTCTGGGTCACAAATCAGGTCTCAACAGGTACCAAAAGATTGGGATCATTCCCTGCATATTTTCAGACCATAATGCTCTGAAACTAGAACTCAACCACAAAAGGAAAGTTGGAAAGACCTCAAATACATGGAGGCTGAAGAACACCCTACTCAAGAATGAATGGGTCAACCAGGAAATTAAAGAAGAATTAAAAAAATTCATGGAAACAAATGAAAATGAAAACACAACTGTTCAAAATCTTTGGGACACAGCAAAAGCAGTCCTAAGAGGAAAGTATATAGCAATACAAGCCTTTCTCAAGAAACAAGAAAGGTCTCAAGTACACAACCTAACTCTACACCTACAAAAGCTAGAGAAAGAACAGCAAAGAAAGGCTACACCCAGCAGGAGAAGAGAAATCATAAAGATCAGAGCAGAAATCAATGAAATAGAAACCAAAAGAACAGTGGAACAAATCAATGAAACTAGGAGCTGGTTCTTTGAAAGAATTAATAAGATTGATAAACCCCTGGCCAGACTTATCCAAAAGAAAAGAGAAAGGACTCAAATTAATAAAATCATGAATGAAAGAGGAGAGATCACAACCAACACCAAAGAAATACAAACAATTCTAAGAACATATTATGAGCAACTCTACACCAGCAAATTTGACAATCTGGAAGAAATGGATGCATTCTTAGAGAAATATAAACTACCAAAACTGAACCAGGAAGAAACTGAAGACCTGAATAGACCCATCACCAGTAAGGAGATTGAAGCAGTCATCAAAAATCTCCCAACGAACAAGAGCCCAGGGCCAGACGGCTTCCCAGGGGAATTCTACCAAACATTTAAAGAAGAATTAATACCTATTCTCCTGAAACTGTTCCAAAAAATAGAATTGGAAGGAAAACTTCCAAACTCCTTTTATGAGGCCAGCATTACCTTGATCCCCAAACCAGGCAAAGACCCCATCAAGAAGGAGAATTACAGACCAATATCTTTGATGAATACGGATGCAAAAATCCTCAACAAAATACTAGCCAATAGGATCCAGCAGCACATAAAAAGGATTATTCACCACGACCAAGTGGGATTTATTCCTGGGATGCAAGGTTGGTTTAACATTCGCAAATCAATCAATGTGATACAAGACATTAATAAAAGAAAGAACAAGAACCATATGATCCTCTCAATAGATGCTGAAAAAGCATTTGACAAAGTACAGCACCCTTTCTTAATCAAAACTCTTCATAGTGTAGGCATAGAGGGTACATACCTCAATATCATCAAAGCCATCTACGAAAAACCCACAGCGAATATCATTCTCAATGGAGAAAAACTGAGAGCTTTTCCCCTAAAGTCAGGAACACGGCAAGGCTGTCCACTATCACCACTGCTATTCAACATAGTACTAGAAGTCCTAGCCTCAGCAATCAGACAACAAAAAGAAATAAAAGGCATCCAAATCGGCAAGGAAGAGGTCAAACTCTCACTCTTTGCAGATGATATGATACTTTATGTGGAAAACCCAAAGGACTCCACTCCAAAACTGCTAGCACTCATACAGGAATTCAGTCAAGTGTCAGGATATAAAATCAATGCACAGAAATCAGTTGCATTTCTATATACCAACAACAAAACAGAAGAAAGAGAAATTAAAGAGTCAATCCCATTTACAATTGCACCCAAAACCATAAGATACCTAGGAATAAACCTAACCAAAGAGGCAAAGAATCTGTATTCAGAAAACTATAAAGTACTCATGAAAGAAATTGAGGAAGACACAAAGAAGTGGAAAAACATTCCATGCTCATGGATGGGTAGAATAAATATTGTGAAAATGTCTATGCTACCTAGAGCAATCTACACATTTAATGCAATCCCCATCAAAATACCAGCAATTTACTTCAAAGAAATGGAACAAATAATCCTAAAATTTATATGGAACCAGAAAAGACCCCGAATAGCCAAAGGAATGTTGAAAAAAAAAAGCAAAGTTGGCGGCATCACAATTCCAGATTTCAAGCTCTATTACAAAGCCGTCATCATCAAGACAGTATGGTACTGGCACAAAAACAGACACATAGACCAGTGGAACAGAATAGAGAACCCAAAAATGGACCCTCAACTCTATGGTCAACTAATCTTCGACAAAGCAGGAAAGAATGTCCAGTGGGAAAAAGACAGTCTCTTCAACAAATGGTGTTGGGAAAACTGGTCAGCCACATGCAGAAAAATGAAACTGGATCATTTCCTGACACCACACACAAAAATAGACTCAAAATGGATAAAAGACCTCAATGTGAGAAAGGAATCCATCAAAATCCTCGAGGAGAACACAGGCAGCAACCTCTTCGACCTCAACCGCAGCAACTTCTTCCTAGGAACCTCACCAAAGGCAAGGGAAGCAAGGGCAAAAATGAACTATTGGGACTTCATCAAGATTAAAAGCTTTTGCACAGCAAAGGAAACAGTCAACAAAACCAAAAGACAACTGACAGAATGGGAGAAGATATTTGCAAATGACATATCAGATAAAGGGCTAGTATCCAAAATCTATAAAGAGCTTCTCAAACTCAACACCCATAAAACAAATAACCCAGTCAAGAAATGGGCAGAAGACATGAACAGACATTTCTCCAAAGAAGACATCCAAATGGCCAACAGACACATGAGAAAGTGCTCAACATCACTCGGCATCAGAGAAATACAAATTAAAACCACAGCGAGATACCACCTTACACCAGTCAGAATGGCTAAAATCAACAAGTCAGGAAATGACAGATGTTGGCGAGGTTGCGGAGAAAGGGGAACCCTCCTACACTGTTGGTGGGAATGCAAACTGGTGCAGCCACTCTGGAAAACAGTATGGAGATTCCTCAAAAAGTTGAAAATGGAGCTACCCTACGACCCAGCAATCGCACTACTGGGTATTTATCCTAAAGACACAAAGGTAGTGTTCCTCAGGGGCACGTGCACCCGAATGTTTATAGCAGCAATGTCCACAATAGCCAAACTATGGAAAGAACCTAGATGTCCATCAACAGATGAATGGATAAAGAAGATGTGGTATATATATACAATGGAATATTATGCAGCTATCAAAAGAAACGAAATCTTGCCATTCGCAACGACATGGATGGAACTGGAGGGTATTATGCTGAGCGAAATAAGTCAATCAGAGAAAGACAATTATCATATGATCTCTCTGATATGAGGAACTTGAGGGGCAGGGTGGGGGGTTGTGGGGGGTAGGGAGGGAAAAATAATGAAACGAGATGGGATGGGGAAGGAGACAAACCATAAGAGACTTCTAATCTCATAAAACAAACTGAGGGTTACTGGGAGGTGGGAGGGTAGGGATAGGGTGGATGGGTTATGGACATTGGGGAGGGTTTGTGCTTTGGTGAATGCTGTGAAAGATGTAAGCCTGATGATTCACAAACCTGTACCCCTTGGGCAAATAATAAAAATAAAATTAAAAAAAAAAGGAAGTTGATTATTTTATTTAAAAAATTTGTTAAATGGTTTTCTTACTTTTTCATATGTACATATGCATTTATATTGAAATTTTAAGGCCCTGTGCTCTTTATAGTTGGTCAATTGAATTGATCTCAAAACAGCTATTTGGTAAGATATAAATTTCTCTCCCCTCTTCATTGATATTTAAATTTTTCTAAGTGATTGATAATTAATCAATATATAAGAAATATCACATATTATATCAGACAAGCTAGAGGAAATAGATCTTAGATTGATTTTATATTTATCCTGTCAATTATTTCAATGACAAACTAAACCACAGCTTGTGGATTTATTCTTCCTGGAAGAAAGTTCTGATTGGGACAGACTGATGACATGATAATCTATAAAAACTATGACAACTATACAAAAGTGTGGTATGAATCATACATTCTCTCCTTTGAATTTAAGAGTAAGTTTGCATGATTGATCTTGGATTCTGATTGGCCATTTTTTTGCATGATGAAAAACATGGTCAATTAAATTAGCAAAATAAACATTGAAATTCAAATAAGGCATGCTAAACTGCATCAGTCATAAACTCACGATTTTCTTGGATAGGGGCTAAAATCACTTTATTTTTTTTAAAATCACTTTAAATGTTAATTAAATTAGTATAAAAAACTTAATTTAGGGCAACTGGGTGGCTCAGTGGGTTAAAGCCTCTGCCTTCAGCTCAGGTCATGATCTCAGGGTCCTGGGATCGAGGCCCGCATTGGGCTCCCTCCTCAGCGGGGAGCCTACTTTCCCCTCTCTCTCTCTGCCTGCCTCTCTGCCTGCCTCCTTGTGATCTCTCTCCCTCTGTGAAATAAATAAATAAAATATAAAAAAAAACTTAATTTATATTTCCAACATTTGTAGTTTGTCCTAAAATAGGCACTTTATTATAAATACTAGCTATTTGAAAGTTCTCAGAAGTTTAATATGGCAGGAAGTAATTCAATTTAACCATCAGATAAATAGGCAAAAATTAAACTCATCTGATTGCTGTGCACAAAAATACACCATGCATTTTTGAAATATAATACTCTTTATTTACCTAGCAAGAATATCAAGGATATAGATACTGAGATTTAGAAAGCAAAACAATTTATTTATTTATTTCATTTATTTTCGAAGGAAATAAAATTATGCTGACTATGTACTTTTCACATTTCTTAATAAATTTAAGTGAAATTTTAATTAAACCTTTGGGTTATCTTTCAAGGAAGCTTATTCTACTGATTAGCATAAGTACTTATTTAGTACTTGATTAGTATAGTACTTGTTTTTCTTCTATATGTGTGTATACAATAAAAGTAAAAATAGTAAATATGAGGACTTAAAAAATAAAGATATACTTCATATACAACAAAAAAGTATAGAATCTTCTTTAGAATATAGAATTTCAGGTGACCATTAAATATTAATTCAATGAATAAAAAGATACAATAATAAAAAATAATCATAACAATGAACCATTTTGGAAGACAAATTATAAACCACAAGATGGAGCTGGAATTACATTTTCGATAAAATGTGAGTGAAAATTGACTTGTCATGTTTACAAAATGTATGCATTCTATGCATATGGATATTCTATTTATATGGATATCATTTATATGATTTTTAAAACCCCATAAAGATTGTATGTATATAAGTATTCATTTTCATTAATTAAATTATTATTGTTTAAAATATGACTTTATAATATATATGTAAAACTTATGAATTTACAACCAGAACAGTTATGTTTAAATTTTCATCATATATCCACCTCATAAAAAAGAGAAAAGAAAGAAGGAAACAAACAGACTTCTAAATACAGAGAACAAACTGATAGTTGCCAGAGGGAGATGGGTGAGGAGATGGGAGAAATAGATAAAAAAGATTAAGAGGTACAGACTTCTAGTAATAAAATAAATAAGTCACAGAGATGAAACATGTAGCATAGGGAATATAATGAGTAATGTAATAACAGTATATGGTGACAGATGGTGACTATACTCATTGTGGTGAACACCAAGAAACATATAGAATTACTGAATCAATATGCTGTACATCTGAAGCTAATATAACATTGCATGCTAGTTATACTTCAATTAAAAAATAAATATAATTTAAGAGAGAAAATATAATGAGCCAAGCTGAATGGAATTTGTGGAAGTGACGACTAAGTTGTTTCCTATATTATTTACTAAATAATAAAATAATATTCACTTGAGAAAGAAGATTTTAATTTTTTAAAGATTTTTAAAATTTAAATTCAATTACCTAAATATAGTAGTAGATCATTAGTTCTTGATACAGTGTTCTTTGATTCATCAGTTGCGTATAACAGCCATGCCTTTATTTTTAAATAATCTCTACATCCAGTGTGGGGCTCAAATGTACAACCCTGAGACTGAGAGTAATATCATCTACTGACTGAGCCAAGCAAGTGCCCCTAGAAAGGGGATTTTAATCATGATACTAGAGATGATCATTTATACAAACTTGTGCATTTTATATATACATAAAAAATACATATTGAGCATATTATATATAATCATATATGTAATTTATCATATATATTTGTCATTTATGAAAAAGCAATATATAGTTACGTTTCTTTCACTGTATTAATTGTTTTTCTGTCTTCGGTATCTGTTTGCACTGAGACAAAATTCATCTTCTGCAATTTCCACTTGGGAAATTCTCCCCAGATTCCGGTCTTGACCTCCATGCCTTGTGTGAATGTGTAGTAGAGTCATCCAAACCATAGCAAGCCCTCAAAAACACAGCTAAAATAACAATAGGTTCTTTAAACAAGGGAAATTTATATAGCTGTGATTGTTTTTCAATATTTCATTTCTAGATTTTTGACAAGACACTGAATAGAGATAGGCAAGAAAGAACCAAAACTGTTATCATTTAATTTACTTTCTTAAGAAAAATTTATTTATTTATTTATTCATTCATTCATTCGTTAATTAATTCATTCATTCATTCATTCTATGTCGGCTCCATGCTGGGCATGGATTCAACACAGGGCTTGAACTCATGACCCTGAGATCAAGACCTGACTTGAGATAAGAGTCAGATACTTAACCAACTGAGTCACCTAGGTGCCCCTATTTTCATTAGAAATTTATTTTTTATTTTTTTTAAGATTTTATTTGTTTATTTGACAGAGAGAGAGAGATCACAAGTAGGCAGAGAGGCAGGCAGAGAGAGAGGAGGAAGCAGGCTTCCTGCTGAGCAGGGAGCCCAAGGCGGGGCTCAATCCCAGGACCCAGAGACCATGACCGAGCCAAAGTCAGAGGCTTTAACCCACTGAGCCACCCAGTCACCCCATTCATTAGAAATTTTTAAATGGGCGCCTGGGTGGCTCAATGGGTTAAAACCTCTGCCTTCGGCTCAGGTCATGATCTCAGGGTCCTGGAATCGAGCCCAGCATCCCAGCATCGGGCTCTCTGCTCAGCAGGGAGCCTGCTTCCTCCTCTCTCTGCCTGCCTCTCTGCTGACTTGTGATCTCTCTCTCTCTCTCTCTCTCTCTCTCTCTCTCTCTGTCAAATAAATAAATAAAATATTTTTTAAAAAGGAATTATTAAACTGAGTAGTGATCATGGCTTCTGTTTAAATTAAGATCATTTAGCATTCGAAAGGAATATATAATTTTTTATAGTGGCTGTACCAATTTATATTTCTACTAACAGTGTATGAAGGTTCCCATTCTCCTCCACATCCTATCAACACTTGTCATTTTTTGTCTTTTTGATAATAACGACCTGACTGTGGTGATACCTTCCTTGTGGTTTTGGTTTGCATTTCCATGATGATTAGTGATGTTAAGCATCTTTTCATGTGCCCATTTTATATCTGTATGTCTTCTTTGGAAAAAAATCTAATCAAGTCCCCTGCCCATTTTTTAAAACCAGGTAGTTTCTTTTGCTTTATTATATATTTTGGATATTAACTCTATTTTAGATGTATGATTTGCAAATATATTTTCCAACTCAATAGGTTGCCTTTTCATTTATTGATGGCCTTTAGTCTCTCTTAATACCTTAGAAACTCTTCCCTTTTTATATAGATTACATCTTTGAAGGGTGAAACATTGACCTGTGGCATGGATTTAGATGTTTCAGGTTGAAACACATTTTATAAAATATCAGTATTAGAACTTATCCTTAAACTATCTTAAATTTCTTGGCAAAATAATGAATTTGTAAATATAGTTTCAAAACTACTCTTTCATTTAAAAGAAACTAAATGATAATTTAAGGTGCAAATTTTTATCTTTTTCTTCTCTTCAGTATAACCAGTCTATCTGAGTATCTCCTCCATTAGCCTTCTATTCCTCAAGACTAGATTATCAAAAGATAATCAAATACAATAGTAATACACTAACCTCTCCTCTTACCTTCCAAGAGAGGTTGCTTCATGATTCTTCACAACAGGCTAACTATTTCATTATGGAAACATATTTAAAATTACCACCAAACTTTTAGCATTTCTTTTCCCCATGTTGAAGTAATTTCCTCATAGAGGATCAGACCAATATGAATTATAGTTAGGAAAAAGAATGCAACTGAGATAACATAGGAGTGACTGGAAAAATATGAACAATGAAGTTTTTTGGTTTTTTTAAAGATTTTATTTATTTATTTACTTGACAGAGAGAGACACAGTGAGAGAGGGAACACAAGTAGAGGGAGCAGGAGAGAGAGAAGCAAGCCTCCTGCAGAGCAGGAAGCCCAATGCTGGGCTTGATCCCAGGATCCTGGGATCATGACCTAAGGCAAAGGCCAACGCTTAATGACTGAGCCACCAAGGTGCCCCTGAACAATGAAGTTTCTTAGAATTTTCTCAGGACTCCTGAATCATCCTAAATCCTGGTTTGATTATACTGCTTTAGAAGTATTTATTAAATTTTCTAAACTTATGTATTTTTTCAATGGTTTCATCTTTGTTTTAATAGATCATATGTAAATTAGGTTATTGGGTTGTGGGAGGATAAAGATAGGGTGGCTGGGTTATGGATATATCGATTTGGGCAGAAAGCTCCTGAGAATTGGGCGGAAATACCCGCCGATTTGGACAGAGCAGGCTCGGGGTTTGTCGGGCGTTTTCTGGAGGAGCGGGCCGAGAGGCATCGCGCCGTTTTAGGGCCCCGCGCTGGCCGCGATTTCGCCCCAGTTCTCACGAGTTTTCCCCCAAAATCCATCTCGATTTGGGCAGAAGGCTCCGGAGATTTGGGCGGAAAGCCCCACCTGCTTTGAAAGAGCAGGCAGGGCGTTTCCTGGGCGTCTTTTGAGAAGAGTGCCCAAAGGCACCACGAGGTTTCTGGGCCCGGAGCCGGCCGTGATTTCTCCCCCGTTCGAACGATTTTTCTGCTGAAATCCACTGCGATTGGGGCAGTAAGCACTGGAGAATTAGGCAATGAGCCCCGCCCCATTGGGCCTCTCTCCGTGGGCTCCTGCGCTGTATTTTGGGAGACGGGAGCCCGGAGGCCCCGCTCCATCTTGGACCCAGCTGAGCAGCGGTTTTGTGCACCCTGGTGCCGGGATGCAGTTGTCCGGGAATATATATATATAATTAGGGAGCAACTTTGGCATCTATATTCCACTTTTAAACTGATCTAGAGATAACTTTTAAATATTCGTATATTAGCAGACTGGCATATATCAGAAGTGCTAAGTTCTCTTTAGAAATAAAGTATTGTATCTCTGGAATTCTTGATGGGAATGTAAACTGATAACATCCAGTAAGGAAAATGAAGGAGATGCTAAGTAATACACCATGACTACTCAAGCAAATATTATTGTTTCCATATTTTGTGGGACATTTGGTAGCTCATTGTCAGCTAACATTTTTTGTGTAAATGGAATTGCACAAATAAATCTTACCATAATGTAGAAATAAGTCACTTGCTACGTGGATTATAAAAGTCAGCAAGTCTAACATGCAGCTGGTTTTTGCATTAAGCTGGTCTCCTGTTATCTCTTTTGATAGTTAATTGATCTCATTTTTAAAAATAAGTGTGGTACGAACAAGTGGGATTTATTCCTGGGCTGCAAGGTTGGTTCAACATCTGCAAATCAATCAATGTGATACAAGACATTAATAAAAGAAAGAACAAGAACCATATGATACTCTCAATAGATGCTGAAAAAGCATTTGACAAAGTACAGCATCCTTTCTTGATCAAAACTCTTCACAGTGTAGGGATAAAGGATATGTACCTCAATATCAAAAAAGTCATCTATTAAAAACCCATAGCAAAAACATTCTTAATGGGGAAAAACTGAGAGCTTTCCTCCTAAGGTCAGTAACATGACAGGGCTGTCCACTATCACCACTGCTATTCAATATAGTACTAGAAGTCCTAGCCTCATCAATCAGACAAAAAAGAAAAAGAAAGAAAGAAAGAAAAAAAGAAAAAAAGAAAGAGAAAGAAAGAAAAAAAAAGAAAGAAAAAAAAAGAAAAGAAAAGGCATCTGAATTGGCAAAGAACAAGTCAAACTCTCACTCTTTGAAGATGATATGATACTCTATGTGGAAAACCTGAAAGACACTATGTCAAAAATGCTAGTACTCATACAGGAATTCAGTGAAGTGTCAGGATATAAAACCAATGCACAGAAATCAGTAGCATTTCTATATGCCAACAGCAAGACAGAAGAAAGAGAAATTAAGGAGTCGATCCTATTTATAGTTGCACCCCAAACCATAAGATACCTAGGAGTAAACCTAACCAAAGAGGGAAGGAATCTGTACTCAGAAAACTATAGAGTATTAATGAAAGATATTGAGGAGGACACAAAGAAATGGAAAAATGTTCCATGCTCATGGATTAGAAGAACAAATATTGTGAAAATGTTTATACTTTCTAAAGCAATCTACACATTTAATGCAATCCCTATCAAAATGCCACCATTTTTTTTTCAAAGAATTGGAACAAATAATCCTAAAATTTATATGGAATCAGAAAAGACCCTGCATATCCAGAGGAATGTTGAAAAAGAAAACCATCATTGGTGGCATCACAATTCCAAACTTGAAGCTCTATTACAAAACTGTAATCCTCAAGATAGTATGGTACTGACACAAAAACAGACACATATATCAATGGAACAGAATAGAGAGCCCAGAAATGGACTCCCAACTCTATGGTCAGCTCATCTTCAACAAAGCAGGAAAAAAGACAGTCTCTTCAACAAATGGTGTTGGGAAAATTGGACGGCCACATGCAGAATGAAACTGGACCATTTCCTTACACCACACACAAAAATAGACTCAAAATGGATGAAATATCTCAATGTGATACAAGAATCCATCAAAATCCTTGAGGAGAACACGGGCAGCAACCTCTTTGACCTCAGCTGCAACAATTTCTTCCTAGAAACATCATCAAAGGCAAGGGAAGCAAGTGCAAAAATGAACTATTGGTACTTCATCAAGATCAAAAGCTTTTGCTCAGCAAAGAAAACAGTCAACAAAACCAAAAGACAATCAACAGAATGGGAGAAGATATTGGCAAATGACATATCAGATAAAGGGTTAGTATCCAAAATCTATAAAGAACTTATCAAACTCAACACCCAAAGAACAAATAACCCAGTCAAGAAATGGGAAGAAGACATGAATAGAAACTTCTACAATGAAGATATCTGAATGGCCAACAGACACATGAAAAAGTTCTCAACATCACTCAGCATCAGGGAAATACAAATCAAAACCATAGTGAGATACCACATCACACCAGTCAGAATGGCTAAAATTAACAAGTCAGGAAATGACAGATATTGGTGAAGATGTGGAGAAAGGGGAACCCTCCTACACTGTTGGTGGGAATGAAAGCTGGTGCAACCACTCTGGAAAACAGTATGGAGGTTCCTCAGAAAGTTGAAAGTAGAGCTACCCTATGACACCGCAATCGCACTACTGGGTGTTTACCCTAAGATACAAATGTAGTGATCCGAAGTGGCATGTGCACCTGAATGTTTATAGAAGCAATGTCCACAATAGCCAAACTATGGAAAGAACCTAGATGTCCATCAACAGATAAATGGATAAAGAAGATGTGGTATATATATATATACAATGGAATACTATGTAACCATCAAAAGAAACAAAATCTTGCCATTTGCAATGACGTGGAGGGAACTAGAGGGTATTATGCTAAGTGAAATAAGTCAATCAGAGAAAGACAATTATCATATGATTTCTCTGATTTGAGAAATTTGAGAGGCAGGGTGGGGAGTCCTGGGGGGGGAGGAAAAAATTAAACAAGATGGGACTGGGGAGGCAGACAAACCATAAAAGACTCTTAATCTCAGGAAACAAACTGAAGTGTGCTGGGGGTTTGGGGGGAGGGATAGAGTGGCTGGGTTATGGACATTGGGAGGGTATGTGCTATGGTGAATGCTGTGAATTGTGTAAGACTGATGAATCCCAGACCTGTACCCCTGAAGCAAATAATACATTATATGTTAATGCAAAAAATAAAAAAATAAGTGTGGTAAAGATACTGAACAGGATTATAAATACAGGGAAACTCTACAGAGAGATTTTAGAGAGAGATGAACATATTTTGCTTGAAGTGTTACATGTTTCTAAATTTCAGAAACATGTACATTCAAATCAAAGGGTGTATGCATCTCAGGTCACACATAGTTACCTACACTTTCTCCTGATTCTGTGGATAAGGGGAAATTGACCACATGTATGTAGCATTTGTTAGTCTCAGTTTCCCATTCAGTAATGCATTTTCTCTACCCTAAAGGAACAGCCAACACAGTTTCAGTATTAAATCTACTATTTACAAACTAGTTTAATGGCATCATAAAAACATGCACAAAATAGCATTAAAGGTCAGCAATAAACTGGCTAAATCTTTTTGCCTTTTGAATATACGGGAGACCAGCATACCCCCAAAAGCTCTGAGTTTGAAAATTAGCTGCTGAGCATGCACTGCAGTTAATTTTCATTGCCGTTTAAATATGATGCATCAGCAACATAATAAACCATACCCTGCATAATAAACCCTACTTTGACACAAATCAATATGCAGTAATGCTGTATAAAAAGAAGCTAAATACATGGCAACTATAATACACCTATGAATAGAGCACACAAACATCACAAAGTTAACTAAACTATTTCTGATATGAATGTTGGAGCAAACTAATAATAGCCCACTGTATTACAAAGTATAAAACAAATATAAGACAATCAAGTAGGACTTAGGTAATAGGAGTCCAACTCTGTCACATGGTTGTTTCCTAGGGAACCAGACAATGGAATAGGAACATCTCAAATAATCAAAACTGCAAGGACTGTTACATTAAAAATGTTTTTGTACTTAAATCTTTACTGATCCACAAGATTACAATTCAACATAAATAAATTCGAGGGAAAATTTTAAAACATGATAAGAAAAAAAAGAGAGAGAGTGGTCCCATACTGGTACCATCACATTATTCCAGAAGTAGTAGTTATTGCTTGTTGGCATCTGTAGCTTAGATAATCTGATAAATTTGCCTTAACACACATTCATCTTCAGGTTTGGTGAAACTGAATTGGAAAGATAATATCATAAAAACAAAACTATCATTAATTCTTACTCCATCCCTCTTAAACAATTCAGTCTTTTGAGAAACTTTAATATTAAATTAAATGATCCCTTGAATGCTGATGTAGCATGGCAATAGTTGCTGCTTTTAACATACATACATTCTTAAGAGGTCTGAATGACTTTTTAACGTCAGCTGAAAGGTAAGGAATTTTAAGGAAGACCTTAAATAAAAACTGTGCACAATGAAGCACCAAATTACTGAAAATCCAATCATGAGAGTGCTGTTTTGTTTAAAAATGACCTTATTTATTTATTTATTCATTTTTTTAAAGATTTTATTTATTCATTTGACAGAGAGAGAGATATTACAAGTAGGCAGAGAGGCAGGCAGAGAGAGAGGAGAGAGGAGGAAGCAGGCTCCCTGCTGAGCAGAAAGCCCGATGTGGGCTGGATCCCAGGACCCTGGGATCATGACCTGAGCCGAAGGCAGCGGCTTTAACCCACTGAGCCACCCAGGCGCCCTAAAAATGACCATATTTATTGCTTTACAAAGGTAAAGCATTTGATTTTCCAGCCCGTCCATCTCCTCAGCGTTAACATAACAATAATAGTGTCTTCAAATTGCTCTAGTCTGTACAGAGAAAAAAAAAAAGAAAATTAAAAGGGATGATGTTAGGGGTGCCTAGGTGGCTCAGTCCTTCAGTGTCTGCCTTCAGCTCAGGTCATGATCTGAGGGTCCTGGGATCCAGCCCCGCATCAGGCTCCCTGCTCTATGGGAAGCCTGCTTTTCCCTCTCCCACTTCCCCTGCTTGTGTTCCCTTTTTCACTGTGTCTCTCACTGTCAAATAAATAAAATCTTAAAAAAAATAAAAAAAATAAAAGGGATGATGTTATTCTAAACTTTAAATTATGTTTCACTTTTTGCGCTGTGTCGTCTTTAAGATACTCCTTGTACCTTAGCATAGGTAGAATCCCAAGAGGCACACCTATTTTATGTCCTGGAAATAACTGGTCCAGAATACTTTCTTCCATTTGTACTTACTTTAAAGTTATTTATATTATAGGGCATTACAGGACAAGTATACTTGTGTAGGATATTAAGTTGAATTATAACAATGTATAATAGGTGATAATATGATAATATTACTCTTCTAATAAAGCATAACAGAATTGTTTATTCATTTACTCATTCACTCATTCATTTCCCAGATATTAATTGATTACTTAGTCAATGGAAGGTACCGTGCAAGATGATGAGGGGGAAAATCTGACATGACAAAGTGAATCTTGTTAAGTAGTCTTATCTTATGGAAGTTTGTATTGTTGAGCAGCAACTATATGTAGGTTATTTCTATTCCCCTCCTACCAACACTTTGGCATAAATGTTATCTTCATATTGCAACTGGGAAGGCAGAGAGTTAAATAATTTATTCACTGTTAATTTGGAAAGCAAACATATAAATCAACAAAATACTACTTTCATGGCTCTATACATAAAGGAAAATGAAAATAAAAACATATAATTAAATAATACTAAAACTAAACAAAACCCAAACATATCATATAGGTAGAACCTTATGGGAAATATCTGATTCAGTAAGTAGTTGCAGACTTAATTACCTATCCTATAAAAGATCAAGGTTTTGAACAAGAAGATATATTTTTCCTGATCTTAGAATTTCAGATAAAGCCACAGAATTATGAGAGATAGGAAATTAGCATCGCCATATTCCAAAGAGAGTACTAAAGAACTACAATGCCACACTCTTATGTTTATAAAATGACCAAACTAAAAATCTCCAACTCTCAGCTCACTACCAGAATCACTGCCACATAGAGAAAAAATCTGAAAGTTCAAAAGAAGTATTGTAAGTTAGTCTGAACTTTCAGTCTTTCCTCTATACTGGTCCAAGTGAGCATGACTCTATGTTATTTATTGTTGGAGCAGTTTACATCTAGAAGAACAATAGTTTGCCATCTCTTTCATCTCTTGGATTATGACAGAAGCCAAAGAAATCTACAGTGCTGTAGAGTAGTAGACAAAAAGAGTTTTGAGGAGAGTTTGAAATGTTATTCTTAGAATAAGGAGACAGAGAAAGCCTTCTGATTTTCATATGAAGGCTCCAGAACATAAAAACACGGCTGGTTCAGCCTCCAATGAAGAAAGGGAGCAAAGAAAAAGCAGTGACAGAATTAAGTTTGCTATGATTTGGCTTGGCAAGGACTAAGTCTCCTGTGGGACTTCACCATGTTGACACACGATCCTTGAAGCTTCTGTCCACCACCTCACCCCTCACTTCTACTTTCTTGATTTTTACACCTCCTCATATTTCAGAAATTGAAGGAGTAGTAAATTGCTGCTTTTTCTGGCAAAGTATTATGAAACAAAAATAAAAATTTTCTTTATTTCACTGCTTGACACAGCCCATGTGTATACTGGGGAAGAGCCAACAGAAATTAAGGGTCATGTATTGCTAGGAACTCTTAAATAGTTAGGCTTCTTTCTTTTTTAATATCTTCCTTTTCTTAAGGTTTTATTTATTCATTTGACAGACAGACTGAGAGAGCACAAGAGGGGAGAAGCAGAGGGAGAAGGAGAAGCAGACTCTCCGCTAAGCAGGGATCCCAATGCAGGGCTCCATCCTAGGATCATGAGATCATGACCTGAGCTGAAGACAGACACTTAACTGACTGAGCCTCCCAGGTGCCCCAATAGTTATGCTTCTTTAGGTAAAGGGAATTTTCTTGGGTGTATGAAAAAAAAAATTACCACACAGCTCTGACTCTTGGTATCTCCTGGTATCAATCAAGGCTGTACACATATCATTTTCTTCTCTGGCCCTGTGTAAAGATTTTGACAATTTCTTAAGTCAACTCAGTCATTAATTATAGTTATAATTAGACTTTCTTTCATATTCTTCTTTCTGCATATATAACATTAAAGAACCTATAATGAGTACATGACTAGATATACATGGTCCTCATGAACAATCACTGACAAATGTGAATAATTAAAAAGTAAAACAGAAGTCTCTTTCTCTATTTTCCCTAGGAATAATATGTTATGGTGGTAGGGGAGATCAGGAATTTAAAAACAAAACAAGCAAGCAAAACTAACATGAAGGGGAGTATTTGCTGGGGAAAGGAATATTTAAAAATTTGTTTATATATATATATATTTATATAGAGAGAGGTATATTCTATGTATAGGATAATTCATAGTAGACTAGTAGCTAAACAAAATAAAATTTGTTTTAATTCTTAGTGTGTCTAGGTCTACATCATTAACTACCCACTTTCTATTAGCCATAAAAAAAAAAATCACAGGACCCCAACTAACTTGAAGAGAGGCTGGCAAACAGAGTCTTCCTCTATAAGCCAAAAAGAAATGGAATTTTAAATTTCTAGCTAGTTTTTTTATACTACTTTGCCTTTTGATAATCTAATTACTGTTTTACTCTTTTATCAACATACATGATACATTATCCCCAACCTAAAAACAGCACAAAGTCCCTTACAGTGATCACATGTTATTCAAAGCCCAGGATTTCTAATTGATATGATTCTCATCATCATGGCTGATATGGTACATTTCTGTCAAGTAACTAGGAACTAAGAAATGATTAGTATATATCTTCCCACCAAACTCAATACAGTGAATAACAAGAGACAGGATGATTATAAGAAATATACTCATTCAGAAAAAAGAAGAATAGGAGGCAAAGAACAGGCTTTGAGCTGAAGAAATTCTGGAATATTCTAGGGATCTTACTCTTGATGGATGGGAAGTAGAAATTTTGTTATCCACTGTTCCCCAAAACCTTTAGTTGATCTCTCTTCGATGTTCCTCCCACATTATTTAGTAAGTTTGGGGATCATGCCTTTGATTGTATATTTCCAACTTTTCAAAATCTTTAGAAAGGTCAGAGAACCAAGAGTTGTTTTAATTCTGAAATAGTTATTTTTCCCCCCTTGGGCTTATTTGACAACATAAATCCTCCAAAATTTAAGTTTTTATTTTACCCAATATATTACCACTATATAACAGGCACTGCCATCTCCCTAGACACTAAAATTTACTTTGCTTCTAGTTTTCTGAATATTAAACCAATAACATATGTTTTAGTTTTTGTTAAAGGAGTACTATAATTTAAGGTAAAAGATAATATAACAACACAAAATTTTGGTGGCTCGTCAAAATTAAATTTCATCTTATATATACACAGTCAAATAGGGAATTGCGAAGTACCTTTATATGGAGAGTTAGGAACTCTGGTGTCCTCCCTGTGGCATCTCCATTTTTCCAGGTCTCTTCCAGTCATATACAGGATGCACTGCTTTGATCTGGTCTATCAACAAAGAGAGAAAGAAAGGATGATGTCTTGGCCTAGTCCAAGTTGATATATGTCTCTCCTACCCAAGTTTATTGGATAGAACTTGCTTATCATCATGGAGACTAGGAAATATCCTCTGCCTACAGTTAGAAAACAGGATTTCTGAACATCTTGTGTATCTTGACCACCTTCTGCATAGAAAAAAGAATACATTAGCATACAACAGAAAATATCTCAGTGTTTCCCCCTCATTTAATGAGTTATCACATTAACTCTGAAGGAGTATTTTCATGGACTGGATTATGCCTCCTCACCACCAAATTCATACATTGTAGTTTTAACCCTCAATGTGACTATTTTGCTGATAGAGCCTTTAAAGAAGTAATAAGGTTGAATGAGGTCATAGGGGGAGGCTCTAATTTAAGATGATTGATGTTCTTATAAGAAGAGGAAGAGATACCAGGGATCTGTATGCCCAGAGAAAAAGCCATGTGAAGATATAACAAGAAGATAGCAGTCTTTCAAGTCAAAGAGAGAATCCCTAGAACAAATCAGTTCTGATGGCACCTGATCTTCGACCCCTAGACTCTAGTACTATGAGAAATAAATTTCTGTGGTTAAGTCACTCAGTCTATGTTTTTTTGTTATGGCAGCCCTAGCAGACTAACACAGATGTCATACTTTTTGTTTGTGTAAATGTATTAAGGAGTCCTCTGAATTCTAAGGTAAAAGTCTTTGTGGTATAAGTATATTAAACACTCATCTTTCAGGATTTTATCCTCACCTTCGGGTTCCCCTTGCTATTTCTGATGTTATTAAAAAATTAAATAAATAGCTATACAGGTATAATATATTTTTTAAAAATCCGGGGGAAATAAAGAGTGTTAGAAGAAAGGGGCTTCTTAGTTGTCTCTCACTTATGAAATGGAGAAAAAGTCATGAGAGCAAGGGGCTTGTTATAATTACAGTGTTTTGACTTTGGCTGAAATTATATCCTGTGAGATGAACATGTAGAGGGACTAAAAAAGATATCAAACTAAAATATAAATAAAATCTAAAAATAGATTACTTCATTTCATCCAGTTATTTGTTTAGATAGCACAAACTTGTTTAGAGGCCTGCCAACTTCTATTCATACAAAATTCCCTCTCTCAGAAGCCAGTGGTAGAAGAGATACTACACACAGACGGGTGATACATTCAAGTTTCTATCTTAATATCTTTCTCCTTATAAATAAGTTTCTATAATAAATTACTTGTTTGGAAAATAAAAACTGATAGAAGATTTCAATAAATCTACTACCTGTCAGTTAAGATGGAAATCACGAATCTGAAAAGTATTGAAAAACAACTATTCTGACTGGATCAGAATATACATGGAATAGACCTTCCTGACTTCTTTTTCATCCATGTTTATACCCATTCCCAGTTACATGGCTAAGAAGTAGGTAAATGCTATATGTACAATTTTCAAGATTTGACAACCTTAATGCCTTTTAAGGTAGAAGTGTCCAACACCTATCATCAACACTGATAACTTCAAAATTCAAAATAAGTTGAAAAATGTATAAGCACTGTTAAATAATAAGTAAAACTTTTATGATATGGTCTTAAATTAGATTTTTTTATATTATTTATTTAAGTGAAAATATAAATCTAGCTGAAAAGTTATACTTTAAGAAACACAAAATCAATAAAAATATCTAAAATTAGCACAAAGGAGGGTACCTGGGTGGCTCAGTTGGTTAAGTGACTGCCTTTGGCTCAGGTCATGATCCCAGAGTCCCAGGATTGAGTCCCACATAGGGATCCCAGCTCAATGGGGAGTTTGCTTTTCCCTCCGACCTTCTCCCCTCTCATGCTCTTGCTTCTCTCTCTAAAATAAATAAAATTTTTAAAAAATAAAAAAATAAAATTAGCACAAAGGTACAAAATAGAAAATTAAAAACACATTCATGTGATACATGCTGTTGTGTTGAATAGGAAGCCACACTCACAAAATGAATATGACATATCTAACACATGCTAAGTAACAACTAAACCATCTCTATCTTATTTCCTTTTTACTTATTTAGTTATTTAAAGATTTTATTTATTTGACAGACAGAGAGAGAGAGAGAGATCACAAGTAGGCAGAGAGGCAGGCAGAGAGAGAGGAGGAAGCAGGCTTCCCGCTGAGCAGAGAGCCTGATGCCGGGCTCCATCCCAGGACCCTGAGATCATGACTTGAGCCGAAGGCAGAAGCTTAACGACTGAGCCGCCCAGGTGCCCCTTA
Organism: Ailurus styani; assembly: GCA_002007465.1. NCBI lineage: Eukaryota > Metazoa > Chordata > Mammalia > Carnivora > Ailuridae > Ailurus > Ailurus styani. Next base: position 1,205,532 of record LNAC01000013.1, on the reverse strand, counting down.
CTTCCTTTTAAATTACAATAATTTCTTTATTTAAAAAAATCATGCTATGGTATTTTGGGGCTTCACTTGGTCAAAACTAACATATCTACTTAAAATACTTTGTAGTATTAAATTATTGTCATGAAATTGATTAAATAAACATAACTGATTAGATGTCTTTTTTTTGGATTACCTTTTGAATAAAAGCAGAATTCCAATAATGCTAAACACATTGCTTAAGAAACACTAAATTCTGAACTTAATTTGGAGAAAAGTAAGAAACACCAGATGCCAAGATTCTTAAATCATGACTTAAATGATACAGTGAAATCAGATTAGAATTCTGCATTATTGTCCTATGGTTTAGAAAATAAGAAAGCATAATGAATAGTAATGAGATGAAAAGATACTCTTAATGATATTCAATTTTCACACCTCAACTAAACGAATATTTAAAACTGAGAACGTACATTAAATAATTCCTCATTTTATTTTTTCTTCCATTGTTAAATGTGTTTCTCCTGGAAAATTCTTTCAGGAAAAAAGTAAAAAACAAACATTTACTTTAAAAGAGATTGCAGGGCGCCTGGGTGGCTCAGTGGGTTAAAGCCTCTGCCTTTGGCTCAGGTCATGATCTCAGGGCCCTGGGATCGAGGCCGCATTGGGCTCCCTCCTCAGTGGGGAGCTGGCTTCCTCCTCTCTCTCTCTCTCTCTCTCTTCCTGCCTCTCAGCCTACTTGTGATCTCCCTCTCTCTGTCAAATAAATAAATAAAATCTTTAAAGTAAAATAAAATAAAAAGAGATTGCAATAAATAATTGAGCTGTTTCCTTCCAGGATAATGTTAACATTTTCATAATCTGCCTATATATAGCAGTTGGAATATATTTGTGAAAACTTTGTGACAATATTTTATAAAGATTTTATTTATTTATTTGACAGAGAGGGAGATCACAAGCAGGCAGAGAGGCAGGCAGAGAGAGGAGGAAGCAGGATCCCTGCTGAGCAGGGAGCCCGAAGCGGGCCTCGATCCCAGGACCCTGAGATCATGACCTGAGCCGAAGGCCAGAGGCTTTAACCCACTGAGCCACTCAGGCGCCCCGTGACAATTTTTTTTTTTTATGTAATCAGGGACAAGATGTTTAATAACTATGTAAACATGAGTTTGATTTCCATCAGTCATGCACTGCAGTGCCTGCCATTAACATTGTTCGAATACTGGCAATCCATCTAGTTAGATGAATTTTTAGGAGGAAAATTCACCTTCTTCTGTGATGTGTATTGATAGAAAATCACATTATGAGATGGAAAATGCATCATGATAAGAAAAGAAAATTAAAAGTTATAAATGATATCTTGTACTTACAAATTAATATATCATGTGCAAACTTTGTGAACAGTTTAATATAATAAAAATAGCAAGCACCAAGTTGTGTGTATAAAAACACAAAAGGGGAACTAGAAAATGAAACAGTATTCTTACATAGAAAATAATCTTAATCATCATGACTAGAAAGACTAAATAGTGTAAGTAATATGAGCTCATTTAAAAATAAGTTTGGAAAATGACATAAAAATGCAGTTGAATGATAGGACCTAGTTAAAAAAATGCAAAGAAATTTTTCACTTTTGTGTGCCATAACACCTATACCAGGTGTTAGATTATTTTCAATAATACAGTAAATCGTGATGTGTGAACTTTCAGTGAATTTATAAATAAATACTTTGTTAATTCTGTTATAAAACGAAACCACGAAATTTCAAGTTATGAATTAAATGTTAATGATTCTATCTTTAACGCCTAAAAGAGTTCCTGACATTAATATGTTCTCAGTAAATATTGCTGAGGGTATTCCACAGTGAAGTAAAAATACTTTAAGGTTGGATTATTAAATCTACTCAGAATTTGACTTTTTGGCATAGAATAAAGAAAGAAAGTATGTTTGAGGAAAAATGGCAAATATGAAAATATATGATTACAGGGATACACCATCAAAGTCCATGAAAATGAAAAGATCAAAATACCTCAAAGTTATTAAAATATTTTATGCTTTGCTAAGTTTCACATTAACTTATAAAAACATATTATCAATAAGATTGACAAGAAAACACATACTTCATAGAAAAAATAATCAAAATATAACCATTGAATGTCTAAGACAAAAAATAATAAATTACTTCTATACGTCCTTACTGCATATAAAATTTGATATGGAAATGAAAGTAAAAATTATGAGCCTTACATATACCTTTAACAACTAGATAGAATCCCAAGTTATTAGAAATTCCAATGGAGAGGCGCCTGGGTGGCTCAGTGGGTTGAAGGCTCTGCCTTTGGCTCAGGTCATGATCTCAGGGTCCTGGGATCGAAGCCCACAACGGGCTCCCTGCTCAGCAGGGAACCTGCCTCCTCCTCTCTCTCTGCCTGCCTCTGTCTACTTGTGATCTCTCTCTCTCTGTCAAATAAATAAATAAAATCTTAAAAAAAAATTCCAATGGACATCAAAAGAAGTAACTTAAGTTTCAAGATGGTTAAAGCACACTAATAAAATAAGTGAACTCAATTTAATTGAGATAAACTAATATCTCTACTGTATTAAAGTAACTTTAGGAATAGTTTACTTAATACTAAAGTTATCAAATTTTATAATACTTTTGAAAAGTAGTGCTAGGGGCGCCTGGGTGTCTTAGTCGTTAAGTGTATGCCTTCAGCCCAGGTCATGATCCCAGGGTCCTGGGACTGAGCCCCACATTGGTCTGCCCTGCATGGGGCTGCCCCGTATTGGGCTCCCTGCTCCACAAGAAGCCTGCTTCTCTCTCTCCCACTCCCCCTGCTTGTGTTCAGTCTCTCGCTATCTCTGTCAAATAAATAAATAAAAATCTTAAAAAAAAAAGGTAGTGCTAAATCCTTGTGCACCATCTTATAAAAAAGAATGTAATGTAGAATTTTTATTTTAAAAATTAAAAGCCAAATTAAAATAAATTGACCTTAGTAATTAGCATTTACACTGGATTTATCATGCAGTAACTCATAATAAGATACCGAGGTATCTACACGTATTTTTTATATTTTTGTATTTATATTAAGAATGTTTAGTTGATATAATAATTTATTTTATATTTCCTAATTTCCAAGTAAGTCAATCCATTTAGAAACTAAAATTGTCATCAAATTAATTAGTGTATATTAACTCAAGAACTGACTATAGGTTCAAGTGAACCAACATATCCAGTCAGATATGTTCAGATTTCAAGAGTTATAGCAATGTAATATAACATTTAAGTAATATAAGGTCAGAATTACAAAAATCATGCAGGAGTATTTGAAATATGAAGGACTAAATCATAATTACTTCTAGTATTTCCTATAAAAATACTCTTAAATAATGTATAAAAATGGCAATATTAAAATTTTACATTTTTTTTTAAGATTTTATTTATTTGATAGAGAGAGAGAGAGAGCACAAGCATGGGTAGTAGTAAAGGGAGAGGGAGAAGCAGTCTTCCCACCAAGCAGAGATCCCCACCTGGGGCTTGATTCCAGGACCCTGGGATCATGACCTGACCCAAAGGTAGACACTTAACCATCTGAGCCACCCAGGTGCCCCCAAATATCGCATTTATTTGAATTACCTACATTTTTATTTGCACCTAATCTCTACTTTGTTACTTATCTGATTAGTTGTAATGAAAACTGACATATCGTTAATTATAATTAAGAGATTCAATTCAGAACAAATAAGAACATTTTAGGGACTGCTTTTTTCATATTTGTCCTCTTATTTATTGAAAATGTGTAAAAGTAAAAGAAGTTTTGGAAACACTGGTTGAAACAAAAAGGGTGAAATAAAAAGGTTAAGCTATAAAATTAAAAGTTAAAATTATAAGATTAAAATTATAAATTAAAAGAGTAAGAAGAGAAACTTAGAAATAAATGAGAAAATTGAAATATTTAGTCTTGGAAAAAAGCATTACTTTCAGTCAGCAAGGTTTCTAATACAACTGAATGTACAATCATACTGTGATTAAACTTCTAAAAATGGCATGCATTATTATTTCATAATGCAGAATCATTTCAATAGAAATAAAGAAAATATTTTGCTAATTTCCTGCATAACCAGAATACTCATAATTTGAAAAAATAATTTTTACTGATTAACAAAATATGTGTCAATTTCAAGCATCAAGTAGACATAATTGTAATTTAACACATAATACTTATATTAATTGAAAAACAGGCATGCCATTATGAGAACTTCTGTATTTTGGCATATGTTGCTCTTCATTCTTTTCAAGAAATAGGAAGAGAAAATAATTGATTCAGCAAGAGTGAGTTTGAAATGTGTTTGAAGTGTTTGAAATGTGTTACCAGGTAAGCACAAGGTTAACTCTCTTTCAAGGGCCTTCTAATAGTATCAGAAATTCTAGTTCAAAACTAAAGATACAGAATAGAGGAAAATGATCCCAAGAAATGACTGATTTTATTTTCCCAGTATTAGTGATGACGACCAAAGTTTTGTTTTATATACTATGTCATAATTTGGCATGAGAAATATAATAAGACTATACCTCTTAAACTAGGTGAAACTTAATTGAAATGATGGTTAGGCTGCTCTTTCAAGTTCCTGGTTCCAATATCAGAACAGCATTAAAACAGCTAGAATGGTCTGAAGATAATAGTTCATTTTCTTAAACAGTTTCCCTTGCTGTTATGTTTCTCCTGATCTTTTTTCTTGCTACCAGGGATTTTAGCTCAGTCTGTTATTTAAATTAGAGGGAAAATGACATTGCACCAAAAATTCTGTACTTTAGTGCTATAATCCAAGCAAAAAAGTTCTTCAAACCACCCAACTATAACACTTGATATATTGCACTTTTGGATGAAAACCTAATAGCAATAAACTTTTATTAAGTTGGAGCCTCTAATTATAGAACATGACTAGGAGAGGCCAAGACTTGCAAAATTCTATCACGTACTTTTAATGCATGTTTTCTAACCCCAACAGTACAGAGGGATATTTTAAAATTAGAACTGTATTAAAACAGCAAATTTCAAAACCTTGGAAATATGAAATCTGAATAAAACATATTAACTTCCTTAGGCAAATATCTTCTATGTTATGGAAAGACAGTTCATCTAATTATAGAGATTCTGTGTCCACTAATGTTAAATTTTTAAAATTATGAATAATTTGTTGCATTATTAGTTACTACTAATAATAGTCACAGCTAACACTGATTTTGTTATTTTTAAATGTCAGTATTATATTGAGAGCTTTACATATGTTTAAGTCGACATCAAATTCTCATGAATGCAAAGTGTAGGTATAGATCTACTGAGACGTGCAGCTGGCATTCACACCCAGATCTGTCTATCTTCGGAGTCAGTGCCTTCAACCACTACACTACAGTGAATTGAAATATGAAGGTAAGCTCATGCTTTCTAGGGCCGGTATGCTGTAATTTTCAGACAAATTAAGCTAATGGTTACAGAAAGCATGTTGTGCTGGCTACTAGCTACTGGAAAGATTCTTGTTTTCTTTTTGTCCAGCTAGTTCTACATACTATGTGTCCAAGGCCAAGTTCCCTGGAAACAAATTCAGAGAAAGAGATTTACATATACAGTGTTTACTGGAGAGTACTCATTGGAGTACTCAGCAACAGTACTTAGGAAGGAGGAAGCAGGATGAAACAGACAAATTGAACTCTGAGGGACATAATTATACATTGTATAGCATGTACAGATCTTAAAAACAAACAAACAAAAAAACATTATTCTAAGGGAAAGATACTAGACACAAAAGGTCTCATATTGGATGCTCCATTTATATGAAATGTCCAGAATAGAAAAGTCCATAAAGACAGAAAGTAGATTAGTAATTTCCAGGGCCTGGGCATAAGGGAAAATGAGGAATAATTGAAAATCAGTATGGGGTTTCTTTTATGGGTGATAATTTCCCAAAATGGTGATTGTTGCAAAATTCTTTAAATATATTTAAAAGACTGAATTTTACACTTTAAAAGAATGGATTTATGGCATGGTAATTATATCTCATTACCTGTTATTAAAAAAACACAACTCAAAAAGTAATGCAAAATATCTCTAAGGGCACTTAACATCCATATCATGTAATAAATTTAGAATTTTTAATCAGAGATTTCAAAATCCCTTAAGACTTTCTGATTTCTAATTAAGGTAAATAAGCACCAAATTCTCATTAATTTTAGTTTGGCTATACTTTTTGCTGATGGATTAACTGGCATTATTTACCTGAGAATATACATCTAGTATGTCATATATCATCATCAAGATACTTTTTTAGAACCACAACAAACAACCCAAAAGTGAAATTGTAAGGAAACTTTATTTTTTTTTGTAATTTTTTTTAACAAAAGAAGATGAATCTCAGGGAGATAAAATGTGATGAAGCTCTACTACTCATGATCATAACTTTGAGTTTAGTATGCTGGACTGATATAGTATCCTTCTTAGGGATTTTACACTATAATAATATGCAACATTTTCATGTTTAATTTTAAAGAACCTTTGTTGTGTGTGTGTGTGTGTGTGTGTGTGTGTGCGCGCATATGTGTGTGTGTGTCTTCCTTCAATTTAGCTTTCAGTGTCCTTTTTAAGTATTGAATTTTCCGAATCTTTATGGGAAGACAAGTTATATTTACATATTTCTTGTTTAATTGTTTTGTCATGTCAAATTATGAATTAAATGTCAAAATTCTTGTTAAAATACTTCACGTAATTAATAAACAATATTTCTACTAGTTCTATTTTAAAATTGATATAAATTCAGATGTCTTATTAGAAAACATGTAATACCTGATCATGATACATTGCATGCCTTATCATTTCAAGGCTTACTGGAAGAAAATCTGATGAAAGAAGTGCTGGTATTCTGGGCACCTGGGTGGCTCAGTCTGTTAAGCATCTGCCTTCAGCTCAGGTCTTGATCCCAGAGTCCTGGGATTGATCGAGTCCTACATCCAGCTCTCAGCTCAGCAGGGAGTCTGCTTTTCCCTCTCCCTCTGCCCCTGCCCCCTGCTTGTGCTTTCTCTCTCTCAAATAAATAAATAAAATCTTAAAAAAAAGTGCTTGTATTCTAATCCAGTGAATCTAGATCAACCATTATATAGAATAATATACTTCTTTATCATTTAAAAAATAATTGTACACTGAAGTCTGTGACCATTAAATATTTTATTTTTTAAATGATTTTATTTATTTGTTTGAGACAGAAAGAGAGAGAACACAAACAGGGGGAGTGGTAGGCAGAGGGAGAGGGAGAAGCAGTCTCCCCCCTCTGAGCAGGGAATGCCATGCAGGGCTCTACCCCAAGACCCTGAGATCATGACCTAAGCTGAAGGCAGAAGCGCTTAACTGACTGAACCACCCAGATACCCCTAAATATTTTAAACAGAGACTTTCTGTAGAAAAATGTGAAAAACACTTTTTTTTGGTATAACTACAAGTAAACATGGCCTTAAATAACTGAAAAACTAAAAATGTTGTTCTGTGCTATCCACAGAAGTTATATAATTTAACTGTGTTTAATTTCTTAAATATTATTTTCCAACTGAAATAATAATGCTTTAACATTGGATATTTTTCTATGCATAATAAAATAGAAAATTACTAAATCATTTCTGATGGTCTTTTATAATGTACCAAAATTTTTCTTGTAAAGAAACAGTGTCAAAATCATGATTATTTGTCTATTATTCATGACACTTTTATAATATTGTAATTATGGAAGGCAATAACTTACCTTATTAACGGACACATTTTCAGAATTGCTGGTAGAGATAAAGTATTTAGATACAGTTTTGAAAGGGAGAAAAAATTGTTGACACTATTTCCAAAAAAATAACATTATCTTTGTCCACCACAGTAACTTATTACTAAATGTATTCTGCTTTTTAAATATTTCTAATTCTATTAACTAATTCCCTAGCTTCTTCAAGTGACATTAACTAAGGATTTTTTTAAAAGATTTATTTATTTATTTATTTATTTATTTATTTATTTTACAGAGGGAGAGAGATCACAAGTAGGCAGAGAGGCCGGCGGAGAGAGAGAGGAGGAAGCAGGCTCCCCGCCGAGCAGGGAGCCTGATGCGGGCCTAGATCCCAGGATCCTGAGATCATGACCTGAGCCGAAAGCAGAGGCTTTAACCCACTGAGCCACCCAGGCGCCCATAACTAAGGATTTTAATTGAGTATCCGGGTATTTTCATTTGACTTTGTAGGTCAATTCACATTTAAAATCTGACAAGTTAATGTTTTATAGATGCAAACTTTTAACACAACAGGCATAAAAACATTTTAATATTTTAATGTAAGTTATGGATTCACTAGGTAATAATAAAATTTTATTTGACAATTATGAGTGCTAGAAGACTTAGTGTAGCTCAGAATTTATATTATAAAATTTTCATTTGAATACTTAATTATGACATTATTATGGGATAATGGAATGTTATCAGCTATTTTTTATTTTGTACATACATGCATATAATCTATCATGTACTAACAATATGTGTAAGCACTCTTTTAACTATTAAGTACATGCAAGTAGATCTACTTACAAATGTGTGTATATAACACCCATTTTTTAAAATTAGACTTATATTTTAATAATAAACTTATTTTGCTACTATACCTTCACCTGAACAACATGGCCATGTTATTTTATAGAACATATATATGTATTTATATTGTTTAGGATAATAATGAAGTATGAAATAATAAATAAGAAATAATGTCAATGCCCCTTTTCTCACAGTATTTTTATTGGCATTTACTATCGTATATTTTCACAACTTCCATTTGTACTAATATTCTAACTTTTGTTGGCTTATAAGTTGAAAATCTGTTTATAGTGTAAAATCCCACAGAGAAGTATAAAGTATTTATTAATGCATTATTGAATGTTTTTCACTTAAAATATATTATGCATTCTTACAAGATACTTGAATGCATTTTCATTATGTATATTTTTTGTATTATGTATAATTTTAAAACTTTCTTTTATGTTCCTACTTATGGTAAAATAAACACATTAACCTTCAAACATTTAGACATGTACAGACACCTACTTGCATATTTGTCTTAGTCTTCTTGGGTCTCCATAAAAATACCACAGACAGAGTGGCTTAAACAATTGACATTTATTTCCTCTTAGTTCTAGTGTTCACATGTCTAAGATAATGGTCCCAGAAAGTCTGTATCTAGTAAGGGCTCTCTCTTTGGGCTGCCTTCTCCTTTTATCCTCAAAGAACTTCCTCTGTGGTTAGGGTTTCAACATATAAATTTTGGGGAGACAAAAACATTCAGTTTATAACTGCTGTTTTTTAGGACTCTTTTTAAAAGTTTATATTCATTTCTATTTGAAATTATTTGAACTTTTAATCACATTAACACAATTTATACAATAAAAATAACAGAAATTGATATTAATCTGTAAATAATAATCTCATTGTAGTTTGAGGTCTACAAGCAAAGATACTAACACAGAAGAAAAGTTATTTACTTCCTTAAATGTAACACAAATTTTTGGGAGGTGATACCCATTCATTCTATCCTAGCTCCATCCTACCTTGGCTTCATAGCAATCACTACATCACTGTTATGCAAGCAGATACATGTGATATACATGCATTATTGTATATGATGTAAGAAAATGGTGATAGTATTAGATATATATCACGCTGTTGCAAATGTTAGTTTTATAGACATCTAAGCTTATTTTATTGGACTTTTAGGGCAACTAAGAGGCTTGTTAATCCTTAATGAGAGATTTTTCAGAGCATCAGGAATTCATCTTTCCCAGGAAGGATCCTTTCCCACACAACCAAGTATGTTTCCTTTCAGGAGGTGGAGAAACTGTGTAAAGTTGGGATATTACAAATTTCACACATGTTTATTGAAATGGTTATTTGCAATGCATAGGTAACACAGTAAGTACAGCACTTGATATTCCAAACATTGTAGTTTTTTTTTTAATTTCAAAATTTTATTTAAATTCTAGCTAGTTACTGCACCTGATAAAATTAGTTTCAGGTGTAGAATTTAGCGATTCACTACTTACATATATTGCCCAGGGCTCATCACAACAGAGGCCCTTTAATTTTTATTATTATCCATGCAATATTTTATTAACTTTTATAATTTCTATAGTAGTTGGGATACTTTAACAATTCCAAATAATTAGCCACCCTGTGTCTACACCCATTTCCGTATAACTTTGTTCAGCCATCTTATTGATACTGAGCTCATCCATTTGACTTGACTTTGCCAAAATTATTTTAACAAGTGTTTTATAACTTGATAATAGTCCTGTTTGTAGTTAAACAGGCCCAATCTTGACTTCAAATACTGTCATAAGACTATGCCCAAGTTAGCCTACTGGTGGTTGAAAAACATATAGGATAGAGTCAAATATTCTAAATCTCTCCAGTCATTCTAAACCAACCCAAAGTCAACCTAGCACTAGATGTGAATGAGCTCAGTCAAGATCAGCAGAGCCAGGTAAATGATTTACAATGATTATACAGTCACATGAGTGAGCTTAGTTTAAATAAGCTGAATCCAGTCCATTAACCCTAAAACCTGATGACTCATCAGCAAAATGGATATTTATTGTTTATCACCGAGTTTGGTGGCTGTTTGTTATTGTGACAATAACAACTGATGCACCTTAAAAAGTCATGTATTTTACCTAAAATAATAGCAACATCTAGTAAACTTGTATATTTGTTATACTTTGAAATTCTTCTGATAAATCTAGGGGCACTTGGGTGGCTCAGTCAGTTAGGTGTCTGCCTTTGGCTCAGGTCCTGGGATCGAGCCCTGCATCAGGCTCTTTGTTCAGTGGCGAGTTTGCTTTTCCCTCTTTCTCCCTCTACCCCTTCCTCCCACTGCTCATGCTCTCTCACTCATACTCTCTTTCTCAAATAAATAAATAAAATCTTAAAAAAATCTACTGATAAATCTAATATATGTGTACTGATAGTTTATACCTCCATAAAAATAGATAATCTGAGTCCCACTCTTCTTTTCTTGAATTTTTATGGAAGAAAAATATTGTATCACATCTACTTATTCATCAATCAGTATTTCATCCTTTACATAGTTTCTGATTTATAAAATCATTGTCCATTCTCATATAAATCACAATTCACCTTGATGATGTTTAACTCTTTCTAGACCATTCCTACTAACATCATACTGGCTTGGAGGAAAGGGTTGTAGTCTTATTTATATTCTGTTCAAAGTTCCATTAAGCCCATTTTTTTTTAACTTCCCTATACACAGCTAAAAGGTGACTATAAAGTCTACAGAGGAAGGAAAGGATGATGAGTAAAATCATGTTCCTTAGATCACATTTATTGGGTTCAAAATATATTGTTCACATGTTAGTTATGTGACACGGGACAAGTGACTTAAACACGACATGCCTTAGCTTCCTCTCTGATAAAATGTGGAAACAATACCTGTTTCATAGATCTATTGGAGATATTAAATCAGTTAATTTATATTAAGTACTTAAGAGAGTATCTTACACTAGCATTAATTGTAGAGTTTATTACTATTATCACTAGTATTGCTAAAAAGATTTATAAGGTATGGTAGGGAGAATAATGGTCCCACAAAGTCCACAACCTTGGGTCTGTGAATATTTTAGATTCCATGGGCAAAAGCAACTAAAGTTTCCAGATGAAACTAAGGTTGCTAATCAAATGATCTTAAAATAGGAAGAAATAGGGAGACTACCCTGGATTTTATGAGTGGGCTCAATGTGGTGTAACAACATTTCAGGATCAGGGAGGTAATTTTTCCTGCTTTGAAGACTGAGGAATGGGTGTCATGAGTCAAAGAATGCAGACAGTATCTAGAAGCTGGGAAAGGAAAGACAATGGATATACACCTAGAGCATCTGGAAAAGAACTGAGCCCTGACAACTCTTTGATTTCAGCCCCAAAAAAGGTATCACATTTCTCACCTATAGAACTAGAGAATAATGCACTTGTGTTGCTTTAAGCCATTAGCTTTATGGTAAATTCTTTTTTTTTTTAAAGATTTTATTTATTCATTTGACACAGAGAGAAAGATTATAAGTAGGCAGAGAGGCAGGCAGAGAGAGAGGAGAGAGGAGGAAGTAGGCTCCCTGCTGAGCAGAGAGCCCGATGGGGGCCTCGATCCCAGGACCCTGGGATCATGACCTGAGCCGGAGGCAGCGGCTTTAACCCACTGAGCCACCCAGGCGCCCAACTTTATGGTAAATTCTTATAGCTGTAATAGGAAACTAATACAAAATGATGGAAATTTCAATAGAGAAAATTAAATTGGATATAAGATATATTTGATCTTTATTCCCAATTCCCAGTTCTTCCCATTAGAATCCAACATGTATTTATACAACTTGTTATCTTCTTCACTGCAATAGAAATGTACCTTGTCTTCACATAAGAGAGAATTCTAAAGTTTAGCACTCCCATCTCTTGCTTACATCTACATTCAAAGTCCTCATTCCCAAGATGCTTGAGACCAGAAATGCCAGTTCTACCCAAAGGATGACCTTAACCTATGGCCCCTAAGAGAAATCCATTAAAATTATAGTAAGAAATATAAAATTGTGCCAAAAAAGTTAGCATACCACCTGAGGCTTTTATCATTAGAAAGACCTTCTTACAAGGTTGGGAACTTGGCACACAAGCTATTCCTTAACTGATAAGGGTGGTTAACTGTGCCTAAACTGTGCATACAAATAATTTGATTTATCCTTAGTTCTGGGTTTCATTATGAAAGTCTGAATTTCTGTATGTGCTAAAAAATTGAGGGTATTCTACACAACCAGTACCCCTACAGAGAACTTTGGGGTTAAGTCATTAATGGGACTCTTGGAATAGAAAAATTGTACATGTTATGGCTTTTTTATTACTAGAGAAATGAGCATATTCAGAGTATCTATTCACAGGAGGAAGGGAGCTTAAGATAACTTGTGTATGTATGCATGGATTTCTCCAGATTCTGCCTGTGCCATCTTTTATTTCTAATCCTGTCATGTAACTCTGCAATTTAATAAACCTTACTCACAAATACAAATATATGCTGAGCTCTGTAAGTTGTTCCAGCAAATCACTGGTTATTGAAGATCACCAATATAGAAATATTAATAACTTCTCATTAATAGATAATTATTCAGTCTGGCCTAACACAAGAGTTGAGAACTTTAATAGTAGATTCCACACTGAATCTTAGAAATCAAAGTTTTGTTTTTCTTTTTTCTTCTGTCAAGTTGAGATAAAGATTTAGATTCACCTCTGTCCTTCCTGTTATCTGCTGTTAGTCTACTTCAGGAAAGGGCAACTAGAATCTGGTTCAAATAGCTAGTTATTTTCTTCTTTACCAGAATGATCAGTGTACCTCTATTTAAATCACTTCCTAATCAAGATTTTCTCTGGAGTTTATAGGCATACAGTAAATGTATACAACAGAAACATTTTCATTCCAAGGTAAGTACAGCTTATCCACAACAGATTCAATACTCCGGAATCGGTACAAAAAGTAATAGTAAAGTCGGTGTCAATTTCCAATATGCCATGTTATCATTTTCAGTTTAGTGTTACAACAGGTTTTTGTGTCTCCTTCAACATACTTTAAAAATTTAAAAAGCTAGTAAAAAATAAAGAAGAAGAGTACTATTTCTGGGGCCAGACCATCTAGGTTTGAGTCATGCTTCTGTCATTTTCAAACTGTGTGACCTTGGGGAAATCACATTAGCTCTTCCTGACTCATTTCCTCATCTGTTAAATAGAATTTTTTTTAAGATTTTATTTATTTATTTGACACAGAGAGAGAGATCAGATCACAAGTAGGCAGAGAGGCAGGCAGAGAGAGAGGAGGAAGCAGGCTTCCCGCTGAGCAGGGAGCCTGATGCGGGCCTCGATCCCAGGACCCTGAGATCATGACCTGAGCCGAAGGCAGAGGCTTTAACCCACTGAGCCACCCAGGCGCCCAGTAAATCTTTAAAAAAAATAAGAATCTGTGCAGGTGTAAGTAGACTTTACTTATGTAGAGGGAGAAATGTCTGTTCACGCAAAGAAGGGAGAGGAGATATGAGTTTTCTAGGATGGAGTTAGGTAGAGTATTGATGCAAGAAAAGAGAGTTATGGGCCAAAGTTTCTGTATCTATAAAATATAATTTTTAAAAATATTGACTTGAAGTTTCAGGAACTTGTATAACTCAGCTATGTAATTCACTGTTCTATCTTTAGGTTTAGCAGGATACCTTGCACAGAATGAGACTCTCCATATTTACTGAACAAATACATGAATTAATGAATAAATAGTGTTTGATGAGAATTAACCAAAGCAATCCATCATAAATTCTAGGATTGTGAGTTTCATGTAAACTGAATTTTATAAATGCAATGAGGCCTCAATGAATATTTCACCTAAAATTAACAACAGAAGTACATGAGAGCACTTCTGTAAAATAAGCATGATAACTATATTACATGATAAAATTATCTGAAATAGAATATTATAATTTACCTCAGTTTTAGCATCCTATGCATGTTTAAAATACATATTTATTGCATGAATGATATGTTAACATAGGAAAACCATTAAAAATATTAAATACACATAAATTGACATTTTAAAATTATAAACCATCCACATGTCATTAAACACTTTAATTTTTAAGAAATAATTTCTTAAATTATTCACAAGTGTCACATTATATTTCATTTGAAATTATATATATATTAAAAGTACACCAAGCCTATCTCCCCAAATGGCATACACAAACTGAGGTTCCAAGAGATCAAAGACTATCAAGTATTTTGATCAATGTATCACTCTAACCAGATGAGACAATACATGGAAATGTATACAACTACATTAATTTTACTTTTTAAGCCTAGAGAAGAATTATGAGTATACCTCAAAATTTAAATTCCTGAAAATGAACTGTGATTGTATGATTTAGAATGTTGCTAAAACCATGTAATAAATATGACTTTGGAAGTATTCTAAAATAATATGAAATTGCTTTAAAATATTAATTTGTTATAGCCACACCTTCACTCCAGAGGTGTGATTGCAGGTTTGCCACCTTTACTATTGTACCTGATGTAGAAATCGTGGAAATCTATAATTAATAACTTGGCTAACACGGTAGGATGTTAATGCATTACTCCCTATGAATGTGATAGAATCAGTATGTAGATGGAGAAGCTATGCCAAAAACTTCCTGAAAGCCATCAGCCTTATCTGATATTAACAGATAATCAATTACCTGATGTTTAAACTGATGCCCCATAGTAAATATGGCATCGAACAAAAATTCTCAGGGTTTCAGAAATTTTGCTCCAGGCAAATTAGCGTATCATCAGTTCAGAAGTGGAAATCCACTCCATGACACCAAATTAGAGAACTAAGAGGAAGCATAGAAAAATAAAATTCTAAAAAAAGTCCAAGAAGAAATCTGGAGGGTACGGTAGTCAACAGCTGTAGAAACAGGTGCAACACACATAACCAATGAAGTAAAACAAACAAAAAACAACAACAAAACCATTAAAAGATTAAAATATATATCTTTACTGGAAGAACAGAATTCAAATATAGAAGCACACAGCATACTAAAGCCATTAACCTTTCCAAAATTGTAAAGCATGTGAACTTGATCTTCTAGTTGCCCTTCATCACTCTGAATGCATATGCATTAAGTACTTTTAATGGTTGTTGGTTACTTAGAGAGCCAGTGATTAGTGCCTCGTCCTCCTTTGCCCAAATTCAGAGTCACAGAGAAGTGGACAACCACATATCTCCCACACAGGGATCTCTACGGGTTGGAAACCAGAGTAGGTTGATGTCCTTTCTACTGGTAAATCCAGAAAGAAGTACTAAGAACAGATGGGTGGAGCACATACAACCGCTTAATACACCACTCACTCACTTGGGAAACTGCTCCATCTCCTAAGGTAAAGAATGAGTAATGAACAGGCAGAGAGAGAGAGGGAAATTTTCCAAGTTCACTTCACCTGGTTCTTATTTTTCGAGATTAATCTTTAAAAAAGAAATGATAACAAATTATACTATATTACAAACTGCTTCTTAAAACTTTAGAGTTGTGGGATGCCTGGGTGGCTCAGTCTAGTAAAGTGTCTGCCTTTGGCCAGTCAGGATCTCAGGATACTGGGATGGAGCCTGCTTTGGGCTCCCTCCTCAGCAGGAGCCTGCTTCTCCCTCTACCGATACCTCTGCGGCAACCCCTGTCCATGCTCTCTTGTGCTTTCTCTCTGTCAAATAAATAAATTAAAATTAAAAAAAAAAGAACAAACAAACAAGCAAAAACTTGGATGTTGCCACTTCTAGCTTTTTGTATTTCTACTTTAAGCAATTTATTAGTCAAAATAGACTTTGAGATAGCATTACAAAAGCTAAATCAGCCTAATGATTTTTATTTCTTTCTCTCCTCTCTCCTTCCCTTCCTTCTTAACTCCATCCTTCCCTTACATTTTAGAGAAATTCACCAGCACAGGTCAGTTAGGTCTACAAAATTAGTTGAGTACTTTCATTCCAATTGTACTCCATATTTTAAAAATAATGTCTGGGTGCCTGGGTGGCTCAGTCAGTTAGGCGGTTGCCTTCAGCTTGGGTCATGATTCCAGGGCTCTGGGACCAAGCCCCGCATCAGGAGATGAGCCTGCTAGCAGAGAGCCTGCTTCTCCCTTTCCCTCTGCCTGCTGCTCTGCCTACTTGTGCTGTCTCTATCCCTCTGCCAAATAAATAAATAAAATCTTTAAAAAATTAAAAATAATGTCTTCTAAATTTTATGGACAATTTTTAAAGTTACATAATTACATGAAGGAATAGGTTACATAAATGCTATAGTAAATAGAATTTTAAACTGACATCCAGTGGTCCAGAACTTTATTGCTATCCTTTATTTATAAATCACTCCCTTGGGGCACCTGGGTGGCTCAGTAGATAATCTTCTGCCTTTGGCTCAGGTAATATCAGGTAATCTGATAACCAGATTATCCCAGGGTTCTGGGATATAGCTCGCATCTGGCTCCCTGCTGAGCTTCTCCCACTTCTGCTTCCCTCACTTGTGTTCTCTCTCGCTGTCTCTCTCTCTCTCTGTCAAATAAATAATTAATATCTTTAAAAATAAATAAAAATAAATAAATAAATAAATAAAATAAAATAAAAAATAAATAAATCACTCCCTTTGGAGACCTATGTATATTATGAGATATCACTCCCATGAGTGGTTACTAATCAGTTCCTTTAAATAAATCAAAGGGAGATTATCTTGGGTGAGCCTGACCTGATCAGATGAGACCTTAGGAAAAGTGAAGTATCATGTGGTTTCATCTGAGCAACTAGTCTTGAAGAAAAAAGCTACCACATTGTAAGAGAGCTTATGGAGACGATCATATGGCAATGATCTGATGCCAACCTCTACAAGCTGAGAGATATCCTTGGCCAATAAGTGGGAAAAAATTAATAAATAAAGAAAAGAGAGAAAGGGAGAAAGAATGACTTCACTCTCACAAGAACAAAGAACTGAATTCTGTTAAGAACGAATGAACTTGAAAGATGACCTTGAGCTTCAGATTAAATTGCAACCCTGCGTCACGAATTGATTTAAACTGGGTCAGACCCTGAGCAGAAGACCTAGTAATCTCCACTTGTACTTCTGACGTATGGAAACTGTGAGACAATAAATATATGCTGTTTGAAACCACTACGTTTTTGGTAATTAGCTATACAACAATATAAAACTAACAAATATTTTCCTGTTATAAAATATACTGCTATTGAACATTTTAGAAATGTAAGTATAATCAAATTTGAGTGTATTTATTATTTTAAGGTGATTACTACTGTGAGCCAAATTTCAAGGTAGATTTTCCTGAGAATCAGACTTTTAGATGGAGTTTTTCAAGCCAAAAGTTTGTTGCTAATTGCTCTTGAAAACTACACTGATGAGAAAACAAGAAAGCAAATCAGAGAGAGAAATCGAACTATGATGTAACTGGCAAGAAAGGCCTTAGCTAATACCATGGAAAGTTCTGGAATGGAAAGCCTTTCAGAGTTGCTCATATTAAGATAAGACTGTGACTTCATATCTACATATCTACCAGTCATTAGATTTGACATGATCTTAGGGTGGGTGATGTTTCCAAACATCTTTGGTTGAAGGCAGCTCTTAGAAAGTGATTCATATGTGGACATTGACCAGTCTACACTCCCAGGAAGAGTAGGAATGAGTGTCTTTGCATTAAAGTGATTACAGAGAGATTTCTCATCTGTGAAGCAGAATGTGACCTGGGCTCTGCAGTCTCTGAGGTGGGATAACTGAAGAGAGATGTTCACTGTACCGGAATTGTGAAGTCATTGAGGCATTGTACACTATGAGTGAGCAGCTGCAAGAGTACCACTGAAAGTCCTCAAAACTCTTCCTCTGGCAGATGTTCATAATAAGCAAGAAGTAAACAAAATGAAAACCCATCTTCCAGTAATGTTTCTCCACTGACAAATCTTAGCATTGTGTTCAAAGCAAAGGAACAATGATTAAAATGTCTATCTCCATTACTGCTTTGCTTAACTGACAAGCACATGTCTTCTAAGGTTAAGTGTCTGCTCAAATCTTCTCACAATTTTTAATTTGGATATTTGCTTTCTTATAATTGAGTTTTGAGAATTCTTTATATATTTTGAATATGAGTTCTTTATCTGATATATGCTTTACAAATATTTTCTTTAGTCTATGACTTGATTTTTTTTAATCTTTAACAACATCTTTTGAAGACCTGAAGGTTTTAATTTTGATGAAATTCTATTAAATAACATATTCTTTTTGGATGATGTTCTTTGCTATCAAAAGTAAGTAATCTTTGCTTAACCCAAGGTTATAGAATTTTTCTCATATATTTTATTCTAGAAACTTAATAGTTTTAGATGCTACATTTTTATCTTTTTCTTTTCTTTTCCTTTCTTTCTTTCTTCCTTTTTTTTTTTCTGAGAGAGAGACAGAGAGAGCATGGGAGGGGGCTCAACAGAGGGAGAGGTAGAAAGAGAATATTGAGCGGGTTCCATGCCCAGCACAAAGCCCAATGTGGGGCTCAATCTCATGAACTTCAGAGCTGAAATCAAGAGTATCTTTGCGAAATACCAGTTGTACATCTATTTCTAGATTCACTGTTCCATCTACTTATTGATGTTAATATCTCACTCCTTTTAATACTATAACTTTATAGTGAATCATCAAATCTAGTATGGTTGCCCTCCAATATTGTTTATCTTTTTCAAATTTGTTTTGGCCAGTTAAGCACTTTTGTACTTACATACAAATTTTATTAAGATATAATTGATATATATTATTATATTAGTTTCAGTTGCACAACACAATGATTCAATATTTGCATATGTGTGAAATGATCACCACAATAAATCTAATTAACATCTGTCATCACATATAATTAGACAAATTTTTTTCTTATAACGAGAACTTTTAAGATTCAAACTCTTAGCAACTTTCAAATATCAAATATAGTATTACTGGGGCACTTGGG
Organism: Ailurus styani; assembly: GCA_002007465.1. NCBI lineage: Eukaryota > Metazoa > Chordata > Mammalia > Carnivora > Ailuridae > Ailurus > Ailurus styani. The sequence goes on along the minus strand of LNAC01000013.1, from coordinate 1,185,948 downwards.
TGTCTGACTCTTGATTTTAGCTTAGGTCATAATTTGGGGGTCATGGGATCAATCCCTGCATTAGGTTCCTTGAACAGTGCAGAGTCTGCTTGAGATTCTCTTTCTCCCTCCGCCCCACCCTCCATCCATGTGCATGCTCTCTCCAAAATAAATAAAATCTTTAAAAAAATAGATATAGTGTTATCATCTAAAGTTGTCATGTTGTATGTTGTATCCCATGACATTTATTTTATAACTGGAAGTTTGTATCTTTTGATTTCCTTCATCAATTTCACTCACCTCCCAACCCACACCTCTGGCAACTACCAATATGTTCACTGTATCTATGAGCTTGATTTTATTTTTGTTCTTTAAATTCCATGTATAAATAAAATCATACAGAATTTCTCTTTCTCTCACTTATTTCAACTAGCATAATATGCTCAAGCTCCATCTATGTCACAAATGGAAAGATTTCCTTCTTTGATATGGCTGAATAATATTCCATTGTATATTGATGGACACTTAAATTGTTTCCATATACTGTCTTAGCCATTGTAAAGAGTACTTCAACAAACATGGGAATGCAAATATTGTTTTGAGTTAGTATTTTTATTTTCTCTGGATAAATACCTAAAAGTAGAGTTGCTACCTCATACATTATTTTTATTTTTAATTTTTGAGGAAACTTAATACTAGTTTTTTTCATAGTGGCTGCACCAATTTACATTCCCACCAACAATGCACAAGTTTTCCCTCTTCTCCACATCCTAGCAAACACATATTTCTTGCCTTTTTGACAAGAGCCATTCTATTGGAATGATAATAGCCATTATTTTTGACAATACTCAGTTATGAGATGATCCTGAAAGACTAGGGAGAGAAGAATTTATGATGGAACAGCAGAAATGTTTAACAACAAAACCAACAAAAGACATCTCACAGTAAGGGTTAAGTCAGAGGGTTTTTATTTTATCCCTTAGTATAATATTGGCTCATCAGGGAAGTGGAAAATATCAATAAATCATACACACAACACACACACACACACCCCTTTGCCATTAACAGGCATAATTATAAAATCTGTTTCCCTTCCTTTAAACATGAAGGTATAATGAATATCCTAAAATAACATTTTTCCTTCTGATGCTAAAACAGTAGTGTCTTATTTCTCAGGGTATGTTGGTAGGTTACCTTTGAGAATAAATAAGGCTGTTGTTACCATTATATTTTAAAATCATGTGATATAAAGGTAACATGTATTTACTGCAGGGTTTGTCATATTTTTAATATACTAATTTGAACTGACAATGTCTAGAAAGGTAAAAATACTGAATTCTCAATTTTATGGGCAATGGAAGCATTCTGAAAAAGAACTATTAAGATTTTGATAGACACAAGTATGAGCCTCAGCATAGTTTGAAAATTCTTTCATTGGAAGCAAAATAGCTTTATAGGTCTTATAAATACTTGTGGCTATGACATTGTCACATATTTTTAATTAATAACGTTATATTATTGCTGATAATTGGAAGCAAGTATTTTCTGGGTCAAGTTATTTTTGGTTGATTTGAAGATTAAAGCAAGATCAACTGTTAAGGTAAACAGCAAGAAATTCAAGTGTTTTGTTCTTAAACAATGATTCAAAATGAAATTGTATGTTGTTTATAATAATTTTAATTAATCAATTAATTTTTAAGTGTATAAATCAATATTATTTATCTATTACTTTCAAGATTACTTAACGTTTCCCTTTTTTTTCCCCTCAGGTTGCTTTTCTTAAATGAATGATTTATAACATTATTACATTCATATATAAATACATGAATATGTAAATGAATATTTTATATCACATGTAAAATATAATATAAACATCATTTATACAAATAATGTGCTTTTATCATTAGCAAGATTTTTTTATATGTGAACAAAAATGTTTAGGTCTTTCGTAACAAAGCATACATGTAAAATTAATGATAACTGGATTGGTAAGTGTGATAATGCATACAATAAATAGTGATAAACTTATCCAGGTATTACTACATATTATTTTAAAGATTAAGGAAACAAGTTATAGACATCACATGGATATTGTTAGTAATGTCCATATAAAACAGAATAATTCAATGCACATAGAATGTTTATTTCTTTAGGCATAGAGCGTGATTTTCAGACTACCTGGGAAAATGGAATTCGATGTGTATGTATTTAATTAATATTAATTTAAGTAACATTTTGCCAGTACATGATGCTCTGACCTAAAAGGAAACAGGCACGTTTTCATCTCATCTCTAAATATATCATCGTTCCTATACCTGCTATATAATACTCTCTATTTTCTTAATTGTTAATGTAAACTTTTAATCCCTTTTTATAAAACCAAGGATTGGGGTGTCTGGGTGCCTCAGTCAATTAAACATCTAACTCTTGATTTCAGCTCAGGCAATAATATCAGGATTGTGAGATAGATTGCCACGTTAGGCTCCTTACTGAACATTGAGCCTGTTTAAGATTCTCTCTCTGTCGGGCGCCTGGGTGGCTCAGTGGGTTAAAGCCTCTGCTTTCGGCTCAAGTCATGATCTCAGGGTCCTGGGATCGAGGCCCGCATCGGGCTCCCTGCTCAGCGGGGAGCCTGCTTCCCCCTCTCTCTCTCTCTGCCTGCCTCTCTGCCTCCTTGTGATCTCTCTCCCTCTGTGAAATAAATAAATAAAATCTTTAAAAAAAAAAAAAAAAAAGATTCTCTCTCTGTCTCCCTCTGCTCCTCCCCAACCACTTGCACTCTCTCTCTCTATCTCTAAAACTAACTAACTAACTAATTTGCATGCACTCTCTCTCAATATAAATAAATAAATGAATAGTAAAATCAAGGTTTCAATTTTTGCTCTGGAGTCTATATTTCTCTTTCAAGATCTCATTGCAATTATTGCTTTTCTCTCATACATGATCAGTTTCTGTTTCTATCTCCCTACTAAATCATTCCTACTGGCATACAAATAAGTTCTAAAATTTCCATCTCAAAATATATCTTTATATATAATTATTTACCAATGTATCTCTCTATATGTTCCAAATTTGAATCCATACCCTTTTTCAGCTATAAAAATATTACCAATACTGATCTAGAAATCTGGTTTGTGGCATGCACTATTATTAACACTGGGCATGGATATTCTTTTTGTCTCAAACTATCTAGGAAGTCCATCAATCTGTTGACTGGAAGGGTCCTAAAAAATACTACCATCAGAGCCAACGGTGGCTATGCTCAGATATGGGATGGGTTCATGTGGCTTACCTTGACCTATGAACAGGTGAGCACTCACAGACCCCCATGTTGGGAACAGAAAAATTACTCTGAACAGAACCAGATAAATTGTCCCAAAGATATGGCATGGATGTCACTGGAACTGTATAGTCATTCTATCATAATAACAACTGTGACTGGTGCTACTACCCACATATTTATTGAGAGGGCCATAATGGGACCTAGTGGTTGGTGGCACTAATCTTTGGCTTTAGCTTCCACTAGGGTGGTTGAATCACTGCACCCTGGGTTTTCCCTGAGCACAGAGGAGAACTTACCTCAAAGTAAAGAGTTACCAACCTCCCTCTCCTCGATGGCATTTGGGCACATCCTGTTTTCACTTGGTACAGTTATGGGAACATCATCTTTTTCCCCTCCATTGGTCTGGAGGATATTACTGTATACACAGAAGCCCTTATTACATTCACCCAGCAAGCTTTAAATGATAGTTAGTAAAGCCTGTCTTTCCTGAACAATGGAAATATGTCTAAAGAGTAAAGCTATCCTCCAAAATAGGACGGCCTTGGACATTACCACCACCTCACAAGGAAGCAGCTGTGCTATCATTCAAACAGAATGCTGTGTATTCATACCTATTAGTCTGCTAATATATTATCTTTATTAAATCACACGAGGACATGATTGAAAGCCCTGAGTGATCCAACTCTCAGCCTAAGGGACTTAATAAATCAGTGGTTCAGATCTTGGGGCTCTTGGGGAAAAAAATGTTACTTATTTTGGAAATAATTATTTTAATCTGTTTTCTCTTACATATGTCTATACTATTGCTGTGCCATCTGCTTCCAATACAGCCAGACAGCTGCCAAACAACTTCTATGCTGGTGAAACCCATTGCTGACCTCTCAGGACACATTGCGGAATGGGAATGAGGTGTAAGATTGTAAGAGCTCCTCAAGAGGACTGGATTGTTGGAGGATGTCATCAAGAGGACATGACCAGCATTGACCTACAGGCTGGACCCCAGAAATTTGAGGCTCTTCACACCTTCCCTTGACCTTGGAACATGCATTCCACTTTCTTTCTTCATACTAGAAGCTGCTTCAAAGAAATAGCCTTGAGGCGGTAATGTGTTGCTGAGACCATCCACACTGTATACCTGATTGAATCCAATTAAGACCTCTATATAAACAAAGTTCTGGTAGGCTAGGGTGGAGATCCTTATCTTCCAAATGACTAGTAAACCTCCCAAGTAAGTTTTCTTGCATATTAAAATTGTTACTCACCAATCTGGAGTGGTCTGCATCTTTCTTCAGTCTCTCCTTGTCCTCCAAGTATGGAGCCAGTTTCAGATATCACAGGGAAGTTTCTGAGGGTGCAAGCCAATGTCAGCCAGCCCACAATTCTGAGCAGATCAGTTGGTGGCATCCAGGGTGAGCCAGAGCCCTTGCTGGAATCCAATGGGCTTGCCTGGTGGGCTCAAGAGGCCCTCAGAAGGGCCAATGGTTCCATCTGCCTACTGGGTGACTTGTTGCCAGGGTCTGCATTCATATAGGGATCACTGTTGGGATCTCAGTGTCCACAATTGGTCAAGGTATATTGGAAAGGCCCTCAGTTTGGCAGGGCTATTTCTGAGGAGCTCTGAGTCCTGGCAAGACCACCCAAAGCGGTTAGCTGAGCTCTGTTGTGAGCAAGAACACTGGTGGCGCTCCCTGGAGGGGCAGTTCTTGGTGTGGCTTCCTGGCAGGGGGTGGCCAGTGGGCAGGGCTGGATGTTGAGGCGGTGGAGCACTGAAATCAGGAAGCCACTAAACAGGGCTTCTCGGTGAAGGTGGCCTCCTGACAAGCTCCAGAACTGGGCAAAAACTTCTGGTGAAGCTCCCAATGGAATAAGGCTGCCAAAGGTGCTGCACAGAGACCAGTAGATGGGGTTCTGATTGCCAGGTCATTGGCAGGTTCTGTGATGCAGAGAGGATTTTGACAGTGTTCAGCTCAGATGGGTTCTGCTGCAGGAGCCCTGTGGCAGGGGCAAAGCTAGCTTTTCATCTGCATGTGGCACAGGGAAAGCTCTATGGTGGAGTGGACTCAGGAGGGGCTCCGTAGTTGGCTGGAAGGACGAGGCTGCAGGGGGGCCAGTATCACTGAGATTCCAGCGGCTGGTCACAGAAAACCCTGCCCCTTTTCCTTGTTCTTAGCTGTCCCCTTGTGGTCTGACCATGCCAGCACCACCCTCTCTCCTCTGTGTTCAGCAGAGAAGAATAAGAAGTGGACTTTTCTGTCAGTGTAGGAGAAGTCTGGGGAGTTGGACCATCCCTCTAGGTCTCTCCCAAACTGCGATACCGGGGCGGGGCCTTTCTCAGCAGGGAACTGACGCACTTGCAGGAGGAGTAATGCTTTTACAGAGAAACTGCTTTTCTTATCATTTTAATGCAGTGTTTCTCAGGTTTTTGTTTTTCTTATTTGGTGGATGAACTATAACCTTTCACCCTAGTTCCAGAATTCTCACAAAGCTTCATGGATAGTCACAACAGAAACTAATTGGAGTTTCTGTTGGAGGGACTAGAGTGGGGCACCTCTCATTGCTCCATCTTGCCAAGTTAATCTCTTTGTTATTTATCCAAGTGAATGCTTCTTGTTCTAGTGGTAGAAGGGGAAAAGTTGTATCTTTGTCATGAGCAAGCTATGAAGGCACACACATGAGTCGTGTCTTTCCACGTAAAGTTACAAGGAATACCAGTTTTGTTCAATCATAAATGATAAATTATAAAGCAGTTTTTCAGAATTCCAAATTCAATGATATTTCACCACACAGGTTTAACTTGGCTTCTTACACGTCACACAAAACCCAGCAGAAGACATGTCACAAAAACAAGATAGAGAGGGGGATGGGTAGGAAGCTAAGGAACTAAACTCCAAGTCAGTCTGTGGGTGCTCAGTTGAAATAAGTCCTGGGTTTGGGGTCCTGGTGAGCTCTCTGCACTTCCTGCTTCTTATGTTCAAGCAGTGAATGATCTCAGTTCTTGTCAGAGATCAATCAGGCAGGCCTTCAGGGCAGCTGCCTTTTTGAAATGGTCAGACATAGAAAGCTCATGTCTGAAGAGTCTGACAGCTTGCTGCCAAAATCCTTTTTTTAAAGGGATTTAATCAGTTTTGGGCCTTTGCAGACCTCCTCTGTTTCTGCTGGTTGTCAGTTCTGAGCGTGTCATCAGCTGGTGCTGGTCTCTGAGATATCTGGTAGTTGCAATGTCTTTAGCTGCTTGTGGCGCAGCCTGACACAAGCTCTGCTTGATACGAGTGACTCCATCTTGATCTTTACAGCGTTTCTGTTCCCAATTCATTTTATGTTACTTGCAGGTACTTGATAAATCTGGATTTCTTACATTCAACACTATTGGTATTTAAGGCTGAAATATTCTTTGTTGTAGGGTTCACCACGTGCATATTGTGATGTTTAGTACCAGCATGATTCCAGTAGTACTCTATCCAGTTGTGACAATTTTAAAGAAGAAATTAAAAAAAGTCTTTATAGTATTCAAAATACCAAATACGTAAATATATTAGTAGGATGGATCCAAACGCAATACTTTTAAATATGTTTTTATATGTGGTTTATTATGCATTTGTCAGGAAAATGGCATACTTGAATAACTGAATCATATTCTAGTAGTGCCACCTTAAAGAAATATATGTAATGATATTTTTATAGAGTCTCAGTTTTTAAAATGTTACAATGTTTGCTTTTTATAGGTAAAGTTACAAGGAATACTTACTGGAATTCTAAACACCAATATATTCTTCATAAATAGCCAAGTGATCTTTTTACAACCTAAATCACATATGTAATATCATTATCAGCCAACATTCCCCTACTGTACCCCAGCCACTAGCTTTATGTTCTGGGAGTTGTCCATTCAGTGTGAAATCTATGTTTCTCGCTCTGACATCTACTATGCCAGCCAGATCCCATGATGCTCCATCACTTTTTCCCTAATAGCCAATGCCAGTCTGGCCTTATTCAACAAATATACCAACCCTTTCCAGGCTTAAGGCCATTGAACAGGCTTATGAAGTGCATTTCTGTGGCTCTAAATCATCCTGGAGATTTCACTGTGAATATCATATCCCCAATTAAGCCTTCTGTGATAACTTTGAATGCCTCCCTCCCATTATTTGCTGTAACAGCTTTTGATAACTTTCTTCTACCTGTACTTTACATTTTGTGTTTTTGTGCATGTGTCATTTATTTGTTTTTTAAACCATTGTCTCCTTTCCCACCCCATAGTAGGAAAACAGAGATTATATTTCTATTGTTCTCATTGTCATATACATGGAATATAGAACAATAGCTAGACATGTAACTGACTTTCATAAATGCTTGTCAAATGAATTTTTAAACTGTAGTGTTAAGAGATAATGTTTCCTAAATGTCATTTATCTCTGTATGTTAACTAATTATCTGATTTAGTTACAACCTATTAAATCAATTAAAAGTTTATAAAAGAATACTGTGTTCAGTTTGAGTATTTTTTTTAATTAGGCAACAATACGTAAGGAGAAATGTATGACTTTTTGCATTTTTGTAGAGCGATTTAGGCCACTTAAAATAGACCTTAAGAAGGCTTCACAGTTAATACCAAATTTTGTTCTCTTGTTTCTTTTTTTATTTTTTTTAATTTTATTTTAAAGACTTTATTTATTTATTTGACAGAGAGAGATTACAAGTAGGCAGAGAGAGGAGGAAGCAAGCTCCCTGCTAAGCAGAGAGCCCGATGCGGGCCTCGATCCCAGGACCCTGAGATCATGACCTGAGCCGAAGGCAGAGGCTTTAACCCACTGAGCCACCCAGGCGCCCTTGTTTCTTTTTTTATAATGAGAAACTATATTAAATAGTAAATGAAGTGTCCATATACAGTCATCTATTATCTATTAAAATAGGATTGTTAGAAAGATAATTGTAAAAACTTGCTTTGGTAACTTTGAACAACTTTGAATAAACAATAAAAGCCCTTTAGCTTACTTTTGATTGAAATAGGTGGAAAATGCAGAAAATTGAATGAAGTTTAGATTTGCTTATCTGTACATTGGAAATGAGAATTCCCATGAATATAAAAATAAGTAAAATGCAAATACATATTTATTTGGTGTAGAAATGCATTTCATTGACAACTTTATGCTTGACACATTATTTCTTTTAGAAGCATTTATTTTCCTTTTTACTTCTGAGCAAATATTGAATACTATTAGAATAAAACTAACATTCAGAGCATTCAGAGCAACCTGAATAAAGTCATCTGTTCTTTGAAATGTTACTTTACTAATTCAAACAAATAATTCCTTGCCTTCTATTATAATTGGGAGTGGACTCAGTATTTCCTGTATTTTGTAGCATAACAAAGGTACTTTCCCTTAATGTGTGGTTTTTGCATAAGTTTACCATATTGGCACCAAAATTCTGATTTTGATGATGAAATAAAAGCCTCAAAATCCATAAGTTTTGATATAAAATTAACTGGAAATTCTTTTTGTTTTGTTTTGTTTTGTTTTTAAATTGAATACTAAAAGCAAGAACAGCAAAAGGGTGAACTCATATTTAACTCAAATATGCCCTGAAACTTGCTTGAAAGTTGAACTATGCCTTGAAAGGAATTAATATACAATAAGCTACGATTCTGATACTAAACTCTCACTTCCTGGGTGAGTTTTTGTCATTCTGACTTATAAATTATGTTAATCTGATCAGGAGTCTTCTTTCTAGTTTCTATTTATCATTGTTTTAATTTTTCTGCCTTACTTCTCCAATGTGTTACAGAGCTCGGTTTTTTTTTTCAGTCTTTTCTTGTTCAATAATTCCAGGTTTAATATACTTAAGGTATTTGCATATAAATTGCATTAAATATGTTCCTAACCATCCTTCTTTATCTTGTACCCTAAGGCAGCTGGTGATCTCACTGGCAATATTCTTAACAATCCATTAAGCCAATCAGTGTGGGTCTGATCCTCTGTTTTACTTTAGATTTTTTCACTATTCTATATCTGATTCAATAGGAACCATTTCATCTAGCTTCTCATACCTTTACAAAACTGCATCAAATAATTTAATGATCAACTGGTTCTGTTATTATTGGCCCTATATTCATTAATATATTTTAGATTAAAAGTGAGAGAATTCCAACTTAAAATACCTTTAAAAAAGGGCATATTTTTATACAGACATTTAGGCATGGCTGAAACTAAATGCTCAAGAGATATCTGATCTCAGGGCATCTCTTCATCTCTTAGACATATTCCTGCTTATTGCTGGGCATAATGTCTATTAGTAACCTTATATTTACACCATAAAAGTTTTTTAGGCAAAATCTTAACTAAAAGTTGTGGCACATGTTCTAGAGGAGCTATTTGCTTGACCCAGCTTGAGATGCAAGCCTAAATATGTGTTAGGAAGGAGAACCCATTTTATAAGCAAAAGGTGATCAGGGTTCCAGAAAGATAAAAACAATATGTTTATTACCTATTTTTTTCTATACAACTTCTTCATTTTTTAAGCATCTCCTTAAGAATACATAATATAAACCCTGATGAAACAAGGAATGTCATTTTTGCTAAATCAATATATTTCTTCCTTGCAAAGCACTTCCTGTGCATCAGTACATTTAAAGTACTCCAGTTAAATTTTTTTAAGGGAAATTTTCACACATGCAAAAATGTAGACCCTGGTATAATGATCCATCAAGGATTCATTGCCTAAATTCAGCTTATCAACCCAGAATTGATTGAGTTTTATCTACAGATGCTACAAAACACCCCACCCAACCACTCCTAGTGGATTATTTTTAACCCAATTTTAGATATTACATGATTTCATCTACATGCATCTTAGTATTAGCCAGTGGGGATCTCTGTAATTTGGACCCTTATATTTTTGACATCACTAAAATTGTCTATTATAGATTCATTTTCATTGTCGTTTGCACAATATCCCAGGCACATCTTGTAACTTTTCTGCCAGAACTGGAATCAGTTTTGTCTCCAAGGAACCCTGGGGATTCCACTGGGATTTGCATACTTTAAAATACTATTTTGGGGGCCTGGGTGGCTCAGTGGTTTAAGTGTCCGAATCTTGGTTTTGACTCAGGTCGTGATCTCATAGGCCATGGGATCGAGCCCTGCCTTGGCTCTGTGCTCCATGTGGTTTGCTTAGGATTCTCTCTTCCTCTTCCTTTACCCCTCCCACTCGTGCTATCTCTCTAAAATAAATAAATAAATCTTTTTTAAAAAAAAAAAAGAAAGGCACTGAATCATTGCCATTATTCAAAAAGCTATTGAAGGGTGCCTGGGTGGCTCAGTGGGTTAAAGCCGCTGCCTTCGGCTCAGGTCATGATCCCAGGGTCCTGGGATCGNTTGGCTCTGTGCTCCATGTGGTTTGCTTAGGATTCTCTCTTCCTCTTCCTTTACCCCTCCCACTCGTGCTATCTCTCTAAAATAAATAAATAAATCTTTTTTAAAAAAAAAAGAAAGGCACTGAATCATTGCCATTATTCAAAAAGCTATTGAATTGGGCCACTGTTATGTCAGATATACAAATTAATACAAACATGAAAATTTACATTTACATTTTANACAAAAAAAAAACAAAAAAGCTATTGAATTGGGCCACTGTTATGTCAGATATACAAATTAATACAAACATGAAAATTTACATTTACATTTTACAGATAAAGTGAATTTAGATAACATTTTAATATTGAATATTTTAAAAAGCAAAGTTTTCATTATTGTATTTATTTTGTTATTGTATGTTATACTATGTATTTTATATATTATGTGATTGTATATATTATAGGAAATATACCATTAATTATGCATTTTATGTAGTTCTCCTGGTGTAAATAATATACCTGAGATAAATAATTAGCTCATGACTTCAAAGACTCTTAACATAAATTATACCATAAATACTAATTGAGTTGGATTTTCTCTTTACTTTTGAGAATTTCACCTCTTAAGAATTGTAACATAACAAGACACTTTGGCTGATGTTATAATAAAGCATTTTTTGAAGGAAGCTAGTTTCCTAATCAGCATATAATTTAAATTCAATTTATTGGCCAAATGCCAGTGTATTCATAGTTGTTATATTTTTATATAGGTGAAATAGAGATAGAAGAAATTGATTTTTTCTACATAAACCAATATTGTATTAGTTCTAACAATAGATTAATTCCCTGGAGGTAGAGGGAAGGGCTGGTTGATTGATGTTATAAATTATTAGCTTAACAGTTAAGTTTGGGCTAAATATGTTCAGTAAATAGCATTTTATTTTGATTTTGAATTGAAAGTATACCACATTAGTTGCAGAAGTTACTTTTTCTAGTCATTTCAATTTTAGTCTATAGTTTTTATTCAATAAAGAATAAATTATTCCATTAAATATTCTTGCCAGTCAGAGTGAAGACATAGTTTGTTCAGAAATGTCAGCTTTCTGAATATGTTTAGAACAGAGTTAGAACTAGCAGCACAAGTTTTAAATACCTGTCATGGGCTGTGACAGCTTAAAGCCTCCCTACTTCACATTACAAAATAAAGTTGGAAATTAACTTGCACATTTTGTAGTGGGTTGAATAAGTCACAAATAACAGTGTTCTTCTTCTGGATAACAAAGGAGGGAATACAAGCACACATAATTAAATTGATGATTTCTGTTCTCTTCCTTGTTGAAAAAAGAAAGACACAAAAAATACACTTCATAGTAGGATGTTAGCAATTCATGAATTGTTCAGCACTTACTTTAATGTGCATATTTGGTATTTATTGGGTCAGCTGTAAAAGCACTTTTAAAGTTAACTGGTGTTTTATTGAAGCAATGAATATACCTTAAAATTGGGGAAAAGAACTCTGCATAATGTCCCCTTTTATACTTAGTATAATAATATGCTTAACTAGGTTCTCATATGTTTTTGCCAAATATAGAAAATCCATAATTATAATTACACAATTATTTTTTCAAATACCTAATACTCTCAAAAGAGTATGTTATGAAATAAAGGGAATATAAGAAGAAATAGATTTCGCCTTCCAGAAATTTTAATTTTGCACTTGAATTTTTGAACTCAGGGTGTCTGTCACAACAACTAGGATAGAGTCTATAAGTAACCTGATAAGGTTATTGTATTTATTTATTTCAAATCTCCAACAATAAGCATTTATTATCATACTCAAAGACCTATTGGGAAAGCTCTTCTTTAAGCTGTGAATCTGCCAATTGGCTGGATGGATTCTGTTTGTTCTTCTGGGACCAGTAGGCTACCTGGGAATGTTTTTCTTGTGGTAATGACTGAAACCTAGGAAAACAGGGCCTATGTTCTTGTCCAGCTGTGCTAGTGCACATCAAGCCTTTGCATGAATCATATCTGTTACCATACCCACTGACTAAAGCAAGTCACTTGTCAGCCCAAAGTCAAAGTATGGAGAAATACAACTCAAGGGGCCAAGCATATTATATTGCCAAGTTCATAACATCAATAGAGCAGAAAACTATAATCTTTACATGGAGTATGTGTGAGTGGGGTGAGGGCAGAGGAGAATGAATATTTACTGAACGATACTCTAGTTGATACTACCTCCAAGAGGAATGGGAAAGAAAAAAATGCAGCTATTATACTGGGAATGATGGTGGGAGGAGTCAATTCTACTTCTATGCAATATATCATGTTTTCATTTTAGTGCATATGTTGCATCTTGAAAAATGGCAATCAAACCCTCCAGGTGTTATGGCCAAGACTTTTGTATGCCAGTGTTGTGTGACACTAGAATGACATTACATATACCTCTGGATGATGTGGTATATAGGAAAAGCAATGGATCCCAGGGTCATGCGCAACTCAGAACACATCCTGCAGCATAAAATGAGTCCCTGGGCGCCTGGGTGGCTCAGTGGGTTAAAGCCTCTGCCTTCGGCTCAGGTCATGATCTCAGGGTCCTGGGATCGAGGCCCGCATCAGGCTCCCTGCTCAGTGGGGAACCTGCTTCCTCTTCTCTCTCTCTTTGCCTACTTGTGATCTGCTCTCTCTCTCTCTGTGTCAAATAAATAAATAAAATCTTTAAAAAATAAATAAATAAAATGAGTCCCTTGGTCAGAGGCTGTGTTAGAAAAGATGCCACATCAGTAAATAAGTCAAAATTTTACTTTAAATACATATTATCTTCTGTTTCTAAGTAAGTGAATTTATTTAGAATATAATGATTTTCATTTATATATTAGGCTGAAGAAATTCTCTCTCTCTCTTACTCTCTTCTCTATTTACATGTATATAGCTGTACATTACTATAGATGTTTTCTAGAGTTGTTCAACATGTTGAAAACAAAACAACAGGCCCAAAATGGAGTCACTTATGCCAAGTCCCATGTCACCAAACAGACTTGACAGTTTTAGTTTTCCCAGAAATGGAATTTCAAAACCTGTCCATCAGGAATCATGTGATCAAAACTGGTTAGGTGACCTGCCTAATAGATCCCTCCTATTCTCTAATTAAAGTTACTTTATGTAACCAATCTGCTTTTTTGCCAATATAACTTCCTTGTTTACACTTCCTTCTGTCTATAAAAGTCTCTTTTTGCCTGGTGGTCGGTATATTAAGGAGGGCACGTATTGCATGGAGCACTGTGTGTGGTGCATAAACAACGAATCTTGGATCACTGAAAAAACAAAACAAAAAAATAATTTTTTAAAAAGTCTCTTTTTGTACAGCTCTCCTGAGCTTCTTTCTATTTGCTAAATTGGAATCAGTTTTGCTCAAATAAACTCTAAATATTTTTAATATGCCTCGGTTTATCTTTTTTTTTTTAAGATTTTATTTATTTATTTGACAGAGGGATAGAGAACACAAGTAGGCAGAGTGACAGGCAGAGGGAGAGGGAGAAGCAGGCTCTCCGATGAGCAGGGAGCCCGATGTGGGACTCCATTCCAGGACCCTGGGATCATGACCTGAGCCGAAGGCAGTGGCTTAACCGACTGAGCCACCCAGGCGCCGTCGGTTTATCTTTTAACAAACACTGTAATATTTCAGCACCCTAGTAAAATATTTATTAGACTTTGAAAACAGCACTCACGCATGTGTATTTCTTAAATCATTGACTCAACTATACATATATTTAAAAAGAAAACAATGTTATTTACAATGTCCCATATAATTTAAATAACTTTAGGAGACTTTTATATATTTTAATATTGATATTCTAAAATATTTATTTTTATTTTATTATTTTTTTAAGATTTTTATTTATTTATTTGACACAGAGAGAGAGAGAGATCACAAGTAGGAAGAGAGGCAGGCAGAGGGAGAGGAGGAAGCAGGCTCCCCGCTGAGCAGGGAGCCCGATGTGGGCCTCGATCCCAGGACCCTGAGATCATGACCCGAGCCGAAGGCAGAGGCTTTAACTCACTGGGCCACCCAGGCGCCCCTAAAATATTTATTTTTAAAATTAATGAAGGAAACTGCTGGAGCTGATTCTCTTCCTCCAAAATTGTGGGTTGTAAATGTCAAAGTATCTACAATATTATCATCAGACTGATTAACAGAAACAATTTTATTACAGAAAACAATTTTATATAGTTTATAGACATTGGGAGATATAAAATTCTGTGAGCCAATGTCTTGTGATATAATATGTCCTTCTTAGTCAACAACCATGATAATTATATTAGTTAACATATATAGATATTACGAAAGTCATATACCATATATTTTTTTACTTCACAAATGCCCTATTAGTTACATATTGTGTTAAATTTCCATTATATAGAGGTGAAGTATCAGAACTTCAGTGTTTATTCACTAAAAGAAAGGTTGGAATGAATAAGAATCCACTCCTTATAATAGGCTCTGAGTTGGGGAGTAGCTAACTGGCTATTTTTAGATGTGTGCGATTTGGAATACATATGTGAAATGAAATATATATATTGGTGTTCATTGTATATGATCATTCATTTCTCTACATACAGAGAACATAATATGCCATTACATATTCTTATATTCATGATAATTTTTTGTGTGTATACTTGTGTGAATGTATGTGTGTCTATATATAGCTAAATATGTGCACGTGTATGTAAGATATATATGTATATATATATGTGTATCTCTATGTGTATATCTACACACATGTACACTCCATTGTATCATGTCCTATACACTTATTCATATTTGTTTTCATTTAATTAGTGGCAAAAAAGATGGTTTAATAATTAACTAGTCAGCTTACTGCTTGTTGACACATTTTTACTTGTGCATTCTAAATTCTCATGAAAAATCCAAAGCCCAGGAATAATATATGTATCGAGACAAACTTACAATGCTAATTGGTCTATCTCATTTCATCACTAATTGACCAGAGACATGATGAATTCAATGAGGATACTGTATTAATATAAATGACTAAATTCTACACCTGAAACTAATATTGCACTGTATATTAGCTAACTAGAATTTAAATCAAAACAAAAAAATTGACTTTTTTGGTTTACTTTTCTGGAATGTGAAATATAAACAGAATTGTATATATTTTAGATAATTCAAACAGATCTGCAAATTTGCATATCAATTAATAAAATAAAACATTGAGCTTTCATTTTAAAATAATGAGGGGGCTCAGTTGTTAAGCTTCTGCCTTTGGCTCAGGTCATGATCCCAGGGGTCCTGGGATAAAGCCCCGCATCAGACTCCCTGCTCTGTGGGAAAGCCTGCTTCTCCCTCTCCCACTCCCCCTGCTGGTGTTCCTTCTCTCACTGTGCCTCTCTGTCAAATAAGTAAATAAAATCTTTAAAAATAAATAAATAAATAAATAATAAAATAATGAGACTCGTTTTTATCATTATTTGTCTTCAATTATACTTTCAACTAATAATTAGAATCCTAAGTAGTTATTTAAACTTCCTCTTAGGTTTTAGAGTGTAACTTACCTTGTATTTGCTTCATTTACCATGTTACAGAATTTTAGATTAATACAAATAGTGAAAAAGTTGCCTTCATTCCAATCCACTTTTCTAAACTGGAGAGGAAATATTTTAAGAAAAGATATGGAAAAAGAAAAAAAAAGTATGCAAACCTGGAGTAATGCTCTGGAGATGTTAAAAGTAAATATAAATATAATTTATGGTATAAATGATTATTACTGGGTTCCACACATTCACTACCATAAATTATTCATATAGAGAATGAAATTAACTCAGATTGCAGAGAGATTTTTAAATTCATTATATGCACAAATATATTTAGAATTTATAAGTAAATTCTTCATAGAGTTTCATTTCCATTGTCTAAGCTTTCTATGTCTACTCCCATTGGAATCTCCATCTCAAATGAATTATAGCTATATTCCTTTCAACCTAAGTTTCTAAGGGTGACTGCTTTGGAATCTAATAATAAGTAAAAATAGCAGATGTTTCTACGTATTACATCTTTACTAAATTCTAGGTATTTTGATTCATACATCATTTCAGTGAATCTTTATAACCACACTCAGAGGTATAGAACTGTATTCCTCACTTCACAGTGGAAGAAATTAAACCTCAAAAGGGTATACAACTTGCCGGAGGCACAGTTAACAAATGAAACTACATAGTAAAAATGACCTGGGATTCTCTTTGAGTCCAAAGTCAGTACTCTCAGTACTTTTAGGCAGGCAGTTGATAGGGTACAATTTAGTATTCTGGCTGCCAGCATATAGAATACTTTTATTCAAAATGAGATGAGATGAATGTATGTGTATGTTGTGTGATTATAGAGATAAAATATTAACTTTGAGAAACATAAAGGTTCTCAAAATAATGATCCATGTTTTAGGAATGATGAAATTCAATTCTAAAACTTGAAAGTGTTTTGTTTATCCCACCACAAAAATAAGTTCTATACAAGAGTGGTCTGTTTAATTTTAATTCCTTCCCACTAATAAGTTTTAGAGATAGTATATTAGAATTTCACAGACAACTGTGTAAAAAAGTTCTTTGATAAATTAGAAAAAATTTACTAAATAAATTTACAATGTCGATTGTGTGCCAAGAAGTTTTCTAATTTACATGCATATACATGTAAACATATTCATTCAATTCTTACAAAAACTCTGATGTACATAATTTGTTTTATAGTAATGTGTTTGAAAAAATGATCTGGAAATTTGAGTTAGGCCTGTGGTTTTATGAAATTGTCAAAAAGGCTAATGCAAAATTAAATTAAAAATGCTTCATAGTGACTCACTCCATTTTCATACTTACTGTATCCTAAAACACTTAAATTTTGGGAGACGAGTTAGACTCTTACTGCTTTCATGCTGTTTTTAATATAACAGGGGAGAGAATTAATCAGATATACTACAGTTTC
Organism: Ailurus styani; assembly: GCA_002007465.1. NCBI lineage: Eukaryota > Metazoa > Chordata > Mammalia > Carnivora > Ailuridae > Ailurus > Ailurus styani. The sequence continues at coordinate 1,168,338 of LNAC01000013.1, read as the reverse complement.
ATATAGTGACCAAGTAAACTAGATCAGGAAGTATATCTAGTGAGAGAATAATTAAGAGAACCATAATTATAAAAATTGCACATTTTAAGGTTGTCATTTTTTAATAGGAATTTGAAGAGATTATTCTCTTCAGTGATTCTTCAGTAGAAAAGTTATGGAATGAAAAAGACATCACATTTTTTTGAAGGACCTAGTGGAAGAGAAAACAGCAGACATGAAACCAATGGGAAAATAACCAACTGAAATCCAGATGGTTAGAATATCCAGTTGTTTAAACACTCTAGAATGTAGGGTGCCTGGGTGGCTCAGTGGGTTAAAGCCTCTGCCTTCAGCTCAGGTCATGATCTCAGGGTCCTGGGATAGAGGCCTGCATCGGGCTCTCTGCTCTGCAGGGAGCCTGCTTCCTCCTCTCTCTCTGCCTGCCTCTCTGCCTACTTGTAATCTCTCTCTCTCTCTCTCCCTCTCTCTCTCTCTCTCTCTTTCTCTCTGTCAAATAAATAAATAAAATCTTAAAAAAAAACACTTTAGAATGTAGATATTTGTCATAACTCAATGAAGGATTTTAAAAAATAATTTTCAATTCCAGTTGGCCATTGAAGAATATGGGAGTTAGGGACAGTTACCTTCCACACAGTCAAAAATTCATATGTAATTTTTGACTCCCCAAAATCTTAACTACTATTAGCGTACCATTGACTGGCCTTACAGATAGCATAAACTGTTGATTAACAAATATTTTTAACACATATTTTGTATGTTGTATTTATTATACACTGTATTCTTATAATAAAGTGATAGAAAAAATGTTAAGAAAATTATAAGAAAGACAGAATACATGTATAGTACTACTATATTCCATAAAATTCACATGAGTGGACCCACACAATTCAAACCTATATTAACTTTGTTCTTGCTGTCTTCTGTTAAAATGTGAAGAGCATTAAAAAACTCATGAAATTTTAAAATTCTAATGCTCATTTGAATTAAAAAATCTAAGTTCCATTTGTTTTCTGGAAAATTATCTTTTAGAGAAACAGACTTACATTTAAAAGAACTGGGAATTTAAATTTTTCATGTTATAAATGTCAACGTATCTCCATAAATAACATTTTGCATAATATCAATATTTAAATTAATCATATGATGACAATGGGAAAGAAACTTCTGGCACTAGAGATGCATTTTCATTTAGTTAAAATAATTTTCTTTTCAAGTCTGCAAAAATGTAATATCTCATTCTGAAAGGATAGAGAGCAAATAAAATGTCCTTAGTCTTGTAAAAATATCTCTTTTACCTACTTGTTTCTAAACAGAATATTAAAGAAGGTATAATACTAGTTAGTATGATTGTTATAAATTGATTTTATTTTTAATGGCAATAATTCTTTGCTTTAGTATGTGGTCTTTTATCATTGTTGTTTTGATAAAGCATTATTTGTTTTATTGTACAAATTCTCATTATCACAGAAAATATTTAATGAGTATGTTACACAGCATGACCTGCGTGGATAGAACATCTTCTCTAAAAGAGCAGAACAGTAGGAGGTAATTAGAGCTCCCCATGATATTTATTACTAATAATCTTCCATTGACATTTGAAGTTGATAGACAGTATTTAAAGTTTTCTACTGTTGGATTAGGCATGAAGCTTTCCAAACTCTATCTAACAGAATGGGTTCATTTGAGTGTTGTGAAGATTATTTTTTTTCAGGTTTCAGTGAGATATGAAATCATATAACCCCAGTTTGCATTTAATACAGTTGTGAAGCACAAAATATCTTGCAAATACTATCTTGTAGTCTGAGTAAATATAATAAAATTTAAAAACATAATGAAAATTAAATAAAATTTCATTGCCATGTTGCATAAACATGTATATACAGAGCCTTCCAGTATTAAATGGTCCTAAAAACTCAAAGTAGCTGCTAAAATCAAATCAGTAATATAAAATCACAAAAGCATAGAGAAGACATTTATCAGATATTTTTTAAAATTCATAAGAGAAAGAAAACTAAAGGCAAATGAAAACAAATAGAATGCAGGCTTTTGCGTATCTTGTGTATATGTGTGAAGAAAATAACGAATATAAAATTTCCACAAGAAGGGAAGAAGCACAGGTGTGTTCTGTCATTTTTCCTGCTATATATATTTCAGATAGAAATATTGAAAAAGTACTTTCGTAGTATTTCTACCATATGTATTTCTCATTGCAAATGCAGATCAAGATAAGCTGTCTGTTAAATATTAAACTCATGAAGGTGCGTGGGTGGCTCAGTCTGTAAGGGCTCTGCCTATGGCTCAAGTTATGATCCTGGAGTCCAAAGAGCAAGCCCCATGTCTGGCTTCCTGCTGCTCAGGGAGTCTGCTTCTCCCTCTTCCTCTGCCCCACCCCCTGCTCCTTCTCTCTCTCTCTAAAAAAAAATATTAAACTGATCCATTTCATTAAAGATAAAAGTAATTTGTTTTTCCTCAAATATTATTTCTTTAAAGACTTAAGCTTATCAATTTTAATGGGAAAACAAATGTTTTTTGTATTAGAATTCCCAAAGTGAATACATTACTTTCCTTTTTTCTATTTTATTTCTTTTAAAGTTTGTAGTCTGCAGTAAATAATCTCTAAATTTACCTTTGGTTTCAATAGGAGCATAATTCTTTACATGGTTCACTGAAATTTATTTTCATTTCCTTATTATTTTCAAAGAAATATTTTTGGGGATGTCATAATTTTATTAAAATTATTTTGTCACATCTCCAGCCTGTGTTCTTCCAGCAAGACTTTTTGCTAAAGGGTGTAAAGGCTAGAGTGTATAGGTTAAGACATCCTTCCTTTCAGTGATTTTCATCATTTGCTTATATGAAAAATCTAAAAAGGTTGACATTTCTGAGAATGTTCTCATTTTTACTAAAAATGAAACCATTCAATTTAGTGGGTAGAAGTAAATGGAGAAAAAATAAATTTCATTAAATACTGTATTTATTAATATCTGTTTGAATGTGGTTTCTGATTAGGAACGAAACAAGATGAATGGGATAAAAGAAGGAAAGGTTAAGTATAGACTTATTTGATGCAATAAATAAATAAATTTCATTAAGTACTGTATTTATTAATATCTGTTTGAATGTGGTTTCTGATTCGGAACGAAACAAGATGAATGGGATAAAAGAAGGAAAGGTTAAGTATAGACTTATTTGATGCACATAAAAGGATTTAAGATGTAATCAATGTGTATAGTAGATTTTTTCATGCCAATTTAATCCATATTTCATCTATGAATACTTATTTCATGCTGATAGATAGCTATGGATGAAAATAATATTAAGAACAGTTAATAAATTTATAATTTCTGGGTTTTGTTCTCCAAATAAGACAGTTGTCCAAATTAGAGAAAATATATGCACATGTGTATAATCATTATTGTCATCTGCAGAAAAATTTATGCATTTACATTATGCCACACAAATATGTTATTTAAAATTATATTAGATATCATATTTATTTCATCTCTTGAAGTGATGCCCTATTAAAATGGATTATCTCTAATGCATATAAATTTCTGAAGCATTATTTATATATGTTATAGTAAGATAGTTATTTTAGAGCAATATATTATTTTATTTTTCTTAAGTTTTATTTATTTATTTCAGAGAGAGAGAGAGAGAACACAAGCTGTGGAGAGGGAGAAACAGGCTGCCCATGGAGCAGGGAGCCAGATGAAGGGCTCAATCCCAGTACTCTGGGATCAGGACCTGAGCCAAAGGCAGCTGCTTAACCACTGAGCCACCCAGGCATCCCTATTATTTTAATTGCCATACTAAAGAAATGTAGCAGTCTTTAAACGGAATAGATGTCTAGAAAAGCAATTACTTTGTAAAATTTTAAATCGTGCCAACCCTTCAAAATTAATTCATAAGTTACTGATGTAAGTATAGTAATAGATTCAGTGTTTGCTTTGTTTAGCAAGTTGTTCTCATATGTTTTCAGAGTAAGGTGTTGGAGATGGTGTAGTATTATAACAGTAAATACTTAGGAAGTACTTTAGGTTAAAGACCCTCCTTCACAAGTCACTCTTTGTGCCTTACATTTATAGAAAGCCACCACATCTTTGATTTATTCCCTATATATCTCTATGAAATGACTGATTCCGAGTATTCTGGAAAGAATGAAGAACAGTATTTTTGCATACGCGAGGTCACAAATATAATTAATCTGTGCCTGTCTTGTTTAACCAAATAAAAAAATAATAAAACACCATATAAGTCAAACCCAAGGAGGATGTACCTTTTCTCCTTAGCTTGAATCTCCTGAAAATACCTATGATAAAACCAAGGAAAGAAAAAAAAAATATGTTTAAAAAATCTAAATTATATTTTAAGTATAAAATATTATGCTATTTTATTTAGTATTTAATAAAATATAAAATAAGTATATATAAAGTGTATATAATAAATATGTATGAAATATAAAATAAAATATAAAAGTATAAAATTATATTTTAACAGATTTTAATTTTAAGGCACATTTAACATTTGCAGAAAAATTGTCTAGAAAATACAGAGAAATCCCATATATTCTTTGTCCTTCTTCACAGAGTTGCCCTTATTATTAACATCTTATATTAGTGTGGTGCATTTATTATGGTTGACTGAGTCAATATTGATACATTATTAAGTCCGTAGTTACCTTAGAGATTTCTTTTAGTGTTATATGGTTCTAAGGATTTGGGCAAATCCTATCTCATAGGCACTATTAAAGTATCATATGCAGTGGTCTCACAACACAAATTTCTTCTTAAAAAAAAATGAGGTGCTTGGGTGGCTCAGTTGTAAGCCTTGGCCTTCTGCTCAGGTCGTGACCCCAGGGTCCTGGGATCCAGCCCCACATTGGGCTCTCTGCTCAGCGGGAAGCCTGATGCCCTCTCTCCCACTCCCCCTGCTGTGTTCCTTGTCTTGCTGTCTCTCTCTGTCAAATAAACAAATAAAATCATAAAAAAAAAAAGATTCTGACCTATTGATTATCTCCCACTTTTTCCAAACCCCTGACAATCACTGTTGGTTTTTGTTTTGTTTTCTTTTGTTTTTACCATTTCTATTGTTTTACTATCTCCAGAATGTCTTATAGTGATAAACATACAGTATGGGGCCTTTTCAGATTGATTTCTTTCACTTAGCAATACCAATCAAAGTTCCTCCATGTCTTTTCCTTTGGTTTGATAACTCACTATTTTCTTATTGCTGAATACTGTTCAACTGTATAGATGTATAACATTTTACTTACCCATATTCCTGTTGAAGGACATCTTGATTGATCCCATGTCTTGGCAATTAAGAATAAACTGTCTATGAACATGCATATGCAGATTTCGGTGTATTTTTAACTCATTTAGGTCAGTACCCAGATACAGGATTGCTTAATCATATTGTTATTCTGTAAACAGTGTTGAACAAAACTGTCAAACTATCTTCCAATGTGGCTATACCATTTTGCATTCCCACCAGCAAAGAATGAAAGTTCTTAATTCACATCTTTATCAGCACTTGGTATTGTCAAGGTTTTGAGTTTTATCCATTCTATTAGTTATATACTGATATCTCATTGCTATTTTAATTTACAATTTCCTAATGACATATGATGTTGAGTATCTTTTCATATTATTATTTGACCTCCTTTGCTGGGGTAGCTATTTAGATTTCTACTCATTTTAAAATTGAGTTGTTTTCTATTGTTGCATTTTAAGAGTTCTTAAATTCTTGGATTCCAGTTTTTATATAACGTGTTTTACAAAGATTTTATCCCAGTCTGTCTTGTCTTTTCTTTCTCTTAACTGTTTTTTGCAGAGCAGAAGTTTTTTATTTTATTTTTTTATTTTTTTAAACTTTAAAAAATTTTTTTCATTTATTTGTTGGAGAGAAAGAGAGAGAGAGAGAGAACACACAAATAGGGGGAGCAGCAGAGGCAGAGGGAGAAGCAGGCTACTTGCCAAGCAAGGGGCCAGATGCGGGACTCCATCCCAGGACCCCCGGATCACGACTGAGCAGAAGGCAGATGCTTAACCGACTGAGTTACCCAGGCATCCCTGAAGTTTTTAATTTTAATGAAGTCCAACTTACCAATTGTTTCTTCTATAATTATGCTTTTGGTGTTGTATCTAAAGAGTCATCACTGTTATGAATAAGGGAAATCACTTAAAGTAGTTCAAAATTACATCAGTCAGTAGTTTTATTTTAAAATGTAAAGAGCAACAATTGAAAGGATTTATTAGTAAATAAATTCTTGATATTAACACAGAAGTCCCATACATCCAGAGAATTACACTTAGTAATTTAGTAAATTTACTAAATTTACATTTAGTAAAAGGGAGAGTGAGATCTTTGTTCCTCTTTCTTCACTGTCCATATCCAGCATCCACCTATTAGCCCAAAGCTTGGGTAATTGTATAATATTCTGATATTAGGGAATAATAAATAGTTTATAATGTGTATATTTCAATCCAAATGGAAATAAATTTTAATTTAATTATTTAATATGGGAAAGAAATGAAAGTTATCACTGAATCCAAGGTTATTTAAATTTTCTCCTTTGTTATCTTTTATAAGTTTTACAGTTTACATTTTAAATTTAGGTGTATGATAACTGTTGAGGGTTTCTTTGTGTGTATGAAGAATGTAAGATCTTAGTCTATATTAGTTATTTATATGGAATTTCAAGTGATTCCAGAATATGTATTGAAAAGACTATCTTTTCTCTGCTGAGTTACCTTTGTTCCTTTGTCAAATATCAGTTGACTATATATTTGTGGATCTATATCTGGACTTTCTCTTCTGTTCCATTGATCTATTTGTTTATTCTTTTGCCAGTACCACCCTGTCTTCATTACTGTAGATTTATAATGGATCTAGGTTAATCAGTATCATTTCCCCAAATTTTTCTTCGATGCTATGTAGGCTATCCTGGGTCTTTCAATTTTCCATATAAATTTTAGAGTCGGGAGCCTGGGTGGCTCAGTGGGTTAAAGCCTCTGCTTTCGGCTCAGGTCATGATCTCAGCGTCGTGCTTCCTCCTCTCTCTCTGCCTGCCTCTCTGCCTACTTGTAATCTCTCTCTCTGTGTCAAATAAATAAATAAAAATAAAAAAATAAAAAATAAAAAAATAAATTTTAGAGTCAGTTTGTTGATATCAAAAATAAGCTACTGGGATTTTGATTGAGATTATGTTGAATATATCAATCAAATTGGTAAGAACTGATATCTTAATAATATTGATTCCTCTTAACCATGGACATGGAATAACTTACTATTTATTTAAATCATTGATTTCTTACATCAGCATTTCTTTCTAAAGATTTCTTCATACAGACTTTGTACATATTATATTTATATTGAAGCACTTTGTTTTTTGTGTCTATATGCTAATGTAAATGGTGTCCCATTTTTAATTTCAAAATTTAGTTGTTGATTGATGATATATAGAACAGCAATTAACACTTTTATGTCAACCTACATCTTGTAAACTACCTGTAAATCCCTAATAGTTCTAAGAATTTTGTTGTTTTTATTAATTCCCTGGGTAGAAATATATTTTTTATAAATATCTATAGTCAGGTCACTTGGGTGGCTTAGTCAGTTGAGCATCTGACTCTTGGTTTCAGCTCTGGGTGTGATTTCATGGGTCATGAAATGGAGCCCTATATTGGACTCCATACTCAGAATGGAGTCTGCTGGAGATTCTATCCCTCTGCCCCTCCTCCAATTCATGTTCTCTCTCTCTCTCTCTCTCTCAAATAAATACATAAATCTTAATAAATAAATAAATAAATTTATATTCAAGATTCTGTGAATTCATTATTTCCTTTTATATCATTCTACACTTTACAGAATATTTTTGAATAATTTTGATGAAGTACATAACTAAAAAATAAGTTTCCATGATTATTATTATTGTTCTTTTTATTACCTATTTTCTTAATCTCTTTGATATTTTACCATAACATGTATGGGTAATATAGTGAAACATTAATCATTTCTTTTCTGACCCATCAAAGACAGAAATATATATTTCTGAAATATATATTGAATTATTGAAATATATATACACAATTTCACAAATGCATTAAATTTATTCCTAGGAATTCTTCATAGCAAATTGCTTTCCACTTTAGATTACTTGTATTCTTTTCTCTTCTCACTTACTCCTCAAATCCTGGTCATGTACATACCCTTTTCTAGATCTGATTGGACCAACAACACCCACTTCTTGTTTTATGCACTTGTTTCACATTTTTTACCTAGCTAACCCTATTCCATTTTAAATTGAGGACATCACTCTGAACAAGAACTAAGTCCCAGCCCTGTATAAAACAAGAAGTCATGCATGCCATATTAGTTCATGAGTCTCAGAAAAGATCCATATTTGTTGTCAGAAAAATATTAGATTTGGACCAAGTGTACAATCACCAAATCACATATAATTCCTGAAACTATGTTCATTAGAAAATGGGGAAATCATTTTTCAATGTCAAGAAGACTACATTTGACAGTGTCTGAATTTTTATTCTCTTGTCATTCTTCTCTGTTTTACTATGTACTATTCGCTTTGGTTAGTTGCTCTTTGCAAACAGCCACAGAAGAGTAATTCCTAATTATTTGAGAATCCCAAAGCAACAGATTTAAAGAATTGGTTGTAGCAGTGTCATCAATCTTACATACCTTATAATGATTGAAGCAAAGTTATTCTCACTGCCTAGGACACTTGAAAAATTGCACCATGTATCATGTACCATGATAATAATTGTACCATTATAACTAAAAATAATGAGAAAAGTACCAATAAAAGCAGAAAAATCTCTACATAAAGTTTATACAAACCTAAAGTGAACTGAACATTCATCAAAATCAACAACCATAAGAAATGTACAAATTGCACAATATCTATTTATTTGTGAATATATTTACAGAATGTGTATATACCTACTCAATGTAAATTTAACTTGTGTGAAACAATTTTTGAAGGATTGCTTCTAACCTAAAACATGCACACTATCCTTTAATTAAGGGGGAAAAAAGGTGACATGGCGTAGTTCTACCATGACCAGCTTTCATTTAAGTAAGCATTGATTTGACAAAATGTATGAAGAAAGAATGTACCTCAACATAATAAAGTCCATATATGACAAACCTATAGCTAACATCACAGTTGATGGTGAAAACGTGAAAGCTTTTCCTCTAAGATAGAAAAAAGACAAGGATGTCCATTCCCACCACTTTTATTCAATATAGTATTGAAAATACTACCCACAATAGTTAGGAGAGAAAAATAAATAAAAGACATCTAAATTGGAAAGAAAAAAGTAAAATTGTCATTATTTACTGATGACATGATATAATATATAGAAAAATCCTTAAGCCTCCATCAAAAAAATATCAGAACAAATAAAAATTCAGTAAAGTTTCAGGATATAAAATCAATATACAGAAATTTGTTGTCTTTGTATATACTAATAAACTACCAGAAAGAGAATGTAAGAAAACAATTCCATTTATAATGGTATCAAAAATAATAAAATATCTATAAATGAATTTAATCAAGGAGGACCTGTGCTCTGAAAACTGTAAGACACCGATGAAAGAAATTGAAGATGACACAAGGAAATGGAAAGATACAGGAAGAATTAATATTTTAAAATGTCCACACAACCAGAAATAATCTATAGATTTAATGCAATCCCCATCTAAATACCAATGGGGTTTTTCACAGAACTAGAAGAGATAATATTAAACTTTGTATGGAACCACACTAGATGCTGAATATCCGGAACAGTCTTGATTTGTTGAACAAACCTGGAGGTATCACCCTCCCCTATTTCAAACTGTACTATAAATTTACAGTAACCAAAACAGTATGGTACTGGAACAAAAATAGACACATAGGTCAATGGGACAGAATAGAGGATGCAAAAATAAACCCACACTTATATATGGTCAATTAATCCACAACAAAAGAGACAAGAATATACAATGGGGAAAATACAGCCTTTTCAATAAATGTTGTTGGGAAAAATGGACAGCTACATTAAAAAAATGAAATTGGACCACTTCATTGCATCATATACAAAAAATACACTCAAATGGATTAAAGACTTAAATGTAAGACCCGAAACCATAAAACTTAGAGAGGAAAACATGGTCAGTAAACTCTTTGACATCATTCTTAGCAATACTGTTTTGGACCTGTCTCCTCAAACAAGCACAACAAAAGCAAAAATAAATGATACTACATCAAACAAAAGCAAAAATAAATGATACTACATAAATGTACTACATGTACAAAAACCTTTGTACAGTGAAAGAAGCCATCAACAAAACAGAAAGACAACTAACTGAATGGAAAAAGATATTCACAAATGATATATCCAATAAGAGGTTAACATCTAAAATATATTTAAAATTTTTATAGCTCAGTATCAAAAAACTCTCACACAGTCTGATTAAAAGTGGTCATTTTCCCAAAGAAGACATGCAGATGGCCAACAAGCACATGAAAAGATGCTCAACATTAATAGCTATCAGAGAAAGGCAAATCAAAACCACAATTAGATATCACCTTACACCTTTTAGAATGGCTATTATCAAAAAGACAAGAAGTAACAAGTGTTGATAAGAATGAAGAGAAAAGGCAATCCTCACATACTGTTGATGGGAATATAAACTGGTGTAGTCACTTTGGAAAATGGTATGAAGGTACCCCCTCCCCCCAAAAAGAACTACTATAATCCAGCAATTCCAGTTCTAGATTTTTATCTGAAAAAATATACAAACACTAAATTAATAAGACATATGCACCCCTATGTTTACTGCAGTATTTTTTGCAATAGCTAATAAGATATGGAAGCAAAACATAATGTTCACTGATAGATGAATGAATAGAGAAAATGTGTGAGTGTATAGAGTATATGTATAGAGTATTAATTGATAGAGAAGATGTGCATGTAAATAATATTTACATAATAATATTATTAATATATACTTATACATATGAATCGAGTATTAGCTGTAACAAAGAATGAAATCTTGCCATTCATGACAACATAGATGAACCTAGAAGGTATTATGCTAAATGAATTGAGTCAGACATAGAAAGACAAATACTGTATTGATTTCACTTATATGTGGAATTAAAAAAATGAACAAACAATATAACACAGAAACAAACTTACAGAGAATAAACTCAGAAGTGTTGCCAGATGGAGGTGATGGGCAAAATAAATGCAGGGTATTAAAAGATACTATCTTCCAGGTAAAAATAAATAAGACGCAAGGATGTGATGTATAGCATACGGAATATAGTCAATAGTACCATAACAAGTCTTTATGGTGACAGACGGTATTAGATTTACTGTAGTGATAATGCATACACATATCAAATGATTATGTTGTAACACCTTAAACTTATGCAATATTGTCTGTCAGTTATTCCTTAATAAAAATATAAGCATTGCCTCTGATATGAGGAACTTGAGGGGCAGGGTGGGAGGTTGTGGGGGGTAGGGAGGGAAAAATAATGAAACAAGATGGGATGGGGAAGGAGACAAACCATAAGAGACTCCTAATCTCAAAACAAACTGAGAGGGCACCTGGGTGGCTCAGTGGGTTAAAGCCGCTGCCTTCGGCTCAGGTCATGATCCCAGGGTCCTGGGATCGAGGCCCACGTCGGGCTCTCTGCTCAGCAGGGAGCCTGCTTCCTTCTCTCTCCTCTCTCTCTGCCTGCCTCTCTGCCGACTTGTAATCTCTCTCTCTGTGTCAAATGAATAAATAAAATCTTTAAAAAAAAAAAAAACTGAGGGTTACTGGGGGGTGGGAGGGTAGGGATAGGGTGGATGGGTTATGGACATTGGGGAGGGTTTGTGCTTTGGTGAATGCTGTGAAAGGTGTAAGCCTGATGATTCACAGGCCTGTACCCCTGGGGCAAATAATAATAATAATAATAATAATAATAATAATAATAATAATAATAATAAATATAAGCATTGCCAAACATTGTTAGATATCACTAGCCCTGAAAAATTCCATTTGCACAGCTAAATTAAGATTTAGTCTACTTGGGCGCCTGGGTGGCTCAGTGGGTTAAAGCCTCTGCCTTCGGCTCAGGTCATGATCTCAGGGTCCTGGGATCAAGGCCCTGGGATCAAGGCCTGCATCTGGCTCCCTGCTCAGTGGGGAGCCTGCTTCCTCCTCTCTTTCTGCCTGCCTCTCTGCCTACTTGTAATCTCTCTCTCTTTCTGTCAAATAAATAAATAAAATCTTTAAAAAAAAAAAGATTTAGTCTACTCAATTGTTACCGTTTTCTTCATTTTTTTCAATTACATTAAGTGTTTATACTACTAAATAAAGAGAATTATAGATCTTGGATGGAAATATACAAAATTCTTCACAAACATTCTCCCCCATTAATCTCAGGATGAAGATGAAGAATTTCAAAGCAGTTGAAGGAATCGAGCTAAAAGATTATCTAGAGGCTTGAATTCCTCCTTATTTGTATGGGTTCCTGATATTTACCAAATCAAGCAACTATGTTACTGACCTCGTATGAAAAGTATTTAAATCAAAACATGAGCAGAGTTTTATTTTCAAGGTTTACAAAGAATAGATGCTTTAGGAATTATGTCACTTCTCTGTATAGACTGTAATTAATGTATCTAATAATCAAAGTAAATAATCTGTATAGCATCAATTATAACAATGTTGTGTAAGTTTACACATTAACTGTTCAGAAGGTTAGGAATGGCTATTAGGGAAAAGAAACATGATTTTCAAGGGTAAACTTCATTTGCCCAATTTTCAAAATTCACGACAGAGGAGAGAAACAAATCCATATCATTTGATTCTAAGTTCTAGGTGATTTTCACTATATAATTATGGTAGAAAAAGATTGAAGATTCACACTAATAAAATGATAGAGTAGGATAACTCTTAAAGAACATATCATTTCTATTTATGTTTAAGTTATTTATCTTTCAATTCAGAGGTTTAATGTGAAAGATGACTTCCTCAGGTCATCTGAGTTATATTATTTTTTTAAAGAGCTTTTAGTCAAGCAAGTCCTTTTGATCACATCACAAGTTATTTATGAAGTTAAAAAAAGTTCTAAGCTTGTTAAATTATTTAGTTTTTATTTCCATATTTGAATTGCTGAATAATGAAATGGTTGAAAGATAATGGGTTTATGGATTACCTTAAAACCTCTAATTCTTTAAAAATTTATTGTTTGTAATGTTCACTGTAGCTTTCAGATGTCAGGGAAACTTTTAGTATCACAATAAGTTAATTAAAATGTCTGTACATACATCTTAGTGTCTTAGTGTCTTGAGGTGCTCATAAAAACTACATATATAAGGATATATGGATATAAACTATTTATATGTATGTATATGAGTATTAAATATGTGTGCATATTCTTATCCAAACTCATAAGGTAGACTAGGTATATATTTAAATATTATAAATATTAAATATATAATAGAAATATAAACATTATAAATGTATAAATATTAATTATATATAAATATTAAAATTTAAGTATATTTCAGTGACTGCAACTGTATATATATATTATATTATGTAAAATGTAATATAATATTACATTTTGTAATAGTATATACATTAATGTATAAATGACAGATTCTGATTATAATTTCATATTATTTAATTTATACAGTAATATTCTCATTAGTAATAATCTTATAGTTTATAACTATAGTTATATAGTTTTAAATATGTATATATGTATATATACATATTTAAATTCCAGTTAATTCACACACAGTGTAATATGAGTTCCAGGTGTAGAATTTAGTCATTCATCATTACATACAACACCCAGTGCTCATTACAAATGCCCTCCTTAATACCCATCACCCATTTAAACTACCCCCCTGCCAACCTCCCCTTCCATAACCCTCAGTTTGTTCTCTATATTTAAGAGTCTGTTTTATTGTCTCTTTCCCCCCATGTTCATTTAGTTTGTTTTTTAAATTCCACATATGAGTGAAATCTCATGTTATTTGTCTCTCTCTGACTGACTTATTTCACTTAGTGTAATATTATCTGGTTCCATAAATGTAGTTGCAAAAGGCAAGGTTTCATTCTTTTTTAATGGATGAGTTATATTCCTTTGTATATATATCCCATGTCTTCTTTATGCATTCATCAGTCAGGAGATATCTGGGCTCTTTCCATAATTTAGCTATTGTTGATAATGCTGCTATAAACATCGGGTTACTCCTGTCCCTTCAAACCAGCATTTTTGTATCCTTTGGATAAATGCCTAGTACTGCGATTACTGGATTGTATGATATTTCTATTTTTAACTTTTTGAGAATTCTCTATACTGTTTTCCAGAGCTTCTGCACCAGTGTGGATTCCCACCAAGAGTGTAAGAGGGTTCACCTTTTTCTGCATTCTCACCAACACCTGTATTCTCCCGTGTTATTAATTAAAGCCATTCTGACAGGTGGGAGGTGATATCTTATTGTAGTTTTCATTTGTATTTCCCTGATAATGAGTGATGTTGAGCATCTTTTCATGTGTCTATTAGCCATCTGGATGTCTTCTTTGGAAAAATGTCTATTCATATCTTCTGGATTATTCATGTCTTGGGTGTTGGTTTTATAAGTTCTTTATAGATTTTGGATACTAACCCTTTATCAGAGAAGTCACTTGCAAATATTTTCTCTAATTCCATAGGCTAACTTTTGGTTTTGTTGATTGTTTCCCTCACTACGAGAAGCTCTTTATTTTGATGAAGTCCCAATAGTTTATTTTTGCTTTTGTTGTCCTTGACTCAGGGACTTCTTTAGTAAGAAATTGCTGTCTGATATTAAATAGGTGACTGCCTGTGCTCTCCTCTAGGATTCTGATGCTTTCCTGTCTCACGGTAGGTCATTCATATCTCATATCTCCTGAGTTCCTGTTCCTTTGAAAATTAGATTGTGAACTTTAGGAAAGTCTTAATTTAAATATTTAATCTTCATATTTAAAAAGTGAGATTTTCAGTTGTAAATCATTTTGGATCATCTACCTACAGACTTTAAATAAAATCATACTACAACCTATATGACATAAACGAATCCTAGGAATATGCTTTAAATTACCTTTAAATAAATTGAGTAAACATTACAATCCCCCTTGCATTTCTATGCTACAATTTATTTTTAGCTTTACTAGACCACTTATACACTTGTATATTATTTGTTTAGTTTTAAATATATTATGCCTTTTTAATAAATGCTTCACAATAAATGTTTCAAAACTGTATTTATGAATTACTCATTTCATGCATTTAATATTTCATTTCCTTTGTTCAGGGTTTTAGGTTTTGAATATTAAATTTTACTCTTTCATCTCATTACAGCAATTCTTTTACTGTGAACATTATGAAGAAACAATTATAATCTCACAGGGTGTTTTTAATAGTGACAAGGAGAACATTGTATTAAAAGAAAAATGAAAAAAAAATCCATTAGTAATAAAGTAACCAGGCCAGCAGAAAGGATGACAAACTAGCTTAACATATAATCCATAAAAAGGAATTGAGGTTATCTGTCATAGCAGCTACTTTGATCTTAATTTATACAGTAATATTCTTCTATTAATATTATAATTTGTAATAGTGCATACATTAATATATAAATGATAGATTTAATTATAAATTCATATTATTTATTTATACAATAAATGTCCTTAGTAATAGTCTTATAGTTTATAATTGTTGCTTTATTTTCCTTTTACTCAGTGTAATTTCATAGTTCATTTTATAATTTTTATTTTCAAAATCCTTGGAATAGATATGTTTGCATCACCATTATTTTATCTTCCAACTTACTTTCAGCTTATTTACATTCCGATCAAATAATGAGAATTATAATTTTTATTACTACATTTCCCTTTTGATATATTGAAGTTTTTGAGTAGGATATGATTATGGTAATCTCTGGTAATTTGTAATCATGCATTTACCAATTTAATATGTCAGAAAAATTATCCTTATTTTGGAAATAATTTTTTTAAAATGTGGTGGCACGTCTTTTTTTTTAAAGATTTTATTTATTTGACACAGAAAGAGTGAGAGAGAGCACAAGCAGGGGGAGTGGCAGAGGGAGAGAGAGAAGCAGGTTCCCCTCTGAGCAGGGAACCTGATGTGGAACTCGATCCCAGGAGCCTGAGATCATGACCTGAGCCGAAGGCAGGCACTTAACCAACTGACCACCCAGGTGCCCCAGTGGTGGCACATCTTTAAAAAACATACAGAAGCAAAGGATAGCCAACTATTGCCCAGGGGTCTCTCTTTAGTTCGTATCATTCTTTTCTATTTTTTAAGGTCTTAAGGTTAATGAAGTTACTTGTTAATTAATAGAGATTATTCAATAGAGATGCAAAAAAATTCTTTCTAGTGGATCTTATGACCTCAAATATTAAGGCTCTGTTGGTCATAATCAGTTTTATATCTTATATAATAATCTTATCCAACCATTTTTGTGCTAAATTACCTATATATATTATCAACTTTTGGTTGTTTTTTGAGCCAGTTACAGCATCCTATTGGTTCCTTATTAATCAGTTAAATAAAGTATTGACCTATGTTAAGTATGTACATTTGTCTGAAATTCATGATTTGCTTTTTGAATATTATTAAAAAATGTATACCGCGAGGGCACCTGGATGGCTCAGTTGGTTGAGTGACTGCCTTCGACTCAGATCATGATCCTGGAGTCCCAAGATTGAGTCCCACATTGGGCTCCCTGCTCATCAGGGGGTCTGCTTCTCCCTCTGACCTTCCCCCTCTCATGCTTGCTCTCTCTCATTCTCTTTCTCTCTCAAATAAATAAATAAACTCTAAAAACTTGCATAAAATAAAATTAATAAAATTATTGCAATGTATTGTGATATTATTTAAAATAATCTCATTAATATATCAATCATGCTTTGTTTGTATTTATTTTGATGCTTTTAGCTGAAGTAGTTTCTCACTGCCATAGATTTGAATTATATATTTACCTGTATTCAGTTATTTTTTTATATTTGAAAGCTAAAAAGTCACAATTATACAAAGTTCTGTCTCAGCTATTTTGATCAAGACTTATGGTTTATGGTTATCTGATTTTTGAATATGTCTGTCAACACTAAATATGTATAAATGTGTACTAAAGGCTAAATATGCATCACCAAGCAAATATTCACCAGAATCTATGTGAGTTTATGTGACTTAAAAGATAGTCATGTAAGCCTGATGATTCACAGACCTGTACCCCTTGGGCAAAGAATAAAAATAAAATTAAATAAAAAAAATAGCTTATCTGCCAAAAAAAAAAAAAAAGAGTAACTGGGAAAAAAAAAAGATAGTCATGACACAATCTGATATGAGAGCCCTTACACATTAGTAGAATTTTATTTTTCATGATTTATTATAGTTTTATTTCCATTTCAATTTGATTTCTTTTGGGGGAAAGCAGTCTGACAAATTCATATTACAATCCATTTTATAAGAATCTGTCTTGAATTCTTAAAAAAGTCAAATTAAAAAAATCTAAGAGTTTGGATGGGAAAAATATTACAGAATAAAAGATATAGCAGAGACATAGCAACTCAGTACATTGTAAAATTAATAATAATTAATGTTAACTGTTTTAGGAGTAATAATGCCATTGTAGTTTATTAGAAAGTCTGTTTTAAGGGGAAAAAATTAAAAGTATCATTCTTGGTGAAGATTTCCCAATCATATACATTTTCTAAATTTCTTACATGTATTTGCGTCATATTAAATTTTGGAATAAGAATTATTTCTGCTGCTATATTTTTGCAAGTAGCTTTTAATATTATTATTGATGTTATGTTGTGTATAGATTTATTAACAGTTCTTTAGACATTTAGGTTATGTTACTGTTATTTAGACATACTTTTAGGTTATGCTACTTTTATTTCTATTACCACTATGTAGCTAATATCAAATTATTTATTCTGATGACTCTTAGTTACCTGGCCATATTTTTTAAGTGAACATTATAGAGATGCATACTTATTGAACTCTTCTATTCCTGAAAGTACACACACACACACACACACACACACACATACACACACGCACGCACTTTCTATTCCTCTTGCACACTGGAGACAATTATTTATTTGTATATTATCAGGTCTCAATGTTGTTTTTCTTAATTTTTCAAAATCTGTAAGTTTGTTCCAGTGTCTTTTGAAATTTAGTGTCATAAATGGTCCAAAATTTGTTAGTATCTGGTAGGTTACCTGCTTTTCTAACTGGTTTTCCAGTGTATTATTTTAACATATAAATTACCCACAGTGCAAAATAATGACAACAAAAATGCAAAATAAACCAGAGGAAATAGCAACAACATATTGTAGCTAAAGTTGTTATCTTTTTAAGTTTTGCCTGATTTATCAATGGGCAAAATTTAAAATTATAGATTTACAATTTGTAAATTCTTTAAAGCTATAGATTCACATAATTTTTTAGCTCATCTTTTTTTTAGCTCATCATTTAAAAATTATTTTAACATCTCTTCAATTCATTCCTTCAACTCTTTATGGAATTAGTTGGATTAAGTAGCTAAGAACTCTCTTCTATTTCTAAAATCTTTTGTTTCTTCTACATCTCAAAATTTTGGTCTTTATGTTTTTAATTATAATTTATATTTTTGCTTTCTATTTTACTAAATGATAATACTTTTATTTTAATTTGTTACATCAATTTCAAGTATAACAACATAGTGATCTAACTTTTCTATACATTATGTTTTGCTCATCACAAGTGTAGCTACCATCCATCACTGTATATCGTTCTTTTTTTTTAAGATTATATTTATCTATTTGAGAAGAAGAGAGAGAACATGTAGGGGGATCAGCAGAGGGAGAGGGAGAAGTAGACTCTCCACCAAGCAGAGAGCCCAATGTGGGGCTCGATACCAAGACCCTGGGATCATAACCTGAGCTGAAGGCAGATGCTTAACCAAGCCACCCAGGAGCCTCCGTCACTATATATTGTTCTTACAATTTCATTGGCTATATTCCCAAATGCTGTGCCTTTTAATCCTATGATTATTCATTTTATAACCAGTAGCCTGTATATTCAATAATCTTAATTTTTAATATTAGAATTCCATTCTGCATACCATGAACATTTTGATACCACCCTGCTCTTTTTTTTTTTTTTTTGGTCTACTTACTTTAGTTCATTAATTTAATACCTTCATCATTCATTTCATGTTCCTAATTTTTTCAAAATGTTCTTTGTTTCTCAAAGGAAACTTAATCAAAAAACAGCTTTTTTCTTTATTTAAGCATAGCACTTAAGTCCGATATGTAGTATTTTTCATATTTTCAGATAAGAAAACTGATACATAAGGAAGTGAAGGAACTTCCCTAATATCATAGAGCTAATAAGAAGTAGAATGGGGACACTATTACTGTTCTTGTATTGGGTAGAATGGTAGCTCCCCCAAAATATTCACATTGCAGAGTATGTGAATGTGACCCTATTTGGTTGGGATGTGGGGGATATATGCAGATAAAATTAAGTTAAGAATTTAAAATCAGCCACCAGAAACCGGAAGAAGCAAAAAGGATTTTCTCTTAGAGGTTATAGAAAGAGCAAAAACCAGGTGACACCTTGATTTCAGACTTCTCACATCCAGACTATGGTGAAATAAATTCCCATTATTTTAAGCTAGAAAGTTTGTGATAATTTGTTAAGGAAACCCCAAGAAACTAAGGCAGTTTTTGATGACTGAAAATGGGATACTGCTGCAACAAATAACTATGATGTAGAAGTGGCTTAGGTTTTGGATATTTGGATATTTGGAACTGGATAAGTAAAGGCTGGAATGATTTTGAGACTCAGGAGAGCAAAAGTCTATATTGCCTTAAGCAAAATGTTGGAAGAGCTATGTGAATGTCCTAGAAACAGCTCTGGAGGAAATAAGGAACCTGTTACTGGAAACTGGAAGAAAGGCAGCCCTTGTTATCATGACAGAAAACTTGGCTTAAGTATGCTCTATGGTTATGTGGAAAGTGGAACTTGTAAGAAATGAATTTGTATATTTAGTTGAGGGAATTTCAAAGCACTAAAGGTCTGACCTGGTTTCTCCTTGCTCATAGTAAAATGTAAGAGGAGAGAGATAATTGGTGAAGGAACTGCTAAGCAAAAAGGAACCAGCACTTGATGGTTTGGGAAGATCTTGGCCTATCCAGATTGCAGAAGATTAAAATTTGGAAATTCACTGTTGGAAAATCATACTCAGGACAGAGGACCAAAGGTATGGCTTCAAAACCTTTTGCTAAAGAAATTGGTTGTGTGACTCATGGATCTACTACTCAACCATCTCAACATAAATCTCAAATGGGAATAGGTTTAATGAGGAAGGATCTGTAGAGGTCCTTCTTACATAATGACATTGACTCCTGTTCCACAAAGGAGAATGAGATTCTATATCAAAAGAAATACTGCCTGCTTAGACTGAAAAGGATAGAGACAGAATGAAATGAGAAAATGTTGTCAGAGTTGAAAAATTCTGAAGGCAGGGAATGTATTCAGAGAGCTACTTGTCTGCAAGATGTTCTGCCCTTCAAAGAGAAAGACTTGGAAGCAGAGCCTCCACGCACTGCACAAAGATGTGTAGGATTGCCATGGGCAGGGAAGAAGGCAGACCTGCTGCAGTCCCAGAGTCAGAAGATCAAATTGCAGAGGACTGTTCTCATACATTGAAAAATAATGGAATTTATCCTGCTGGATTTCATATTTTCTTGGGATTAGTGACCACTTCATTAATTCCAGTTTTTGTCTTTTTGAATGGGAATCTGTAGCCTATGCTTGTCCCACCATTATATTTTAGAAGCAGATTTTTTTTCTAATTTACGTTCTTAGGTTAATTCAGTCTCAGAATTAATTTTGTCTCAGTCTCACCAGTGCCTAACTTCAATAATGAAATTTGGGACTTTTTGAGTTGGTTATGTTTAAATGAGAATTTAAACTTGGAGTTGATATTGTAATGGGTTACAGCATTTGTGATGTCAGATGGGGTAAATATATTTGGTATGTGGAGTATTAATTCTTTTGGAGGGGTGGGATAATAAATGTATTATAATGGGTTGAATAATGTCCTCAGTAAAGATATGGCCATGTTCCCCAAGGCATGAATGTAACCTTGTTTGGAGGAAGGGTCTTTGCTGATGTATTTAGTTAAGAATGTTAAGAAGATATCTTTCTTTGTATTCTCCT
Source organism: Ailurus styani (assembly GCA_002007465.1). NCBI lineage: Eukaryota > Metazoa > Chordata > Mammalia > Carnivora > Ailuridae > Ailurus > Ailurus styani. Next base: position 1,147,052 of record LNAC01000013.1, on the reverse strand, counting down.
GGACTTTAAATTCAAGGGCAAATATCCATACAAGAAACACAGAATAGAGACAGAGAAAAGGGACAACATGAAGACAGAAAAAGAGATTAGAATTATGCAGCTATGGGTGAAGGCACACATACAACTTCTAGAAGCTAGAAGAGGTAAGGAAGTATTCTCAGGTAGGGACTTTGCAGGGAGCACAGCCATTTCAGAACCTTGACTTTAGACTTCTGGCCTCCAGAGTGGTCCAAATATGATTCTGTTGTTTTAAACCACCAAATTTGTGGCAAACCTTTCATTCTACTAATTGATATACATCTATAGAATGTTGAAATTTTTCTAATCATAGATATTCCCTTTATCGATAAGCTCTCCTATCATCCTGGCTTTGTGATGTTCATGACTAATGTTTCTAATGAGTGCTAAAACATCTTAAAGTTATGGGCTTTTAATTTTAATTAAGGTTAATGTAATTTGAATTATACAAACTCTTCCCCAATTATTTTTTACATGTGTTCTTCTTTAAGTGATACCTTTAGGTATAAGACTCAGATTACATATATTTCATACTAATCTTGAAATTCATTTTACCCAAGAAATTACTTATACTTTTCTAACTAAATGACTACCTTCCCATTTATTCATTTTCAGTACTCATTGAACCTTATGTGTACCTATCTTTTGCTTTGGAGTGAATATAAATAATTAAATTTACACTAAGTTTACACCATTATCAAGAAATGGTCCACTTAGTTATAAGTGTTATAGAGATTTAACAGCCTATTACTCTTATGATGGTAAAATATTTCTAGGTAGTCCTGAAAGTCTGGAAAGTTTGTTAACTTCATAATCTCATTTTACCATTTTATATAATGTTTATGCTTGCTTTTTTAACCACTTACAGCAAAATATAATGGTCAATAATCATGAGTAGTACAAATATTTATTTATATAATCAACAGATATTTACAAAAATTCTATGTGTAAAATGTACTGCATGTTATCAACACATAATCTATAGCATAATATAGTTAATATATTTAATGAAATGCTTATATCTTATATTTATATTCTTTTATTTATCTGTTTTATATATACACACAAATATTCTGTCAAATACTGCTATCACAACATAAATTGATTATATATGCTACTTTGTTTAATTTGTTGAAATCACACTATCCTTCAAAAATATTATTATTTTGACCAAAAAGAAATCAATATGTTATGGATACAATGATGTATTCTCTCTTACACTAGGAAAATAGTTAATGAAAGTATCTGTATTATTTTCACTTATGAATGCGAGGAAAACAATGCTAATTGTGAATTTTTGGCAATTTACTTACTTGTTTTATGTGTATCAATGTATTTGAATTATACATACTTCACTATTAAAATGGAAAAGTAAGATGGCAAATGTATCTGAGGAATTGTAAATGGTGAAGGTAGTCATTAAAGAAGGAAGAAGTCCATATATCACAGGAAACAATAGTTCTAAATGAATTTATGGGACTATAATTGTCCACATTACTTATGTTCATTATTTCTGCGAGGCAGTAAAATAAAAAAAGCATGAATTATCTCAAACATTGATTTTAATTCCCACTTTCTCCTTATTACTAACACCTAATACCTCTTCCCAGCTTCCTTAGGTTAAATCAAGAATAAATTATTTCTATCTAATGGAGCTTTAGTAAGAATAAAAGCAAAGCTAAATATAATTATGCTATGCTATCTTTTAGTGTCTAAAATTTACAATGTGCCTTCAGTATTATGACAGTAAGTTTTATGTGTCAGTTTGGTTAGGCTGTAGTTCTCAGTTATTCAAACAGTAATCTAGGTTTTACTGTGTGGCTATTTTGTATGTATAATTAAAATCCATACTAAGTTGGCTTTCAGATTATTCCAATGAATCTGGGTGGGTCTAGTTTCATCAGTCAAAAGGATTTAAAACCCAAGAAAAAAGGTTCTTGGAGGAAGAGAAATTTCTACCTGTGAATAACAGCTTTAGCTCATGTCTGAGAACTCAAGCTTGTGCTTTCTTACGGCTTGCCCAAAGGACTTTGATCTTGCCTTGCCAGCCTCCACAATTAAGAGAGCCAGTTCTTTGCAGTTAATTTCTTAATACATATTTCTGTAGTGATTCTATTATTCTGATTGAACCAGAACAAAAGAAAGTACCTTTTAGCTGCTACGTATTATTTTTCCTATATCTTATATCTTTCCTATATCTTATTTATCCTATATCTAGATGACATAACTAAGGTAGGGTAATGTTAAGTTTACCCAAATGAAGAGGAAAAACTGGAAAAATTTTCTTTGTGCCCCTACTATTGATAGTATGAAACAAAAATGTATGTTCAATATTGTTATGCAATTATCTTTCAGTGCATAGCTGTATGTATTTTAGGCAAATTTTATGTTAAAATGTGAGCATTTCCACTCCAGTACTCTTACAAGATTTTCAGGAGCAAACACCATGCTTTCTAATTTAATATGCATGGTCTTTATATTTTCACCCAGCCCAAATTCAGTCAGTCACACATTTTCATTACATTTCAATAGATATTCAAATTCCCTCTAACCAATTTTATTATTCTTATTTTTAGATGGTTAAACTTTGAGGAACATCAGAACAAAGCAAACTATTGACAGGGTAGTCTGGCCCAAAGCAAAAATAAACAAATTAATATTAATAATGATAATAATATTAATAAGATACAAGATAAAGTAAAACTAAATTAAATTAAAAAGTCTACATAGTAAATTGTCAAATGTGGATTGTAGTCACCATGAGCAATGATGAAATGGGAACATTGGTTCTCTGTAAATTTTATCATTATGGAAGCACTTAAGATTGCTTTATAATTAGCATGAAACATGTCCTCCTTTTCCAAGTTCAGGGCTCAACTGAAGTTTTAAATGAATTTAGAAATTTCCTTTAGATAGTTGTCATATTTTTTGGTTAAAAGCAGTTACTATGTAATCAACCTAAAATTAACTATTGAAATAGTCTTTATTATCATTTCCATGATAATAGAGATGGTTTATTATTTTTTTCCTTTTTATCCTCAAAAATCCTATACAATATTTTACACATGGTATATATCCAAAAAATAATATGACAAATTATCAAGAACATCCTATTATTTATATACTAAAATTTATTTTTTGTAATTTCTTATTTAAATTTATCCACATTTTCTTCAATAAGTAGACATTTTACTACTCAAATTGTTTTTCCTTACCTTTTATTTTGATCGAAGTTTTATTTTTTTAATTTTTTTTTCTTTAGAGAGATTGAGATTGAGGGAGGGGCAGAGGGAAGGAGGAAGAGAGAATGTTGGGCATGGAGGCTGACATGGGGTTTGATCTCAGGACCCCGAGATCATAACCTGAGCCGAAATCAAGAGTGGGACCCTCAACCAACTGAGCAACCCAGACACCTGGAGAAGTTTTATTCATTCACGTTAAGGAAAATTTTCTAAATGAGTAAAAATTTCCAGTTTGATTTATGTGCTTTTCTGACATGTTATTATCATATGCTAATATGTATATATATGCTAATATATATATATACTTAAACTGCAAATTCTATAATTCAATATATAAACAAAGACCTTAGCAGTTTTTATTCCAAAATAATAGTTGTAAAATACATCTAATTGCATCCTAGTCATTTTATTTTATTATTTATTTATTTATTTATCCTCCTAGTCATTTTAAAGAGACATAAAAGACATTTTGGAATGTTACTGTTTTCTAAATGATGGCATATATACTTTGAAAAAATGTTTTAAGACTTTCAGAGATAACCCTCTCTTTTCTGTGTGTATGCATGAAAATGCAAAGCAAATTACTTCTCCCAAAGCAAAAGAGTAGATGATTATGTTGATAGAATTTTAAATGTTAAAAAAAACGTTATTTATATTTGACAAATCAATTACAGATCTAGTTTCTTCCATATAGCTGCCAATGTATCTAAATAATTTCATTGACAAAGTAGGCTTTTAAGATTGATATCTATCTATCTATCTATCATCTATCTATCTACCATCTATCTATCTATCATCATCTGTCTGTCATTATCTATATCGGGCATTGGTAGAGGAAATAATTTAACCATTATAATTTTAAGTTGGTTGGGAAAGATAATAAAAATAGAATTTAACAAAAGCCAAAAAAATTAGTCATTTGCTAAAATAAGTAAATTATCCCTGTCAGACTGATTAATTTGTCAGCCAAAAAAAGATTGACAGTTAAAACAATTAAACACAATTTTAATTTCTCTAATTAATATTTTTAATGTAATGTAAAATTAGCAAAATTATATTTTGCAAAAGTAATCCAACATTAAAGCCATGCAGATTTATTCTATATTATTTTATTTAAATGGGTCAATACTTTGGACCCACTTAACAATTGATGAAGAAACCATTGGTTTTTTTCCACTTTTGTAAAGTGGACAATTCATATTTTATTTATTTATTTTTAAAGATTTTATTTATCCATTTTATTTTAGAGAGAGAGAGAACAGGGGGAAGGGCAGAGGGAGAGAGCATCAAGCAGAGTCCATGCTAAGCTTTGGAGCCTGAGATCATGACCTGAGCTGAAACCCTGTTGGATGCTTAATGAACTGAGCCACCCACCTCGGACAATTCATGTTTTAAACCTCAAATTCCAGAACAGTTCAATAAAAACATTGAATGTATCCTAAAATAAATTAGACCAAAGGGCAAAGTTGTCAAACAAATAGGGAACAGTGGTCTAAAATTTTATTTTGATTAAAGAAAGAGCTGGAGTATAATTGAGGAGTTTCACTTAAACTAATACTACTTAAACTTAAGTTACAACTTAAATTATTCAATTTTATTATCACTTTAAGATTCTGTTTGATTTCCTTAAAATGATCTTGTATCTATGTAAGGTTATTTCTTACTATTGCTCTTAGGAATAGGTTTAAACGTTTTGCTGCAATATGGCAGAAAAAAATTGTTTTATGCTTTGGCCAAACTTTTTGAACATTATATCACCAGATTGTTTCACTTACGTAAAATGTGATAAATGTGTCTGGAATTTTATTTTTGTTAAGTGTGAGAATAAGAAAGGCAGTAATCTAATTCATTCCATTTTGCTAAAGAAAAAAATTCAATTATAAAGCACATGACAGCTAAGTACATTTGAAATATTGCTTAATTTAAATATAAAAACACTCAGCCTAAGAAATGGACCATTTATTTATTGAACCTTTGCTTTTATTTAAAATTATGATTTAAAATTTTCAAATATGTGGGGTTTTCCTATATATTTTATTGTTATCTAATTTAATTCAGTTGTGATCAGCTAACTCCATATGATTTTTGTACTTTAAAATTTATTGAAACTTGTTGTTTGGCCCAACATATATTCTAACTTGGAGAATATATTATTTGCACCTACAAAGAATATTTAGTGTCTTATAAATGTCAATTAATTCAAAGGGATTGGCAGTATATTTGAAATTAAATATATGTTTTCACATATATGTCTAATTTTTCTATTAATTGCTGGGGCGTGTGGTAAAATCTTCACTACGATCTTGGAATTGGCTATTTCTCAATTTATATCTGTCATGTTTTGTTCCATATATTTTTTTGTTAACATATAATGTATTTTTTTGTTTCAGGGGTACAGGTCTGTGAATCATCAGTCTTAAACAATTCTCAGCACTCATCATAGCAATCTATGTATGAAGTTTATTTCTAACTAATAAATTCACCTTTTATCATTATTAAATGCTGCTCTCAATCTCTTTAAACCCTCATGTATTGAAAACTAACATATAAATAATCATGCCTTTCTTATTATTATTCTTTGTACAGTGAAGACAGAATACATTTTATCTTTATATTTAAAGCACATTTCTTGCAGGCATCAGGTAGTTAAGTTTTGCTTTTTTCATCTTTTCTGACAATTTCTTCATTTGAATTATGATGTTTAGTCTATGAACATTTTTGTTTTCAAGCAGCATTACTGTGATATAACTTATGCACAAAATATTCATTAATATTAAGCTATCAGTTCCAAGAGTTTTGACAGATATACGAAGTTGCATAAGCACTACCATGATCATGATACAGAATTGTCATTACTTCTCCCCCCAAAACCCCAACCTAGCAACTGGAAACCAATTATTTACTTTCTGTCAACATAGTTTTGCCTTTTATAGAATTTATTATAAATGGAATCATACAGTATGCAGTCTTTTGTATCAGACTTCTTTCAGTAAAAATAATGCTCTTATGGTTTAGCTATGCTGCTGTGTAGCAATTTATTCTTTTATATTTTGAGTAATATTCTACTGTATGGATATATAAAATTAGCTTATAAATCAATACTTCTAATGTATCCTTTTGTTGTTTCTAACTACATCTATTATGAGTACATTTTTTTAGAACAGGAACATTTGATTACAAATCTTTGTGTTGACATGTTTTTATTACTCTTAGCTAAATACCAAGGTAAATACCTTAGGTGTATACCTAAGAGTGGGACAGCTGGGTCATCTCATAGATGTAGTTTTAAGAAAACTGCCAAACTGTTTCACAAAGAGGATGTAGACTTATTTATTTTTTCATTCTTTTTTTTTTTTTAAAGATTTTATTTATTTATTTCACAGAGGGAGAGAGATCACAAGGAGGCAGAGAGGCAGGCAGAGAGAGAGGGGGAAGCAGGCTCCCGGCCGAGCAGGGAGCCCGATGCGGGCCTCGATCCCAGGACCCTGAGATCATGACCTGAGCTGAAAGCAGAGGCTTTAACCCACTGAGCCACCCAGGCACCCTATTTTTTCGTTCTTGTCAGTTCTGTGTGACTATTATATACCTGATATTTTCAACAGTTACAATTTTACCTATTCTATGTACAAAATAGTACCACATAATAGTGTCAGTTTGCACTCAAAATTGTTGAATGCTTTATATATTCAATATTATATATATATGTATTTTATATATATATATATATATATATATATAAAACGTTGAATATTTTTCCTGTATTTTTTTGCCATTGGGATATCTTTTTTTTTTTTTTGTTAAATGCCTGTAAAGTCTGTACCCATTTTTAAATGGGTTGTTTGTCTTATGTTTAAATTTTAGAAGCTTTTTATTTATTCTAGATACAACTAATTTATCAGATATATGATTTGCACATATCTTCTTCAAATATATAGTTTTTCTTCATTTTCTTAACGGTATCTTTGAGAGCAAAAAAAGTAATTTTTATGGAGTCCATTTGATAAAGGTCAATCTTTGTATGTTTCTTTTATTTTGTATTATCTTTAAAATATCTCAACCAAAGCCTAGGTCACAACATTTTATCCTATTTTCGTTCCTAAAGCCGTTATGTTTTCTCAGCTCTTGTATAGCCTTTGAGGCATTTTGAGGCACTTTTTATATGGTGGAACTATTGAGGGTTGCTCTTGTTGTTGTTTGTATATGAGCATTTAATTGTTTGGTAACTTTAATTGAAAACATTATGTCTTTTGATTTTAATTACTTGGTATTTTGTTGAAAATCAGTCCATCACCTACATGACATCCATCACCAAAAAAGTCTTTTTGGACTTTGTTCTGTTACAGGTTTCTTTCTTTCCTTTCTTTCTTTCTTTCTTTCTTTCTTTCTTTCTTTCTTTCTTTCTTTCTTTCTTTCTTTCTGCTTTCTTTCTTTTTTTTTTTTCCCATCCTGATACCAAGAAAACAGTATTGGTTACTGTGATTTCATAGTAGGTCTTGAAATCAGATGATGTAAATTCTTCAAATTTTGGGGGGGATGAATTATTTTAGCTATTCTCAGGCATTCCCATGTACATATATATTTTAGAATTAGATTGTGAATTTATACCAAATAAAGCCTTCCTTCTCTCTTTTTATTGGGATTTAACTGACTATACCATGATATAAAGGGAACTGACTTTTTAACAACACTGAGTTCTCTGTTTAATGAGCATAGTATATTTCTTAATGTATTTATTTCTTTAAATTTTTTTTAGAATTGCTCTTCAGCTTTCAATGTACATATTGACATATATTTTGTGAAATTATATCTAAATATATCACTTTTTGGTGATATTTTAAAAGTTTATTTCAATTTCTAATGTTGAATGCAGTATATGGAAATTGAGTTGATAAATTTATCTTGTATCTTTTGACCTTGTTAAACTCACTTATTAGCTTTAGTAACTCTTTTATAGAGGCCTTAGAATTTTTCCTATAGATCTTCAGTTGTCTTCAAATAGAGCATGTTTTACTTATTCCTTTTGAATTAGTATTCTATTTATTTTTCTTTCTTTGTAAAAGTAGTATGGCATCCAGTACAATAAGGAATAGGAATAGTAAGAATGCATACCCCTCACCTATTCTTAATTGTAAAGAAAAAACATCCAGGTTTTTTTTTTTACCATTAAATGTGATATTAGTAAGAATTTTAGAATATGCCCTTTGTTTCCTTTCTTTTTTTGAGTTTACAAAACCTTTTTTTGCTTTCATCAACAATCGGTGTTAAATTTTCTCATTTTTACATCTATTGAGATGACCATATGGTTTTAATTTTTTAGTTTATTAATATGGTGAGTTTAATTAGTTGATTTTAATTTTATTTCTTTTTTGCTGGAATATTATTATTATTATTATTATTATTATTATTATTATTATGTCCAGTTACCCAGCATATAGTACATGACTAGTTTTTGATGTATTGTTCAATGATTTATTAGTTGCCTATAACACCAAGTGTCATCACCACATGTGCCCTCCTTAATACCTGTAGTCTGGTTATCCCATCCCCCCAACCCTTCCCTTCTGTAACCCTCAATTTGGTTCCCGGAGTCCAGAGTCTCCCTCTATGATTTCTTTCCATGCAGTTTTCCCTCCCTTCTCCTGGTCCTCCATGCTATTCCTTTATTGCATCCATGAGTGAAACCATATGATAAATAAGTCACTCTGCTTGATTTATTTCACTAAGCATAAACCCCTCCAGTTCCATCCATGTTAATGCAAATGGTGGATATTCATCCTTTCTGATGGCTGAGAAATATTCCATTGTATATACGCACCGCATCTTCTTTATCCATCCATCTGTTGAAGGACATCTCAGCCCCTTCTACAATTTGGCTATTGTAGACATTGCTGCTATAAACATTGGTGCATTTGTCCCTTTTTTCACTACGTTTGTATCTTTGGGGTAAATACCTAGTAGTGTAATTGCTGAGTTGTAGGATAACTCTATTTTTAACTTCTTGAGGAACCTCCATACCTTTTTTCAGAGCGGCTGCACCAGCTTGCATTTTCACCAACAGTGTAAGGGGGTTCCCTTTCTCCCCATCCTCACCAACGCTTGTTGTTTCCTGTCTTGTTAATTTTAGCCATTCTGACTGGTGTAAGGTGGTATCTCCCTGTGGTTTTGATTTGTATTTCCCTGATGCCAAGTGATATGGAACATTTTTTCATGTGTCTGCTAGCCATTTGTATCTCTTCTTTGGAGAAGTATCTGTTCACATCTTCCGCCCATTTATTGACTGGATTATTTGTTTTTTGGGTGTTGAGTTTGAGAAGTTCTTTATAGATCTTGGATACCAGCCCTTTATCTGATATTTCATTTGCAAATTTTTTTTAAATATTCTTAAAGATTTATTTATTTGAAAGAGAGAGAGAGGAGATAGGTGGGATAAAGGGCAAAGGGAGAGGGGAGCAAGAACCCCAAGCAGATTCTATGCTGAGCATGGAACTCAATGTGGGGTTTGATCCCATGACCGTGAGATCACAACCTGAGCCAAAACCAAGAGTTGGACACTTAACCAACTGTGCCACCCAGGCACCCTTGAATTAGTCTATTTTCAAATGTTAAAGCAATTTTATATCCCTATGAAATAAAGTCAATTTTGTCATAATTTGCTACCTTTTTATATTTTCTTAGATTTGATTTGGTAAAAATTTATATTTTCCTATATTCAATTTGCTATAATTTTATCAAGAATTTTTTTTCTGTGTTCATGAGAGATATTGGTCTGTGGTTTTGTTTTTTATATTGTCTTTGTTTATTTTGTTATTAGGATAATATCAGACTTATAAAATTAGTTGAGGGAATTCTTTCCACTCTTATTTCTGGAAGAAATTGTGTAGAATTTGTTATCTTAGTTTCCTTAGAGGTGTGATAGAATTCACTAGTGAAGCCATACTTTAAGGGCTTCTTAACTACGTATTAAATATCCTGAATGTAAGTAGGGGTGGTTTGGTTATCTGTTACTTTTTGTGAGTGCTTTGGCATTTTGTATCTCTTAAGTAGTTTATCCACTTCCTTTATCAAATATCTTGGCATAATTTTACTAGTGACATTCCTTTATTATCAATTTTCAATATCTATAATCATGTTACCTCTTTGTTTCTGAGATTGGAAATTTATAACTTTCTTCTTTTTTCTTGATATTCCTGGCTAACCCAGCTGGTTCACTGATATTATTGATCTTTAAAACTGACTTTTATTCTCTTTTTTTGTGTGTTTTAAGTCATTGATTTCCACTCTAATACTTATTGTTTCTTTTCTTTTGCTTACATTGAATTTAATTTTCTTTTTAAAAAAGACCTTTGATAATATCAGGTTGGAAATATTTCAGGACATTCTTAGTTATCCCAGTGATATGTGAATGCTACTGTCTTGCAATGTCCCAGTTCAGGAAAACTAACCATGAAACTTTCTATACTTTGAAGGATACTTTATTAAATAGTAACCAACCATCATTTCTTAGTACATGTTTATCAGATTGGAAGGTTCTTCTATTACTTAAGACACAGAGCAGCACAGTTTGCAGGAAAAGATAGAGGTCAGGCAACATATAATTTAGGTTACATGAAAACACTAAACTGAATATGACCAGACTCTCCAGAAAGTAGTGACAAAATAATGACCATGTGAAGGGACCAAAAATACATATCTGCTTTCTTAATCTTAAATTAAGCTTGTGCCATTTTTGATAATTTTCCAAATATTAGAAAATGTTGTTCATATCATCATAATAAGGAAGAGCAAATATCCATTATAAAGAGCAAATATCCATTTGTAAACTTCATGAAAGGACTAAAAATAAATATTTTTAGTTCATTGTCTTGGTGAGCTCCTTCAAATATAATTTCAGACTCTCAGCATACTGAACTTGTTCCCATTTTATTAGTTTGGAAAACATTTTTATTTGTACAGAAATTTACGTGTACAATCTAATACCACCTTAATCCTTGAAGGATTCTGTGTAACACCACACTAAAAAGTACTGCATTGATACTGCCTATTTCTATGCAAAGCAACAGAAAAATGGGTCATTTGGAAGAAACTAATCCATACTTACTCCTAGGTTTAATTTTCTGAAGACTAGAATCATTTGTATGTAATTGACTGACACTTCCAGTTTATCCAACTGTTAGCAATGTAAAGTTGCAGATCACAAAAATAGTGTATTCTTTAAAAGATAAGAAAACACATTTTCTGAATCTTCTCAGAGTAAATATATTTCAAAAAGTCTTTAATAACATTCTTACTTTTATGTCAGAAAGTGTTTTTAGATTTATAGCTATCATCTACTATTCTTTGTTTTCATCAACTACTGATTCCTAATAAGGGTAAATATATGAAGTTTTCCCATTCCACTCACTATGAAGCACCATGTGGTACTTACCACAAATAAAGTTGAATGAATATTTTATAATTTACAGAAAAGATCATTTTAGTTCAAAACTTGCATTTATACCTTGTTGAAATTTATGTCATTCTACTTATTTTTGTCTTTAAACATGCACTGGGACAATTCCATAAGTGTCGCTCTTACACAAAGCTTTCCCTTTTATGCCCCGTAACTATCACTACTATCTACATACTACATTATTATCTTTTTTCAAATTATTTTATAAAATGTATTATATTCAGTTTATTTTAACCACTTAAAACATGAAATGAATGGGAATGGAAATATTTTATCAGAAAAAATTTTGTTAAATCTTTCAATAAAATGCATTTGATACACAGTCAACCCCTGAAAAGAGATCTAGACTAAATTTAGAATATAAGCACCAGCCAATTCTATGTCAAAGTAATACACTAATAACTTGACAAAAGTTAACCTATATTGATTCCTTTTATATTACCCACCAAAGTTAGATAAATCAGAGTTAATTCATACTGATGCATTTCCACAACTAATGGAATAATTTAATAAATTACATTATGAATAAATTCATTATGAATGAAAAATTGTCATTACACTATTTTCTGAGAACAATGGCAATTCACATTTTCTAATTTAAAATACTTTGTCCTGTAAAAATATTTTTCACGCTAGTCTGACTTAAAACTTAACAGAGTTCATATATACTCCTTACTGAAAATACACAGTTCTTAATAAGAGATTCTAAAAAAATCTCTTTTTTGTTTGTTTGTTTGTTTGTTTTATATAAGGAGAAACCTCATAGATTAAGGTAGAAAAGAAAATATAAAAAAAAACCCAAATATACAACAGAAACAAAACTTTCTAATCAAAGCAGTTCTTTAAGTGTAGACTTTTTAAACATGAAGAGATGGTCCAAGGTTTAGGTGTATTTTTCCTTCCATATTTTTTTTCTCCCAATGAAACCTTCCTTTACTTATCGCAGGGAGGTAAGGGGAAAAAAAGGACACAATTCATATTTAATAGGGTTTCCTAATAAGAAGAAAAATGTAGAGGTGCTCGGGTGAGTCAGGTGAGTGTCTGACTCTTGATCTGAGCTCAGATCTTAATCTCAGGATTCTGAGTTCAAGTCTTGCATTGGGCTCCATGATGGCTGTGGAGCTTACTTAAAAAAAAAAAATATATATATATATATATATATATATATACATATATATATGTATATATATATATAAAATTCTGTTGTAATATATAATATATATTATATACATAATTCTGGTATTATATATATAATTCTGGTATAATATTATATATATATATATATACATATATATAATTCTGGTGTTTGTTCAACAAATGGTTTTGGGAAAATTGGACAGCCACATCTAGAAGAATGAAACCAGCCCATTGTCTTACACCATACAAAAAGATGAACTCAAAATGGATGAAAAACATAAATATAAGACAGGAATCTGGGTCCCTGGGTGGCTCAGTGGGTTAAAGCCTCTGCTTTCGGCTCAGGTCATGATCTCAGGGTCCTGGGATCGAGGCCCACATTGGGCTCTCTGCTCGTCAGGGAGCCTGCTTCCTCCTCTCCCTGTCTCTGCCTGCCTCTCTGCCTACTTGTAATCTCTCTCTCTCTATGTCAAATAAATAAATAAAATCTTAAAAAAAAAAGACAGGAATCCATCAAAATTCTAGAGGAGAATACATGCAGCAGTCTCTTCAACTTCGGCCATAGAAACTTCTTGTTAGACACGTCTCCAAAGGCAAGAGAAACAAAAGCAAAAATGAACTACTGGAACTTCAGCAAGATAAAAAGTTCTGCACAGCAAAGGAAACAGTCAACGAAACTAATAGGCAACCAACCTATGGAATGGGAGAAAATATTTGCAAATGACATACCAGATGGAGGGATAGTATCCAAAATCTGTAAAGAATTTCTCAAACTCAACACCCAAAAAACAATTAATGCAGTCAATAAATGGAGTAGACATGAACAGACATTACTCCAAAGAAACACAGATGGCCAGACTCATGGAAAAATGCTCTATATCACTTGGCATCAGGGAAATACAAATCAAAACCACAGTGAGATAACACCTTACACCAGTCAGAATGGCTAAAATTAACAAGTCAGGAAATGATAGATGTTGGTGAGGCTGTGGAAAGGGGGAAATCCTCTTACACTGTTGGTGGGAATGGAAGTTGGTACAGCCACTCTGTAAAAAGGCATGGAGTTTCCTCAAGAAGTTAAAAATAGAGTTATCCTACAACCCAACAATTGCACTACTAGGTATTTACCCCAAAGAGACAAATGAAGTGATCTGAAAGGGCACCTGCACCCCAATGTTTATAGCAGCAATGTCCACAATAGCCAAACTATGGAAAGAGTCAAGATACCAACTTTTTTTTAAAATTATTTTTCATGATAAAGAACAAAAGATGAGTAGGAACTTCCAGTGGCTCCCCTTAAAAAAGTTATTCAACTTTAGTCTTATTTTATTTTATAAAGTGATGGTGAGTGAAGAAAAACCCAGATAAAATTAACCTATAAGAAAAACTTGTCTGAATATCTTTTACCTCTGAATGTAGTTTTTATCATTTCATGATAAAAACATATGCAATTACCTAGTTAAGGGAAAATCATAGTAATGTAAGAAATGACATTTCAAAATTAAAAATTAAAAAATTAAATGTCACCCAGAATGTATAATGGAACAATTTATGGAGTAAAATGTAGAACATATAGACTTAAAAACTTCCAAATATTTACTTTAATTCTGGACTGGAAGTGGAATGGAGAAAATGTATTACTTCCCTAAAGTACAAAAACAAATAATTCCAGATAATTATATTATTCGCATAGGCTAATTTTGATCACATTTCAAAATTAACTTTAAAAAATGAGAGAGAAATCTCAGTTACGAACACATTTATATATAAATATAGATATGGCTGTAGACTTATAGATATGTAGGTACAGATATAATTTTCAGATTCTCCAAATCTCTAAAACAGGGAAATTTTGCTAAATTCATGAAAATACTTATGGATTATTTTTAAATTCCAGTATAGTTAACAAGAAAATTTTAAAAGATAATCTTACTTATGTATTTTGAGAAAGACTCTAATCCTTAAGCTTTATTCCCTTATTTTCTGTAGACATTTTATTGTACTTAGTACTCTCCTTCTTCTAACCACCTGTAATTTTTAAGTTGAGAATCCATGAACACTTGGTATATCTTAAAGCATGTTCTGTGCCTTTTTCCCAGAGCTCTCATTTACAATACTATTACAAAATAGAGTAATATAGAATAATGCTTTCTCCCTGAAAGCAGAAATCAAAAATCTCTGCTCAAAATTTTGAATCAAACTTATTATTGTTACTGTGTCACAGTTTTATATTAGATTTCAACCAAATTCAATTACACAGTGTGCTTCTTGCTGCCATGGGATGAATGGCAGGACAAAGATGAATGAACACAACTGCTGCAACTGATTGATCCCAACATGCCTGCAGGTTGATTAATGTGTCTAGGAGCAAAATGAA
Organism: Ailurus styani; assembly: GCA_002007465.1. Lineage (NCBI taxonomy): Eukaryota > Metazoa > Chordata > Mammalia > Carnivora > Ailuridae > Ailurus > Ailurus styani. Next base: position 1,131,829 of record LNAC01000013.1, on the reverse strand, counting down.
AAATAGTATTCATCTGTAACTACTAGTCAATTCTTAAATTAACTGAAAATTTCATGAAATATCATTCACGAATTTGCGTGTCATCCTTGCGCAGGGGCCATGCTAATCTTCTCTGTATCGTTCCAATTTTAGTATATGTGCTGCCGAAGCGAGCACGAAATATCATTCATTTAATAGAATTTTCTTTAATATTTTGAGAGTGTTAAGCAAATGTATAGAACTATTTTTCTTAGATACCTTAAAACAATAATATTTGTCTCAGATACTTGAATTTCTAATATTTTTAACATCTGTTTGTTACAAAATAATAAAGTATATATAATGACAGTGAAGATATAAATATAATTCAAAGGAATAAATGGCAATGTATGTGAATTGGAAATATTTTTGCGTATACAATTGGATATTGTATTAATAGGTACTGTTGAAACATAAAATGGCAAGCAGTGTTATATTAAATATTATTATTTTATATTCAAATCATATGTTAGAAATCTAATCCACTATGGATAACTAAAAACAGACAATGGGGGGCAGCTGGGAAGGTCAGTAGTTAAGCATCTACCTTTGGCTCAGGTCATGATCCCAGTGGGATCCAGCCCCACATTGGGCTCCCTGCTCAGTGGGAGGCATGCTTTTCCCTTCCTACTCCTCCTGCTTGTGTTCCCTCTCTCATTGTGTCTCTCTCTGTCAAATAAATAAATAAAATCTTTAAAAATAAAAATAAAAGATAATGGGTTTATTTATAATAAATGATAAGATGTTAAAGGATAAGAGTTTAAATTTGGTATCGCATGTCAAAATTTTGGTCAAAGAACTAGGTCCTTCAGGGATATCTGGGTGGCTCAGTTGGTTAAGCATCTGCCTTCAGCTCAGGTCATGATCCCAGGGTCCTGGGATCGAGTCTCGCATTGGGGGAGGGTGTCCTTGCTCGGCAGGGAGCCTGCAACTCCTCCTGCTTGTGTGTGTTCTCTCTCTCTCTCTCTGCCTAAATAAAATTTTAAAAAGTCCTTTAGTCATTAGTGTATAAATTTATTCTCATGTTGTTGTAATCTTCTATATCTTTAGAACTTACATCAAAATTCTGGCCAGAATAGGTCAGAGAGACCCAAACTGTATTCTGAGTCTTTCCTTTTTTTTCTTTGGGAAGCTAAACTGTCCCCAGATCCCTAAATCAGCTCTAAGGATTTCCACTTACGGGGGAAGAAAGTAAAATAGATTTAGGCATTTTTTAAAGTGNAAGATACCAACTTTTTTTTAAAATTATTTTTCATGATAAAGAACAAAAGATGAGTAGGAACTTCCAGTGGCTCCCCTTAAAAAAGTTATTCAACTTTAGTCTTATTTTATTTTATAAAGTGATGGTGAGTGAAGAAAAACCCAGATAAAATTAACCTATAAGAAAAACTTGTCTGAATATCTTTTACCTCTGAATGTAGTTTTTATCATTTCATGATAAAAACATATGCAATTACCTAGTTAAGGGAAAATCATAGTAATGTAAGAAATGACATTTCAAAATTAAAAATTAAAAAATTAAATGTCACCCAGAATGTATAATGGAACAATTTATGGAGTAAAATGTAGAACATATAGACTTAAAAACTTCCAAATATTTACTTTAATTCTGGACTGGAAGTGGAATGGAGAAAATGTATTACTTCCCTAAAGTACAAAAACAAATAATTCCAGATAATTATATTATTCGCATAGGCTAATTTTGATCACATTTCAAAATTAACTTTAAAAAATGAGAGAGAAATCTCAGTTACGAACACATTTATATATAAATATAGATATGGCTGTAGACTTATAGATATGTAGGTACAGATATAATTTTCAGATTCTCCAAATCTCTAAAACAGGGAAATTTTGCTAAATTCATGAAAATACTTATGGATTATTTTTAAATTCCAGTATAGTTAACAAGAAAATTTTAAAAGATAATCTTACTTATGTATTTTGAGAAAGACTCTAATCCTTAAGCTTTATTCCCTTATTTTCTGTAGACATTTTATTGTACTTAGTACTCTCCTTCTTCTAACCACCTGTAATTTTTAAGTTGAGAATCCATGAACACTTGGTATATCTTAAAGCATGTTCTGTGCCTTTTTCCCAGAGCTCTCATTTACAATACTATTACAAAATAGAGTAATATAGAATAATGCTTTCTCCCTGAAAGCAGAAATCAAAAATCTCTGCTCAAAATTTTGAATCAAACTTATTATTGTTACTGTGTCACAGTTTTATATTAGATTTCAACCAAATTCAATTACACAGTGTGCTTCTTGCTGCCATGGGATGAATGGCAGGACAAAGATGAATGAACACAACTGCTGCAACTGATTGATCCCAACATGCCTGCAGGTTGATTAATGTGTCTAGGAGCAAAATGAAAAATAGTATTCATCTGTAACTACTAGTCAATTCTTAAATTAACTGAAAATTTCATGAAATATCATTCACGAATTTGCGTGTCATCCTTGCGCAGGGGCCATGCTAATCTTCTCTGTATCGTTCCAATTTTAGTATATGTGCTGCCGAAGCGAGCACGAAATATCATTCATTTAATAGAATTTTCTTTAATATTTTGAGAGTGTTAAGCAAATGTATAGAACTATTTTTCTTAGATACCTTAAAACAATAATATTTGTCTCAGATACTTGAATTTCTAATATTTTTAACATCTGTTTGTTACAAAATAATAAAGTATATATAACGACAGTGAAGATATAAATATAATTCAAAGGAATAAATGGCAATGTATGTGAATTGGAAATATTTTTGCGTATACAATTGGATATTGTATTAATAGGTACTGTTGAAACATAAAATGGCAAGCAGTGTTATATTAAATATTATTATTTTATATTCAAATCATATGTTAGAAATCTAATCCACTATGGATAACTAAAAACAGACAATGGGGGGCAGCTGGGAAGGTCAGTAGTTAAGCATCTACCTTTGGCTCAGGTCATGATCCCAGTGGGATCCAGCCCCACATTGGGCTCCCTGCTCAGTGGGAGGCATGCTTTTCCCTTCCTACTCCTCCTGCTTGTGTTCCCTCTCTCATTGTGTCTCTCTCTGTCAAATAAATAAATAAAATCTTTAAAAATAAAAATAAAAGATAATGGGTTTATTTATAATAAATGATAAGATGTTAAAGGATAAGAGTTTAAATTTGGTATCGCATGTCAAAATTTTGGTCAAAGAACTAGGTCCTTCAGGGATATCTGGGTGGCTCAGTTGGTTAAGCATCTGCCTTCAGCTCAGGTCATGATCCCAGGGTCCTGGGATCGAGTCTCGCATTGGGGGAGGGTGTCCTTGCTCGGCAGGGAGCCTGCAACTCCTCCTGCTTGTGTGTGTTCTCTCTCTCTCTCTCTGCCTAAATAAAATTTTAAAAAGTCCTTTAGTCATTAGTGTATAAATTTATTCTCATGTTGTTGTAATCTTCTATATCTTTAGAACTTACATCAAAATTCTGGCCAGAATAGGTCAGAGAGACCCAAACTGTATTCTGAGTCTTTCCTTTTTTTTCTTTGGGAAGCTAAACTGTCCCCAGATCCCTAAATCAGCTCTAAGGATTTCCACTTACGGGGGAAGAAAGTAAAATAGATTTAGGCATTTTTTAAAGTGATTTGTTATGTATATGTTGGATGGATAATCTTGTCTGTGAGAGGGTTGGGGATTTTTATGTTTTTTTGCTTTTGACAATTAATTAACAAATATATTTTATTGTTAGTTTTACAGGAGTTTCGTCTCACAGTGCAATAACCCTGATATACTAAAATAAAAAAAAATTGTTATGAAGTCTCATTTTTATTCCAATGCTTCTCCTACAGAAGTGACTACTGTATAAGTTATGGGTTCTGCAGCAATCAAGCTTATAATTTATCCATATCTCTATTAGTGGAAGTGGGGCTCCCAAAGGCCTCTGCTTAAAGCTATTTTACATTATAATCAAATGGAACTTTGATAAAATTGACACTCTAGCTTCTTATTCAGAATTTATGTGACACATGACCATATCCAATTTGTAGATAAGATATAATAGAAAAAAAGTAACTTCACGTCCAAAAATTCAGCCTTTGGCTTTCCATCTAAGTATAGCATGCACTGGAATTCTAATATCTTTGGGAAATATTTTCTATACATGCATCTGATTCCTTTTTTTTAAGTTAATAAAGGTAGTTTCATCATCATTTTAAGGCAAGTATCAAGACCAGTATGTCTTAATTCTTAAGAATACCCATAGCTAACAGAAAATGCCAAAAATAAGCTCCTTTTTAACCCACTAATAAATGAAAATTGATTATGCTTGTTTTTTGCAGTAAAGTGCAAAGGCCTTCAACAAATACAAGCTTTGAGAAGTTAATTTCAAGATAGTAAAGTTATACTGTAAATAGATAAGAAAATACTAGTACATTTTTCATTATGCACCTGATTTTTGCTTTTGTCTCCCTTCCTTCATCCTTCCTTTTTCCTTTCCTTTTTTTTGGTATGCTAAAATTGAAAGAAGATTGCTTTCCAAAATAAGTTTTTTTCTTGATCATTTTTAGATTATACTTTCTGTATGATTTAATTTGAATATGCTAAATTGTTTTCTGATTAAAATATTTATGATTCAGTATTGTTTTTAAGTCACAATTTTATTCATACTTGATGTGAAATCTTGAAATTTTTATAATTACTGTGATTGAACTGGGGATGTATTTATCTTTTTTAAAGTAAATAATGAATAGGAAAGATCTTAACTTTACCTGTAAATAGTGTTATCTTTATGTTTTTATGTATCCAATTAGAAAAAAANATCTGTAACTACTAGTCAATTCTTAAATTAACTGAAAATTTCATGAAATATCATTCACGAATTTGCGTGTCATCCTTGCGCAGGGGCCATGCTAATCTTCTCTGTATCGTTCCAATTTTAGTATATGTGCTGCCGAAGCGAGCACGAAATATCATTCATTTAATAGAATTTTCTTTAATATTTTGAGAGTGTTAAGCAAATGTATAGAACTATTTTTCTTAGATACCTTAAAACAATAATATTTGTCTCAGATACTTGAATTTCTAATATTTTTAACATCTGTTTGTTACAAAATAATAAAGTATATATAATGACAGTGAAGATATAAATATAATTCAAAGGAATAAATGGCAATGTATGTGAATTGGAAATATTTTTGCGTATACAATTGGATATTGTATTAATAGGTACTGTTGAAACATAAAATGGCAAGCAGTGTTATATTAAATATTATTATTTTATATTCAAATCATATGTTAGAAATCTAATCCACTATGGATAACTAAAAACAGACAATGGGGGGCAGCTGGGAAGGTCAGTAGTTAAGCATCTACCTTTGGCTCAGGTCATGATCCCAGTGGGATCCAGCCCCACATTGGGCTCCCTGCTCAGTGGGAGGCATGCTTTTCCCTTCCTACTCCTCCTGCTTGTGTTCCCTCTCTCATTGTGTCTCTCTCTGTCAAATAAATAAATAAAATCTTTAAAAATAAAAATAAAAGATAATGGGTTTATTTATAATAAATGATAAGATGTTAAAGGATAAGAGTTTAAATTTGGTATCGCATGTCAAAATTTTGGTCAAAGAACTAGGTCCTTCAGGGATATCTGGGTGGCTCAGTTGGTTAAGCATCTGCCTTCAGCTCAGGTCATGATCCCAGGGTCCTGGGATCGAGTCTCGCATTGGGGGAGGGTGTCCTTGCTCGGCAGGGAGCCTGCAACTCCTCCTGCTTGTGTGTGTTCTCTCTCTCTCTCTCTGCCTAAATAAAATTTTAAAAAGTCCTTTAGTCATTAGTGTATAAATTTATTCTCATGTTGTTGTAATCTTCTATATCTTTAGAACTTACATCAAAATTCTGGCCAGAATAGGTCAGAGAGACCCAAACTGTATTCTGAGTCTTTCCTTTTTTTTCTTTGGGAAGCTAAACTGTCCCCAGATCCCTAAATCAGCTCTAAGGATTTCCACTTACGGGGGAAGAAAGTAAAATAGATTTAGGCATTTTTTAAAGTGATTTGTTATGTATATGTTGGATGGATAATCTTGTCTGTGAGAGGGTTGGGGATTTTTATGTTTTTTTGCTTTTGACAATTAATTAACAAATATATTTTATTGTTAGTTTTACAGGAGTTTCGTCTCACAGTGCAATAACCCTGATATACTAAAATAAAAAAAATTGTTATGAAGTCTCATTTTTATTCCAATGCTTCTCCTACAGAAGTGACTACTGTATAAGTTATGGGTTCTGCAGCAATCAAGCTTATAATTTATCCATATCTCTATTAGTGGAAGTGGGGCTCCCAAAGGCCTCTGCTTAAAGCTATTTTACATTATAATCAAATGGAACTTTGATAAAATTGACACTCTAGCTTCTTATTCAGAATTTATGTGACACATGACCATATCCAATTTGTAGATAAGATATAATAGAAAAAAAGTAACTTCACGTCCAAAAATTCAGCCTTTGGCTTTCCATCTAAGTATAGCATGCACTGGAATTCTAATATCTTTGGGAAATATTTTCTATACATGCATCTGATTCCTTTTTTTTAAGTTAATAAAGGTAGTTTCATCATCATTTTAAGGCAAGTATCAAGACCAGTATGTCTTAATTCTTAAGAATACCCATAGCTAACAGAAAATGCCAAAAATAAGCTCCTTTTTAACCCACTAATAAATGAAAATTGATTATGCTTGTTTTTTGCAGTAAAGTGCAAAGGCCTTCAACAAATACAAGCTTTGAGAAGTTAATTTCAAGATAGTAAAGTTATACTGTAAATAGATAAGAAAATACTAGTACATTTTTCATTATGCACCTGATTTTTGCTTTTGTCTCCCTTCCTTCATCCTTCCTTTTTCCTTTCCTTTTTTTTGGTATGCTAAAATTGAAAGAAGATTGCTTTCCAAAATAAGTTTTTTTCTTGATCATTTTTAGATTATACTTTCTGTATGATTTAATTTGAATATGCTAAATTGTTTTCTGATTAAAATATTTATGATTCAGTATTGTTTTTAAGTCACAATTTTATTCATACTTGATGTGAAATCTTGAAATTTTTATAATTACTGTGATTGAACTGGGGATGTATTTATCTTTTTTAAAGTAAATAATGAATAGGAAAGATCTTAACTTTACCTGTAAATAGTGTTATCTTTATGTTTTTATGTATCCAATTAGAAAAAAAAGATTAAGAAAATAGATTCATCGCTATTTTATTATTACATCAATTTTTTCCAGTTCACAGTTTAATTGGGTATATTTTCTTATTTAGTATTAGTGCAGTTATCTTCTTGCATTAAGGCCATAAGATCTGAGGAATATTTGTCCTACATCTTTATCTCTGTTGGGTGAGAGGAGAAGGTGAAAAGGGAGAAAGAGCTGCCTAGTATATGCTTTCTACCTTTCTACTTTTCAAATAGAATAGCTTAAAAGAGAAAGACTTTCACTATTAGGTTACTCCTTCCTGGAAATTAGGCAAAATAAATAAACACATGAAATTTAGTGGGACTTTCTCTATTTAAATTTGTCATTTTGAATGTATAATCATGTCATCTTTGAGAAAGTGAATGCCATTGCCTAAATTTTCTGTTTTCAGAGTGCCAAATAAATAGTTGAATGCTAAAGCTAACTTTATATTTTTAAATAAGGTAGCTATACTAAAATAGAATTTTAAAACCTGTGACATTTAATTTTTAATATATAAAAAAATTATTGCCTAATGCCAATAAAGTGTTTCTGATATTCTCCCTTCAAACAAACATGTTTCCCAGGAATACTAAAATATCTTTGTCATGGACTCTTTATTCTTGGGAAGTCTGTGGATCATCTTCCCAGAATAATGTTTTTAAATATCTAAAATAGAATTACACTCATTGTTTTGAAACAGCCATTTATCTCTCTACTGACTTATTGATTAGTTGATCTATCCATCTATCGTCTATCTATCATATCATCTATCTATCCTTTCTATTAAAACAGTAAGTAAAATAATCTAGTGACTTATTAGGAGTTACCACCATTGCAAAGCACGGGGTTTAAATCACATTTCAAAATCTCTAAAAAAAACAAACCAAAACAACTATAATTTGCTAAGATACTATCTTGGATGTATAATGGTAATAAAGTCACAGATAACTACTAATACTAATATGCTTTCTTGTCTATATTTATAAATAAAATACTAAATTTCACTTAAACATTAATAAAAATAAAGTGTAATTATTTTTTTTTCATCCAAGATCATGGGCCAACTCTCTACCTATGGAGTTTTTTCCCCCACCTAAGATGCAAATTTTTATTGAAATTATTTCTTGTAACAGGGATTCTTTCTTACATATTGGTTTCAATAACTAGAATTTCTTTTTGATTCTTTTATTAGAATTTTCATGTCTCTCCTTACATTAGTATTTCCTTTTCCATATTGTGTAATTTTTACATTAGAGTTCTTAGCATATTAATCAAAGTTGTTTTAAATTCCTGCTCTGATATTTTCCTATGGATTTTTTTTTATTGATGTCTGTGGATAATGTCTTAAGAATCAGTAACTATACTGAGTACCTGATTTTTCACTGTGATAGAAGTCTCTACTATTGTGGTAGGTAATTCCTATTCTAGAAAGGTTTATCATCTAGCAGAAAAAAAAACAGGACTGCAATGAAATATTCTAATCAATGTGATAAATACAATAGTAGAGGCATATGTTAAGTGGTACTATGGGAACATATATAAAATAACTAACTTTCTGGAAAGTTATATCATAGTAAACAAAACATGATGGCATTTACGTTAATCTCAGAAATATGAACAAGTCCATAGTACAAAGTGTTGAAACAGACACACATCCCCATCTAGGCAATAATAAAGTTTAAAGATCCAGAAGCATGACAATATTATATTCCATTCTTATTATTGTTTTTGTGTTGTACTTTTTCTGTATCATACATATGACTCTACTCTTAGATTTTTTTGATCTTCAAGAAAGAAAAAAATCAACATGTGATCTTTATTATGTCATAGACTTAAATATCCATGTCTGCTATATTCAGACAATCTAAGAATGTCCCCACCTCCACCCTTTATCATTATAAAGTGCCAGGAATGGCTAGCAATCCCTTCACCGATGGATGAAAGATGACTCCAAACTTTGCTGTGAGAGGAGAAGACAAGCGGGTCAACACTCAGAGATGAAGACCCTTTGCTCTTCTTTGCTCCCACTTTTATTGGTCCTTCAGGAAAATCACAAATCCTTATCACTGTTTCTCAAGCACATGATGTGTGACAAGGGGTCTTAGAGAAACTAGGAGGATCTATTTAAGGGAAAGATACAAAATGCTAATCTTCATGTTCTCTGAGTTCTGATAAACATAACATAATGGGCAATGCATACATCTCTTAGATGGCTGTTTGGGCTAAGGAAGCTTCAGGAAGGCAACTCCCCAAGGCATTCCAACAGTAGAGTGGTCACTCAGGCCTTGGAATTCCAAAAGCTCACACCCTTCCCTGATACCTTTCTTACCCCCAGCAGCCTCTGTGTTACATTTTAGCAAGCCAGGTATTATGGCTGATTTCATGCTCTACATTAACCCCAACAATACAGAATTCTGCTTTCAGCTACGGAGGACTAGATTGTATGAAACAAAATGTTCTTCAAGGTTTCCAGGGCCTTGGACTATTGATGGAGTCTCCAGAGAGATACAAACCAAAGGAATGAGCTAAAATTTGGCATTCATTTTCCTCTTGAGGAAATGGCCAATCCAAAAAGCTACAACTGAATTGTAGGAATATAAGAAATAAGCCACTAATGAGAACCCTGTAAGTTAAGCTGAGCTATCCTGAGTTGTGTGGAGCAGCAGTGAAATTGGGGTTTAGAACCATCAGTTAGGAGGACACTGGTTGAGTATAGCATATCTCTTCTTTGGGACCCTTCAAAAGCATATATCATATCAGTAAGTGTGAATGAGAAACAGACATGTCCTTACATACAGCAAAACCAAGATACAATGAGAGCTCAATCCAAACTGGTTTAAGATGATCAGGCATAATTTAAGCACCTTCCAAAGGCAATAATAAGTACTTTCTGAAGAAGATAACCTCAGCAGTGCCATAAATCATACTTGAGTTTTTCTTAGAAACAAAAAATGACCTAGCATTCAATAAAAATAAGATTTTCAGAATGATAGAACAATAGTAATTCAAATAAAAAGCTAGTAGAATGAAATACAGAGGTGATTCATGAATAAGATTTATGGTTTAAAATAACTGATGACTATAAACAGTAATACAGGGGTTCACAGGGAGTCTGCAGAGGAGATAAGACAATAGCAAGGAACAATAGTTCAAGAAATAATGGTGAAAATTTTCCAAAATTGACAAAGTACTTTATTTACAGCTTTTGGAAATTTTACAAAGTGCAAAAATTTAAAGGAAATACATCTGTCATTTTATATGAAAATTGATGAACTAGAAAAAGCAAAAGGTTAAAAGTACCTAGAAAGCAAAGAGCAATGTAAGATTGGTAGTTGACTACCTTTAAAAATAATAGAAACCAGAAATAATGGAAAAATATCAGATTATGTCATCAAAATGCTTAAAAAAATAATGCCAACATGGAACTCTAAACAGGGCAGAACTGCTCTTCAAATAAAAGGGAAAATAAATACATTGTTAGAAAAAACAATTAAAGAAATGTGTAACTAGTAAAGCATGATAAAGGAAAAGGAAAAAACAATTTTTTAGGTCAAATGAAAATTATTCACTCTTGACGCAAGAAGAAATGAATAGAAATAAAAGGTTAAATATATGTATGAATTTAAATTAATATAGAAACACACAGATAGTCATGATACCTTTTCTCTTTTTTTTCAAGTTTTTTTATTTAAATAATAGTTAACATATTGGATAATATTGGTTTCAGGAGTAGAATTTAGTGATTCATTACTTATATATAACACCCAGTGCTCATTAAAAGTGCCCTCCTTAATACCCATTTATCAGCAATCCCCGATCCATCTCTCTCCATTAAACTCTCAGGTTCTTTCTCTATTGTTGAGAGCTTCTTTCACGGTTTGCTTCTTCTCTCTCTCTTTTTTCCCTTCCCGTCAGTTCATCTGCTTTGTTTCTTAAATTCTATATATGAGTGAAATCATATGGTGTTTGTTCTTCTCAGTGACTTATTTTGCTTAGCATAATGCACTCTATTTCCATCCATGTTGTTTCAAACAGCAAGATTTGATTATTTTTGATGGCTGAGTAATGTTCCAGTGTGTGTGTGTGTGTGTGTGTGTGTGTGTGTGTGTGAGTGTGTGTGTGTGTATATGCCCTTGTCTCCCCATCTACCAAAGTGGTAGAATAACACCGATTTTCCTGACATAATTTTGAGAAATAAAATGAGCAGACATATGAATGCATTTAGTGCTATGCATGTCAATTGTAAGACGTTCACTAAGTTTTTTTTTTTGTTTTTTTTTTTAAGATTTTATTTATTTATTTGACACAGAGAGAGAAATTAGAAGTAGGCAGAGAGG